>OZ005657.1:98928776-99643776 GCA_963930645.1 Salticus scenicus
TAAATTAAATTAATAACAATAATAATAATAATAATAAATTATACATTATGAAATTAACTTAAACATTTTTATTTATTTATTTTATTATTAGTGTACGTGCTCTTACTCTAGCAAATTATTTGAAGGATAATAATAATTTTTGAGCTGAAAATTAAATTAGTTACAAATTTTAGCTTCTGGTATGTAATAACTATAATTAAATTTAAATGTAATATATATGTTACGGTGAAACACCGAAATCTGGAGAATGTCGACTTTCACCGGTGAATGTCAGCAAACACATAGTTGCTTGGTGTATGTCCGAAATATTTGCTAAATACCCTTATTTCTGACTTACACCAGTAAATGTCGACATTCACCATGCACTAATGGCGAATGTTGAACAGGTCCGAGATGCATATTTTCTTCTCCGTAATTCAGTCGCGATAAATTTTTCGCCTCTCTTTCTGAGAGGAATGACTAAGTACCGAAATCACACAGTACATTCAAAATGAGAAAGGAAAATAATAGAAGTTAAAAACTTACTTAATTATACAGTACATTCAAAATGAGAAAGGAAAATAATAGAAGTTAAAAACTTACTCAATTATACAGTACGTTCTAAATGAGAAATTAAAATAATAGTAATAAAAAACTTACTAAATTATGTGATTCAAATCTTATTTATTGCAACAACTGAAACTATTATGACACTTTGAATTGCACAAGAGGCCCTTGCTTTTACAACTGCATTTATTTGTGGAACACTTCTTTTTGCAATGACAGCGTTTATAGCCTTGCCCACCGCTTCTCGAATTAGCTGCAGCTGCTTCTATCAGCGAAATTTCTTGAAAATGAATCTCATCAATGGAAAGTAACTTTTCTTTACAAATTACGAACTGATTACGTGTGTAAAGCTGCTTGAAGGTACAATTTTCATTTGCAAGTTTATAGAAGTCGGAGTCTTCTATTCCAACAACAACCGCTAACACATTTCGGTTATCTGTACGACCACGGTCGACATCAGGGACTTGTATTCGTACAGTATCACCAATTTGAGCAGGATGAAATTGTTTTTGTGAGGTTCGTAACATTTTTGTTGCTTGCAGTAGAAGATTTTCTTTCGCGGCCGCTCTTTTTATAGAAATTAACTCGTGTTTTGCAGTCAGAACTTGATGTGAAGACGTGGTAGATTGCAAGTCCTCTTCAATATTTTTCTTTGGAATATGGTTTTCGGTATGACCACCACTCAATTTTTTTTTCAGAAGTATTACCAGTTTCTTCAAGCTGTTCTTCGGTTTCAAAAGTATTGGCAGTTTCTTCAAGTTGTTCTTCGGTTTCGATATTTGCGATTTGTTCGCTAGGCAAAATAGACGATGCTATGCCTCTTTTCGCTTTAATGCGAAACATGGCTTCATAAGGACTTTGGCGTATTCCTTCGTGGTATGTAGTGTTCTTGGCAAATTGGAAAAAGGGTAAACCTTCTGACCATTTATTTGTATGGTTATCGTTCATCCATGCAGTTAGCATATTCTCTATATCCTGATTGGCCCTTTCAACTGAGCCTTGTGTTTGACTATGCCGAGGCTTTCCATGAACTATCTTAACATCTTTCCACATAGCGCATATTTCGGATATGACTTGATTACTGAATTCTCTACCATTATCTGATTGCAATATTGCTGGAGCACCAAAAGTTAAAAATATTGGAAGAACGTGATACGCTACTTCTTCCGCCCTCTTAGTTTTCAAATGTCGTAACTGGACAAACTTAGTTAAATGATCTTGATACACCATTATGAAGTTATATTCGCCATTTCTGTTTGACTGCAGATCTATCAGATCAACTTGACATCTTGAGTTTAACTCAGAACTGATCATTGGTTTCACAACAATACCTTTCCTACTGTCCGTTTTCGTAAACCATGTCTACCTCTCGCGGAACGATCCTACTCGGAAAAGGGGTGATGCGTTGAATGAGATGGGCACTTAGCCAAATGCGCTTTTCGTTCTACACGTGTTCGTTTTCTTTTTATGAGTCTTCAATATTTATTTTACCTTTTTACGCGAATTTAAAGTTTAATTTTTAATTTTAATTAACAATATTTTATTTAATGTAATTTATATGACAATATGCGCGAAAAATAAAAGGTGTAAAATAATCATGATAAAAAAATCTAATGATTTGATTTAAATACGATTTTCTGTAAATTTCTGTAAAATAGAGATCCAAAAATATGGTATTTTTATTTTAGCAGTATAATTTAAAAGAAAAAAATATATTACTTTTACTACAGGTAAAGTCTACTGTAAACGTTGTTCTTTTTCTCTTCTTTTATTAATGAACTATGTAAATTTTACCTAATTTAAGTCATTTTTAATTAATTTACTACTATAATCAGTGCATGAAACAAGTGTTCAGGTATGACAGATATAGTACGAATTTAGAGATCAAGTAAGCAAATAAAAATAATTTTAACTGAAAAAAAAAAAAAAGAAGAAGAAGAAAGAAAACAGGCATTTACTTTTAAGTTTACGGATTTTATTTTGCATCGAAGAATAAAACTGATCTTCTACACTTATTTAAAAATTACAAGGGGGAAAAATCAGCATTTTGCCTTTATACGAATATAACGAAGAAGTATCGCCTCAAAATTCAATAATGTCCTGAAAAGAAAAAAAAAGAAAAAAGAAACCGCAACACTCGTAAAATGTAAACATTCTCTCATCTTCTACGCTTCTACCCTATTTTAACAAAATCAATGCAGACCTCACGCATGCGCATAGGTGAGCAGGGTCACAGCTAACGAAAACAAACAATAGGTGCACTGTGTTTCATTTGACACTGTTTGCATAAATTTAAATACAACATTACAACTTCATATGTAATATTTTTGTGTTTATTTTGCAACTCTTTAAGCATACGTGTTCTTCCTCCGTGGCCTATTCTGGTGTGAGTTTCATATAGTATACTGAACAATTCCTCATTGGTAACATAATACTGTATATTCGTTTCTCCTGGTTTTAATGGTACAATTAACTGCTCTTCATCATTAATTTTTAAAACGTCAAAACGTTTTAATCGTCTGTAATCCAAAGGTGTGTTGCACTTAGTTTTAGCAGAAACCACTTCAGAAAGTATTTTAGAGTACTTTTCTTGAGAAAAATAAAAACAATTGTCTTTTCGTTTACCCGCAATTAATGCATTTAACTTTTCAAGAAAAAGATCACGATTCACTGCAGTATCCATTCTGTATAAATTAGGGTATCGGAAAAAAAAAATTAAGAAAACGTTGCTCTCACCATCAAACCTTGCATAAGACTGACAAAGCTGACTGACTTCAAGCAGAACAAAGGATTTGGCGGGAAACAGCCAGTCGCCTCTTTGTCTGCTCCTCTGTTTTCGACCTCCATCAGAGCATATCTGTGATTGTCGACATACACCGGTGAGGGTCCGAATGTACAAGAATGTAATGAAATATTCGATCTTTCATCGACGTATTTGGTGTTTGTTGACATTCACTGGTGAAAGTCGACATTCTCCAATTTCGGTCTTTCACGGTAACATATATATATATATATATATATACATACATATATACATATCGAAATATAAGCATTTTATTATGATTATTAGGTTATTTCATTCAGAAAGGGCGGGATTTTTTTTTTCAACTTTTAAATTAAATATTCATATTTTCCTTGTTAGTAATAAGAGAAATTAGGGAATTCCTAATACATGCAACTTTGCGTATAATATATATATATATATATATAACTGTGGTGCTTTTATCACAAAAACCAAAAGCATTAACAAAAAATAGTCTATTAAAGACTGAAGAATAAATTTCTAAAAATAATCAGTTTTGTAGTCCTCAGACCTTTAAATTTAAGCTAAATCATGTGAATTAATCGTTCGTAATGCTAGTTTCACAGCAATCCCATCTTAAAGAGAATATAAGTATGATAACTAAGGTGGCTCAAAACTGAAATAGAGTTAACCGGGTTTGAACCCGGGTACTGTTGGTTTGAAAATGAATGCTCTGTGTACAAGCCACTAGAAGACGTACGACGATCTTCTTAAGTTATTTATTATACAGTCCTTAAATGAGCATTTTTTTTACAATTATTTTATTATGAATGATTAATTCATGTGATTTAACTTAGAATTTATAGTTCTGAGGATGTCAAAAATGATTATTTTCAGAAATTTATTCTTTATTCTTTAATTTTTAGGGTTATTTTTGTTTTATTGTTTTAAGGTAAAATCAACAGACTTATTGCCACTCGTAATCTTTCTAATCTTATATCTTTAAATCTAATCATTAAATGTATACAGTATTCACACAAAAAATTAATAGTTTTGAAAGTTCTTTTCAAAAAGTATGACATACGTACATATTTTTTATTTTTTAATTCATCGGTTTTTTGTACGAAAAATGGCTGACGAAGTTCTCACTTCGTAATCGCGATTTCACTAGCTTTCAGTGGGTGATATTTTAGAGGTAGATAACGAAGATAGATACCGGCAGTGAGAAGCTTCCGATGAGCCGATGAGTTCATTGTAGCACTTTTTCGTGATTGTCGAAAAATGACGTCACAGCACAGAATTCCGAGGCAGAAGAAAAAGCCTCGTCTGCCTCGACAGAATTCTCGGCTAGAACTCGGCAGTGAAAAGATTGCGAAGTGTTCGTTGTAGGGTCCTAGAAGCGTAAAACTTTTTTACATTTTGTTCACATATTACCTATAAAAAGAATAAACAACTAACGGAAACTAAACTTAATTTTATATGAAACAGGAAAGTATAAATTGATTAGATTAAAAAGCCTAAAATCAGGGCTTCCCAGATTTAAGAAAGTCTTCACTGTCTGGCATAGCTGCCAACATTTTAATTTATTTCGGAGTATTTTTAGCCCCGACTTTATTTCGCCCCACTTTATTTATAGAAAAAATTTCTCCAATATATAACTTCGATAAAATAAGAAAAATATTACTCTTAAAAAATAAGTGGTACGAAATAAATTCGGCGCTAAAAATACTTCGGAATAAATCAGAATGTTCGCAGCTATGCTGTCTGGAATCTTGTCTTACTTATCTCTGAATGCACTGTGTATGGGTATAATAAGCCAAGGTTATACTTAAATACTGAGGCAAGTAAAACAACGAACCACAAACGTTTCATTATTTTTTTTTTTTAAGTGGCAATTTATTAAATTACAAATTTTTCCTATTTTGAAAAAGTCGTAATTTATATTTAAATAATTTCTGAACTGTACGTATAACAGAAAATGAGCAAATGAGGTCTTAGTCGAAAACATCCTTGCCCCGCTTTCCCCTATACTTCATTTTTTTTTTTTTTTTTTTTTACATTTTACTAGCATTATTGCTGGGTTTCATTCATAATGTTTTGACACATTTAATTTTACCGCTATAAACTCGAAAACAATTGCTAATATTTATTTAAAATTCTTAACTTAATATTTATATAAACTTAAATGTTTTATGTATCTTAACGTTTTGTTTTAAAATATTACTACAGTACTAAAAGTCAAACGTTACAATCATCAATAATACACATCCGTTTAACAAGAACTAAAGACAGTGTCATTTATATGAATTACGCTTCTAGCCATGCTCAACGGCTGTCTCGTGACAAATTGAAGTACAAAAATGTTTAAGAAAACTCGACATATCGTTGACAAAATTAATCACATGTCTTTTTGGGGAATATATGGCAAGTAAAGAAAAAAAAAAAAAAAAAAAAAAGGAAAAGGAAATTTTTGAGAAGGCTTAATAAAATTTTTCTACTAGTTATTGAAACTATTCTATCAAATCTCAATTAAAAAGAATAAAAGTGTGTTTTAAAATAACTCGATCCTACGTTTAGCGAACTGGATAGTGTAATGAAAAATTTATGAGCAATTTTGTGGTATACAGAATGGTTTACTTTCTTCTTTTTATGTAATATTTTTGGAAAATTTAGGTGTTAAATAGAGATATTTGTTTAAATGGAAAAATAAATGGAAGAAAAAATACATTTTTATTTTCATCAAAACATGTTAATTTATATTAGAGTTAAATGCTACAGAGGAGCGTGGGGCTAGTTGTAATAGTTCTTAGAAAAATTAATATATTTTGAAATGTATTTACGATTTCCTGTTTATAATTGTTGTTTTCCATAGCGTACATATTCATCTATCATATTCATAAAAAACCTTCGTTAACTTTTCTAATTTTAGCGCAAAAGATATTTTTTCAAAATTATTTGCCTGTTACAATTTGCCCCGGATGTGGGGCAAATTGTAAACACGTGATTCAAATTATAACAGTTATGAGGGAAATACTAATAATAAAAAACGAATATATTTCGAAATATTTTTGCTATTGCTCATTTATTAATTTAATTAAAGGAACCCTATAAATAAGTGATATTAAATTATACCTTCTTGGTATAGTAACAATGAATTATATTAAGCGGATTATAGTAAAATAATCCGTTTGATATAATTCATTGTTACTATACCAAGAAGGTATAATTTGATATCACTTATTTATTGTTTTTTTTTTTTTTTTTTTTTTTTAATTCATAGAAATTTATTAATCATTTAATTTTTAGAAGTCACTCTTTTAGATCTGAAGTTAATACAAAATAAAGATATATTGTTCATGTTCCCTCTCAGGCATTGAATGTGTGCTCACATTTTGCAAATTAAGCATTAGATGAGAAGTTATTATGGAATACCATTTACATTTCTTAAAATAACTTTACTTGTTTTTAATAAAAATCCCCAAAATTATGATGAGTACATAGTGTAATTATTTGTAATAAATTGTCAATGAAAAAGAATCCCCAAAAAAATTTTTTGTTGTTATAAAAAGTTCACATTAAAAAAAAGTTACAAATGGAGGTTAATATGAAATAGTCGGGTAATATGGAATAGATGGTTTCAACTGTTTAAACCATAGAAAAACTAATTAGGCTTCATAAAATCATCTTCGGAGAATTTTCTGTGACAGAAGATACATTCGGCATCTTTATTTTCTGTTTATTTAGTTGAATATATGAAGTCAATTTCAGATGATACTATGAAATACCTAGTATTCCATAATAACCGACACGCCATCTTTAAAAATGAACTTTTAAATTGATGGACAAAGTATTTTCAGCTAAAAAACGACCAATGTATAATAAAATACAATTCTTTGAGCATACATAATGCTTAACATGAATGTTCAAATCACATGTGTACTAGTACGTTTAAATGTTTGAAACTTACCTGTAAAAACTTCTAAAAATCACAAAACGTACTTTGTTCCATAGAGAATGGTACGACAGCAACAAACAGTTGCTTCTTACTGTATTGCTTCATGGGAATCCTTCTTGAGTGATTCATTGTATTTTGAAGAGATAGCAGCACTAATCAGAGCTGAAACCTCGGTATTCCATATTTCCCGACTATTCCATAATGCCCTCCTATCCTCTATATCTATTCTTCTGCCATAGAGAGACAGTAGTAGAGATCGTAGTCCCCGCTTTCTTCTTCTTTTATTTTTTTTTAGGACACTTTTAGGGATGAAAAAATTCTGCCTGTTTTGCCACCACTTTTTTTCTTAGAGAAATTTTTGTTGTATATTTAGAGTAATATTTTGCGATTAAACAGCATAGAAATTATTGTATAAAAATAGTGGTAGCAAAAAGGACATAAATTTCTTGTTTATGAAATTGTCCAGGTAAAAAAAAAAAAAAAAAAAAAAAGGCGGAGACTACGAAGCCATCTCCAACAGCTAAGTAAAACCACTCCTTCGATTCAGTATTTATATCTGGAGTTAGAATAATTTTATTTATATTTCATTATTTATTTATTTCTTCCTTTAATTTCTTTTTTCTTTCTCTTCATGTTTGTTTTACTTTTTAATTATCTTTCCAAAATATTTTTCAAATGATTTTTTTTTTTTCCCGGGTGATGGTGTCTAATATTTGTACATTTCCGAAGATTTAAGCTGTAGCCAAATCACATATGACCTTTTGAAGCTCTTTCAGACTTCTTTTTATAGTTCTTCATTATATATTAAAAAAAAATCATAATTTGCTTGTTAACATTTAAAATAGTATGTCTAATTACATGAATGTTACAACTTGCCTCAATATTTTGTTTCATCTTGCCTCATCGAATCTGAACATTTTGTTTATTCATAAAAAAAATATAACGATTTATACAAATAAATAAATAAATAAATAAAATAAAATAAAATAAATAAACAAACAAAAATAAATAAATAAACGTGCATTTTATAACTTATCAGGTAGACAAAATAAATAGCTGTAAACATTTCTTTAAAATATAAATTAACATACCTTTAATCAAAATTAACGAAATATGTTTTTTTCCACTAACTAGCTAAAATGAAGCTCCTGTACAGAACCTCTCATTAACCATTTTTGTGGAGCACTGATTTTTCTTGCATAATAAAGCGCGTCATAAGAATTGTGTTTATGCGAATATTTAATCAAAAATGTAACAAATTATTTCATAAATTGCGTGTTGCTTCTTACCCCTCTAGTTACAACTAGCCCCACGCTCCCATATAACCTTACCATGCTTTATAGTTCTTTTTTTCAAACAATAAATTGAAAAAAATCACGGAATTTTGCGGGTTTGTTAAACATTCTTCGGGGATGGGGGGGGGGGGGCTGTAGAAATGTGCATGCTATGATTGGATAGTAGGATTAAGTACTAATGGAAAGATTCAAAAGTGTAAAGCTAGCATAATAAAAACTCCTGCCCTTGAATTTAAATAAATGTTATTTTTTATATAAGCTACACATTTTAGTTGGAACAACGCTAGCTTTCAACTTGTAGGATGTCAATGGAGGACTAGCTTTGAATGGAATTAAATATTATTTTTATGCAAAAACTCGTATTCTTAATCAAATTTAACGTTTTTTGGAATGTGAATTCCTAATCACAATTTATAGCCAATTTTTATTTATTTTTTCCTCAGAATATATTTAAAATTCTGTTTTTTTTTTTTTTTTTTTTTTTTTTTTTTTTTCCTTTTCCTTTTCCTTTCTTTCTTTCGTTATTATTATTTTTTTTTCTGTAGTGTTTTTATATTATTATCGAGAAAAAACGTCATTTTCTTTATCTGACGTGTGTTTGAAGATTGACAAAGCACAAGTATTAATGAAAAGTAGACTTAAAAAATAACACAATCCTGCAAAATTTGAATCATGAAAGAGCATAGGTGCCAACTTGTACAGCTTTTTAACACAACTATTTCTTTGTAAAAAAAATCATGAAGTTTAGAAAGTTAAACGATAAAAAAAAATCATGAATTTCATCCCAGAAAACTGCTAAAATACATATTAAAAATTTCCAGTAGCGAAAAAACGTACAAGTTTGCCCCTATGAAAGAGTGTTTGTAATGTAATGACTGGCTTTTATATATCATCTGTTAAGTTGATTTCAAATATGGCATAAATTTCTTCTCAATTACGTAAGGATTTTTCCCAAAAGGATTTTTCCCAAAATATATTGGCAAGAAAACCTATGGTACATATTCTGAGGAAAAGAAGGTCTTTTGAAAATATTTTAAAGTGTTTTATTTACAAATTAATTAATATATCAAGCAATTGGAAATGATTTACTACAGTAATCTGCCATCATATTGACGTTCTAGCTACCTTGGTAGGTACGCTCCATCTCTTTTTAATTTTCAATTTTTTGAAAAATTGGTATGTCATGGAATTTTTTGACTATTTTTTCTAAAATCAGAATAAGTTTCAGTAATTCATTTCTAAACACTGTTTAGGTTACAGGCCTATGTAATCACATTTTAATTAATTTACAAAATGCATCAATTATATTTCAACATAGCTAAGAATAATCCCAGTTAAGCGTTCCAGGGGGAAAAATACGTATTGAAATCTGCAAATCTATTTATTCTTTTAAGAGCCACAGTGTCCCAGACAGATAGTCAGAGGTTTCAACTCTCAAGCATATAACCACTGTCTTTTTGGTCGGATGTTAATCAAATCTTTTTGTAAAAAAAATAGAACCGACTCCAAAAAGAAACTAGTATTCAAACAACTAAAAATGAAAGAAAATTGGCAGAAAATAGAACTGTAAATTGCGCCTAAAAGTATAAAATAATTTCCTTCGCCAAAAAACTAAATACTACAATTAAACATAACTTTTGAAGTCGGCACAAAATTAAATAAAATTTAATTCGTTTTTAAAGGTTTGTTTTTAGACCGGTAGCTACAAATGCTGTTGTCTCGAATGATTCATTTTCATGTTTCTGTTATTATTTTATCACTGTGTAGAATTGGTCTATTAGTAACATCTACATAGGAAAGTGAACGTTTTTGCATTTCAGTATTTATGTTTTTACGAAGTTACTAAAGTTTTCTTTGTAAACTTGATATAACTTTGATAACTATCATCATTGGCGGCTTTTGGATTTGGCGATCAAAACGTACTGCAAAAATGTACACGCGAGATGTATATTTTTATAGCATATATTGTAAGAAGTATTGTTTCATATTCTTGATTGTTATCTTAATATACATTATTAAAATAAGCATGATTTCTCAAAGGAATTAAATATGTTTACCAATATAATTTGGCGATTATTTTTCACCAAGGATGCCAGATACTATGAGCTACGCAAACTTTTGATGTTTACGAAAGCTTATTTGTTTGTTTGAATCAAAGTAGTTTTCGGCTGTGTTTTGCAGATGCTGAAGTGAGATGTATATTTTGAATAGAATTTGATTTTTGTATTGAATAAAAGTATCAATTTTTATTTAATTTTGCGCCGATTTCAAAAGTTATGTTTAATTGTAGTATTTAGGTTCTTTGGCGAAGGAAATTATTTTATACTTTTAGGCACAATTTACAGTTTCATTTCCTGCCAATTTTCTTTCATTTTTAGTTGTTTGAATACTAGTTGATTTTTGGAGTCGGTTATATTTTTTTTACAAAAATATTTTATTTTTTTCATTTCAGTGAAAATTTATTCAAGTAGCAGATCATCAGAAGACGTTCAACGACGGTTTGACAAATCAGAACTCACAAGAAAAGTGACACAACTCAAAAAATGGTAATTTCGAGTTTATATCACTGAAAAATATATGAAATGCACCAAATATGAACAAAAAACATTACATCTTCATCTAAAATATTATCCACTCGAGATATAGTTGTGTCAGTTTTATCCTAGTCAATGCCTTATCTTTAAGTTGATTTTTCTTAAATACCGCATTTTTAAGTTGTGTCGCTTTTCTTGCCTTTATCGGATATGAGAAAAGTTTATCTATTGAATCACCACGCATTAAATTAAAAAGGCTTTAGAAATGTAAAGAATGTATACGCTGTATTCGTAACCAAAATATCGGTTAGGCATGTATTGAACTTTACAGTGAATACGTGTCACCAGCTACGCTGGAATGCGTGGAGTGTAATGTTCAAACAAAGATCAAAATATGCATTTCCAGCTGACGGACAGAAGTTTCAACATCGAAATAAAGGCTTTTTGATTTGTTTACAGTGTAGAAAACTGCGAACAAAGATGCACATTTAAACATACTGTTTTTACATTTATGTCTACAGGTGTCTTTTCGCTACTAAATCAATGATGCTGTACAACTTTGTAATTTACCTTTTCTCTCATACCTTATACTGTTTTGAGATAGAAACGCTAACTTCGCTATCTTCTCACGAGGTGGCGCTGTAAGCGGTCATATATTGTAGCACATGGCAACTTTACAATACTTACATATTACTTTTACAAGTGTAGAGGCAACCGTTCAGCAGTTAGAGTGAGAACGAACTTTTGTGAATACCCTGTAATTTGTTTAGATGATAATTAAATCATAATGAGACCCATTTCAGGTCAAGATCTTTGCGACAACAAAAAAAAAAGTATTAAAATTAAAGCATTTTTTACGTAGTTGTAAGCTAACAAACCTCATCTAAGGCTCCTATATATACGAGCTGGCGCATCAGGCATTTTGTTGCCTTAGGTTTGGCACATGTACCCAGCGCATTTCTCTGATAAACAAACGACAAACATTTTTTTTTTTTTTTTGTATCGTTTTACATTACTTTAGAGTAACTTGTTTTATTATACTTTATAATTTCAGCTAAGTAAACTATGATATGGAACTTTGTTTAGCGATAAACTGCTATAATCATTCAAGAAGTCAATATAAAGTGTTCACAGACCTTCTATTACTGTTCAGCAGTTAGAGTGAGAACGAACTTTTGTGAATACCCTGTAATTTGTTTAGATAATAATTAAATCATAATGAGACCTATTTCAGGTCAAGATCTTTGCGACAACAAAAAAAAGTATTAAAATTAAAGCATTTTTTACGTAGTTGTAAGCTAACAAACCTCATCTAAGGCTCCTATATATACGAGCTGGCGCATCAGGCATTTTGTTGCCTTAGGTTTGGCACATGTACCCAGCGCATTTCTCTGATAAACAAACGACAAACATTTTTTTTTTTTTTTGTATAGTCTTACTTTACTTTAGAGTAACTTGTTTTATTATATTTTATAATTTTAGCTTATTAAACTATGATATGGAAGTTTGTTTAGCGATAAACTGCTATAATCATTCAAGAAGTCAATATAAAGTGTTCACAGACCTTCTATTACTGTGTATTTGAGTTTTGGTGACATTTTGTAAAAGAAACAGAAACCGCCATAACAACACATCTTATCCCAGTACATCCATAGGATATCCTTAGAATAAAATGACATCCTGAGAACGTACTGTGAAAAAAATGTGTTCTTAGGAATATTATTGATGCTTATTGCTCTTATCTTGACCGGATTAGCTTCAGATCAAGGTTTCTTAAAATCATTAGGGAAGCGATAAGGACGCCAAGCGGGAATGCTGTCTTCTTCGGAGGCAAAAAAAAATGGTGGTGATGCGCCGGCCTGTTATTTTATTTAGGGGCTCTAACCTCAACTACAACAACAAAAACATGATTTCAATTGGGAACCTCCTCCTTTTCCGAGATAGGAACGCGAACTCTACTGTTTTCCACCAGATGGCGCTGTAGGTGGTTGAATTATGCTGCACATGACCACTTTACTATACCTACATACAACTTTTATGACTATAGCTGCAGCCGTTCAGCAGTTAACAGAGTCGGGACTCACTTTTTTGGGCACCCTATATTTTCTTTTGATCGTAAAGATATTACAATGGGACCTATTTCAGACCAAGACCTTTACAACAAAACAAAAAGTATCAAAATCGGAACATCCGTTCAGGAGTTATCAGCTAACAAACAAACAAACAAACAAACAAACAACAAAAAAAAAGACATACGGTTTGAATTGAGAATCGCCTCCTTTTTTGAAGTCGGTTAATAAAAAGTGAAAAGTATTAATTTTATTTATTTATTTATTAAAAAAAAAATTATAAAAGAATATTCTTAAGGTATGTCTATCTGACAGTCTCAATGCTATAATGAATGTTAAATTCAAGTGAATTTATTATCAGATCTATGGTGTTGATAGTGTATAGATTAGAAGTGTACACTATTATTATGAGAGATTTTTTAAAAAATATTTCCGAAGAGTTGCAATATGTAATAGTTTCATATAATTAAACAATACAAAAAAATTTATTATTTAAAATCATGTGTATTAAAAATTAAGCTGTATATGATCCCTGTGTATTCCAAATATATAAATAAAAATCATGTGCCCGTCCTCTTGTATCTGAAAATCTAAAGATAACAATAAACTGCAATAACATACATTTTATTTTTTATTTATTGAGAGAGTTTACAAACCAATAACACAGACAAAAGAATTTAACGCCTAGAAAACTTTCACTTTATTTTCGAATTTTGTTGAATGTTTTGCTTTATCTTGTTTACTCAATAAAAATGTCGTTGTCCTCGAGATCTGGTTACGAAATGCCAGAAATATTTTTCTGCTATTTTTTTCCGGTGTAATTTCTTTTAGAGCAAAAGTAACCGACAGGAAAAGTTTTATAGATAACTATGCTTTTTTTTTTCCCCACAGTAAAGTAAAGTGGTAGGAGGAATAAATCATTTAAAAAAATCTCCAAGAAATTAGGAAGTTTTATCAGACTTACTTAAATGAAAATTGTATCTTTTTTTTTTTTTTTTTCTGTTTATTTTGTGATGAAAGTATTTTAAGAGAAACTAATTTAATTTATATATTTAAAACCAAACTAATAAAAATTTTAAAGCACCCAGTCAAAGTGGAGTTTTGCACCGTTTGCATTCTACTATTGTCAGTATAAGCTGTTTAATGAAATTTATATTGCAATTGTCACTTCCTAAATTTAACTATTTATATATATATGTATATATAAAACTTCGTTTCATATGATAACTGCTTAAGATTTGAAATAAAAAAATAAACGATAATTTTATTCAGTTGAGAAATTTTAATCTGGAAATTTCTTTGTGTTTTACAGAAATCGAACAAAATACAAATTTACATTGATTACATTCTTTTGTTAATAATAATAATAATAATAATAATATATAAAGAATTGCATTATGTTTGTCATTTTCTAGCATTTTAGTTTACGTATGTACCTAAATATCAAACTTGTGTTTGTTTACAATGTCAAAGCAACCGGGAAAATATTGCTTTTAAATTATTCCCTACAAACAGTCTCATAAAAGTTTGAAGCTACGTTTGTTTAGAATTTTATTTATTGAAATTTAAAATTTAAAATTTTTATGATACTATTTTCTTAGAACAATAAAAGGAAATATTAAAATTACACAAATATTTCTAACGCAACATAAAACAGAAAAATCGCTAAAAATATTATATACATCTATTTTTTTTAACTTGAAGCGAAATTATAAAGCATTGCATAATATTCTTACTTAAATTAATATTTATGATATTTTTTCTTTAGTATACACATCCGTATGATTTTTTTTAATTAACGCATATACCTATAAAAGCTGATTTAGCATCAAAAACATTTTTTTTTCCTTTACTGTATTATACTTTTATAAAATTCATGTATACTTTTGCTTTATTCTAGTAATATAACCAGCCAGAAGGAAACACTCTCATTCAATATTTGTCCTTAATTAAATATATATATATATATATATATTCCCGAAGAAAAATGGTAAATTAAATTTACTGCAAATATACTAATAAAATTAGTGATAGGTATTAAATAAATAATAATAATAACAGTCTCTACGCTGATTTAGAATTTTTTACAAGCAACTTTGGTAGGGTGCGAAATTTTTAAGAAATTTTTTAATTCTATTAATAAAATGATGATTACGTTTTAGTTAACATTAAAATAGTATATTTATTGTTAATTGCATCTTAGATAAAGCAGAATAGTTAAACTGAAAATTATATTTTGAGCAACTGTGGCCCAATAGTATTCATTGTTTATTTTACTAATTTATTTATTTGTATTGAATAATTAGCCCAACTGTTATTCGAAAACTTTGTAGGAAATTCCAATATCAACTTGTGTCGTAGAATCATTGTTTTCGACAATCCTTGCAAAGATTTTTCTTTGTTGTAATTCATTTTCTACTCCCTTTCGGCAAAATGTATATTACATTTTATTTTAAATTCTAATATGAAAAGAAAAATAATCAAAGAATCCAATGTTGAAAAATTAATTGATTTTGTTCCTTAATTTAAATTTGTCACATAAGATTGATTCAAAGATAAATGTGTTCTTGGCAGTCAGCCCAATGTTCAGAAATATGAACAGACCTCCATTACGCCCGTATTAATTTTCCTACAAAAACTGATATTTTTTAACCAGACTTAATTTAAGTTAATTAGTTTGGAATTCTTTATCCTTCATTATTTATAAATACTGTACTGAAATTTCTTTAATAGGTTTCATATTTCATTTTAGTCCCTTTAGCAAAGACTATTTGAACCAAAAACTAATATTAGCATATGAAAGAAATGTGACAGAATAATAAAGAACATTTTATAATACTGAAAAATTAATATTTTTTCACCGGTAACATCATAAGCATACATAAATAGACCCCCCCCCCCTCCAAAAAAAAAATAAATAAAAAAATAAATAAATAAATAATAATAATAATAATAATAATAATAAATAAATAAATAAATAAATAAATAAAAGCCATGGTTAATTTAAACAATTGAATCTTCTAATTCAAATTAAATATACAATTTGTCTTTGCTGATGGTTTTGTTTATTTGTCCTTCATCGATAGTTTCCATCTGTTTTTTTTTTTTTTTTTTTTTTTTTGGTGGTGGGGGGGTGAGAGGGGGGAATGTTGGGTATTTTCTGTCAAAGAGAATAATTAATCCATAGCTGCAAACTGCTCCAATTTTTATACTACGACAGGACTATTTCTTTTAGACAGAGATTTTGCGTTGTCACAATTTCAATATGCTCGGATGCCTGCCAATATCCAATTTTACCATTTAATTTCTTAAACTAACTTGAAATATTTAGAACTTTTATTGATAAACTCATCAAAGAAGAAAAATCATTTTAAGTACTTTTGAGTATAATATTGATCACTTTTATACCAACTATGTAAAAAATACCAGAGCCGGGAATCGAACGCAGGCTCTCCACTTAACGTGCGGATGCCCTTCCTCTAAGCAACCCTGGCTGATAACTAGCTTGACATTTCTCACTTAATAACAGTTACATCTGCGTTTTCAGATACGGTGACCTTGCCAACGATTATTATGTGAAACATTTCGAGCTTGTTATTAGCCAGGGCGGCTAAAAACTTATTTTTTTTTTTTTTTTAGTTGCAAGATTGCAATACATAAATTAGTCCTGTCGTCAGTATCTGATTTAAGGCAGGGCATTAGGGGCATGTGCGCTGGGCCCTTACACTGAGGGGGCCTCCAAGAAATTCCATCACACATTAAATATATTTATATTTAAAAAAAAAAAAAATTCAAATTTTGCTATAGTGGTCATTGTTTTTTGTTTTTTCGTCAATGGGTGGAGGTGTTACTGCACTGTTATATAAATCAACGGTGTGATCTTTCAAGGAAACTATCATTTCATTGAAAAAATTTTCGCTAAACGCAAATACAACTGCATACTACAGATACTACATTTCAAACTCTTACAGGCTAACTAAATCCCAGGCTCGCAGCAATAAAATGAAAAGTGGAGAGAATTTTTAGACGCGGGAATCAAAAATATGCGATTTGTTTTGTTTTTTGTAATATTAAAGCATGAGGAAAAGAGCCCATTGAACGTGTGTGCCCTGGGCTTCCAAGTGAGTAAATCGGTCCCTGCCTGTCGTACTAAATTAAATTCTGTCAAAGACAGAATTTTTCTTTCTTTCTTTAGTTTTCTTTTTCTAGAATTTTTTTAAAAGCTTTTGTGATATTTTTCTGTGATTAAATACAGTAAAAATTTCTAGAAAACATAAAGGTTTCAAAATACATAGAAAGATGTTATAAAAAGTCTGGTATGAAGTCTCCCGAGAAAAACCAGAATTGGCATCTATGATAAAACATCACGTCTTTCTGTGTGGGGATCATACATTTTTATTTTCTTAATATTATGTTTAACGCATATCAGCCAATTTCTTATATGTGAAATATTCTTTTAGCGTGAATTTTTGTAATCCCTCTTTATGACACTTAGAGAGGAATGCGATCCAAAGTTCTACAGAAAACTTTGTTTATGAGTATCCATAATAAATCTTGATGGATGCATTTTTTTTTTTTTTTTTTTAAGACCCTTGATTTATGAAAGTAACTTTTAATGAATTGGTAAAAAATTATCCAAACGCCTTAACTGAAATCTTTTGGCGCGTGTTGCATTTTAGGTGACTACAAATGTACAAATTCTGTCAATTCAACACTTAAACATTTAAAAATAAATAAAATTTGGCTTCATTTCCATGATAAATTTTTGTTTCATTTATGTCTTTAAGATAACAGCTCTTTTTGCTAATTAGCTACTTTATGCCGTAAATCCTGGCCTGATGACCTTCAGTGTGAAAAAAATGTCCATAGAGAAAAACCATAAACCCAAACAATAAACCTTAATTACCGTTTCTGAAAATATATTTAATTGGTAAAAAAAGGATTTAATTATATTGTTTTCTACTACTAAAATACATTATTCAGGATTCCATGCACGTTTGATTTTCTAAGGGCTCTTCATATACTATTCAACGATAACAACCTTCTTTGCATAATTACAGGGTTATTTTATTACAAAAAGTTGCATTAAAAATTAGTGGTTAAAATAAATAAATAAATAAATAAATAAATAAAATAAAGACTGTAGGAAAAATGTTATTATTTACAGTAAATTGAATCAGTTATTTGAATTATAAATATTTATTAGTAAGTTCATTAAAATCTATTGATATTCCATAGCTGCAAACTATTATGTTTTCTTGGCTGACAATAATTTTTATTAAAAATCTTTTATAAATTATAAAAGTTTCACTAATTAAATACAATAAAATTTCTACTCAACTAAAATGACATTGAAAAAGTGTAAAAATTGGCAGATATGTTACTCTAATTGTAACGTATAATCTAAAAATATTGATATCTAATTATCTTAGAATTTTCAACACTTGTTCTCTTTTTAAGTTTTTTAAACTTTTATTCTAGTATGCTAAAATAAATTCAAATTCAAAGTAACATAAAAATATAAACAAGAAAATATCTTCTTGCTTCAGATCTTAATATCATTATCTTTTAAATAAAACAAGTTTTTAAAACATAGGGTACCAATCATAGCCAATCAGGTGACTGCATCTGTGCTTTTTTTAGAAATCGTTTATATATATATATATATTCATTAAAGTAATCTATTATTCCAAATAAGTAATAGTTTCTGATATTATTATTTAAAAGAATAATTAAATGTATATATGTCTTGGTATCTGTCAATTTAGACAGACTTAAATTATCATCAGATGGATAGATCTCGAACTTTAATAATGTATAGATATAACCAGTACTTTATTTTTTGGCGGTAAGAGTAAATGGGTGATAAGTAGCTTTGTTTTGCAGAAATTAGTTGTAAATTGGAATCAATAGTGCTTATCTTAGATTAAAAATAAATTTTTCATCAACGGGATTCTCTTTTTCTTATAACGGAAAACGACGTTTTAATAACTTTACTAATCCATCATTTTTTAGATTAATGATTTTTTTTTTTTTTTAATCAAAGGAGCTATCCTTGTGACATAAAAAGAAGCTATCTTGTTTTTGCAGATATTTTAACACCTAGATATAAAACTAATAAATTAAAATTTAGTAAAGCATTTTTTCTCTCATATTTAAGTTTTTTTTTCTTTTTTCTTTTTAATTTACCATGTTCAAAAAAAGTTTAAAGAGAAGTCGAAAATGATCAGCAGTAATGTAATTTAAGAAAACTTTGCTGCAGATGTGTTCGTGTAAATTTTTAGTTGTTGCGATAACGTTTTATTTTTGTTGAAAGTGTAAAATTAGCTAATACATTTTTAATGCATCTTTCTCATAAAAAGTAACCATTACATCATGTTATAAAAGTTTTATTTAAATTTCTTTAACAGAAAATAAAGACATATAAAAGATTTTTATAGTTACACAGATAAGTTTAAAAAACAATGATATATTTTCATATAAATTATCAATTAATAAATATAAATTCTACATACATGACTTTTCAATACTTTTTGCAAATTATATTAGATAAACAACTATTTTATTATATGATATAAACTTTTCTGTCATAATTTAAAGACCATACGGTATATTTTGATGGAAGCTATTGAGATTGAGTCTACTGCATGCCATTGGCGTATTGCATATTTGTAAGAGTGAGATTTCTACATCATTAAAGTGTTGCATAGGCCTGAGAAATCGTACTTTTCAATTTCATTCATTCTTTTTTCTTTTCTTTTTGTACTGGGTTCAGTGTTCCTAATGTGTTTTGGTGCGCTTAATTCAGAAATGATTGTTTTTTTTTTCTCTACCATGTACGAAATTTTCACAAAGTAAGGACGAAGATTGGAAGATTTTACTTAGAGATTATAACAAATTCGAACCATTTTATGTATAAAATAAATTAAAATCGGCTATTATTTACACATTATCTTTCAAGTGTGTTTCCGTGCATCGAAGCTTTTACATCCATCATGTTATGTTTTGCACGGCTTGAAGGCATTGTGTGTGTATGTGTGTGTAGGGGGGATTTTCTATGCAGCATTCAACAATAATCTGCTAACAACAACCCATCGTCCTTGATACCTTCCCTAAATTTCCTTGCTGTCTGGATGAAATACATCGCCATGTTCTTCTTATACACCACCCAGATTTTCTGAAAAATAACTTAGATGATAGTTGTAATAGTGGAGCTTTACAATACTTTTTTTTTTTTTTTTTTTCTTTTTGGCGCAATTGAACGTGATGGAAATTTTTTAATAGTTTTTCTTAATCAGCATCCAAAAATACATCAGAAAAACATATCACCTTGAAGAAAACAATTTCATCGTCGATCTGTGCTATAATTTAAATGCTTTTTCCTCCGTTACATCAACTATTCGTGCGTAGCAAAAAACCTATGTGCACTGTCTAATGTATCGTGTTCACAGTCTTGTTTAGCGCATACGTTTTATATCACGTGTGAAAATGCATCATACGTCATTTGAAAGTGCTGACAGTTGTAAGGTAGATAAATTCCATTAAATTATTATTATTATTTTTTTTTTTTATGTGTAAGAATTTTTATGTAAATATTCTGTGGTAGCAAATTTAAAAGAAAATCTAGGGAGATTATGAATGATGTAAATGCGATATTTTTTTTAAAAAATACATTCATTTAATATCATATTTAATGATGTTTTAAAGAATTTAGATGAATGTTTAAGTAAATGTTATGCACATAAAAGAAATATATTTATGTATTTTCGTATTACTTCATGTATGCTTAGAATGGTAGTGTTTTGAAAATGGATAATTAAATAAAGTTTAAAATTAACATTGAAACTGAATATTTATTATTATTATTATTATTATTATTATTTAGCTTTAATAAATCGCTTTCTTCTGCATGTATTTAGTGTTTATAAAAAGTTTATAACTGCTGCTTTTCATTAGGTTTCGGCGCTATTATATTGCTTTACTTTAAATAGTAACGTTTGTATGAACTAAAGTGTCCGAAAAAACGGTAGCTTTAGCGATAAGCAAATAGCCTGTCGATATAGTATCAGAAATTCGACACAGAACGAACTTCGCTGACACATCTGACGTATATTCGATTAAATATGGACGAATTCCGAGGCTTCTGACACGGAAACGTTATAAAAGAGTCATGAATTTGTTTTTGGTAATGTCTGACGGTTATCATTTTGAACATTATTTTCGAAGAATATGTGATAGTTTTAAAAACGGGGCTCTCTATCGGCATTTAACCACAACACCCCTTTAACTGAAAGGACCTGGCGTTAACAGGTCACATACAAATTAGAATGCTTTTCTGCGTCTGTACATTAACGGTTTCTCAGAATGCAAGCAAGTTTATTTATAAATATATAGAGGTAGGAGTGAATAAAACCAAGAGAGAATAATGATACAACACAGTTAACATTTCGATTCTCTAAATCTGATGTCAAAAAATTATCATATCTCTGATATCAGAATAATATCTTGCATTCTATATATTACTGGCGCCTCGTAAAACTATCAGTTGTCGGATACCTGTACGGTAAAATATATTTGATAGATCTCTAGAAATATCACATTTTTGGCATCGTACAGACACCGCACATGTAATATAACTTTATTTTTTACGAAAATGATATCCAAATGTTGCAAGAAAATTGACATATCTGACAAATCGGATACATCTGATACCACAACGTAATGATTCTGATGCGTATGTGTTTTCTGGGTAATTTGTAAATAATGAAAACCAGAACATTTAAAGTGGTAAATAATTTATTTGTTAACTAATTTTGTGAAGAATATCATATAAATTGTCAATGAAACTGCATTTGACATAGACTATGCAGATGCACATGCTTAACACTTCCGCGACTGCATAATTTTGACTTTTTGACGGTAAGGTCCGCCTGTGGGCGCTATTCTCCCAAGTTACAATATTTCAGAATAAAACTTTCTATATTAACAATTATATTACAAATAGATATACATTATAATTATATTTTTTTTAATCAAAGTATTTGTATCTATAGTATATTTCATTGTAAAAATGGGAATATTGGTTATATACTTAAGAAATAATTAACATACAAATTATGAAAGAAACGCCCACTGGTGGAGTTAAAGATTTTCAAATGACGTGAATCTACGTCAGCAGTCACGAAAGTGCAGAGCTGCCAACCTAATCCGGCAAATTGCTAGCACCTCCCCTTTTTCTACACCACTTAATTTTTAAAGTAATTTTCTTCAAATATATTTGCGATGGATTAGGAAGAAAAAAGCTCTAAGAATTTACTGGTGTAGAAAAAGGGGCGGTACTAATAATTTGGCAGGTTGGCAGCTCTGAAAGTGTTAATATCAATATTTGACATTGTATAACAATGTTTGATATTAATCATGTTTAACTATTTAAAATTAGTGATAAAATTAAGTGTCATAATAAAGTATTTCGAAAATAATGCTACAAAATTAACTGTTTCCAACGTGTAGTACCAATGAGATATTTTAAGAGTTGATAAATAGAAACTCAAAGAATTATTTCTATAGGAATATTTGTTGATTAAAATTTTGGATACGACATTTCATAGATGAAAAGGCTTTTAATAAAATCTTCATGTATTTAATTATTACAAAGTTAAACTGCATATAATCGCTGCTTAAAATTAATTAAATAAGAAAGTTTCTTAAAATAATTTATTGCAGTTAATAATTAATGTTCATGCGTATATTTAACGACTAACATAAATGGCATGGTTTCAGAGATTAATTTTTAAATACTAAAATTCATTTAATCTAAATTGATTATTTAATTTTAAATGATCAAACATTAGAGAATTTTTTTTTTTTTAAATAATGCAACAATATGGGAGTAATAGTGTACACTAACCGCATTAATTTAAAGTTTCGTATTGAAAACTATTAAAAATTAACGGTTGAAAGGAGGCATTTTGATTCGTAAATATTGAGAATTATTGCATCTTCCAAGTTATTGTATTAATCTTATGAAGCGTAAAATCTTGTGTTAAAAGTTAAGCTGTTAAAACCCCCTACTTTAGAAATGAAACTTTCTATTTGTAAATTATATTTTTGGAAAGATCCTCTGATATATAATTTTGTAATTTAGAGCATTCTATATTTAATAATATTATTTATTAAAAAATATATATGTTGCAACTTTAGTTTAATTTAAATATTCCAAAGCATTATAATTTAATAAAACTTATGTTACATATTTTATTCATCATGTGTATGTATAATACAGATAAAAATACGCCATCTTGTTGTGGAATAAAATTTATGTAAATAAATTTTTAATAAATCTTTTTTTTTTTTTTTGGCTTTTATGTACATATGTCAATGATTATTATTTCAGGTTATTTTCAGTGATAAAAGAATGAATCGTCGAACAATTAAAATTGAAATACGTATATTAAAATAAACTTTTTTTTTTTTTTTTAAATATTATTATTCGTATGTTAATGAATGTTAGAGTTGTATTTATGATTTTTGGCTACATTTTCTTCTCTATTCTAATGGTTGAAACTAAAGTTCAGCTAATACTGAATATCACTAGGAAAGTAAGTTTTAAATTCATTACTAACACGCACGTATTATGTTATTCAAGCTATCTTCTTTCTATATACAATTTTAATTACTGGAATCATTGTTTGTTAATCTATATTTTTTTATTCGAAAAGACTGATTAGATAATAATAATAATCTATAATAATAAAAGGAAAAGTTTGTCTGTCTGACTGACTGTTCTTTTAAACTGCAAAAAATATGTCCTATTTGCTGCAGAAATTCTCTGTAATTTGAGAAAATACGCGTAATTTACGGAAAAATTACGTTGTCAGAACGTATTTTCTCAAATTACAGAAAATTTCTGCTAGCAAATAGGACATATTTACAGAGTACAGCCCCTATTAAACGTAGAAATACAAAAATTGACATACAAATGCTCAGGAGCTTTCCCGAGGGGATAGTGAAAACAGAATTTAAAATTTTAATTAGTTGCGGAGATATTAGTTAAAGTGTCAACCTACGCCAATTAATAAATGAGTCAATTCTGAGCTTAAGCAGCGTTAAGTGCCCAAATGAATTAGAAATATCGGTCCAATCTTTAAAAATTCGGTACCAAATGAAAGAGGCAATTTTCTTTATTCCAGGGGTGCAAACAGCATTTTAACAGGGCAATTAGACGTTTTAAAATTTACTAAAGTATGAAATTTAGGTGGAAACACTTCATTATTCCATTTATGCATTCTCCAGTGTCAGACATATTGTCTGACTAATCTTCCGGGAATAATATCTTTTCGACCACATAACAAGTTACCGGGAAAAAAAAAAAATGAATTTTTACAATTTACAGAAATTGGAAATCGCCCGTCATTACCGCTCACCTGTCTGCAGTTAAAAAATTTAAAGTACAGCTCAAAAAAAAAAAAAAAAAAAAAAAAAAGACGTATTATATTTATTTAAATTCATTTTTATTTCATCTGTTTATGTAAAGAAACAAAAGTTACCTTTAACAGAATAATAATGATTTTTTTTTTCTTTTCTGAAATAGGCTGTAAACAAGGAGTTTTGAAATTTCTTAAATTTTAGACCGATTTCAACAGAAATCGCTAATCGTCCTTGATTAGCCCTTTTGAGTCAAAAATATATGAAATATATTCATTAATATTGTACATGATACATCATACGAAAGATATTTTAAAGTATTTTTATTGCGGACTATTAAAATGATATACGGTCCAAATATACGGTTGCAAATTCTGTACGAAACTTTCAGAGGAAACTACGGAGAATCCAGAATGCTTTTATTCTTTTATATTTTCCAGAGTTTGAATTCAGATTTACGCTCACATTTATATTTTGACACTTTATATTTTGAAATAACTAACGTAAAAATAATTGTAAACAAGATTATACTAAGTGCACTTAATATATCTAGTATTCTAAAAAACAAAATTGTTATAATTTTTTAATATAAAACAAAATTAATAAAAAATAATGCAAAATGTGTTTTTCTCCACATTTTTTTATGTTCATAATTATAGGGACAATCCAAATTTTTTCGATTTATTTAACTTACTAGCAGATACATTACAGTTGACATGCAAATCTGTTAACTACTGGGCTAGATTAATTCATATATAAGCCTTCAATTTTTCTTGAACGGACATTACTGATAATTCCTCGAAAAAAAGAACGTTCAAGCAGTGAAGTATGATAAATGTGTTATTTAAGTGGAAGGATAATTTCAATCCGCCGAATTTCTAATAAAATTCGAATGTCTAAAATTGCTGAAGGAAATGTGATCAAACATTCAACTGCTGGTTCGATAGGAGAGAGATCTGATGCAAAAGCAGAGTTGTTTTACAGAGATCGAAGACTCATAATTCCTCTTACTGTTCTACTCATAATGTCTGCTACCAAATTTGCTCGTAACTTTTAACGAAAGGTTAAGGTCTACATTTATGCATGTTTAAAATAATTAATAATATGTTAAAATGAATAAAAAACCTGTAATAATCAATCAGCATTTAATGGGGGAAAGAACGTCTGTGTTAAAGTTGAATAAAGACAACATTAAATGATAAAATGTTGCATTTTCGGATGAAAAACATTTTATTCTTGATTAACCAAATGGTTTTAACTGTTACTGACACGATCTGAAGATAGCGACAGACAGAACTGATTTTTTAAAGGCATATATGAATCGGGCATTTTAAAGGTGGATCTATTGTGCTTTGGGGAGCTGCTTCTACTGAAGGAAGAATGAATTTAGTAATTTTTTCTATTATTATGAACATCAAGAGAAATATCCGCAAATTTTAAACGTGGAATTATCAGATTTTTGTTAGATTTTGGGGGGTAATAATATTTTTTTCAACAAGACTTACATTTTTGCTCTACTTTTAGAGCAATAGGAAATAGTTTGAAGAAAGAAAATTCTGTATTATTGTCTGTCCCATGGCCTAAAAGTTGAAAAAACCTTAACTTATGATAATCGAAAAGTGCATGCAAGTGGAAAGCAATTTTAAATAGTTTAAATGTATTAAGAATATCATATATGCTATATGAAATGGTATTGAGACTGAATATTAAAGAAAAATGTATATATATATATACACCAGAGAGAATGTCTGACTGTTTAACCATAAATAGAGACCCCATAAAATATTAATTTAAAGAATAACTGAAATTTTTTTCTAAAATTCGAGCTGTCCTTATAATTGTGAACACCTGAAAAATCATCTTTTTACCATATTTAAGGTTTTTTAAGATAGAAAAACGATAAAACTTTTTAAATATAGTCTATTAATGAAATTTAAATTAATTAAAAATATATTTGTTTAAATAATAGTATTCAGTGTTTAGTTAGTATAGAAAAACGGGTGTCCTTATAATTATGAGAAGGAGTGCATTGCAAAAACTAATAATTAGAGGTCTATTAATATTGAATAAAGAAGTATTGAATAATCTATTAATATTGCCATCATTATAAGTTCATGTTAATATGTAATTCTAATTTCAACTTCTTTTTTTTTTTTTTAACTGTGTTTGATAATCATATACTTACTATTCAATATACGAAGAGTTAAACCAAATTTTAGAAATTTTTTCCGGTAAAATTTTTTTTTATGAGATTATGCAATAAAACGTGCCAAAAGTGGTTTTTAAAAAGTTGATTTTTTTTTTAAATTGTTTGAGAGCAAATGGTTTAGCCGTTTGCACTCGAACGTCGCCTCTCAGGCGACATCCGATTCCTTACTTCAACTCGAACGGCACTCGAGAGTCGCCATGACCAATTAAGTTACTATATATTTTATATCCATAAATAATGTTCTACAACTAAAAGAGCTATAACAGGTGCATACTTCGTTAAGAAAGAGACTCCACCCACACTTTTTATTAAGTGTCTTGCGTTTCTTGCCTTGATCATTGGTAAATGGCCAAGAATGCTTTGCAAAATATCACACGATGGAATATTATAAATCTAAATATTCATATATAATGCTTGTTATATGTAAATATACATCAAATATAGAAATAAAATGTTTATATTTAAAATTCTTATGTTTCATATTTTGCATTTTTTATTTAAACTATTGCGGGGAGTTCGTTACGCTTACTAAAAGAAGATTTGAATGCAAAAAATTAATTTTCCATCTCACTTCAGGCCCGCACATTTGGAAAATACAAAGTTGTCGACATAAAACAGTCCACTGACAAAAAAGAAGGGGCAGCCTTCGTGCATTATGCTAGCCTTTTATTACGCGGCCAGCATAACATAAGGACAGCCAGATCTTATATTAAGCTAGATTAGATTTAGCTAGACTAGCTAAAAAGCGGAAACTACGAACCCGGCTGTACTTCTATATTTCTGAATAGCTCTCTTACACAATTCTAATTATGTTCTCAAGCCACGCCCTTTTAAGTTTCTAGTACGAAAAATTATTCCATGAGCACCGGAAAAATTATGAAGGTTTATATGCGGATCACCAAATATCTGGAAAATAGCCACGAGTTGCTGGTATACCCATGCGAAAAAGACTTCGAGTGCAAACGGTTAATAAATATATCTTCCTGATTCTGTGTTTATCTTCTCAGCCGTTTTACACCCGTTCGAGATGACTTTTTGCGGATCACGTGTTTTAGATATCAGGTCATAGAGATATGTATTATTAAAAAACAAAACTGAGAAACGTCCATAAAGTCTCTCTAAACAAAACATATGATCAAATTGCAGATACAAAACTCGAAATCTCCGCCTTTTTTTCAGGATACTTTCAGGGATGAAATATTTTTGCAATTTTTGCTACCACTATTTTTATACCAGAGCTGCCAACCAAATCCGGTAAATTATTAGCACCGCCCCTTTTCCTACACCACTTAATTTTTAGAGTAATTCTCTTCAAATATATTTACGATGAATGAAGAAAACAAATACTCTAAAAATTAAGTGGTGCAGAAAAATGGGCGGTACTAACAATTTGCCGGATTAGGTTGGCAGCTCTGTTATACAGAAATCTTTAACGTACTTTTACAGTAATGCGTCATGATTAAATAAGTTAAAAATTACTATACAAAAATAGTAGTTGCAACAAAAGCCGAAATGTTCATCCCTGAAAGTGTCCTGAAAAAAAGGCGGAGACTTCAAGCTCTGCAGATACATTAAATAAACTCTTCAGGGTTTCGTTCATGGATATTAGATTTAAAAGGAATTCTTATACTCATATCTTTATAGTTAAAAATACTTTTCTTTCTTTCTTTCTTTCTTTTTTTTTTTTTTTTTTTTAGGTGTATCGTTAGTGAGAGATTTTTTTAATAGCTCGTAACAGTTTGTGTAACATTCGATTTGATTTGTTTATGTAACAAATGATAATTGAATTAATTTGATTCATTCACGTAGAGAGGTGTCCCGAGGCTATACAAATTTACATACCTGCCAACATCCTAATTAATTTTTCTTAGTATTGTTAGTACAGCCCCTTTTTTGACAACTGTAAATTTAAAGAGTAATATTCTACAAATTAAATTATGATTAAATAAGAAGAAAAATACTCTAAAAGTATACTGGTGTGCAAAAAAAAAAAAATAAAAATAAAAAAAAGGCGGGGCTAACTGTACTACGGATTATTAATTAGGATGTTAGTAGGTATGAATTTAAATTTGTTTTCTTGTAGCTAGATAAAAATATTATCGTAAAAATATTATTTTATAGATAAAATCTTTAATAACCATCCATTATAATTTCGATTACTCATATTGTAAATTCTCTAATATCTTAAAATTACAGTGATAGTAAAATAAAAGGGGGTGCAGAAAGATGTATTCTTTCAAGTTATTTATATTTCTGTAATTAATTTCGATCATGTCGTAGCTAACTTGAAAACGAATCTAAAAAAACAAAATTGTTTTTTAACCGTTCTATGCCTATATCACATATATTCCATATCGTCTTGTATTATGCCTTTTTTTAATACAAATTTTTATTTTATTTAATCACAGAAAATTCTACAAAAGATTATAGAAAATTTCCTTAAAAAATACCATTATCTAAAACACGGAATGGTTGGCAGCTATGATATACATATCTTTTATATTTATAGCAAATAATTGCCGATGTTTAAATATCCTAAAAATTATTATAAAAATGAATAAGCTGGTATGATAGCTACTTACATAATTGCTCTATAAAATTATTCAAATATTAAAATATGAAATTTTATCATTGTTGACAAAATAAAAATATGTTCTGGCGCTTAATATTATATATTCGGTTTGTGGTAGTACTAATGTTTCATTTGTTAAAAATTGCTTAAAAAATGTATTTTTTTTTCATTTGAAATTCACAATAATAAAATTCTAACAAAAGAATTAAAATTGAATGAAGCAATCAATCATTTTGCTGTTCTTAACATTTTTCATCAATCATTGAATTCATTTGAATTTATTTTACACGATTCAGTATTAACCAGTATGCATTTTTCATTCAGATTATTAATAAATTCATGAATAAAATAATAGTAATGCTTCTAATAAATTTATTTGCAACTAGAGTGCATATATTATAAAAATAAGAAACGTATTATTTGAAATTATTTTTTTTAAATAAGCAAATTTTTTATTAAATAAGTAATATATATGTACAAAAATTCCAAACAACTGAGATAAGATATAAAAAAAAATTCTAATTCTACTCCACATGCAGTTAATTGTTCATTAGAAAGTTGAAATATTAGAAATCATTTGCACTATCTTCCTATGTTAAATATTTCCTCTTGCGAGCTGTATCCCACCAGAGACCGAAAGAGATTCTGCTCTTGAAGTTGGTATATGGGAAATGGCTTGTTCGATCCCAGGTCATTCTATTCGTCCTAGCCATTTGGAAATTTCCGTAGCTTTTCTCGCAACGTGCGTAAATATGGGTTAGAGCTCCTTAAAAAGACTCCCACTGAAGGCATTCTTCTTGGGCCTAGAACCCAAATACGGTCAATTGAGTTTTGACCCCCCAACAGAGCCTGATTAAAGGGGAAGCACACATTATCTCCGCTCTCACCGGAATATTTTTATAATTATTTTTTACTTCATGTCATAGAAATTCCACGCTTTGACGAGGAAATATTTTTTATAAAAAATGAACGGTGTAAAGCAATCCAATTTACTCACCGTTATTAGACACCAGAATTCTTTTAAAATAATTTTTAATGAGAATTTTCTGTTTATTATAGGAGGAAAGTATTTGTTAAAAAATAACGGTGTAAGTATAAATAATGTGTGCTTCCCCCTTAATCAGGCTCTGCCCCCCCCAATGCCACGTCTTAGGAAGAGTAAAACAAGGTTTTAACTGTCACTAAAAATAATCGAGAAATAAACTTCCTTTTTTTTTTTTTTTTTTTTTTTTTTTTTTACATTTATCATATATGTTATTCTTAATACTTTTCTACATAGTCACCAGCAGTATTCATTTCTATGAGCGTTTCTTGAACTTTGAAAAGTCGTCATGGTATAGTACAACAGATTACGTCGAAAAAGGGGTTACATTGATCTAGAGCTTTCTAAAATTAATAACAAACCAATATCAAGAGCATTAATTTACCAAAAAAAAATTTAGTCACATATTTCTGTTATCTCTTAATGATACATAAAAATTTCCTTTACCATTTACACAAAGATTCCAGGTTGCTGTCAACGGCTTTGTTATTCAAAGTTTACCGTTGTTTTGTGGCGGGGTTTTCTGTTCATATGTAAGATGCTGCTTATATAAACATACAAGTGTGTTCATGTATGTTATAACACATGCGAATGTTATTAGAGAGAAATTTCACATGTAACATTAATTAAATTTAAAACATCATATCTTTTCGAAACCCCTAATATTTTATTTCGAAAGGCAATATGTAAATGTTTAAAAAAAAAAACTTCAAAATTTGCTAGTTATTAATTTGACACATGATTGTATACTTATTAGTTTTTGCAGTGAGATCTTTTTTTTTTTATATGTATACTAACTTTAACTTTAGAAGAAAATTGCTTTATTTTGCTAAATTAATGATACAAAAAATATATATATATATTTTGCTTAAACATCCATGATTGAATGCGTGAATGTTGTTAGAGAGAAATTTCAAATGTAACATTAGTTAAATTTAAAACATCATATCTTTTGAAAACCCCTAATATTTCATTTTGAAAGGCGATATATAAATGTTAAAAAACTTTCAAAATTTGTTAGTCTTTAATTTGACATATGGTTGTATATTATTTTTCGGAGCAGTGAAATCTTCTTTTCTTTTTCTTTTTTCTTTTTTCTTTTTTTTTTTTTTTTTTTTCCTATGTATACTAACTTTAGAAGAAAATTTCTTTATTTTGCTAAATTAATGATATATATATATATATATATATAATGTATTTTACAAAATAAAATGTGAATATATTTTAACATGGCTGTTTTATGTAAAATCTATAGTAATAAAAGAATCTTTAAATGGTTTTTATTTATTCCCCTCTAAAAAAAAGTAACTTGTAAGGAAAAAATAAATCGTTGTAAAGACTTCACTATTTAGAAAAAAAAAAAAAAAAAGATTTTTAGCAATCAGAAATTATCTATTATTAGTTTTATCTCGTTTCTTGCTTTCTAGAAAAGAATTACTAAAGAAAATTATGACATGTAAGGTAATTATCGAATTTCAGAAAGCTTGTTATGTCACATCCCGATCTTGTAATTCTCGTTAGCAAATAATCGATATTGCTTTAACTCATTAAACTGGACAAATAATCAATTTACCGACATTTTAAGAAACTAATATTTGAGATATTTTTTTCAAGAAAACAAAGGATTTCAAAATAAAAATATTATTATTGATTTTATCTCATCTGTAATTAACATGGCACTTTAGAAAAAATATATTGTTTATTTGATCATGATCTTGTCAATTTTTTGCAGAATTAAGTGTTTGCATTAGTAGAAGCATTTTAGCCTACATTATTTTACTTAACAGCATAATACTTAAAGCAACATTTATTCTTAAAGCTAAAAAATCATCTTCACAATTTTTATGTATTTATTTTCATTTTTATTTCACGAAATGCTAATATTGATACTCTGTTTCAACGTGGATGTTCCAGTTCAACTATGGGTGTTTGTAGGGTCTCGGAAACAATTTAAGCTATAGGTCCTTATCTAATGAGCCTTAATGAAAAAAATAAAGGAGGCTTTAAAGGAGTACTTCACCTAATATTACCGGCCATAGCCTCCTAAACTAGATGCCTGTCACGTGGCTCGGAAACTTGGCAACAGTTGAAGCGATAGACAGCGCCACCTGGTTCAGATTCCACGATATTTTTATTCAACAGCCACCAAAATTTTTTAAAAGTGGGATATGATATACATAAAAGGCGAATAGAATCAAAGAAACGTCGATTATACATATCATATACCACTTCTTAAAATTATTGGTGACAGTTGAATAAAAAAGTCGCCCAATCTGTACCAGGTGACGCTGTCTACAGCTTCAACTGTTGCCAAGTTTCCGAGCCACGAGACAAGCATCTAATTTAGGAGGCTATAGACCGGCAGTCTAATCCTACGCATACCAGCCAACATTCTAATTACTATCCTGTAAACTTGATAGTACCACCACTTAGTACTTTTCATATCACTTTAATTTTAAAGTAATTTATTCCAAACGTAATTACGATTAAATAAGAAGAAAAATACTCTAAAAAAGATTGGTATATATATAAAAAAAAAAGGCGAGTATTAACAAGAATAATATTAAATAGAATGTTGTTAGGTATGCCTATGTTATTCAATGGAGAAATTAATTTTATAAATTATTCATTACCTAATATATATATATATAATATATAATTCCATTTGTGTATTATTCAAGCAATTCCCAACCATTAAAAAGTTTCACGCTTTTCAAAAATAATATTTTTAAAGTTTTTAATATTTCTTTTTAAATCTGTAGTGCGAATAATTAACCGAAAGCATATTTTGCTCTATATAGATTCAAAACGCAATATTAAAAATTTAAAATATAATTCTTTTGAAAACAAGAAACAGTTTAACGATTATGAATTTTCTAAATGGGAAAAAAATAGATTAGGTAATGACTAGTAGATAAAACAAATTTATTCATAAAATAATATGGGTTTATACTGCCAGTCAAATTAGGTGATGTATCCACTTAACTCATTTGCATCATTTGAGAAATTGTAAAATTTGCCCTTATTACCATTTATTTTATTGTATAAAAATAGAAATACTTTAAAATGATAGAAAAATTAAATAAATAAAACCGAAAAACAAGATGGCTTACATGAAGAATTTATAATTTTTTATGGTTAAGTATAGCTATACATTGAAAATAATTTGAGAAATTCAATTTATTAATTTTACATGGTGTAATCGTACAGCCAGCAAAAAATAAATAAATAAGTAAAATAAAATAAAATAAAATAAAATAAGTAAGCAAGTAAGTAAAATAACGCCCCCACCAATTATTTTTTTCACAAATCGTCTTATAAGTATGCGGTGTTGGTGACCTTCGATTTGTAATAACATCTTGTTTAAAATGGTATAATTAGATTTTGGTTGGTGGGTCGTCTACATACTGAAACTGTCATCAATTTAATTTATTTATTTTTTTTTTTTTTTTTTCAATAGTAACCCCTATTTATGACATTTTTGGGGGGTTATTTGAATCAAATGATCCCAGAAAATGGCATATTTTATATATTTCTCTTAATTTTTCACAGAGTTATAACTTGACAAAATATAGGGATGCTAATGTTAAATGAATGTGACAAACATTAAATTTCTATCTTCCCGAAAATTTATTATTTTCAAATTTCTTTATTATTATTATTATTAATATTATACGTTAGAATAAAGTGACCCAAACGTATTCCATGCCTATTTTTGATTGAAAAACGTATTAAATTAATAAAACTATTAATAAATTCATATTTCAAAAAATTATGAATTATGACTTATATTAATTTTTGCACGAATAGAACAGGCATCATCAAAACTATGGTTTTCTAAATTTACAACTTATTTCTATCATTATTTCTCAAGTTACAGTGATATTTCAATTTTTATGGTTCTTAGGGGGCTGTCACTAGTTACCATTTGTATCATCTATCACTTTGCACGCACATGACTTAAAATATCGGGTATCTCATAAGTATGTACAGTAATTTACGGCCTATAGTCTGCAGGAAAGATATGTCATTTCTCCACCAGAAATTTCATTAAAAAAAAATTCAATATTTTTTTCAAAGGAACAACTCTCACAGTTATAACTTTATTTGTCAATTAAAATTTCTGGCGTTAAACTGGCTTGAATAATCTGCGGATTATAGGCCGGAAATTACTATAGACGTTTTAAAAATTCATAAAAATTGAAGGCATTGGTAGACTTGAACGAGGTTTGTGAAAAAGTTGCTCTTATGAAGAGGGAATTTTTTTAGTACAGAAAAAAATAATAGTTACAATTTTCGTGGATAGAGAGCGGTGTACGTTAGCAAATCACACGTTTTCTTGCAAAACTGTATTTATTTGCACGTATATGTTTACAGTTATATAAATCCAATTCTAGGTGTTTGCCATAATCACAAATTATCGTTTGAAAACGAATTACAACACCGCTAACTGCAGTTTCAGTCAGCGTTTCTTAACTGAGGGAATGGAACCTATGATTTATCACTCAAATCAGCATCGCAATTAAAACTTCACGTATGCGCTTTGGATAAGGAAGCAAAGCGAAAGATGCAAAATAAGGAAACAAAATAAGAAATTCTTAGAAAATTTTTAGGGAGAAAAATAAGAAATAAGACGTTTTTATTTCTTATTTTGCTTACGTAAAACTGTGCAATTTATAGAACTCTGATTTGCATATTCGTCTTCACACACCTGTGCAGCACCCTCTATCGACGAAAATTTAACAATTTTTTTCCTTAAAAAAGGAAATGAATATGACTAATATTCATTCTAGGCCGAATATGACTCCCATTTTGCCAGTCATCCACTGTTTTCTAGATACACCAACCACTCTCTCAGTTTCTTTCCCTGTTCGTTAATTTTATGACCATGAATTTGATTTGAAGAATGAAAAATAATTAATTTAACACCTAAAAAAAAAAAAAAAAATGTAAGTTTAAAAAATAACATTAATAACAGATTAAAAGAATATAAGATATGTGATGCGTAATTTCAGTGGCAAATGTCCCCCCGAAATTTTTCCCCTGTCGCAAATGTCCTTGTTTTAGAATTTTCCAACTCTGCAACCCCTCAGAAGATGTAACGGTTAAAATAATCCTCTCCCTTCCTAAAAATCAAATTTATTGCCATAAAATCACCAAAAAACGATAAAAATAGGGGGACAATCCTAAAAAAGGGTGGGTGATAGGGCTAAATAGGTGTCATATTCGGATTCAGGAGGTCATTTTACATAAGAATATGCTGAAATGGTGTCAGAGGCAATTTTAATGCCGAGCAGTGTTACAATAATATTTATTAGGCAACATTATTTACTACAAATATTGTATTTATTACAGCCAAGAGGATAATGAATACGACACTTTATGGGTTAAATAGAAAGTTATTTTTCCTCTGACTGAATCTAATCACACAGCCAGAAGCAAACTTCCTGGATCTATTATCAAATTTTTTCACAGTGACCTGTGTTAAATATTCATTTTAATTTACCCTTTCTCTTCTAACACACTTTTTTATCTTGCAATGTTTTAGTGACTGTGACGTCATATATTCTTCTGATTTATCTTTTTTTTTTTTTTTTTTTTTTTTTTCCAATTAGGTTGTTGTAAGTATGACGTTACAAAATTCTTTTTTTCATAGATTTGGCATGTTGTTTTTAAAGTATCAGTACTTAGTTTTTAATTAAAAAAAATTTAGACAAGGAGTTAAATTACATAAAAAAAGTAATTGATTTTTTTTATTCTTTTAAATAGAATTTCCTTTTATATAAAAAATACGGAAGGCTTTCTGTACATATTTCTTTTTTTAATCAATTAATTTGGTCTATTTTTTCTGAATTTAAAAAAAAAAAAAAAAAAAAAAAAGAAAAAAAAAAATGGCATTCGTCCTAAAATCTAAATACACCATTTTCGATAATTACCATGCTTTTCGGACACTTAATAATACATAATAACAGGAGACTTAGCGTTGGAATATTAAAACCCGAATAAACTACCACGTCAGAAACGCCAAAGAAAAATATTTGAGATGAATACAGCTGTTTCGGTAGCCTTAAGCGTACCGTCTTCAATGCAAAAAGAATTTTGAATCTGGAGAAGTGCTCGTATATATAGGAGAGGGGCCGAATTTAGTTCAACCAATAGGATTATGGGAAAGTTGGGGAGTGTGGCCAATAGGAATTTAGGAATGTTAGCTGTGTAAACAGTAGAAAATTTAAGAAAATGTGGACTGAATGTAAAATTTCCAACAATCAGACAAATAGGGAACAGCGAAATCACAATTTACAAGGTTTTTAAATTTTTTATAAATATGAAAAGCTTCAAAGAAATCGTGTTCATGAATGGATTTAGGTCCAGAATTCTTTTCTGCACTGAAGACGGTACGCTTAAGGCTACCGAAACAGCTGTTTGCATCTCAAATATTTTTCTTTGGCGTTTCTGACGTAGTAGTTTATTCGGGACTTAATAATATATGTCAATTTCATTACATTGAATGCGGTGTACCACATTAAAATGAACTTAAAAGAAATTCTGCCCATAGGCCGTAAAGATACCTAGAGCCACATGTCATACTAACTACTATCAGATGTTGGTCTAGATGATACGAAATATTTTGGTGTCTTTGTACACGAACTACAATCACGATATATACATTACCCAAATCTATACAGGTAATTCCACGAGATTTATAAACATCTGTACCAGCTTTCAAGTCAATAGAATAATTTCTGCGACCGCTCTCACTGTACACACGCACAAACATGCACACAGATACTAAAAATTTTTTGAGTCTTGATTCATAGATTTCTACTGACATTTCGGTAATTATGAAAAATAATCAACCCGTTAATAACTAATATTTCATTAATTTCGGATAATTTAATTACGAGTAACTTAAATTAAATTGTTTAATTATGAGTATTTATTCACAAATTCCAAAACCACTATATTGTTTACTTTAAAATGATTATTCTGAACAAAACTCTAAATGTCCATTTGTATTACCCATTAGAAAATAAGTTGTATGTCGAAATTTTGACGGAAATTAGATATTTCACTTTCCCGTTTAAAGCTAATTATTAGCGGTGCATGTACTTTTCACAGAAAAGCTATTTAGGTTAAACAAAACTTGATATGCATTTCTGTAGTTTGAGTCTCTTAATGTTTGGATAAAATATAATGATTGTATAGAGATCAATATAAATAAGATTTAAACCATTTTACAATTCTAATGAATAGCTTTATATTAAAATATGACTTTTTGATGCGTTACAGAGATATGTTTAAAAAATAGAAATTATTAGTGTATTATATTATTAAAATTGAAATGAAGTATTTTAATGTTTGCAGCTTGTAAACACAAAACTTGTAATAATTATTCCCAAATGCCGAACCTGATAAATGTTGGGAAACATTACCCCATTATTTCTAATCAATCAGTTTAGACAAATGATCGACAGAAAACATTTGTTTAAAAAAAATATAAAAATAATAATAAAAATAATAAAGTAAAACCATTTGTTGAAAATAGTGGTGGCTCTGTGAATCGAATCTCGTAAATTTTCCTTGGCAGGTAGGGGTTAAAGCACAGAATTCTTGACTTACATAAGCTAAACAGTATTGTTATAAAAATGTAATGTTAGCGTGGTCAGAGTTTCTTTTAGGCTATGTTGAGATGCATTTAAAAAAAATAATTTATAAAGATTTTTGTTAAAGTTATTTATGAGTTAACATTATGCAAGACTAAAAAACTTAAAAAAGTAGAATAGAAAAGATTAGAATAAAGGGTTAAAAACATTATACCCAAAATGGGTCTCTCACTTGAGACACGAACATTATGATGTCTAGATTTAAAACAAAGTAATTTTGTTTGTAAATAAACAAGTTTAAAATAAAAGTTTGTAAAAAAACAAACAAAAAGGGGAATAAATAACTACGCGCTCAACTACAACTGTAAACGTACTGACTTTGAACTCATAAAATGAAGAGTTAGCTATGATTTGTCTATTGTGTAAAAATACTTTCATTATGTAAGTCTGTATTTCATTTGTTAATTCTTAATATTTAATCACATGCACACACACACACACACACACACATATATATATATATAATAAATTTGAAAAATCCATATTTGTATAATACGAGTTTTTAGTTTATTTTACCCATGCATGGATGAAAAATGTAAGGATTTGGAGTATAATTTTCCAAACTGATTTTTCGATGTATTTACATATTTTGAGGGACTCTGAATCCGAAAATCATATTTTAGTTGTTTGTCTGTGTTTCTGTAATCAGCATAGCTCAAAAGAAAAAAAAAAAAAAAAAAAAAAGGAGTAGGTAGACTAAACTCGGTATTCTAAATCATTATGGAGATACTATTCATTATTATATTATTATGGAGATGTTCTACTAAAATTTTCATTAAGATGAGACAAGTGTGCTGGAACTTTTTTGAATACCACTATTTTTACAAAGTAATCTCCGCATTATTCATTCGAAGATAGTTGCAAACTATTCAGTAAATTTTCTAGTAAAAATAATCTGGTGGGACACTCACACCACTTTCTCTTATCCTGCATTCCAATATTATAAACACAGATTGAAGATTAAAGGGTAAGATAACAAGTGAATATGTACAGTGAAGCACCTTTTAAACGTTTCTCATTTACATGTTTATTAACTTTGCCCCAAATCATACCATTCTATTTTGGTGTTAAAATATTTTATTTATACGACACGACTATATTCTTAATTTCACTCATTCTTTTTTTCCTTAAAGAATATACAGTTTAAAATTCATTCCAAAGTAAAACACGAAATGCTGTATTTTTCTAAGCTTTTTATTTTTTTATTTTATTTTATTTTATTTTGTTTTTTCACGTTAACTTTTTCTTAGAATACTATAGATTGCAATTCGAATCGATAACCCAGGAAAGTTCAGGGGAATTTTCAAAAACGAGCACTTGTGGGCAGGGTTGATTGACAGGTATACATCCACCCGGGATTTTTTTTGAGAGAAAGGAAAGTAAGTAACCACTTGCTGAACGAATTTTAAAATAAAGGAATACACAACAGCTATAGACGAGGTTTTCTTTCGCTCTTAACCGTTTGTAAAAATATCGTCTTCGCCTAGAAAACGAAAGGGTTAGTCTTTAAAAGATAAAATTGAATTTTTATGACGGGAAGTTGTAAAAAATAGTGCATTAAACTAATTAGCGAAAAAAAAATTAACATTTCCGTAACAATGCTAAATATAATTCTGTGTAATTGAAATTATTTGTCACTACAGATTATTAGCTAAATTGTTTAAAATTTCATTTTAAAATTTTCTTAATCGAACAGATAAAAGTGAAATCTTAGAAATGTACTAAATTTTTATTATCATGAAATCTCTTATTCTGATTTAATATATTAAGATAAATTTTCGATTTACATTTTATTCGCTTATACATTTTTTAGCATGGCAATACCTTAAAAAATGTATAAACGGTGATCCACTGTATAAATCTACGTATAAAATAATTCAATCTAGGTATAGGAGCAGTATTATTTCATAAGTAATTCTGAGAGAGGCTACAGCCCCCCTCACCCCCCCCTCCCATTGGAATATACCATATATTTTTATATAGAATTCAAGGCTGTTATTAATTTTAAAAGTTGTTTATTCCCAATTATTCAACAACTTTTACCCGCACTATCCGTTTCCTTGATGACAAATGATAAAATAAAGGTCCTTCGTTGTCTGCACACTATCCTAAAAAATTTTAGTTATTTTTTTAAAGGAAGCTTCGTTTAGTTAGTAAAACGCACAAGAATAAAAATGTAAATAAAAAAAAAAAAAAAAGTAAGAAAAATTAAAAATTCTGTCTGTGACAAAGTTTAATTTAGTGCGACAGGACTATTTATATTTGTATTTTAACACCCTTTCAATATAAATAAATAAATAAATAAGTAAATAAATAAATAAATAAATATAATAACAATAATAACAATAATAATAGAGGGCACTCAGTAAAATTCTTAAACACATATTCAAATAATGAATTGATTTTTAGTTCCAAATAAATTAATAAAATTTGAATGTATTAATTGTATAGTATCTTCCTTTAATTGCTTAATACTCATTTACTAAACATTTTAGTCAGTAAAATAAACTTCGTATTTATTATTAATAATTAACAGTTTCAATTTCTACAGAACAAAACATAATATATACTACTGGCCATTAAAATTGCTACACCAAGAAGGAATAATAATAGCGGAATGAAATTTGTTGGACACATACATTATAGTAGGAAAGACAATTGATTAAAATTTCAGGAAATTTGGAGTAATACGTACTGAGAAAACAGCACATAAATCAGCGACCTCTGTAAGCAATAACAGTACTAATCTGCCTAGGCATTCGCTAAGAATCAGTGTTTTGAGTTCTCCTAAATATTAAAATCAATTTTTTAGTGGTTAATGTGTGATACTTACATATATATTTTTTAAATTATTCAATTATTATGAAATTTTCTTTTCTTAGAGAAATGAAACTTATGATACGCTGTTACTAAAATCAAATATTTTCCTTATATTACTGATAGCTAAAAATAAATAAATAAAATAAATAAAAATTAAGATACAAGGAACATTTAAAAAGTATTCCTTAAGATATTAACTTATAAGTTTTTATTTTATCGATTTCCCATTAATCACTGAATGTTGATAGAAAAGTTTACAACAGTGTTTTATAACCTTAGTGTAATTAACTTAGACAGTAATATTTTCAAATAAGTTTTCTCCAGTCAACTATTTTTTATATTTCTTTATCCTTTAATAAAAAAAATTGGTTAAAGCGTTTATTTTATTTCTTTTCTTATATTTCATTTTATCATGAAGTACAGTTGTCAGCACGTGTATTACTGGTGAGATATATTTTGGATTAATTTTATTTTTACGACTTTCTCTTTTCTTTCCTTGTATACTGTCAACAATATAAGTACAATTGAACTCTATAATGCAGAAAAGTTTGCTTTACTCACAAACAGGAAATTATTTACATTTACAAAGAAAAGAATATCATTAAAACTGAAAGCAATATTTTTTAACATAGTAAATAATATTTGATATATATTTTTTAAATAGATGCATTTGAATATAAACAACAATTTGCAGCAAAAATAAACCAGCATGTAATAACCATAGCGCCTTTTCTCTATGGTTGTTAGCTTGATGGTCATGAACAAACATGCTAAGTTGGTTCGTGACCAACAGAGCACCTTTTGGCTATCGGAAAATTTTAATAGAAATATTTATTTCATTTAATCAGCGAACTGTAACAGTTTTCACCAATTAAGTAAAATATTTTTTTTTTTTTTCCTGTAGCCAAATGGTGCTAAGTTGGCAACTATGGTAATGACACAGGAAAAGCTTTAGTGTGTTGTATGTTTTTCATACCACAGTGATCTAAAGAGTTTAAAAATAAAATTTAGGTCTTAGAATCGTTTATTATTTGTAATTTGTTTAACATTTTGCAACACTTTGAGGTGTAAGGTAAATATGCTTATTTTTTACCGACAGCCATCAGAAACTACAATCGAAGTAGAAGAAAATAAATAAATTATTTTTTTTTTAGTTAAATAAATAAATAATGAAAAAATCTGGGATAAATTTTAACAGTTTAAATAAAACTAGATAATATATAGTACATACCACCGTGCATCAAAGAGTTAATAACATGATTGCAATGTAAGTATTACAATTTCATTTTTTAACACCTCTAATTTTCTAAAATATCAGTCCATTAAATTAATTTAATTTACAGCTGTCAACTTCTATGCCATAGCACTGTTCTTACCTGCCTTTTTTCAAACCATTTTCTTTAACATCAATTTTCTTTTTATATGACAGTAATCATATTGGAGAAATTTACTTAAAAAATAAATTGGTGGCAAAAGAAGGTATTAACTATCAATGGCGGTGCGATGCTAATAGGTTTGGGTACCTTATGCAAAATTTTTATGGGGGCTCTCTTCAAAAAATAATTCCTAATGCTTTTAATAGTTTACTTCCAGATACTTACAGTTTTTCGAATTGAAGATTTATCTTATAAGAAAAATATTAGTTTAATTATATTAGTAAAATTATTATACTTTAGATTGAAATTTAATATAACGAAACTAACCAAGATTAAATAGCTGATATATTACATATGTTAGTTTCAAACTCACCACCACAGGCCTAATAAGATGTCATATTTCGTTGCTTGTGAATGACAAAGTTTATTAGTATTGACATAGTCACTACTGAAAATTTTCCATTTTTGGTTCACTTCTGGTGGTTCCTTAAGTCACTGAGGTCTCCTGAGCAGCACGCCTTGCGGGCACTTCCTCGCCGCTAGTTTTCACTTTAAGAACGGGCTGTTTATTCTTATTTGAGGGTTTAATTATTATGTAGCGTTCAACAACATGTTTCAGAAAATTTTGCTCAGTACCAGTGACAGAAATTTTGTTAAAGCTTGTGTATGTGCTCATATATTAACAGCTATATAATGTTTTTATATTCTGAGGGCGGTATGTTTTGTCTAAACTAGTAAGTGAAGTTTTCTAAAAAGAACATTCTATTGGTTTGAAAACACTGCATACTATATACACGCAATATAACTTATCAAAAAGTCTCTATGTTGTTAAAGATACATTTATATCTCTATAAAAATGCGTGCTATTAGCATATAAATGAATATATATAATTAAATTAAGCATCATATTATTATGTTACAGCTACAACGCATTTCAAAAAGGTTTTTAATTAATTATTTATTTACCATTATTATTATTATTATTTATAGGCTGTTACAAATAATTATATATATTTTTTATTTGTAAATGAATTTCTGTTTGCTTTCGTCACAAAATTTTCGCTGGAATACATAAGATATAACATGTTTTTTCTTCCCCTAAAATTCTAAGAGATTCCATGAGTACTTCTAGTTTATTCGAAGCGCGAGTAGTACCAGCTCTTATTTCACATTATATTGTTTGTGGATTAGATTTCTCCATTGCATAATTGCCATTAAACAAGTAGAAAAATACTCGTCAAGAAACTGGTAAAATTAAAGGTGGAACAAACAATGCTCCGGAATAAATTAGAAATGTTGGTTTGTCTGCAAGAAATATTTAGTTTTGCATTCCAGACAAACCTTTAGCAGCTATATATAAGATATAGTATGTTATTTTTACCCCTAAAGGCCTAAGAGATTCCATGAACAGAAACGCCAACATTTCTATTTCTTTTTGCGCACGAATAGTACCCACCCATTTTCACGCCATCTTATCACGCTTGCCAACCATCTCATTATGAAGCGTAGTACTTTTAGTCACCGCCTTTTTTTGTACACCAGTCATTTTTTAGAGTAATTTCATTCTTATTTAATCGTAACACTATTGCGAGAGAATTGCTCTAAATATAAAGTGGTGTGGGAAAAGGGGCGTATTTTCAAGGGGCGTTAACAAGTCTATGCTTATTAATAAGATGGTTGGCAGTCCTGTCTTATTCATACCTACCAATATCCTAATTAATATTCCGTAGTATTGCTAGATCCGCCTATATTTTCCCACCAGTATTTTTTTAAAAGTATTTTTCTCCTTATTTAATCCTCATTGCATTTGTAGAACATAGCTGCTAATATTTTAATTTATTCCGGAGTACTTTTAGCCCTGCAATTATTTCGAACCACTTAACTTATACAAAAGGCAATTTTTCAATACATAACTACGATAAAATAAGAAAAAAAAATACTTTTAAAAAATAAGTGGTACGAAAAAGAGGCGGGGCTAAAACTACTCCGGAATAAATTAAGATATTGGCAGCTATGGTAGAATATTACTCTACAAATCTACTTGTGTGAAAAAGAGGGCGGGACTAACAAAACTAAAGACTATTAATTAGGATGTTGGCAAATCTGTCTTATTTATGAATTAATTTTCTATAATATACGTGATTGCAGTTAAATAACTCAAAAAATACTCTTTAAGAAAAATAGTGTGGAAGATAGGCGGACACTAACAAGATTCCTCAATAAATTAGAAATGTTGGCATGTCTGCATGAAATACTATGTCTACTGGAAAGTTCTGTCCTTTTGAATTAAAATAACGATATCGGAAATTTATCCTGGATAATATTTAAGATATTTTTGAAAAACTTTAGGTTGATAATTCATAAAGTATCATAAAAATATTATTAAAGAAAAATTTTGGTTGCCATTTTATTAATTCATAAGGGCAGAACTTTCCGGTAGACATAATATTTATTTAGATATTCAGCAAAAACATCTGAATTCAAAACTGTCCCTATACATTTGTCCTTGCTTGAACAGGAAAATATCTTTAGCGAGAATTCGTTGTCGTGCTTAAAATTTCTGACGATCTTATTTCTTTAAATTATATTTAAACAAATCTCTATAAATGTATATATATTTAATGAAAAATGTTCTAAAAAAATATTTGTTTTTTTGTACACGAAAAATCAATATAGGTATATTTCACTTTTCACAAATGAAGCACTGTGAAATTTTATCACATAAGATTAAACCACTTTGCATTTGAAATTCAAGAACATGGGCTTAAATGCTGATTTAAAACAGTAGGTATTTATAAAAACTTTTGCCAATACAAAATAATTATTTTATAGTTCATATCTAACACAAAATTTTATGACAGATTATACGCATACAGTTAATAATTAAAATCAATATTCATGATGATCGAAAAATAAGATGAGCACCACTCTCTAGGTGGTCTCAAAAAAGAAATATATAGTGAAAAATGAAGTTCAGATTTATTTAAATATTTTTACTATCGTCAAACCCTCTCACGTTTGGTATCACCCAAATGCATTGGATTCATAAAAATTAAAAGTATCAAAGAGGATTTGGTTTTCCAATGACTAAAACCGTTCTTTAATCATGTCGTATATCAATGAATTTATAGTACATTTCGTTTTTCTCCTTGCAGGACAGTATTTGCGGTCTTTTTATTTAAAATAATAATAATAATTTACGGTAACTCTTTCTCAGAATATAGTATTAGGCACACAGAAGGATAAGATTTCCTACTACAATTGCCATACAAAAATCATTTTTGCACATTTTAGCAATTTTTTGTGGCTATACGTTTTAAAGTTATAAATTCTGAAATTTTGCTAATGTTCGGTGCAACCATGCATGAATCGATAACACCACGCCTTACTGAAATAATGAATGAAATCCAAAATTAGCCGAAATCGAACAGCATAGACAAACATGTTCTTTGATGCTATAAAAAGTTGTCCATTTCAGCTTTGAGATGTATTCAATCGAGTTACAATTTCTAAAAATTCGCTAAAATGGAATTTAAAAATTAATAAAAGGTTTTAACGGGCCTCCTCCCACTCCTTTCTCGTTACTACCATTTTTACTCAAACTTAAATATAGATTTCTCGAGAATGGGCTTACAAGGGCAAACAGTATATGTGCCAAAAATCACCTTAAATTATGCCCTCTCGAATGAACATAATTTAATTGTTTTCTATTAAAACACTGTTGGGATGGTTTCCTGGTGAGAGTGTCCTGAAAAAAGGGCAGGGAGTACGACCCCTTCCTGTGACAGCCCTGAAATAAATACACTTTGTACCAGAGTTCTTCCTTGAACTTAGGAAAAGAAAAAGAAAAAAAAGCGAAATTTGGTGTTTTGCGGCAATAATGACAGAGTTTTCATCATTTTTATTTTAAATTTTGGAACTACATAGCATTTCATATTTGATAATTTGAATTCATGACACATTTTTTAGAACACTGTTAAAAAAGTTATTCTGATAAATAAACAACAATCCTGGAATCTCAATCTATATATACATAAATATTTTATTATTTTGTTCTTATCCATATAAACGTTGTACATATGGCCCGTTTTAAGCTATTAATAAATAAATGCAAATATATATATAGAAGATAAAATCTACCTAAAAAAAGGAAATTTTTAAAATGTATTTTATGAGTATAATATATGTTTTTTGTTTGCAGAAATAGATAAAGAAAAAATAATTAATGAGTACAATAGTGTAAAGAATTTTTAAAAACTTCTTTTTTTTTTTTAATTGAAAAACAATATCAGTAACGTTTTGTATATAAAATGATTTTTAAAAGATATATTTTGCAAATCCTTAATGCTAGTAATAAAAAATATTGCCCTAGGAAAATTATGCCTGTAAATATTTAAAAATGTACAATTATCCACAAGCTACGTTAATTCTTTATAGTTACATATAATATTAACCATTTTTTATAGGTTATCATGACATATAGTAAAGCTGACAGCATTCCGAATTTTTTCTGTAGCACTATTAGAATTCGACTTATTTAATTCGCACACATTTTTAAAAAATAATTTTCTTCTTATTTGATAGCCATTACCATAGCTGCCGACATCCTAATTAATATATGATAGTATATCAGTACCCGCCTCCTTTTCTACACCACATAGTTTTTAGAGCAATTCTCTTGAACACTATGTGGCGCGCCGTTCTCGTTGCGAGAACACAATTATTAAGCTTCAGCTGCAAAAACACATCCCGGAAAATTTTTAGCAAAAAATTTACTTTTATAACGCGGCAGAAAAAGTCTTTTTTTTTTTTCTTTATTTAAAATTTATTTATTTTTTATTTTAATTTTGTTTGTGAATTCCGGTGGCATTGTAATTTAAATGATCCGAATTACCTTGCGCCACAAAGGGTTAAATACTATCACGATTAAATGCGAAGAAAAAAACTCTAAAAAAGACTAGTATTAAAAAAAAAAAAAAAAAAGATAGGGGCAAACAACACTACGGAATATCAATTGGGATGTTGGTAGCTATGAATCGCATATTGGAGATATTACTCTAAAAAGAGAGTTATGGGAAAAAGAAAGCGGGTCGAAACAATGATAAGGAATTAATTGTAAATTTTCTTACAGTTTATATAGCTAACATAAACAATTTACAGTAAATTTGTAGCAATACAAGCCCAGATATGCCAGCATTTTAATATATAGCGGAACGTTTTTAGCCCCCGAACTTTTTCACACCACTTTTCTTGAAAAGTATTTTTTTTTTTTTGTATAATCGTAATTATCTATTGCAGAAAATTTCACCACAAATAAAATAAAGGCGGGTACTAACAGTTCCCCGGAGTAAATTCAAATGTTGGCATGTTTATAATCCTACTGCGAAAGACAGTATCGGGATTATCAGACGGTGACCTTGCCAACGGTTGTTATGTGAGAAATGCTAGGCTGTTTAATAGTCAGGGTGGCTCAGGGGAAGAACATCAGCACGTTAAGCGGAAGGGCCCGGGCTCGATTCCCGGTTCTGGCATTTTTCTCATAGTTGGTTTATAGAAAAATTTAATCAACCTTTAGACTCCAACCTATTTAAAATGTATATCAGTAAAGTTTTATATTTAAAATGATTTTTTTTCTCAAAATTATTTAACTAGAGACTTTTTTCTAAATCGTTATTCCAGGTAAATAAAATTTTCCATGTTTTAAATTTTTTTAGCAAAGAGTATTTTTATTTTATTTTAATTAATTAATTATTATTATTTTTATTATTTTTATTTTTAGTAACTAAATCAGTGATAAGTGGAAAAAATGTGAAGCAAAAATTTTAGAAGTAACAACATAAAATAATTGATAGATAATGTTCTAAAGCAAAAACATTAGAAGCTAAATTTTGCAAATCATTAATGCTAGAAATAAAAAATATTGCTCTAGAAAATTATGCACTAAAAAATGTACAATTATCCACACGCTACGTTAATTCTTTATAGCTAACTATAATATTAACCATTTTTTATAGATTATCAGGACATATAGCAAAGTTGAGAGCATTCCTAATTTTTTCTGTAGCACTATTAGAATTCGACTTTTTTTATTCGCACACATTTAAAAAAAATAATTTTCTTCTTATTTGAAAGTAATTACCATAGCTGCCGACATCCGAATTATAATATATGATAGTATATCAGTACCCCCCTCTTTTTCTACACCACTTAGTTTTTAGAGTAATTCTCTTTAACACTTTGTGGCGCGCCGTTCTCGCTGCGAGGACACTTTTATTAACCCGTTAGTAGTCGCTATAGGCAGCGCCACCTATTACAGATTGCGCACTTTTTATTTAACTGTCACCAATAATTTTAAAAAGTGATGTGATCGACGTTTCTTCGAGTTTATTCGCGATTTACGTATGTCAAATGCACCTTCTAAAAAATTTTGGTGGCTATCGAATAAAAAAATCTGGCAACACTTAAAAATGGGCGGCAAATCCACCGACTAGCAACTACTAATGGGTTAACCCTTTGCACTCGGGGAATTTTTCGCGTTGCGCACTGGCAACTCGAGATGTTTCGTAGCCTTCTTGACGCATTTCTTACCAGTAACGTAAAATCATTACACACACAGATTGATGAATAAAGCTTTTACATTTTAACATTTTATATATCTTTACACCTTTATAAACATAATTTCTTAAATATTAGTCTGTAATTTTTCTCTGTATGATATTTGATGTAACAATTACCAATATGCATGTCCGTCTTGTTGGGGCAAGTAATACAATAATATGTCGTTCGATGCCTTTTTACGGATTTATTTCTCTGAGAACAGACTTTGCAGTCCTTCCTAACTCTTGTTAGATTATTGTGTAGCTCTCCGTTCGAGCGGATATCGTCAAAATCGGAGGTTAAAGTTGAGGCTCGATCGCGTGGCTGGAGAAAATCTCCAGTCAATTGGTTTTCAAAAATTGCAAGTGATTATACATCGCATAAAATTATACAGAAAGAGATTAGGAACCCGTGTCGAAGGAACTAAACGTAAAGATTTACTGCTGCGCATCGAGCTACCGCAACAAACCAAGTGGTGAGCGAGAGTCACCTCTCTAGTAGCTGCATTAAACCACAAGGTCAGAGATGCAAAGTTACTACGGATTGTCCGTAATCTTATTACCGGAAAATTTTTAATGTATTCTTTTGCAATAATTATCCCCAATTTAATAGGATAAGTTTTACTTTAACTTTATTGTGGTAAAAAATTGATTTTTCGTTAGTAGTAACTTGGCATCTCTGCATGGTGAGTGAGAGTCACCTCTCGAGTGCAAAGGGTTAAGCTCCAGCTACAAAAACTCATCCCGGAAAAATTTTAGCAAAAATATATACTTTTATAACGTAGCAAAAAAAGCAGTTTCTTTACTTTTTTTTTTTTTTTTTTTTTTTTTTTTTTAAGACTTAAAATTTCTTTATTTTAATTTTGTTCGTGAATTCCTGTGGCGTTGTAATTTAAATGATCCGAATTACCTTGCGCCACAAAGGGTTAAATTCAACCACGATTAAATACGAAGAAAAAAAACTCTAAGATAAGACTGGTATGAAAAAAAAAAGTTGAGGGCTAACTATGAATTGCATATTGAAAAAATTACTTTAAAAAGAAAGTTATGTGAAAAAGGCAGCGGGTCACAACAATGATAAGGAATTAATATCAAATTTTGTTTCATCTTATATAGCTAAGATAAACAATTTTTAGTAGATTTGTAGCAATGCAAGCCCAGATCAGACATGCCAACGAAAAATCAATTGCATACACAATAAAGAAAAAGTAAAACTTCTCATATTAAATTGCATATAGTTATTACAAATGAATACATTAAAAAATTTACGGATTAAGAGTATGGACAATCCGTAATAACATGGCATCTCTGGCCCTGATTTGCCAGCATTTTTATACATACCAGAGCATTTTTAGCCCCCCAAAATTTCCCACACCACTTTTATCGAAAGGTATTTTCTCTTATATAATCGTTATTATATATTGCAGAAAATTTCACTACAAATAAAATAAAGGCGGGTACTAACAGTGCCCCGGAGTAAATTAAAATGCTGGCATGTTTATAATCCTTTTGCCAAACACAGTATCTGGATTATCAGACGAATCTTATTCGTTATGTATTTTAATTTTCTAGATATTTTCAAATTAAATCTTCTTCTCGATTTCCTATAATATACATTAGTCAGTTTTAAAATATCTAATTACTATACATTTTTGCAGATATTTGAATAAGATATACACCCATTTTATGTCATTTCGTAATGGAAAATAATATTTTCTACCATTTTTTTTTCTCTTTTTTAATGGAAACTAGTAATGCAGTATTTATATGATCCTAAGCGAATTTGCTTTTCTACGCAGTTCGTATTAACACATTGTAGTCGGAGTATTTTCCTATTTTGAACACTAAGCCCCGCCTTTTAGCGTTAATATAAAAATCTATATTATTTATTAAATTGATTTTACGTATTCGTGATTAAATTATTCAAACTTTATTCTTAGTAAATGATTTTGTAAATGTTACTGTCATATATATATATATACCAGCGGCACATAAACACGAACACGCAAAACTTTTTTTTTTTTTTTTTTTAAGTAAAGTTCTTTTAGAGGAACACCTGAAGGCAGGGTTAGTTTTCCATGAAAAACGTAATTTTACGTGACATGCAAGCAAAGTGTTAATTTGCATACTTGCCAACATACTAATTAATATTCCGTAATAATGTTAACCCCGCCTTCTTTTTAACACCAATATCTTTTTAGAGATAATTTTTCTTCTTATTTGATTGTAATTGCATTTGAAGAGTATTACTCTAAAAATTTACTGGTGTGAGAAAAAGGGCGGGAATAACAAAACTACAGAATATTAATTAGGATGTTGACAAGTACAGGACTGCCAACCATCTCATTAATAAGCGTAGACTTGTTAACGCCCCTTGAAAATACGCCCCTTTTCCCACACCAATTTATATTTAGAGCAATTCTCTCCAAATAGTGTTACGATTAAATAAGAATGAAATTACTCTAAAAAATGACTGGTGTACAAAAAAAGGCGGTGACTAAAAGTACTACTCTTCATAATGAGATGGTTGGCAAGCATGCAAGTATGTAAATTCAGTCTATATCAAATTGTACATAGAAACTCATAAAATTGAAAAATTACCAGAAATGTCCCAAGAAAAAGTTGATATATTAAAAGGAGTGTGAATGAGTGGTTCGAAATTCCTTGTGGTGCATATGTGATCACGTAACAAAGTTATCTTTAACGATAACTTTGAACTAAAAAAACCGTTAGAAGGTATTGTTGATCGTGGTTTCTAACCAGGGTTGCATAATTCCTCTCCACCGCCGATAGACGATTAGAAATGGCTAAATCATTCGCCGCCATTTGTCCGTCATTGCTAAAACTAAGGCTATTGTATATGACTATTATATAGTAGTCTTAGGCTTGACAGTGACGAACTACCATATAAGATTATTATATGAAACTATTATATAGTAATCTCAAGTTTAGCAATAACGGACTTGACGTACAGTCTTGGGGAAAAAAACGCAACACTCAACGTAACTTCGTTGCTAAACAATGTAGAAAAATGTAATAGGTACCATTCGATGGAGAATTGTGAGTAGTTTCAGAAAATGAACTGAAATTTTGAATTGGGGATAGTCTACATATTAAAACGCGTACCAACTTTGATTTTTTCAAAGGTAAAGCCCCATTTTTCTCTTATATTTGAATTCCTGGGATCGCGACAACGCGAAAAAGTATATTGGTTGTATATTTTACTTATTTTTTCACAGAGTTACAAGCGTTCAAATTTTGAAGGTGCTAATGTTAAATTCATATTTAAAAATTTATTAATATCTTCACAAAAAATAGCTTGATCGATATATATATATATATATATACCATATATATATATATATATATATATATATATATATATATTTTTTACGAGATATAGTGAAGAAACCCAAACATAATCCATCATTACTTTTGATTCTAAAAAATATTTTTAATTCTGAAAAATATTAATAAATTCATATTCATAAGAATTATGAATTATGACCTATATTAATTTTTACATAAAATGAATCCTAATACTGAAAAATATGGGTGTGCAAATTTGCAGCTCATTCCAGTTATTAGTTTTTGAGATATAATTAAATCTTTTTTTAGGTGTGGTTTAGGGGGCCATCTCTTATAAAGTTTTGCATGAGATAACGAATCAAATTTTGAAAAATAACAAAGAAAATTAAAAAAAAATATTTTTATTCTTTATTTACGGGTCAAATTATATAACAAAAACGTCAAAAGCAAAGAAATGAAACAAAAATGATGATTTTTAGGCATTAGGGTGTTAGCATCAAGAATTCCTGTTTTCTAAAGAAGACAAGCCCCACCTTCATCGTTCTTCAAAACAAAATAATACAGAAAAGAAAAGTAAATATGACATTGATTGGTGAATTCTTGTTAAACCCTTTATTTTATGTTGACAAAAATATGCACAAGTGGTATTTTTACTTCATCGATTACTGGTGATAAATTTTGAATCTTTTAAACGAACACTAGAAGAAAAAATTAACTAAATAGGCGGGGTTTACTGTTTTAAATAGAAAAATAGGTTTAGAGTAAAAATTGTCTATTAGAAAAAAACGAATGGAATTGGAATGCAAGACAGGCTTGTAAAATCGTTTCTTCACTACCGGCATAGTTAAACTTATTTGCTTCATATATTACTTTATTTTTGTTTATTTATTTTGTAGGTGGGAGGATTATTATTTTAAAGATATTTTAGTCTTTAAAATTTTATTAATATATTTTAACTTTATATATTTTTAAAAATATACTTTAACTTTTGTAAATGTATTTTAACACTTTTTACGACTGCAGGATTTTTTCGTTTTGACTGTAAGATCCGCCTACAGGCGTTATTCTCCCAAAATAAAATAGTTCAGTACAACTTTTCTGTATTTACAATTATATTACGAATGGATATACAATATAATTATATTCTTTCTAATCAATATATTTCTATCCATAGTATATTTTATTGCAAAAATATGAACGCTGAATACACATCTAAGAAATACGTAACACACAAATTACGAAAGAAACGCCCACTGACAGAGTTACAGATTTTCAAATGGCGTGAATATACGTCAGCAGTTGCGAAAGAATTAATTAAGAAATTATATTTTCATAGAAATTATAAAACGAATCGTACAGTTCCAAACAGTTCAACTGACCCAAAACTGGTAAGTGCGATCAAAATTGTTTAATAGTTACTTCATGAACCTTTACAATAATTTATCCGAAAAGATTTAGTTTATGCGTTGTATCTATATTTTTTCATTTCGTATATTATGTTACTCCTACGAAAGAAAATTTTAGTTTTATTGGTGCAGTACAGCCATAATACACACATTTACTCGAAAAATATTGCACTTTTTTCAGAGAGTACTGTATGGACCAGTCGCAAGCGTATTGTATTTAAATAGACCTAAAATTATCTAAAAAAGTACTGAAGTATATACAAATCTAAAATAACTGAATGCTGGATAACTAAGAAACTGGAAAATATGATTTTTATTAATTTTTATAATTCTTTTTTTCTTGAAAGATTTCCGCTGTGAAACATTAAAATTTTGTCTATTTCTTATAGGATCTTAATTTTATTTTTCTACATTTACAAATAACCCCCTAACACATTTTTGATTATAACTCTATAAATACTAATGTTAAAGTATACAAACAGTATAATTTTCCGCACTGCCAGACTCTCAGAAATTCGAATATGACATCAAAATTGGTTTTTGCTATTGGAAAAAATCAAAGTTGGCGCTCATTTCAATATGTAGATGACCCCTAATTCAAACTTTCATGACATTTTTAGAAAGTGCATATAATTTCCTGTTGAATTATGTCTATTAGATGTTCCTGCGTCAATTAATAACGAAATTATCGCGGATGTTGCGTTTTTTTCTCCCCGACTATACAAATGGCGGCGAATAATTCAGCCTGTGATATAGTAGTCTTATTATGCTTTCTGATTGGTTTGTTAAAATATACGTCGTTTTCGGTTCCGGTTGCTCTTCGCCGTTTGTGTTTCGTGTTTTTGACGTGTTAACTCTTTATTTTGTTATATTAATGAAATTTTGATGTTTAGTATTGATTTGATGAATTGGATTTGATTTGATGGATATAAGCTATGTTCTTTAAGTTGAATATCTAGTTGTTTTATTTATGTTCAATTTTATTTAAAAAGCATTTGGTCAGAAGGTATGACTTTAAAATCAGAAAATGTAACTGTTATTTTTCTGATTTAGAATTATGCCTGCTAGAAAAACATATTGTAAAGATATTTGAGGTCAAAATTTTTCAAAGTTATGTTCTTTCAGGTAAGATAAACATTAATTTGTTTTATATTTTAATTATTTACTAAAAAACTATTACTTATTTTGTGTACATTTATTATGTAAGTAGGTGGTTTATATATGCTGAATTTCCATAATATATCTTATATGCTTCAATTTTAAGTTTTAAATTTTAATATCTATATTTCCTCTTAACTTCCAATCTCCCCACTCTAATATATATTAGAGTGGGGAGTGTGGTTGATAACACACCGCACACACATATATATATGTGTGTGTTAACATCTATATCTAGTTAGATTTATTGAAAATGTAATATATATATATATATAATTACTAAAAAGTTTTGCTTTGAGTTTCTCTTACTTTTATCAAGCTTAGTATAAAAATTTATATATTCTTCTGTTTATCAACTCAGATGTATTTTGGAATGAGATCATGAAGAATAGTAAAATGCTAGTTGTAAATATTTTTTGCTTTGCAAGAAAATACATTGTTTTTATGATTAAGAAAAAAAAAAGAAAAATATATTTATGATTTTGTCTAAAATTTCTTCTAAATTCTGTGTTCTAAAAATTCTTTCAGTATAATAGTAAGAAATTGATACTTCTAATATAAGATGAAAAAGTATTGCTTACTAGCTTCATTTCCTTTTCTTCATATTTTACCTGTATTTCACTTGAACAGTTTTATTAAAACAGAATGAGCATTTAAAGTATTCACGAGAAGTTCTTGTATATTTTTCAGTTATTTAGTAAGCTGGAAATACAAAATAAAGCAATGAACATAATTGTGCATGTAATATACATGTACGAATAAGTGCAAAAGTTGTTTAAAAGGTTATGAAAATATGATATTTGCCATTTAAAGAAATTTTGTATACAATTTTTTTTTTTTTTTTTTTATTAAATCTTAAGATGTACAGTGGGGGAAAAAACGCAACACTCAACGTAACTTCGTTGGTAATCGATGAGTAGTTTCAGAAAATAAAGTAAAATTTTGAATTGGGGGTCGTCTACATATTAAAACGCGTACCAACTTTAATTTTTTCAATAGTAATGCCCCATTTTTATTTTATATTTAAATTCCTGTGATCGCGACAACGCAAAAAAAGTATATTGGTTGTATATTTTACTTATTTTTTCACAGAGTTACAAGCGTTTAAAGTTTGAAGGTGCTAATGTTAAATTCACGTTTCAAACTTTTATTAATATCTTCACAAAAAATAACTTGATAGATTTTTTTTTTTTTTTTTTTTTTTTTTACGAGATATAGTGAAGAAACACAAACATGATCCATCATTACTTTTGATTCTAAAAAATATTTTTAATTCTGAAAAATATTAATAAATTCATATTCATAAAAAATATGAATTATGACCTACATTAATTTTTACATAAAATGAATCCTAATGCTGAAAAATACGGGTGTGCAAATTTGCAGCTCATTCCAGTTATTAGTTTTCGAGATATAAATAAAACTTTCTTTTGGAGTGGTTTAGGGAGCCGTCTATTATAAATTTTTGCATGAGATAACGAATCAAATATAAAAAAATAACAAAAAATATTAAACAAAATATTTTTATTTTTTATTTACGGGTCAAATTATATAACAACATCAAACGCAAAGAAATGAAAAAAAAAAAAAAAAAAAGATGATTTTTAGACGTTAGTGTTCGCATCTAGAATTCCTCTTTTCTAAAGAAGACAAGCCCCGCCTTCATCGTTCTTCAAAACAAAACAATACAGAAAAGAAAAGTAAATGTGACATTGAGTGATGAATTCGTGCTAAACCCCTTATTTTATGTTGACAAAAATATACACAAGTGGTATTTACTTCATAGATTACTGGTGATAAATTTTGAATCTTTTAAACGAACACTAGAAGAAAAAAACAACTAAATAGGCTGGGTTTACTGTTTTAGATAGAAAAATAGGTTTAATGCAAAAATTGTCAATTAAAAAAAACGATTGGAATTGGAATGCAAGACAGACTTGTAAAACCGTTTCTTAACTACCGTCATAGTTAAAGCCATTCGTTTCATATATTCAGGGATGGAACACGGGCGCAGAACTCATACCGGAATCCGTCTAAGAATTTTCTTTACTTATAATATCGTTGATTTAAGAAGTAGAAAAGGGGTATGGCAGGATAAGCATATGAAAACTGCACCAGCGTCGAATGAAGAGTTCTTGCCTGCTATTTATTGTTCTTTATCTGAAACATCTTTTGCACACAATTTTAGACGTCTACCCTCATCGATTAGGGAGTAATGGGGGTGGCAACCTAAAACGTTGAATTTAATTTAAAAAAAAAAACTATTCAAGATATCTTAACGAGGTTGAAACTATTTATAAATGTTTATGAAGTACATAATATATATTTTTTTCAGAATTTTCACTCGATTTTAAACGGTAGAAAATGATAAGTATATTTTTGATGGGCGATTTTTTATACTTTCCACCAAAGTGACACCTACCAAAAAAATACAGTTTATTTGTTTATTAGTTAGCTATTACATATAAAAATTACAGAAGGGTCAAATTGGTAGAACGTAGTGAAAAAAGTAATAATCACTTAATAATAATACCAATGATATTATATTTATTTTTAAAAACTACTTAATATCAATAAATAAACAATGAAAGCAAATATAAAAATGCTCTATTAACATTTGTTATTAAAACGTAACAATTAGCAATAATAATAATAATAATAAAAAAAAATTATATTTATTTATTATCAGGGATCTTACATCTCGCCCTTTTTTCAAGACACTTTTAAGGATGAGAAATTTCCGTAATTTTTGCTACCTTTATTTTTACATAATAGTCTCTATCCTGTTTAATCACGTCACAACACTTCAAAAATAATGATATAAAAATTCCTATATGAAAATAGCATAGATGGCAAAATTTTATTTATTCCGGAGTATTTTTTAGCCCCGCCTTTTTTCCATACCACTTATTTTTTAAGGATAAAATTGCCTTATTTTATGGAAGTTATATATTCCCTAAAATTTTCTATAAATAAAGGCGGGGTTAAAAGTACTCCGGAATAAATCAAAATATTGGCATCTATGAAAATAGCAGCAGCAAAAAAAATAATAAATAAATAAATAAATAAATAAATAAATAAAAAATAAAAAATAAAAATAAAAAGGCGGGTGTTTTCCCCATCTCCGAACGTTACTGATAATGTTACAGAATGAATTAGAAGTCTCTCAGTTTTTAAATCTTTTTTGCGCTTACTTCAATATATAAGTTGTAACAACTTTGCTAGAGAATGAACCCCTTGAAATACAACACAGAATTTTATACGTCTGAAAAGTACTATTTAATTTGGCTAAAGCATACTTGCCAACATACTAATTAATATTCCGTAGTTTTGTTAGCTCCTCCTTCTTTTTTACACCAGTATCTTTTTAGGGTATTTTTCTTATTATTTAATCGCACTTGCATTTCGAGAATATCATTTAAAAAATTTACTGGTGCGAAAAAAAGGGCGGGACTAACAACACTACGGAATATTAATTAGGATGTTGGCAAGTATGGGCTAAAGTATATTTATAAGTTTTTCCGTTCTTTTAAATAATAATACTTTGATAAAGGTCTACCAATTCATTTATTCTACATGCATAATGTTTTATTCATTTATTTATTTATTTACGAGTGTGATTTTTATAAATCATCTACTATTGTTAAACGTAATCAGGTACAACTGACATAACATCCTTTATAAAACTTTCACATAGCTCCGCCCATCAAAAATGATATAGTTCGTACAGTCCTTGAAACTTCTTAATTTTCTGCACCACTATTAATATTTAGCAATTTTTTATATTTAAAATGTCTTAAAATTTAAAAGGAAATCTATTCCATAAAAAACTTGTGGTAGAATTCTTGAAAAAAGGCGTGGCCATTATGAAGTATGAATGGAGAAACAGCTTTTGACAGATGCATGAAAAAAGGCGGCGCTAAAAATACCTCGGAATAAATTAAAATGTTGGCATCTATGCTATTTTCATATAGAAATCTTTATATCAGTATTTTCATAGTAATATGTCGTGATTAAACGGGATAGAGACTAGTGCATAAAAATAAAGGTAGCTAAAATTAGAAAAATTTCTCATCCGTAAAAGTGTCTTGAAAAGAAAGTTTAGATGTAAGATCCCTGATAACAATTAAATAGAATATTTATTTTTATTGCTAATTGGTACATTTTAATAACAAATGTTAAAAGAGCATTTTTATATTTGCTTGCCTTGTTTATTTATTATTATAAAATAGTTTTAAAAATAAAAATTATATCATTGGTATTATTACAAGGGTGCAAGAGTTTCCGTCTCAGCACGGAAAACCTATACCAGCGTCCTTTTATCAATAATTTATATCATACATGTGGTTTAATTTATTGCGATTGATAATAATAGAACTTATTGATAACAAGTGCTGGTGTCAAGTGCTTTTATTTTAAGAGTGAAACACTTGCACACAAGTATTATTGTTAAGTGATTATTATTTTTTTTTCACTACGTTCTACCAATTTGACCCTTCTGTAATTTTTATATATAATAGCTAACTAATAAACAAATAAACTGTATTTTTTTGGTAGGTGTCACTTTGGTGGAAAGTATAAAAAATCGCCCATCAAAAATATACTTATCATTTTCTACCGTTTAAAATCGAGTGAAAATTCTGAAAAAAAATATATATATTATGTACTTCATAAACATTTATAAATAGTTCCAACCTCGTTACGATATCTTGAATAGTTTTTTTTTTTTTTTTTAATTAAATTTAACGTTTTAGGTTGCCACCCCCATTACTCCCTAATCGTTGAGGGTAGAAGTCTAAAATTGTGTGCAAAAGATGTTTCAGAAAAAGAACAATAAATAGAAGGCAAGAACTCTTCATTCGACGCTGGTGCAGTTTTCATATGCTTATCCTGCAGTACCCTTTCTTACATTGATAGCAGGGATGGAACACGGACGCAGAATTCATACCACTATCGATGTAAGAAAATTTTCTACTTCTTAAATCAACGATATTATAAGTAGAGAAATTTCTTAAACAGATTCCGGTATGAATTCTGCGCTCGTGTTCCATCCCTGTGATAGTGGTATGAATTCTGCGCCCGTGTTCCATCCATGTATATTGCTTTATTTTTATTTATTTATTTCTTTTGTAGGTGAGAGGATTATTATTTTAAAGATACTATAGTCTTTAAAATTTTATTAATATATTTTAACTTTATATATTTTTAAAAATATACTTTAACTTTTATAAATATATTTTAACACTTTTTGCGACCGCAGGATTTTGTCTTTTTGACAGTAAGATACGCCTACAGACGTTATTCTCTCAAAATAAAATATTTCAGAACAAGTTTTCTGTATTCATTTCATCATTATAATTTTATTCTTTCTGATCAATATGTTTCTATCCATAGTAAATTTTATTGCAAAAATATGAACACTGGGTATACATCTAAGAAATACGTAACACACAAATTACGAAAGAAACGCCCACTGACAGAGTTACAGATTTTAAAATGACGTGAATCTACGTCAACAGTCGTGAAAGGGTTAATTAAGAAATTATATTTTCATAGAAATTATAAAACGAATCGTGCAGTTCCAAAGTGTGCAACTGACCAAAAACTGGTAAGTGCGATTAAAATTGTTTAATATTTCTTTCATGAATCCTTACAATATTTTATCCGAAAAGATTTAGTTTAGGCGTTGTTTTATACATATATCTATATTATTTAATTTCGTGTATTATGTTACACCTACGAAGGAAAATTTAAGCTTTATTGGTGATCAGTACAGCCAAAATAGACAGTTTTACTTGAAAACTATTGCACTTTTTTCAAAGAGTACTATCTGGACCAAACGCAAGTGTAATGCATTTAAATAGACCTAAAATTATCTAAAAATGTACTGAAGTATATACAAATCTAAAAAATTTAATTCTGGATAATTAAGATACTGGAAAATGTAAATGTTTTATTAATTTTTATAATTCTTTTTTTCCTGAAAGATTTCCAGTGTGAAACATTAAAATTTTGTCTATTCTTTATGTGATCTTAATTTTATTTTTCTACATTTACAGATAACCCCCTAACACATTTTTGATTATAACTGTATAAATACTAAAGATAAAGTGTACAAACAGTATAATTTTCCGCACTGCCAGACTCTCAGAAATTCGAATATAAAGTCAAAATTGGGTGTTGCGATTGGAAAAAATCAAAGTTGGCGTTCATTTCAATATGTGTATGACCCCTAATTCAAAATTTGCCAACATTTTCAGAAGGTGCATTTAATTTCCTGTTGAAGTATGTGTATCAGATGTTCCTGCGTCTGATAATAACGAAATTACAGCGGGTGTTGCGGTTTTTTTTTATTTATTTATTTTTTTTTCTCGACTGTAGATCAATTTATTCTTTCTTACAACTAATCAGTACTTGGCCAAGTAACTTAGCTACTCAAATAAAGTTCTATTTGGTTTAGCATTAGTACCTAGTATTTGTCAGCTAATAACATCTTATAAAGCATCATTCAAAGCAAATATAACTATTGCTTTAAAGTTATTCATAGCATTTTTAGTTATAATCACCTCCAATTTATATAAGAAATCAGGGTGACACACTGAGCAGCAATCAATGTGTTTTTTCTCAAAATTTCTCTCTTCAAACACTCCAAGAAAATCCTACAGCATTTGTCAGAGGCAAAATTTTAATTTACGGGAGATTATAAGCAGGAGTAAATTTTAAATTCTGGCATTTTTTTTTTCTTCTTAAATTATTCTCTGCAAATAAAAATTTGCAATACGTTTTCCAAGCATGTCATATACACATGCAACAAACGAAACAAACAACAACATAAACTGTGCTTAACCACATGCCAGTGATAAATCGCTGGCATGCAGTTAATACGAAATGAATATTTTATGTGTATTTTATTATTTATGTATATATGTATGAATATTATAGAAGTGATTGTGTGAAATATAATTTTTATCTTATACAGTTATAGTTATATATATATATATCTCACAAATAGCATGTACTTAATATGTAAGTACCCCAAAACATTATTAAATGCAATTCAATCATTGTATTGAAATTCTGAAAATCATTAAAAACATAACCATTAATAGATATTTATATGTGCATGCATGTGAAAAAATCATAACAAAATACTTGTTATCAAATCGCAACATCAATATTTACTACAAAGTCAAAACAAAAGTGTTTTAAAAATTTATAAATATGAAAAATATGAAATTTGATGCATATTAAGCTAAAGGAAAATAAAATTCACTGAAAACAAGAATTACAAAATTCAGGAAAATAAAGAGTACAGTAATCAATGCATGTATGTTCTTAGCTTCGCTTCCAGAAAACCAAGAAAATAAAAGTAAGATTCTTTGAGAATCCAAATTTTATTGTGTAGTCAAACATCAATGTATATTAGATTTAAAAAATAAATAAATAAATAAATCTACTCCATACTAAACTAGATGTAAAGGCTCAATATATATATATATATTTTTTCATCCTCAAGCCTGACCTGGCTCAGGCTTAATATTTTAATATTTTTAGTATACTGGGGACGGGTGTGAATTAAATTTTGTTTTGTTAACAATTGTTTAGAATTTCCACTTGATTATATGAGTATCTGTCTGTTTGCACTCTGATTTTTATAAATATTTTTATGTCTTGAAACTAATATGTATTATTTAAAGTCACAATAACAAATTTCCTATTCAAATGGTATGCATGTTGCTACTAGTTTGCGCACATATATACACAGTGACAGGTTTAAGTTTAGGACTGTGAGACCTAGGCCCAGAGTCATCTCTTATTTAAAGGTGACTAAAATTTAAGTGGTGATGTTGATTAAAATTTGAAGAATGACCAAAATTTCAAAGGAAAGTCTAACTTTAAAAGGAATGAGAAATTTTTTAAAATGACAGTTGACTGATTTTTTTTCATCGATTATTTAAAAAAAAAAAAACTTTGTAGACCTCCTCACATTATGGATTTTTAGGGTGTCATACTATATTTGTATGGTTGATCATATAGACCAAAGAGCAATTATATGTAACTACGGAATACTGCTAATTTCATAGATGATTAAGTGTGCAGCATCAGATTATAGCTAGGCCGAGGTCGAACGTGGCAAATTTTTTAAGCCTTTTAAATTTTAAAAACGATTTAATTTTGAAAACAAATCCTAGTACAAAAAGCAACTGAAATTTGAAGCTAGGTAGGTTTTCAATCGAAAATATAACAGGGTTCATACGGAATACTGAGGGAATTTGGATTTTTTTTTTTTTTTTTTTTTAAGTCAGGAAAATAAAAATGTTCATCAAAAGTCAGGGAATAATTGATTATAAAACCTGGAAAAACAAGTATTTATTTTATCTCAAATTATATTTTTCTTGTTTAGCTTCATATCAAAATTCAAAGGATTAAGTATTGCGAAAATATGCACGTAAACAATGATTTCTATCTGAATTTCTATCATGATCGGGATCGGCAGTAACATGACACCATACAGTGGAAGTAGATGTATTTTCTCCTCTCTAGAGGAACGTTTCTTGTAATATGTCGCTAATATTTTCACGAAAATTGTCTGGAAAACTCAAGGAATTTTTTTTCTCATATTTAAGTATGAACCCTGTATAAATTTCAATGCCTGATCTGCAATGCCTGTCGCAGAAGATCCTTTCATTTAACAAGTGGAATTGTTTTGTTAAATAATTAATGTATGCAATGATTCACAAAAATAAAATATCGGATAAAAAGTTGTAAAGAAACTATTTTGAAGCAAAGCAACTTACCTGTTTATAAATTGAAATAATTTCTATCTTAATACAAATTTAAACGTGAAATCAGAATGTTCTTTAGTGATTAAGGAACTGCAGTGGCCTTCTCGGTAGACCACTAACAAGGGAAGTGTGAATTAGTAAAATCGCTATTGAAACCAAACCAACCTTAAATTAAAGACCATGGTCGAAAACATTGGGTACCGTAGAAATTTGCTGCAACAACTCCCATGGTGGTGAGATATGCCCTCTATTAGTTTTAGTTATTTCCATAAAAGCCAAAAAAACACGCAACGTAGTGTGAACAGATGGTGCCGTGCAAGCGTTCTGGGCTTCGGATGCGGAGGTCGTGGGATCGAGTCCCCGCAAGGGCATTTTTTCGATTTTTTTTTATACGTTTTTTATTAAATTAAATTATTAATTTAAGAGAAAATATTTATTACATTAAGAAGTTTTTTTTTTTTTTTTTTTTTTTTTTGAGTATTCCAATTAATAAAGTATTGAGAATGAATTTAAGAAATGCATTTTTTGATTTATAAAAATTAAAACCATGTTTAAAGCTACGAATATAGTTTCTAATTTATAACAATTATGATTAAAAGTAGAAAAATCATGAAATCTTAAATATTTTTCACAATTAGAACAAGAAATATTGTGAACAGATTGACCACAATTATTTAAATTTCAATTTTGTTCACCGTCAATTATTGTTCATCACGAAAATTTTGTCAAGTATTTGGCTTTTCATCGAGATTACTTGATTTGTAAAATTCATATTTACCCAGATTTTGAATTTTTTTAGATGTAAATTAATTATAAATTAGTAAAATCATTTTGAGAAAATTTGTCATTGTCTTCAATATTATTATCAGTTCTTCCGACATCACTAAATTTAACAGTTGTTTAAGGAAATATTTGAAATAAAAGTTAAATGCGACGTCGAATAGTTAAGCAACAGCTATTCATCATTCAGGATTTTTCATGCAAAAAATTGCCTGAATATATACTGGGTGGTCCGAAAAACATGATAGAAAGTAAGCGATCATTGTGGAAAAAAGACAACATGCAAGAACATGAAACATATTTTATTGAATAAAGATATGAATGACATTTAATATACAAGATGCTTAAAAGGTCTACCGTCCCCAACTATAGTGTTATAAAGCCGGTTTCGAAACTCTGTCATAATGCGTTGGATTGTGTCGTAATCAAGTGCATCAATCTCACTTTTGATAGCCAATTTTAAGTCCTCCAGTGAATCGGGGCTATTCCTATAGATTCTAACCTTGATCTAACCCCACAAGCAGAGGCGCGCCAGCATTGTCAAGCGCCTGTGTGCAGAGTTTTAGTAGGCGCCCTATATTAACTTTTTTTTTTTTTTTTTCAGTTTTAAGAATAGTTATTATTCAGAAAGTCAACTGAATCTCGAACCTTAATAATAATAAGTTTATTGAATAGCTAAGAAAAAAAGAAATGTATAACATAAAATGAAATTTTAAAAGAAACAAATAAAAAGGGAATCTTGCAGAAAAGGAAAAATCTTCTACAGGAAGTCTCAAAAACGCGGTACAATTATGAAGGCAAATAGAGGAAGACAAAATAGGCAGATTTAGTGTTAATTTGGGGATAGAAATTCCGAGTTGAGGCATTAGATGGCATAGATGAGAGCTGTAAGTGTAAACGTTTCTATTTGGGTTTAATTTTTAAGTAATGTTAAATAAATATTTAAAACATAAAATATATTCTTAGTAAACTAAACTTACTCTCGCTTCATTACGAATTTTGCGAGTATTACATATATCATATTGAGCCAAAATATCCGTCTGTCTCTATCTATATTCTTACCAAAACGTCAACTTTCTTGCGTGAAAAAAGTGATTCGTAACAAAACACAGTTTCTTGTCGACTAATGCACTTTATTCAAAGATTATTCTCGAAACAACACAGTAAAACATCGTACTGATATTCACACTACAAAATCTCATTAAACAGCGTTAAATACACTGTAGAGCAGGAATTTAACTGATTTACGAATAAATATAAAACTTTTAAACTGAAAATATCTCCAAGACGCCCGTTCAGAACAGATGTCCAGGGATGGAACACGGGCGCAGAATTCATACCACTATCAATGTAAGAAAAATTTCTACCTCTTAAATCGACGATATTATAGGTAGAGAAATTTCTTAAATACATTTCGGTATGAATTCTGCGCCCGTGTTCCATCCCTGGATGTCTGAACACAACTGAACTCTTTGGGAGTGTCCCTTCTCCTTTTATAATCTCTGTTGTGATTTGGCGAACTTTCGAGGTTATTTAGCTCCAGAAACCAATTGAAGTATCCACAAAATTCCAGAACTCGACATGTTGATGATAGAGTTTCTAAACTTTGGAAACACTAAATTGTTACTTCTCGTCAAGTTTGGTCGCCCTGTCATCAAGTCTGTCTCCAAGGCTGACTATCACCTCCCACCCAGTGTCGCTGCGTTCCTATATTTTTAAGATCGTTTTATTATACTTTCACCGCAATTTTTAGAAAGAAAATTTTCTTGAAAATCTTAGTGCAATTACAGCATAAAAACCATTAAGAAAATTTTCTTTTTGAAAATTATGGTGATAATAGAACAAAACGATTGCAAAAAAGTAGAAATGCTGCGACCCCTGCTCCCACCCCACTCCCCTTAAAATTGAACTGTCTCTTATTTGCACTTTAACTGTAAATCTGCTTTTACTGCAACAACACCTTTGATTTAGTAAAGTGGTTTAACTTTTTGCAATACTGACAAAATTTTAAAGTTAGTCGTACTATTGCAGCATATTTGCACAAATAAATGAGTTTAACATTTTGTGATTGTATAGATAAATAAAATTTATAAGTATATAAAATTAGAACACATTATAAGAAAAAAATCCCTTAATGAGCTTTATTTTTCTCACTTTCATTGTTGAAAACTCTCGAATAATCTTAAAAATCAAGTTTATAGTATATAACTATCGATATAATGACAAGATTTGTATTAGTTCATTATGGAGATTTTTTTTTTTTTTTTTTTTTTTTTTTGTAAATAAGGATTTAAAAAAAAAAAAAAAAAAAATTAGTATAAGGAATTTTGCTCATTTTCATTAGTTAAAGAATTTATGTAATTTGTATGTAAAATTGACTAAAATTATACGTGTTTTTCCATATGGTAAATCATATATGTATGGTATTATTTAGTGAAATGTATTTTATTTGCTTGAGTTTTTGCAAATTCTGGAATAATACACATCTATTTAACCCAAAATATCTTATACTATCGATATAATTGCAAAATTTAAAAAATATGTATGGTATCATTGTGGAGAATAAGTATTATTTTATTATTTTAAGTTTTGAAAAATATGGTTCCACTAATGCTATTGTTGGTTATGACAAAATAATCTCCAAAACAAGTAAAAAGTTTGGACACATACTGCTAAGTTGATAAAATAAAAATTCTGAATTGTCTGATTAGATGTGTATTTATCTTTAAAGATTAATGGTTGACAGTATAAATTTTCCTTATACGTAAATGGTCCTTGTCAATGTCTATTTGATTCTTTTGAGGTAATTTTTGATGTAAATTTTATAATAAAAGAATAAACATTTTTTTTTTTTTTTTTTTTTTTTTTATTTTATTTTATATTGTGTTATCTAGTATGTTGTGGCTATTTACAAAACTTTTTTCTGTATTTTCCTGTAGAAATTCATGCAGTACAAGTTGCTTATTAAAATAATTTTCCCTGATGAATGTAGGCAATTTTCATCTCAGTGAAGTTTAAAAAAATGTTTTTTTTTTTTTTTTTTTTTTTTTTTTAAGTAAATTTTGTGCCTTAAAGATATCTTAGAAAATTCAATTTTTCAGGAATTTTTATTTGTTTGTTTCATAAAAATGAAAGGAAATGCTAACTTTGTTTTTAAATTATCACAGATTTATTGCTCAAACATTCATTTTTAAGGTATTGACGATTTTTTTTTAAATACTCAAACTGAAACTTCACACTTTCTGGGGGAAGGGTCTGGATACTTTCATTCCAGGGAGAGTAACGTTCTACATTAAATTAAAAAAAAAATACTATTACAATTATCAATAAATCTTTTAAATTTTGAAAGGATTTGTCAAAAATAATTCTTGTTGTTCATATTTATAAGAAATTTTGTCCTAACTGCCATATTAAAAATTATGACAAAAAATGCTTTTGGACGATTTTCCCCAAGGGTTGATAGACACTCACTTATGTCAAGGTGCAACTATATACTATAAATTTGTATGAAATTCTGTGCATTAGTTCTTGAGTTAGAGATTCCACAGAATTTTTCTCACGCGCACACACTTAGACATTTTCTAAAACTGAGGAAATCATGTTCTAGATCACTGAAAACGTGTAAATTTATCAAAAACCAGAAGTCGGAATATTTTAGGAATCCAATGCCTTATTTTATTGAATGTGTAGAACAGGCCTGCCCAACCCAAAACACTTGATGAGCCGCATTGGAAATCTATTTTATTCAGGCGGTTCGTACCGCATGCATATGTATATGTGTATATATGTTTGTGAGCGTGTAAACCATGTATGTATATACATTTTTCCGGGATGGGCAGGGTTAAGATTCGGAACAGTATGCATTAATTTAGATTATTTTCATTCATACATAAACAATATAATCTTGAAAAATTTATGATTTATACATTTATAACTATAATAAAAAATAATGAATAATAAATCTAATAATATTTCATTACAACAGTGTGATTCTTTAACTACGATAATCGTTCAAAGGTATTTTCACTTCGAAAAGTCAGAACGGATTTATTAATTTTTAATCTGTTAACCACAGCTATCAAGCATTAAATATATTTAGTCTCCTCGCGGGCCGCGGGTTGGCCACCCCTGGTGTAGAAGAAAGTAAAAACTATAATAACATACTACTTTTCTAAAGAAAACCTTTCCTGAATAGAACCTAATGTTAAACCGATGTTGCAAAGAGGAAACAACTACTCTAAATAAAATCCTCCGGGGTCTCGGTCGTCCAGTCGGTAGAGTACCAAGCTCGTAATTGGAAGATTGCGAGTTCAAACTCGAGCTGGCCAAACACCATTGTGTACACTAATAGTGGCTGTTACACGTAAAATCCGTCGTGGCCGCAATGTCCTCCATCTCCCCATCCGAATTATACATCTGGGGGTTACCGAAGCGGGAGGAACCATCCTCTCCGTACAGCATCAAAGTTGTGATGGCATGTCTCACGACCATCTTTAGGGGTGTGTCCCAGACCGTTGCCAATTACCCATTGCGCAGCACTAGTGCAACATTAAACCCATTCCACCAACCACCTAAATAAAATTCCTGGATCTATTAAATTATCATTTTTGAAATTGAATTACGTTGTCTTTTTACTCGCCCCAATGGTCTTTTTTCGGTAGAAGAGGGAGAGGAAAGAGATTAAGGTGCAGTTTTAAGTTTCAAAGGGATCCTTTGATATGTTAAAAAAGACAAAGAAAGTGTTGCTGAGGGTAGGCGCATCCTCACCAAGTAAATCCACTTTTAATGCACACTTTTGCAAAACTGTTTCCAAGCTCAAGTTTTGTCAATACAGTTTCCAACTGCTTTGGCCACACTAGTCACATGGCTTCAAACCAGGATTATGAAATACAATTTAATTATATGTATATATATATGTATATATATATATTTTATTTTATTTTTTTTTCAAATAATCCGTTCTCGGCTGGCGCCTTTTTTTACCTGGCGCCTGTGTGCGCCGCACACTTCGCACACCGGGTCGGCGCGCCCCTGCCCACAAGAATAAGTCGCACGGATTTGGGTCCGGACTGTATGGGGTCCACTCTATCCCGTGCCCCGTGAATTTCTCTGCATCCAATGCAATCAAACGCTCACCAAACGTCGTTTCAAGCCACGTGAAGACGTCAGAAGTTTTTTGGGGACGAGCCTCATCTGGTTTGAACCAGTACCTGCGTGTCCTGTTGAGATGGCCCGCATCAGGGCCAAAGTGACGCTCCAGCAACTCTCGATACTTCACTCCTGTGACCACACCATCAATAAATATCGGACCAATTATCTGCTTCGACGATATGGCACACCACACTATGACCCTTTGTGGATGCAGTGAAGAGATGGTGCTGAGATGAGGATTTTCCGTACCTCAGTGGCGTCAGTTTTGTTTGTTCACGAAACCATTCAACTGAAAATGGGTCTCATCACTGAACCAGATTTTATATTCACTGATGGAACCATTTTTAAGTTCCTCGATTATGTGGTTTGCGAAATCTCCCCGCTGCACAGTATCCTCCCCCCCTCCTTAGCGGCTGTCACATTTGGATCTTGTATGGACACAATCCTACTGCTTTCATTAGCCATTGTAATGATGTTTTCGATATGCTTAATTGTTGAGCCGCCTGTCGAGTGGAAGTGGTTGGCTGATCCTCAAGATATGCGCGTGCAGGCTCCCTGATGTCATTAGTAACAACTGCTGATTTTCGTCCCGACGCCTTTCTTTTTGCATCCTAAACACACCCTGTAGATTCATATCTGTTCATCAACCTGTAAACAATAAAAATCAGTGGGAGATTAGGACCAATACATCAGTCATCTGATGGCTTAAAAATCACTGCGACTTTAGAGTGCTATTACTTACTGCGCGATTACCTCTTCACTAAGCGTCCTTTTCTTTTTGAACTCTGAATGACATGCCCGTCGAACGGGGGACATTACATCGGTTATTCTGATAAAATTTTCTTACGATATATAATCGATCTTAAAAGGTTTGTGATTCTATATTGCTTATTCTTTATTTCCGGTAATTAAGCATTCAACTGAAATGTCACTATATGTGCTATTATAATATAGAAGAATTATATTTGCATCAATACATTTGAAATCAGAAACTTAAAATACTTTCTATCATGTTTTTCGGACCACCCTGTAATACAATTGAGAGCAGACGATTAACTCTTGCTATTAATGTCGTCGTTAAAAAATAGTAATTAATAATTTATACAAAACAATCATTAACAAAATTTTATCTGAATGTAACCATTAACAAAATCTTGCCTAAATATAATATAAAAGTTAAACCCCGTTAAATTATTAATTTTTAAATTTAATAAATAAATAAATAAATTGGTTAAAATATATATATATATATATATATATTAAATTGTCCGCGCTGAAAAAAAGAAAAAAGGGGAAAAAACTTGTTTTATTATAATTAATATTTTCTCTTAAAATAATGATTTAATTTAATTAAAAATGTCAAAAATAAAAATATAAATTACAAAACGCCCTTGCGGGGACTCGATCCCACTACCTCCGTGTCCGAAGTCAAGCACGCTAGCACTGCACCATCTGTTTACACTACACTGTGTGTTTTGTTGGCTTTTATAGAAATAACTAAAACTAATAGAGGGCATATTTCATCCCCATGGGAGTTGTTGCAGCAAATTTGTACGATAACCAATGTTTTCGACCATGCTCTTTAATTTAAGGTTGGTTTGGTTTCAATAGCGATTTTACTAATTCACACTTCCCTTGTAAGCTCATAATTGAAAGATTGCGTGTTTGATACTGGAGTCGGGTGAAGACCATCATGTGCATTAATATAGAGTCCTGCATCGGGTCGGATAACCCGATTTTATTCGAACCCGACCAGCAGTTCAGGTCGGGTCGATTAAGTTTTTTTCTCTTGTGATTCTAGTTGGATTGATGGGATTTATGTTTCGTGTGGGTCGGGTTTGGGTGCGGGTCAGGTTTAGTTTTTAACAAGTTGTGTCGACTTGAAAATATCTTTTAAAAATCTGGAGTGACTCCACTCGACTTTCCGAACATTGAGTAATTAACAGTTTTGTAGATAAAGTAAAGAAAGAGGAGTTGTTAAACAAACAAAAGAGAGAAAACCATAATAGAGTGTTTCAGTATTTTTCTCCATCTATTACACGATGTTTTATTGAACGCTACTGATCTTTGAGCCCATAGATCATAATGATAAAGAATTTTTCGTTGTGTCCCTGTAAAAACCTATAAATGCTAGATTCACCAAAATGCTTATAGTTAGTGCAACAGTGATTTATAATACTCATATAAATTTTCAGCTCAATTCAATAAGGCGTTTAGATGCTATCGTACTTTAAAAATTTATTCCCATAGGCCATAATGATAAAGAATTTTTCTTTGTGTCACTGTAAAAAAACTGTAAGTGCTAGATTCACCAAAATCTATACAGTTAGTTCAACTGTGATCTATAACATGTGTACAAATTTTTTGCTCAGATTAATAAGGCGTTTAGACGCTATCACACTTTTAAAAATTTGGCCCCATAGGCATAATGATAAAGAATTTTTCTTTGTGTCCCTGTAAAAAAACTATAAGTGCTAGATTCTCCAAAATCTATACAGATTGAGTATTTGTGACCTATAATATGTGTATAAATTTTTTGCTCAATTGAATAAGGCGTTTAGATGCTATCGCACTTTTAAGATTTTGCTCCCATAGGCCATAATGATAAAGAATTTTTCTTTGTGTCCCTGTAAAAAAACTATAAGTGCTAGATTCACCAAAATCTATAGGGTTCGTACTATGGTGACTTACAATATGCGTACCAACTTTCAGGTTAATCGAACAAAGCGTTTAGACGCTAGCGTGTTCACTCACAGACATACACACATACATACACACATACACACATACACACACACATACATACATCATCGTAAAAATAGTGAAAACGGACTCAGGGGACCTCAAAACGTATAGAAACATCAAAATCTCGAATTCGGATTTTTGACATGATTACAATACTTTCCTCACTATAGTGTTCGGAAAGTAAAAATGTTACCTTAATAAGTATAAATTTGTTTGCAATGTGTACCCGTAATGAATATACGCTTACCGAAATTGTTATAGTAAAATAAACATCCATTTACGAGTAAAAAAATTAAAAAAAAAAATGTTTAATTACTATTATAATTTAAAATGTAAACTTTAGAAAATAGGCACCGACAATAAACGAGATGTGTGATTCATATATTTTGATTATTCACATCCTTTTGAAATAGACTCCGAATTTAAACTGATAATAAGAATTTTTTTCTTGCAGATGTTTTTACGAAGTTGTCGAAATGTGGATTTAGATGACAGCAAATGTTTAATGAGAGATTGTAACACTGTATTACTTAAATGTTTTTGTATGTGTGTGATAAGCATTATACAATAAACTATAAATACTAAACTTGAAACGCATTTTTGTATACTCGAAGTAACCAACACACAAATAGTTAAAAATTATTATTTTTCATATTTTTAAATATTTCTCAGTGCATTAGTCATTACTCTTTAATTGCTTTTTAAAATGATTTACCAACTATGTGGCAATGAAAATTTACTTTATTTTTTAACTTAAAAATGTTTTGAATGACTTTTAGATGAATTATTAATTTTCATTTAGTTTTGGGTCCGGTGCAAAGAAGTCAGATTTCATGTATAAAGAAATTGGGTCGGTCCAAAATTCTCTATTGCTGGTTCTGGTCAGTTTTTGGGTTGACTAATTTATTTTTGTCGAGTTCGGGTCAGGTTTTACCCAACCCGTGCAGGACTCTACATTAATGGCGGTTGGTGAAAGTAAAATCCATTGTGCAGTCACAATGACATGTCGTCCATGTTTCCATCTAGACGATACCTCTTAGGATCACCGAAGCAGGGGAGCCATCCCCTCTTCAGAAGATCAAATATGTGATGGCATGTCTCTGGATAACCCTTAGGGATGAATCCCAGACAACTGTCTCTTCACCAGTGGCTAAGAGGTTCTGCTCTCAAAGCTGAAATGTGTGATGTGCTAAGTTTGATTCCGGTGAGTGCTCATCAACCTAGCTGTTCAGTGATTTTTCTCCGAAACTTGCATAAATATGGGCTAGGACCCTTAAAAAGGTTTCCATAGAGGACGCTTTCCCAGAGGCTTAAAACCCTAACTCAGTCTATTAGCCTTAATCGTAATACCCAGACCATCACCAATTGCCAATAGCGTAACACTAATGCAACCTAAAATCTACTCATAACCTTTGTGAATAAGTAAAAATTTTAATTAAGTTCTTTGTTATTATATCTTTGTAGGAGAAATGAAATAATCTACTTGATTTCACCCCCTTCCTTTTTTTTCCCTAATGAACTTTTTTTTTCATGATCACACTGGGTTACTTATTACTTTCTTCTATATTCAATAGAAGAAAGTATTGGATTCGTAAAAATTTTCGACTTCCGGTTTTCGACGGATTTACACGTCTTGAGGTCTAGAACACGATTTGACCATTTTTAGAAAATGTCTGTCCGTCTGTGTCTGTGTGTTACAAAAATTTTGTGGCAACTGTATCTCCGGAACTACTGCTCAGAATTACATATAAATTTATATGTAGATGCACCTTGACCTAAATTAGTGCCTAAGCCTAGCACTTTTGGTGTCGACTGCTGAACAGGTGGCGCTGCTATACAACGATTTCCGCAATATAAGAGGAGGCTATATCTCAGGTTCTATTGCATATAATCAAACAATGCTTAATATGTAAGAAGGCCATTATAAGACATTATGCTGACGCAATTTGATTACTTATCGACCAGCAGGTGGCGCTGCTATACAGCGATATCTGAAATTTAAGGGAAGTCTATATCCCAAGAACTACTGCACAGAAATGCATATAATTTTGTAGGTAGATGCACCTTGACCTAAATTAGTGTATATCAACTTTTAGTGTCAACCGCTCAATAGGTGGCGCTGCTACACAGTGAATTCCGCAATTTAAAGGGAAGGTAATATCTCAGGTTCTATTGTGTACAATCAAAGAAAACTTGATGTGTAAGGTCATTGTGAGACCCCTTATACTAAATCAGTTTGAATGCTTATCGGCCAACAGGCGACGCTGCTATACAGCGATTTCCACAATTTAAGAAAAGGCTGTAGCTAAGGAGCTATTGCACATAATTTCATATAAATTTGCATGTAGATGCACCTTGACCTAAATTAGCGCCAGTAAACTTTTGGTGTCAACCGATCAAGAGGTGGCGCTGCTACACAGTGATTTATGCATGTTAAGGGAAGACTATATCTCAGATTCTATTGCATATCATCAAACAAAACTTGATATTCGAGAAGGCCATTATGAGACATTATGTTGATTCAATTTTGATACTTATCGACCAATAGGTGGCGCTGCTATACTGAAAATTTCTTCGAAAACAGGAAGGCTCTATCTCAATTTATGTGGCATATAATAATACGAAACTTGACATATGAGATAACCGTTATAAAAATGCACTTTTTAAGATGTTATTTACAGACAATAAAACTGTCTTTCTTTGGATATTTAGTGTTAATTTTCTCTAAGATAAAAATAATTTGCATTCATTATGTTAGATAATTTTAATAAATAATAGTTTTAGCAAATTATTTGCACTTAGTGAATTTGTATAGAAAAATATAGAAGAAAGTCTTCTGGTGGCCACAACATACTAGTTTTTTAATTACAGGGAGGTCCGAAAAACATGATAGAAAGAAAGCGATCGTTGTGGAAAAAATAAAATATGCAAGAACATGAAACCTATGTTATTGAATAAAGATATGAATGACATTTAATATACAAGGTGCTCGAAATGTCTACGGTCTCCGAATGGCGATTATTCAAAATTTGCGTATGAGTAAAATCTCTATGCTAATGAAAATAAGTTTCCCACAATGATTTCTAATATAATTATTAAACATTTGTTTGATATTTCACAAATATATATTGAGTCATTTATTTATTAAAATATTAATTAATCTACGCTGTTTCTTCTGTAAATTATGTTTTAGTATAGCTATATTAATGAAATGAGAGAAAAAGTTTTGATTGACTATCAGAGCTACCATGTCCAGAGCTACCAACCTAATCCTGAGGATCTTTAGTACCGCGCCTTTTTCAACAACACTTAATTTTTTAGAGTAATTCTCTTCAAATGTATTTACGATGAATTCAGAAGAAAAATATTCCAAAAAAAAAAAAAGACTGGTGTAGAAAAAAAGCGCGGTACTAACAATTCTCCGGATTGTTAGTACCGCCACTTTTTCCACACAAGTCTTTTTTTTTTTTTTTTTAGAATATTGTTCTTCTTAATTCATCGTAAATACATTTGAACATAATTACTCAAGAAATTAAGTGGTGTAGAAAAAGAGGCGGAACTAACAATTTGCCAGATTAGGTTGGCAGCTGTGTATATGTTAAAGTATAAAATGCATGCTTATTTTTTTGTATAAATTGTTATACCTTTTAATTAATAAACAAAATGTCCAAAATCATACTGCGTGTCTTGTTGTAACATGTTACAACCAGTGTTGCCAGATCTAGCGAATTTTTTATTCAGTAATCACCAATAATTTTGAAAAGTGATATTTGAATACTTAACAGAAGATTAATCTTCCATGTGATTAGGCAAACGTTACAATTAAAAATTATTGGCGATTATTGAATCAAGTACCTTGCGCCGCAAAAAGTTAAATGTGTGAGAGGTGTATACAAATAATATATTATTTGTTTGTATTAACTGCAGTTCTGACTAAGGTTTACTTTTATGTTAATTAGCTATTTAATTTTCTCTTTATTTTAATATAATTCGTTTGATATAATTTCTTGTTGCTAAACCAATTAGATATAATTTTATATTAGTTATTAATTGCCTTTTTTTTATTAAATTAATAAATAATAAATAACAACAGACATTCTGAAAAACTGTCGTTTTTATTGCTAGTATTTCTCGCATATCTGTTACAATTTGCCCCACATATGTTATAATTTGCCCCAAATTCGAAGCAAATTGTAACAAGCAAAAAATTTTGAAAAAGTATTTTTTGTGCGAAAATCAACAAATTTAACGAATGTTACTTTTATGAACAGTATAAATGAATACGTAAGCTATGCAAAACCGCAATTATAAACAAGAAAACGTTAATATATTAAATAATATGTTTAGTTTTCTAAAAATGTGTTACAACTAGCCCCTAGCTCCCTTACATCATAAGGATTCAAAATTGCATAGGAACTCTCGTCCACAAATGTCGTCTTAACACTTTAAGGACTGGTTGTTTTACGGTATTTTTAAACAAATGTTGGAGTAGCTTTTGAATTTTGAAGTTTTAACAAACACTATTTTCGTGAAAATGGTTACATTAAAAGATATACATAGAAATAATGCTGTTTCTAATCGATGTATTTAAAGCAATGATTGTATTAATACGAATAATGGGTATAACTTTGTAAAATGTTGCATCATACAAGTTTTTAAAATTTACAAGGTAAGCTGAGTTACAATAACTCAAAAAATAGACTACGAATGGGCAGTCGATAATAATCATAAACATAGTTGTCGACTTAGTACCTTTTGGTTACCAGAAAATTTCAATTAAAATTTTTATTTTAACTAATCTGTGAAGACCATTACAGTTCGCTGATTAGAAAAAAAAAATACTTCTATTAAAAGTTTCTGGTATCCAAAAAGTGCTAAGTCTGCAAATATGCTCATAGATGGCGGTCTGCCGGGGAGGAGTTGTGGTCCTCGGTCTACAGCTTTTTCCGGGGTAATTCGTGTAAGAATCGGGGGGGGGGGTTCTAGTTATGGCTGCAGAGAAAAGCTCCACGTCCGGGATTCCCAAAGGAATCTCACGTTCTCGTCGTCAACAGCTGGTAGCTATCCCAAGTAGCTTCGCTATTTGGTATGATTTCTGGTGGCTAACGGGGCTAATATCTGCATCCAGCAGGTTCTGGGCTAGCTACCCAGTCCCTGTATATCAGCTACTACAACCTGAGAAGATAATAATAGTTCCGGTGCCGCTGATGGCGGACCGGCGTCAGTTTGGGATTTGGGGCAGTTTGGGCAATTGCGGTTTTCTGCTTCGCCTCGCCCGCAAGGTTCAGAGATGATATTCTCCTTATGCGAGTTCTGCAAAAGACGTTTTACGACAAAGATAGGTCTCGGCGTCCATAAAAGGAAAGCTTCTGCTTCTGCCTTTCACGCTGCAGAAATTGCGAAAATCCCAAAGATAAAAAGTGACGGAAAATTGAAGTTAGCCATTTGGCTAGTGAAGATGCAAGGCTCGTTAAAAATGGAATTCAGAAGAATAAGATCAATTCTGAGCTTTCGCTACTTTTTCCCGATAGGACTCTTGATTCAATTAAGGGACAATGGAAGAAGCAGACATGCAAAAATTTTGTGGAAAACTTGCTAGCTTCTTAAGATTGGGAGACTATTTCTCAAGATTTATTAAACATTGATTGTCCCACTGAAATTGAACTTGACTCTATTCAAACTGATTAACCGACTATTCATCAAGATATTATAGATACTCTTACCGATAAAATTACAGATTATTTAGTTGATTTAAATGCAAATTATGGTTCTCCTCCTTCTGGTGATAGCTTACTTCTAGATGAAGACTTAAGCAACTGTATTAAGCTACTGTATTGTTGGACACCAATCTTTCAAAAACAAAGTGTCTACTACATCTTCAAAAATGTTTACCAACAAATAATAAAATAACTTCTAATAAAAGTAAAAATAAAGCTAAGGCGTTAGCTCCTCCTATATCTAAAAGAATAAGCAAAGAAGGACGGTGTTTGCCAGAATACAAAACATTTATAAGAAAAACAAATCCAAGGCGTATAGGGAGATTTTTAACGATAACAGCTTTTCACCAGATCTTTCTAGTAGAGACGTATTCGACTATTGGTCGACTATTGGTTTTTCTTCTTTTGGTTGTTTACAGTGCAAGTTGCATTTTAAGGTTTTTCTTTTTTTTTTCTGTGCTAGTGGCACTTTAGGATCCTTCCTGTCATTTTCCTCAGGCACCCGCATGATTCGTTGCATTTTCTTCGTTCTTTTTGAGTGTCCGAGCCATTGTTTTTCTTTTCTTTGAAGTACAAGTCGTACTTCTCTCGGCTTTTTTTTTTTTTTTTTTTTTTTAGTTTGTAGTCGTCCTGGCAATACTTCCCTTCGAGAAGTGGTACCAATTTTTATTACTATTGGTCCGACCTTCTATCCAAGAGCTCTCAATCTCGTACTTAGACTAAAATCGTCAAGACTTATATAAATGTGGAAGCTAATGAATCCCTTTCCGAGTTCATTGGTGTCGACGAAATTATCCAAAATTAATTAGATTATAGTTCAAGGCCGGGTTTTGAGGGAATCCTGGTAAAAGATCTGAGGAAAATTCCATACAGGGATAGAGCTAAGCTTTACACCCTCTGGCACATTTTAAAATAGATCCCAGAAGATATCCTCAAGTCAAGAACAATTTATATCCCTAAAGGCAGCATGGTATCCCAAACATCCAAGATATATATATGCGTCCTATTTCAATTGCATCTGTTTTGCTCAGGGAGTTTCCCAAAATATTGCCAAAACACTTGGAAAGAGTGTTCAATATCAATCTATATCAATCTGGATTCGCTAATGGAATTAAGATAATGGACAGATTCTTTATGAATTGTAAAAAAGATTTGAAGTCTCTTTCTTTTGGTTAGTTTGGACCTGTAAAAAGCCTTCGACTCCGTCAAAAATTATGCAATTTTCAAATTCCTGTCTCTTGATGGTGTTGATAAAGGATTCATCTATTATATTTCTAATGTTTACCAAAAATCCATAACTATTTTGACGTTTAAAGGACAGTGCTCTAAAGTAATTGATCCTACACGGGGTATCAGGCAGGATGATCTCCTTTCCTCCATCTTATTTTTGAGAGTTTTTGACAATATTATTTTGGCTCTGCCAAAATTTTTCTTAAAAAATTGCTCTGAATTTTATACGCATGTCGCTCATGCTGTTGATGTTATTTTGGTTTCAAATAGCATCAAGTATTTACAGAAACTTGTAGACGTTTTCGTCGAAAGAGCAAACACTAATGGTCTAACTATAAATACAGATAAGTCCTTCCCTATAAATTCGATTGCTGATAGAAAAAAGAAAAGAGTTCTATATGATGAAAAGGTCACTATTTATGTGAAAGATTGTCCTTTAAAAAATCTTGGAATTAATGAATCGTTCAATTATCTTGGCGTTCCCTTTGGGGTCTACGTAAGGAGGACTCCCGACATAAACGATCTTAGAGGTGACCTAATTAAAATACAACAACCGCCCGTAAGACCACAACAGAAAATATACTTTATCAAACACAACTTTATTCTTACCTACCAACACCAATTGGCTTTGGGCAAATTATATGTTGGGGTGTTGAAGAGGTTCGACTCTGAAATTAGAACGTCTTTAAGAAAAATACTACATCTTCGCAAGGATTTTCCAGTCGCCGCCTTCTACTCCTCCGTTAGTGGCGGTGACCTTAGCATTCCACCTTTAAGGTGGCATTGCTGTTTGTTTGCTGTTAATAGGCTCGGGAAAATAGATTGAAGAACACGTTCATTAATGAAATACAACGGAGATACTTTGGATAATCCTAACAAAATTAAAAAGATGTCTCGTAAACATACTAGTTTAACTTTTTGATTTGAATTCATTAAGTATTTCAAAAGTTACCGTGATAACAAATTTTCAAGTGGGCGCCACTTGGAAACAATACAGTGGAACAAGTTGCCCAGCAAACACATCCAGGATATTTGAAGCATAGGTTCACTGTCTAACTGTGGTTCAAATCAGTGCCGCGTTTCAAAAGTTATTATTATGACAAATTTTCAAGCGGTAGTCTAATTGGCAGCGTCTTGGAAACAAAATGGCGAAAGAACATACCCAGCGAAATCATCCAATATATTTGTATGATAAGTTCATTGTCCAGTTCTAGTTTAAATTAAATCAGTATTTCAAAAATTATCGTCATAAGAAATTTTCAGGTGGCACCACTTGGAAAAAACAAAGCGGAGTGAGATGCCCAGCGAACTTATCTGTGATATTTGAATGATAAATCCACTATCCAAATTTGATGCGCATTGATTCATTATTACTAAAGTTATCATAATGATAAATTTTTAAGTGGCGGCCAAATCACGAAGTGAACTTATCTTAGATATGTGAACCTTAAGTTCACTATCCAACTTTTATTTGAATTAGTTTAGTATTTTAAAAGTTATCGTGATGGCATATTTTCAAGTGGCAGTGTGATTTCAAGAGGCTGCAACTTAGAAACAATATGTCCGGACAAGTTTCCCAGTGAACTCGTTCAAGATATTTACACGATAATATCACTGTCCAAATTTTGTTCGATTTGGAATTTTATTTCAGAAGTTATCGTGATTTTAAATTTTCAAGTGGGAGCCTGATTTGAAGTGGCCCGCTTAGTATGAGATATCCGGTACTTTCCAAAAAATGGCGGTTAAAGTTCATTAATAAACTTGGTTGAGACCCTTATATGGTCTATGTATACATCAAAATTCAAACAAATTCGGAATACGCTTTTTACAATGTGAATTTGAAATTTTCAAGTGGTCTCCATTTGAAAACAAAATGGCGGAGCAACGTGATTGGCAAACTCATCCAAAATATTTATAAGTTCACTGTCCAAATTTGGAGTATTATTTCGGAAGTTATCGAGATTTTAAATTTTCAGGTGGTAGCCTGAATTCAAGTGGCCTTGCTTAACTTAAGATGCATGCCACTTTGTTAAATATGGTGGATAAATTTCATTAATAAACTTGATTGAGACACTTATATGGTCAGAGCCTGATTAAGGGGGAAGCACACATTATCTCCGTTCTCACCAGAATATTTTTACAATTATTTTTTACTTTATGTCATAGAAATTCCACGCTTTGACGCGGAAATATTTTTTATAAAAAATGAACGGTGTGAAACAATCCAATTTATTCACCGTTGTTAGACACCAGAATTCTTTTAAAATAATTTTTAATGAGAATTTTGTGTTTTTTATAGGAGGAAAGTATTTGTTAAAAAATAACGGTGTAAGTATAAATAATGTGTGCTTCCCCCTTAATCAGGCTCTGTATATGGTCTATGTATACATCAAAATTCAAAGAAATTTGGAATACGCTACAATGTAAATTTAAAATTTTTAAGTGGTCTCCACTTGAAAACAAAATGGCGGAGAAAATTGGTTAACAACCTCATTTATGATATTTATAAGATAAATTCACTGTCCAAATTTGGTTCGATTTTGAGAATTATTTCGGAAGTTATTGTGATTTTAAGTTTTCAAGTGGTAGTCTGATTTCAAGTGGCCCCGCTTAACTTAAAATTTCCGACACTTTGTTAAAAATGGCAGATAAAGTTCATTAATAAAGTTCATTGAGACCCTTATGTGGTCTATATTTACATGAAAAATCAAGAAAATCCGGCAATAAATACACTTTTTTACAATGTGGATTTGAAATTTTCAAGTGGCCCCCACTTGAAAACAAAAAGTCGGAGCAGTTTGGTTAACGAACTCATCCAAGATATTTATAAGATATGCTCGCTGTCCAATTGTTCAATTTGGAGTATTATGTCGGGAGCTATCGTGATGACAAAATTTTCATTATATATATATATATATATATATATATATATATGCAGATTACACATTAATATTGAAAATTTATACCTTTATTATAATTTATTTAAAAAAAAAATAAATAAATAAATAAAAATACATTTGTATAACTGCAATTTTTCAACTATGTATCTTTTGTTCATTTATTCAAACTTTAAACTAAATTTTAATGGAAAATTGTAAAAAATTAAAACTTTTAATCTCTTAATGAGTTTGAATAATAATCATAGATTTGGAGGGGGAGTAAAACAAGTCTTTGAATTAGAAATAATGAACATATATATAATACATATATACATTTGTATGAGCATCATATGCTTTGTTATTGAAGGATACTTCGTTAGAAGATGTAATTCCACCACCCTCCCAAGAAGATACTTTGTATTTCTTATCTTTTTTCTGTACGATTTGTTACATGTTCTATTTGTTTGTCTAAATGATACAATTCACGTTTTTTTTTTTTTTTTTTTTTTTTTTTTTTTCTTCTTACACGTTTAAACTTTGTTTGTACACATTTTAAACTGCGACATGGATTTCCAGAATTCACATTATGCTAAGTAATTTATAGTCTTCTTATAGTCCCAGGATGTATATATATATTTATTTTGATGTTTCATATCTTTAAGAGGCAATTCGATATTATACTTATTTTCATCGTAATTTTGCGATATTTATTTAGACGAAGGATATGCATTATAAGGAATGCCTTCAAATTTTTCATTACTTACACATTCATATTGTTTTTTAAATGTTTCAACATTTCTTTTTTTTTTTTAATTTTTTCTTTTGTAACATTTGTGAGTGCCATATATATATATTTTTCCATGTATTGTTTATACAGCATCCAAACAACATTGTACAGGCTAATTTCCAACGACATTTATTAAAAAAGTCTTTAATAAAAAAATAAATTTAACATTAAAATTGTAAAATTCATTTCAAACTTTAACTAAAAATAAATATTTGCAACTTGCAAAATACAGAAAACTTTTCAATTAACAATGAAAAAAGGTATGTATAAACCTGTATTTGACAGCAATTTAAATATAAACTCGCAAGATTAAAAAAGAAAGATTTTTCAAAGCTAAAACGAAATATTTTCAATAAAAGATCACATGCACATGCTGTACAAGCTTGAATGAGAAACACGTAACTCTTTCATTGGTTAATTTCAAACTATATTTAATATAACGCTATTCGGAAAGATTTGTTTTGCAATAAATTCTTAAACGCATTAAAATTACTTGTGTTTCGTGCGAAAGTGCGTTGCTCGCCAAATCGAGTGCACTTTGCCTTTTTGCGCCAAATATTTGAAAGTATTTTATTTTTTTGTAGCTTTTTTAGTAGGATTCCGCGGATAAATGTGACCGATCTTTTATAACCTATGTAAGTAGTATGTCTGTAATTTTTTCACAATAGTCTGAGTATGCGGTTTAAGGAGACCTTCCTAGTTAGCAGAAGATAAAACCAAGAGAAAAAAATACATAAGAATATTTGGTTAATTAAAATTAATGTTTTAAAAATAAATAAATAAAAATTTTAAAGCTATTATGACATGAATTTTATCAAATTTTTTTTCTGTAATACATTTTTTTTATCAAGGTAAAACCTGACATAACGTGGCATCCATTTTATGAAAATAAAACCAATGACAATCTAGAACTTTTTTTTTGGAGTGGTTGTATCTCATACTATTTGGGAGACCTCTTACTTAATATTATATAAGACACATTATATTTCAGATGATGTGCGCATAGCTGCCAATATTTTAATTTATTCCGGAGTACTTTTAGCCCTGCCTTTATTTCGCACAACTCAATTTATAGAAAAAAATTCTTCAATACATAACTTCGATAAAATACTTTTAAAAAATAAGAGGTACGAAATAGAGGCGGGGCTAAAACTACTCCGGAATAAATTAAAATATTGGCGGCTATGTGTGCGTGTGTGTGTGGGGATTAATCAGAAAGACATTTTTTGAAAATATATTTTAAAACATATGAAAAGATACCATTTGCTGATAGATTTTAATTTTTAACATCATGCTTTGAGGAAAAACAAGTACCATTTTGATAAATATTGAAATAGCAATATTTTTAAAGTTAGAAAATAAGCACCACAAAATGTATTGATTGATGATTTCCTTATGATGTATATTGTATTTTATTGTTAATCTTTTCCCATTGCACATTGTAATGATAAATCATATTCACAATTTTTGCATAATGTCACATTATGTTACAACTTTTCTGAAAAAAAAAGTATATATAAATATATATATTATCTATTAAATCCACAACCAAATTTCTATGACCAAACATTTGTTGTGGTAGACAGAGCCTGATTAAGGGGAAAGCACACATTATCTCCGCTCTCACCGGAATATTTTTACAAGTATTTTTTACTTCATGTCATAGATATTCCACGCTTTGACGAGGAAATATTAAAAAAAAAAAAAAAAAAAATTATAAGATAAAAATTTTTTTATAAACCATGTTTTTTAATTTTCTGTTGAATCATATAAACGCTACTGAAGGCAGCCGGAACCCCAGCAATTGGATAAAAGTATTAAAAAAATTCCTTGCTATCGTCTTTTGAGCTATTAAAAAAGTTTCAAATGGCTATCTAGCCGGGAACTTAGTTAAAAGTTGATTACAAGCTTTGTACTGGAAACGCTGCCGAAGGCTGCAGGGTCCCGAAGCAATTGGATAAAAATATTTTTAAAAAGCATTTTCACCGTATTCTGAACTGTTCCGAGAGTTTCAAATGTCTAGCTACTCGGGAAGTTAGTTAAATAAATTTTCTGTTGAATCATATGAACGCTGCCGAAGGCAGTAGGGACCTGAAACAGTTGACTAAAAGTATTAAAAAATATATATTGCCACCGTGTTCTGAGCTATCCTGAAAGTTTCAAATATCTAGCTAGTCGGGAAGTTAGTGAAAAATCGATTGCAAGCTTTGTGCTGGTAACGCTGACGAAGGCAGCAGGAACCCGAAACAGTTGGCTAAAGGTATTTAAAAAAAATGCATTTTCACCGTGTTCTCAACTATTCTGAAAAATTTAAATGTCTAGCTAGTCGGGAAGTTAGTTAAATAAATGTTCTGTCGAATTATATAAGCGCTGCCGAAGGCAGCGGGACTTGAAATAGTTGACTAAAATTATTAGAAAAATATATTGTCACCGTGTTGTGAGCTGTCCTAAAAGTTTCAAATGTCTAGCTAGTCGGAAAGTTAGTGAAAAATCGATTGCAAGATTTGAACAGATAACGCTGCCGAAGGCAGCAGGAACCCGAAAAAGTTGGCTGAAGGTAATAAAAAAATGCATTTTCACCGTGTTCTGAACTATTCTGAAAGTTTCAAATGTCTAGCTAGTCGGGAAGTTGGTTAAATAAATTTTCTGTCGAATCATATAAGCGCTGCCGAAGGCAGCGGGACTTGAAATAGTTGACTAAAATTATTAGAAAAATGTATTGTCACCGTGTTGTGAGCTGTCCTGAAAATTTCAAATATCTAGCTAGTCGGGAAGTTAGTTAAAAATCGATTGCAAGATTTGTCCCTGACAAACACACAAACAAACAAACCCACAAACAAACAAACAAGAATCGAAGTTAATAAAAACATGGTAAAATGAATGTTTAAATGTCTCATGTTTAAATGTCTCAATGTTAAAATGTCTCATGTTTAAAATCATGTTTAAATGTCTAGCTTGTCGGAAAGTTAGTGAAAAATCGATTGCAAGCTTTGTACTGATAACGCTGCCGAAGGCAGCGGGAACTCGAAACAGTTGGCTAAAGGTTTTAAGAAAATGCATTTTCACCCTGTTGTGAACTATTCTGAAAGTTTCAAATGTCTAGCTAGTCGGGAAGTTAGTTAAATAAATTTTCTGTCGAATCATATAAGCGCTGCCGAAGGCAGCGGAACTTTAAATAGTTCACTAAAATTATTAGAAAAATGTATTGTCACCGTGTTGTGAACTGTCCTGAAAATTTCAAATATCTAGCTAGTTGGGAAGTTAGTTAAAAATCGATTGCAAGATTTGTCCCTGACAAACACACAAACAAACAAACCTACAAACAAACCCACAAACAAACAAACAAGAATCGAAGTTAATAAAAACATGGTAAAATGAACGGTGTAAAACAATCCAATTTATTCACCGTTATTAGACACCAGAATTCTTTTAAAGTAATTTTTAATGAGAATTTTCTGTTTATTATAGGAGGAAAGTATTTGTTAAAAAATAACGGTGTAAGTATAAATAATGTGTGCTTCCCCCTTAATCAGGGTCTGGTGGTAGAAATCAAGTGATTTTAGCATGTGCTATGCTAAAGAAAAAAGAATTGTTGCTAAAAATGTATCGGCTTCATTCTTTCTTTCTTTCTTTCTTTTTTTTTTTTTTTTTTTTAAGTAATAATTACAGAGAGTTGCACTTTTTATAAAGTGTTCAATGCTTATAAATATTAAACAGTCTCATGTAAATTTTAGTCAAATTTTTAAATGAGAGAAAGACTAAATAATAGTAACTTTTAATTTTGAAGCGGGAAATTAAAAAGTTGCAAATAACTATAATAATAGGAATGATTAACTATAATATAGCAATCATTCATCATTCATTTACAGGGTTACCCAGAGTATTTTGATATATTGGAGCTATACTTGGGAATTGCTGGAAGTGTATTTCATTTTGTGTTACTTGTTTTACATATAACACTAAATTTACGTACACAAAGTCATGTGTATATAGTTTATAGACAATATAAAGGGCTACCAAAAATTAAGGTAAACCGTTTTTTTTATTAAATGTAATTGGCGTAAGTGCTTAGCTGCATTTTTTTTTAATTCGAAGAACACTTCTAACACAGAACGGAAAATTAATTTCTCATACCCATATAGTAAACAAAGCAGATTTTCGAGAGCGATTATTTTTTCTGTATAATATCACGTTTTGAGAATACGAATGATAAATTTTTTGTGGTTGGTCTGTATGTATATGAATTATCAGTATAATTTAACAACAAATATTCTGGTGTGCCACCCACACGACTTTCCCTTACCCTAAAATTTAATACCATAAATACAGGTTGGAGATTATGAGGTAACATAAAGAGTACTGTTATGTAAACCTGTGATAAAATAATTCAAATTAAGCTTTGGAAGAGTTTTATATGATAATTAATTTTATGTGAAGGGGGCTACCGCCCCCCTTCACCCCCCGTTTCATTAATGCACCTACATTTACATAGAACTTAAATCTGTTATTAAAATTAAAAGTTTACTTAAAATTATTCAGACAACTTTCACATGCAACATTCCTTGAAACTTATCGGTCTTAATCAAACTTTTCCAGGAACAAATTTATAATAATTTGAAAATACAACTTTTGGATCTTCTGAAATTATTCAACACAGGCAATAATCAAACTTTAAAAAACTTGACTTTGGTAATAAGGAAGCCTCAAAACGTGTAAATACACAAAAAACAAGCGATGTATATCTAGCTTAAAAACATAAATTATTTATCATATGTCTATGAGGAATTCGTTTCCATTCCTAAGCAGCTTTCCTGGACATGGTAAAATATTATAACAAAGCACTTTCATTAAGAATAAAAAAGAATATTATCGCTTAAATATTTGCAACCCTGTATATCTTTTGAAGAATATGTACTAACCACAAAGAGCACCTAAATATAAACCTATAGTAATAAAATATGGCACAACCTAAAATGCACTTCCATCAATTTTCAGCTATTGTCGCATTATAATCTAGTTATTTTGTGTAGTCCTGTAAATGAACAGTGAATGATTTCCCTGCCATATTCTACACGAGGCATGTTTTTATGCATATAAAAGATATATATTCATTTCATTTGGTTTAGTGCAGTCTATAGGTGTTAAACTCTACTTACCTGCAATTTCCCGCATAGACGTAATGTATTTGAATATTCTTGAGTGTCCCTGTACACGAACCATTTGCTTCATCTCAACGAAAAATTTAGTGTAGCATCTCTATATGACACATATTTAGAATACTAAGTTTGAAATCTATGCTGCTGTTTGTTCTGAAGCTATGCTGATAAGAGACAGACACACACACAGACGAACAGATAAAAACACGAATTTCATATTCAAGGGACCTCAAAACGTGTAACTATAACAAAAACTTGCTTTCGAAAATTTGACTCAATAACAATAGTTTCTCTACCTTATGGGTATGAGAAAGTAATAACGACAGAATAAGGGGAATTTGGTAAATTGGATTCTATATCTAGTTGCCACTTGAAAAGTTGATCAAGGTTTGCAAGTTTCAAGGAAATTGATAACAGTCTTGATAAATATAGGCACTATAATTAAACGGGGCTTGAGAAGGGCGGAAACCCCCCCCCCCGATATAGAATTATACATCTATACTATATCATATTCTATACAAAACAATTTTTTAGAATATTAACAATAAATATGAATTTCCTGATGATTTTTAAAGTATGAAGTTATTTAAATGTAATCTATAAAAATGTCTCTCCCAAAACGCAATACATTGGCATTTTTTGTGCGTTCCTGTATATAAACCAATTGTAGATGATTAATTAATGCCATTTTAAATAGGGAATATCATATAGTAAACCTGGATAACCTTAAAATTTCTAAAAATATTTACAGACGCTGGGGACGGGCAGAAAGATAGATGGACAGTCAGACAAAAAAATATGCAAATTGAAATCATATCCACAGTTAAAAATTGTTAGAAAATGTTTAATGTAAACGAAAATGGAATTCCAGCAAATGTCCAATAATAACCCTTAACGTAACTGAATATTTTTGCGTGCCCTGTAAATCTAATGCTAATCGTACTGTACACTATAGAAAGCATTCTTTTGTGCCTATGAATAACAAATTTCATTTTCATTAAGATTTATGCAAAATAATTAAAATTTGGTTTATAGAAATACCTTCACATAGAACGCAATGCTTTGGAATACTTTCGGGTGTCCCTGTATAAAAACCAGTGATGGTGTTTACTCCATTTTCATCAGAAAATATCCGATAGAAAACTTTAATACCATATTTCAATTTTATTAATATATGCATAAATTAAAGGTATTAAAATATGGTTTATAAAAATACCTCTCATAGAATACAACGCTTTGGAATACTTTCAGGTGTCCCTGTGCACAAGCTAAAAGAGGTATTCACTCCATTTTCAATAAGGAACATCCCGATAGTGAACTCAAATAACATATATCAGTTTCAGGAAATTCTATGAATTTTCACGGGAGTTAGAGCGCGGACACACAGAAAGACGGATTGACAGACAGACAAATCGAAGTCATTAACTCTTTTCAACCTTGCTGGGAATTGTTAAAGAGCCGAAGTCAATGAATTTTTCAACCATGATGGAAAGTGGTAAAAAAAAAAAAAAAAAAAAAAAAAAAAAAAGCGCGAAAATTTCGCACGATTTTGCTAGTCTTTTAATTTTTTTTCCTCTCTTAACGTGTTTTAATTTGCAGGTGACCCCTAGGAAATTTAACTATTAAATTTTTTAACAATACGAAATAATGTAAATTAAGCTTAAGTTCTTAAAACTGTTGATTTCACGTGTTTGAATGATTTTAGTTACTATTTTAAAATAAAGTAGTTTTTTTTTTTAATTTTTATCATCTCATAGATAACCCCCTAAAGTAAGCCCGTTGGCGTCGAAAAATAGATGCCAAAATTGAAAAAAAAGTGGTGTAAGTCATCATTTTCAAATTGCAATAACTCAGCGAGATTTTGGCTTAGAGAGATGTTTTTTTTTTTTTTTTTGCTTGTTAAAACGAGAAGAATATTTTTCTAAATATAAGTCACATGATAGGAGAGGCCGTATAAAAATTAGATTTCGTATTTAAAATGTATACAGCCCCTTGTACAAAAAAAAAAAAATGCCATATCTGAAATACTCTCTTAATTTACTCTAATTTTGTAATTGGAAGTATGTTTCTATCTTTCTTAGTTTACGAGATAATAGCTGTAATATCTGTTTTGAATCACCCGGTATATATATACACCAGCAGCATATAAATACAAACACGCAAAATCTTTTTTTTTTTTTTTTTTTAAGTAAAGTTCTTTCAGAGTAACACCTGAAGGCAGGGTTAGTTTTCCATAAAAAACGTAATTTTACGTAACCCACAAGCAAAGTGTTAGTTTGCATACTTGCCAACATACTAATTAATATTTCGTAATATTGTTAGCCCCGCCTTTTTTGTCACACCAAATTCTTTTTAGATAACTTTTCTTCTTTTTTATCGTAATTGCATTTGAAGAATATTACTCTAAAAATTTACTGGTGTGACAAAAAGGGCGGGACTAACAAAACTACGGAATATTAATTAGGATGTTGGCAAGTATGTAATTTGAGATAATGTGAAATTGTACACAGAACCTCATAAAATTGAATAATTACCAGAAATGTCCTAGGAAAATGTTGATAAAATAAAAGGAGTGAGAAGAGTCGCTTCGTTTGAGCTGGTCATGCTGTTACTGATCACGTTACAAAGTTGTCTTTAACGAAAACTTTGAAAGAAAAATTTAACTAGAAGATATAGTTGATTGTAACTTCTTACTATAGCCATTATCATTCATAATGTATACCGTAGCATTGGTACTATCACCCGTTTTTGACACTACAATATTTGCAGATTTATTATCATCATTGTGTATTTACGATCTCCTCTTTGGAGCTCGATGTCATACACTAAATGACCCCCCCCCATCCAAAAAAAAAAAAAAAAAAAAAAAATACCATGCTTGTTTTTTTTTCCTCTTTCTGCAGCCGCTACTTTTATCGTTTGAAAAGCAAATTTTCGTACAGATTTTATTCCGTCGTCCTCCTTGTACACTTTAGGATTGAGCCCATTTTTAAATACAAAATGGAATTGTCAGAAAAATTGCAATTATAGAATGTATTTCAGAAATGGCAAGGATAAGGCAATTAACGATGCCGCAAAAATTATTAATTTTAGAATGAAAATTAAAATAATAATAATAATAATGCGTTAAATAACAAAACAATAAAATGTTAACAAAATATTGTTAAGATGGTTTTTAGAAAGATATAAAATCTTTTGTCTGTTTAATCTGGAAATTCGGCTTTAGGCGGTCACCTTGCTCATCCAAGATTGATGATCGCAAGTTAAAAAGAAAATGTTAAAAATTCAATATGTATCATGTTCAGAACTTCGGAAACATCAGAAAAAAGTGTATATCAAAACACTTTCTTCAAAAACAGTACGGGAACAAACAATTAAACAAAGGTTAAAAACCAAAAGATCTGCAAAACTATTATTAAGGAGAAAAATTAAATAATAATCATAATAATAATTCAGTTGACCAAAAATTAAAAAATATATATATCAGTCATTTATTGGGCTGAACAGTTTTTTTCTGATGAGTCAAGTTTAATTTATTTCGAACTGATTAAAAAAGCAAATACGACGACGAAAATGTGGCCGACTTAATGAAAACTGCACTCTTAAAATTCTCACATTCTCCGTATATTATGGTACGGTGGTGCATAACTTTTCAAGGAGTCGGGCAAATTTTCGTGCTCAAGGGATCAATTAACTCGCTATAATGAAAGTGGCGCCTGTCCGACTGTTTTGAATGTATCTCAGACTTTTCCACAAACAGAATTTCAAGATGATAATGCACTTGTTAAAAAGCGTCTTTCGTACATTTATTTGATTCAAATTGTTAAATTTACCTATCCATTCCCATGAGCATCTACAATTCCGTAAAAAAAAAAACACATCTTTTTACACTTGGACCCTTTGCGTCGCAAGGTAATTGGGATCATTTAAATTACACTGCCACCAGAATTCACGAACAATATTAAAATAAAGGATATTGACGTATGGTTGCCAACTTAACACCTTATGGTTACCCGAAAGTTTTAATCGAAATATTTACTTTATTTATTCAGCGGATTGTAACTGTATTCACTGATTAACCCCTTGAAGTGAAATGAAGAGTCCAGCTCGTCATGAATTTCCCGACACTAATGATGTTCTTATATGTATATATAACAATAAACATTCATATAAATGTGTGAAACAAATATTATTTTTAATAATAACAAATTATTTGAGCAACAAAACCTTATGTTTCGATATCAATCCCTCTTCTCAAAACTAAGAAAATTAAATTGGCTACATGAGCAGTGCTGACTGAAAATAAATTGCAGTTCAAGGGGTTAAGTAAAATAAAATATCTTTCTTATGATCATTTTCCGGTAGCCAAAAGTAATGCTCCTACATATACGAGCTGTCGCATCAGCCATTTTGTTGCCTTAGGGTTGCCACATGTACCCAGCGTTTACCGTAGATAAACAAACATCAGCCATTTTTTTATATCGTTTTGTATTATTTTGGAGGTACTTTTTTAATCATTTTCATAATTTTAGCTCGGTAAATTATCATATGGGGTATTGTCTAGTGATAAATTTCCATAATCACTGAAGAAAAGAACATAAAATGCTCAGATTTCCATAACACAATTTAGGAAGAATAAAATAATATAACTTTTATTTACTTACATTTTTCTCTGTTTTTTTCACATGTCAAACGTAAAAAAACAAAGAATGTGCTATTTTAATCATAATATTTATGTTAATAATCATAAATTAATTAAAGAAGACCTTTTATTACTGTGCGTTTCAGTTTTGGCGACATTTTCTGGGGTCGCCAAATTTGTTTCATTCCCGTGTCGTAATTACAATTTATTTTAAGTTTCGTTTAAATAAATAGTATATGCTAGAAATATCAGTAAAGGTAAGTAAATAAATAAAGATTTTCCACTTTTAAACCGTAAATTTTTTTTAAAGTTATGATTTGTATTTGAAACAGAAAGAAATAGCCCTAACAACACATCTTATTCCTAGTACATCCACGCAATATCCTGAGGATGAAAAAAACATACAAACAATGTACTGTGTATAAATGTGTTGTTTTGTTAGGGGTATTACTTGTTGTTTATTGCTCTTGACCGATCGTAGCTTCAGATCTAGATTTCTTAAAATTGGTAGTTAAGCGATAAGGACGCCAAGCGGGAATGCTGCCCTCATCCGAGGCAAAAAAAAAAAAAAAAAATGGCGGTGATGCGTCGGCCTATATATTTTATTTAAGGGGCTCTAGCCAAAAGGGGCTATGTTGGACTAGCGTCTAGCCGGTGACGAGCAACTAGCACACTTTCCTGCAGATTTCGCGCATCTGTCGTATATCGGCGTTAAATTTTATTTATGTCTATTCCATGTGTTTATTGATAATACATATACATCAAATTTGTATGCTTGACTTTCAGTCCGCTTGTAAATCTTCATCAGATAAAGACATATAGTACAGTCAGAAAAAAAAAAAAAAAAACACTTAATTTCGCCGTAAATTATTGTAGAAACATGCGGCCTGTACCTATCGATCTGTAATAACGTCTAGTTTATAATGGTATAGTTAGATTTTGCTTAAGGGGTCATCTACATATTAAAACAGGCATAAACTTAATTTTTTTTGAATGACAACTATATTTGACCTCATATTGAGATTTCTGAGAACAAGACGGTTCTGTAAACATACCATACTTTAAATTATTTCTAAATAGAGTTACACGTGAAAATGTATTAGGGGTTCGTCTATTCATTTAGAAAAAAATAATCGTGATCTACCACAGAATAGACATTATTTATTAAGTGTCACACAGGGAAAAAGTACAAAATATTAATAAAAATAATAATAAAAGGGGGGGAAGGGGGAAGAAGTTAATTCGCAGATCGCTCTTTGTTAGTTTCAGAATTAAAAGTTTTTTATTCGTTTATATTTATTAAACATCGAATAGTTAAATACATCACTTTACACGAAAAACATTAAATAGCTTGAGTCATATGAACCCTAGAATGTTGAATTAAAAAACATCTAGGTACCAAGATAATAGAATAATAGTAATAATGATAATAATATTAATATCGGTTAAAAAAATATATATATATATGTAATATTTAAGAAAAAGAATTATCTACTTCAGTTGGGTATATTTTTATTTTATACAGTGTGTCACTATAAAGTTTTACATTTAATTTTAGGCGTACAAACCAACAATATATAATATAGAAAAATATAGATAACAAGATTCAAGCTAAAATCTGAGAAAGGATATTTAACAATTTCTCGACCGCTGACGTAGATCCCCGTCATTGGAAATCTGTAACTCCTCCAGTGGGCGTTTCTTTCACAATTTGTGTGTTACTATATTTCTTAAGATTATACCTTATACTCATATTTATATAAACAAAATAGTATGAATACAAATGCTTTCACTATAAAGAGTATAATTATTATGTATATTCATATGTAAAATAAATATGGATATACAAAACCTCGTTCTGACATAATACAGAGTTGCCAACTTTTATAATTTATTCCGGAGTATTGTTAGCCCCGCCCTTTTTTCATACCGGAAATTTTAAAGAATGATTTTCCCCTTATTTAACCGTTGTCACATATTAAAGAGAAATATTCCATAAAATTTCTGGTGCGAAAAGAAGGCTTAAATTGCTCCGGAATAAATTATAAAAGTTGGCAACTCTGATAATATAGTTTGAATGAATAACGCCCTCAGGCGGAACAGACTATCTAAAAGACAAAAACATGCAGTCGCGAAAGTGTTTAATATTCAATAAAAAGGAGATACTGTTTAAAATCATTTCTATTTTGAGTAATACATTACGTTTTTATACGTTTTACTAAAACTTGAAATTATTTCCCAAATTCCTGATTAAATAACTGAGACTTCGTCATCAACAATCGAAACGGTAAATTTCTTTCCTTTATATATGCTAGAATTCTATAAAGAGTCAAACAAACTAAAATTAAGGAAACAAAAAACATTTTTTTAAAGTAAAGTATTGTTTCAGAAAAAGCCAGAGGGTGGGGTTTATTATACTTTTGGAATGCTATCAAAATTTCCCGCCTGCAATGCGTTAATTTTACGAAGATAGGTTAATATATCGTTTAAACATCAAAACCTTACTTAGAAACCAATAAAAAATAAAACAAAACAACAAAATATAATAAAATAAAAATTTTCTGTATTGGACTGAATTTGTATAAATTGGTCTGATAAATTATGTCCCACATAAAACGGTTTCCTATTGCTCAGAACGAATATTCCCCGTTCTGCAGTCTTCTACTGTACTTGAATTCTTAATTTTAAATGTGTAAAATCTATATCTTTAAAAGTAATAAGACATATTACTTTGTTTTAAATTCTTTTTCCATAATAAGTGCAGGGATGGAACACGGGCGCAGAATTCATACCACTATCAATGTAAGAAAATTTTCTACCTCTTAAATCGACGATATTATAGGTAGAGGAATTTCTTAAACACATTTCGGTATGAATTCTGCGCCCGTGTTCCATCCCTGTAAGTGTGGGAAAAAAAAAAAAAACTATTTTTCACTATGTTATTTAGTATTAAAAAACAATTAATAAAAATTTAATATTTTATTATATTGTGTCATGCGATAAAATTTAAATAGCATTAGCTTACAAACGGTACAGCAAACGAAAGCGAAAATATCACAACAAGATTAAAACAGAAAATTTGTTTTAAAAAATCTGATAAAAATTATAAATATTAATTATGTAAGGCGAGAAAATTATTTAATCTTAATAAAAAAATGGATGTATAGAATTTGGGGTTTTTAAATTTTCGATCGTAAATGAAAATATTGCCGAAATCGTATCTAGTGGAAAGTAGTAAACTACACTGTGCCGCTCATTAGGTCATGAAAAATAAATCTAAATATTGATTTATGCAAATTTTAATTTAAATAAAAACAAAGATTAACAGGGATGGAACACGGGCGCAGAATTCATACCGGAATCCGTTTAAGAAATTTCTCTACCTATAATATCGTTGATTTAAGAAGTAGAAAATTTTCTTACATTGATAGTGGTATGAATTCTGCGCCCGTGTTCCATCCCTGGATTAAATAAAATCAAAAATGATTAATTGACTTACCCAATCATCATGTTAGATAAATATGCTGAAAGCAGGGATGGAACACGGGCGCAGGATTCACACCGGAATCTGTTGAAGAAATTTCTTTTCCTATAATATCGTTGATTTAAGAAGTAGAAAATTTTCTTACATTGATAGTGGTATGAATTCTGCGCCCGTGTTCCATCCCTGTGAAAGGTAAAACATTAATAATCCAATAAGGCCCACAAGATTATTTAATAAATCACACATTTTGATAGGCACCAATGAACTTTTATTAAAAGAAAAATACTGCAGTAAATAAAATCATAAGTAAGGGCACTGATAGAACGAGCACCGATACTCAGTATTTTTAACTTAGCAATGAGAAAAACATCGTTGTATCTGACATTCTTAGTGGAAGCAATGAGATCTTATCATTCATAAATATTGATATTGTATCTAATCTATTTGAGAAGATTATGCTAATATTAACATAAAGATGATTGATCTGAAAGAGCCGTACTTTTTGTACAACAGAAAATTCTTGAATCGTAATGTCTTAAACATTTGACGTCAATAATCGGTATTGTTCATTCAAAATGTTTATCAAACATAAAATCAAATATTCTTGCTGCATTTCACGATGGTATAACTCTTTAACCCTTTCAGTCGCAGTGTTCCCGCTGATGGAACACCTAATTTTAATTCTCGAGTGCAAAAACTTATCCCGGAAATTTTTTAGCAAAAATTTACATTTATAACATAGCAGAAAAGGCCCTTTTTTTTAACGTGAAAATTTAAAATTTCTTCTATTTTAACCCCTTAACGCTCGCTGTCCTCGCTGCGAGGACGCAAAATTTAAGATCCAGCTGCAAAAAATCATCCCGGAAATTTTTTAGCAAAAATTTACGTTTATAACATAACAGAAAAGGCCGGTTTTTTTAACCTTAAAATTTAAAATTTCTTTTAGTTTAATTTAGTTCATGAATTCCGGTGGCATTATAATTTAAATGATCGGAATTATCTTGCGCCGCAAAGGGTTAACATTCCAATCTATAGAAAACATGCAGCATTCAGAATATTAGTCAGGGAAAATACATTTTATTATTTATATATTAAATTACACGTCAATTAAATAATTTATATATTGCATAATAGGAGATATTTTCTAACAGAATAAATATCTTATTCAAAACTTTTAATACATAATTTTAATTGGGGCATTTAAAATCAACTAGGACATTATCTAAACATAGAATGTTTTCTTTCAAGCACACATATGGAGGATCAAAGGCTGGGGGGGGGGGGAGGGGTGTTATTTTCTAATTTTTTATGTTATTAATGGCATTACTTTGTTCAGTACTACTCACTGGGAAAAAATAAAAAATGACAGCCACTAATTTCTGATTAAAACAAAATATTAAATGTAGATTTTTTAAAACTTGCCATACTATTGTTTAAGAGGCGAGGGGGGGGGGGTAAATTAGAATAGGAAAACTATTTCTTATGCAATAAGTGCAAAAGTTTGCAGTAATAATAATAAGAATTGTGGGAAAACAATTTATTTCAGAGAAATTAATGTAAGGTAAAATTGTATAACTGAAAAAGCTGCTCGCCTTTTTAATTTTTTTTTTTTTCAAATCTGAATTAAATGGTCTTTAAAAACTGGATATGTGTTATAACATGGTAATTAAAATTCATAACAGCCCATCTTCTTATCTCTGTACTAAATTCAAAAGCTAGATATCCTAATTTTGAATTACCGAATAAAAAAGAAACAGCGTTAAAATATATCTAGACAGTTTTTTTTTTTTTTTTCAAACAATTTATTATTTTTGATTTTGAAATTTGATGGAAAATGTTTTCCATTGAAGGATTGTGAATTAGTTTATTATAGTGCAAAAGTACTAGAATGTTGATAAAATCAAGAAGACATTAAAAAATTTTAACATCTATATACCAGGCCTCACAGCGTTCCTAAAATTTTACTTTTATTTTATTATATTGCCACCAGTACTATCAATAAAAAAAAATTCTTGAAAAATTTGGACTGTTTTATTGCTAAAATAATGTGTTAAAAAATATTGTTTTGAAATTTTGGTGGCAATATAATAAAATGAGCGAAAATTTTTAGGAACGCTGCGAGGCCTAAAATACTGAAAAATGTTGAAATAATTCTAATAGTGAGCGTATGTTTTCTTCTTATGGGGTTGTAGGTTGTCCGATTAAAATTGTATGTCAAATTTAGTTTGGAAAAAGCTATAAAACGAGTAATTTTATTTAAAATATTAAATATAAATTCTTTTATTAATTATACTTAAGTAAAAATTACACTCGGGATTGTAATATCCCATTACATAATCCTTAAGTATAATTTTTTCTTAAGTCTCTTCACATAAATATTTTTTATTGTTAGTACGACAGATCACACTATTTCTTTTAGATAGCGATGTTGCTTTGTCACCAATTATTGCATTACTGAATGAATGTGCAAACACTTTTATTTTTCTTTAAAACATATAAAGCTGAAATTTTGTTATTGTATCTGTCCAGATTATTAGATGTTATAAAAAAATGCTACACTTAATAATAAGGACAAAATATAACTAATGCGTATTTTTTAACTTAATCCGATAATGGATTAATGTCTGTTTGGCTACATTCATAGCAGAAAACATAAATAGAAATCGAAGTCATGCAATAAAACAACGAATCTTCAAAATGAACAGAAACAGAAATCAGCGTGAGCACATGACGCATGTGCGAAATCTGCTGGAAAGTCCGCGAGTGGCTCGTCGCCGGCTTGACGCTAGTACTAAGTTGGCAATTATGATTAACGGTCTTTTACTTTTCTGCAATGTTACAAGAAAAAAAATTGTGAAATTATTTCTGGGAGGAGTTTTTCAGCTAGAGCTTAACCCGTTAGGAGTCGCTAGCTCGTCGATTTGCCGCCCATCCTTCAATGTTGCCACATTTTTTTATTCAATAGCCACCAAAACATTTTAGAAGTGGCATCTGATACACATAAATCGCGAATCAAATCGAAGAAACGTCGATCACATAACTTTTTAAAATTATTGGTGACAGTTAAATAAAAAGTGCGCAATCTGTAATAGGTGGCGTTGCCTAAAGTGACTACTAACGGGTTAATAATAACGTCCTCGCAGAGAGAACAATGCGCCGCATAAGGCAATGTTAAATCCCACAAACAATATCTTCTTCGCCAGACCTGGAAGTAGTCCTATTGTTAATCTGCTTGAAAATGTTTAGTCTATAAAAAGTCGGAGAGAAGAGGAAGGAGGATTCAAAATTTGCATCCTACAACTCTGCAAGAACTAGAAATAATACTTTTGATATTTAGCACAGTGAATTTTCTGAGATTTATATTAAAACACTGTGTATTACTATGACATTGCGCATTAAAGCAGTAATTCCATATAAATGTGGAATTAACCCAATACTGAATACGTATTTTTATTAAGTAATTGTACTTCATACACTGAAATATAACTTCTTTATTTCATATAATAAATAATAATAGAATACAAAGTATATGTTTATTATATTATGTTTAAAAAGATAGTTTTATGTAGATTTTTATTAAGTACTTTCTAGAATGTAATAAAGTAAATTACTAAATCGAAATATACATAGGTTAAATTATTGGAGACAGCTAAAATATCTATGTGTGTGTTGGCACGATATTTACATGGAATTATTCTTTACCCGTTGCCGACCCTATTTAATTCAGGATTCCCACGGCCACGCCTTTTTTCAAGGACTCTTCCACCAGAATAAGTTTAAGATAAATTTATTCTTAAATGTACAGTGTACATTTAAGAAGAATTTTTTTTTCTTAGATAATATTGGTGTAAGAGTCCTTGAAAAAAGTCGGCCCGTGGGAACCCTGTAATTTCATTTCTTTGTCAGCGTTGTTAAATTCAGGAACTTTTTTTATTCAAAATCCACCACTAAATGTTAACTGTAACGATTGCCTGATGACTTCAAATATCATTCGTCCACTGTGTATATAAAATATCATTCCTTAGAATCATAGGGGGTTTTAGAATAAAAGAGTCACTTAACTTGACAACACTGTTTAGAGTGTTTTATAGGGTTAGGGCCGGCACAGGATTAATATAGTGCAGAGGTGAAATTTTTCCGTTATTTTCAACTGACACTTCATACTGGAAAGTTTTTATTGAATGTTTACAGTTTATGTTATTGTATTTATTTATTTTTTCAAAAATATACGTGACAGATTACTTATTAAAAATAATGGTGATAAATCTAATTGAAAAATTAGAAATAGTGGTAGAGCTATGTATTATATTGCTAATTTCTAATAAAAATGTCTTTCAATATCTATGTACCGGGTGTCCAAAAAATAAATAACCCAATTTGAACTTAAATTATAAAACATGTTTTGAGATAAAAATGTTCCACTTCCTGCATTGTTTAGGAAAAAAAAAAAAAAAAAAAACTAGAAATACGTAAGTTTAAATTAGTTAGGACTTTTGCCGAGGGAGAGCGCTGCAGAAGATCGTTTTTGACGACCCAGGGTTTTTATCGTTCTCTAGAAACCCTGGATCTGGATAATCGTTCTTGACTCTCAAGTCAGTTTTCGCTATCTTTCTCGAGTGAGTTCTTGCTGTGATAGTGGGTCGCGGAAATATCACATTAAGCAAAGCATGTATGAGAGGAAACAGCAAATTTCGGTTCCATTTCAATCTCCAATATTCCATTGCAATATAATATAATTAATAAGAGAGTTTCTGACATCTGTTGGGCATTATTCTAAAATATACACTTTCATAAATTAAGTTCTTTTCATTAAAAAAAAAAAAAAAAAAACTTTAAAAGAAAAATATCAGAATTTATTTATTTATTTTTCAGGTTCATAATGAGGTACATATTTAAAATCACATAAACATATAAAACAAAATCATTTAATTTAAAATTAATTTTATTATTGTTTTGTGTATTTCTTTATATACCTATTCACACTTCAATTCGTATTTGGAAGAAACTGTTCTACTTGTGTATCATTCTTAATATCGAAAATATTATACAATGAGTTTCGCAACATAAAGAAAAGATAATAATAATTTTTTATTGTATTACATAATATTAATATTAAAATATTACTTTAATGGGTATTATTTAGATATTTTATGCTACATGTATTTATCAAAATTGTACACCGAATTCACATAAACTCAGAGACTGTTTTAGGATTCGTTTTATTTAAATAAGTGGCTGCAACAAAACTTTTACTTTACTCTTATGAAAATAATAATTTATATTATAATTAAATAACAAACATACTTGCCAACATCCTAATTAGGAAACGGAAGATTTATAAAAATATTAAGTTATTATTAAAAATAGAAACTTTAAAGCAATTTTAGATTTAATCCCCACGCATGCTCGGTGCATGCAACAGACATAATTTTTTCAGCAGGTCACTTCCGGTTCCTTAGGTAGAACCACTGAGCTAAAGAACAACTGGAGGAAATGCTAGACAGGTTTTTGCGTGCCGTTTTTAGAAGGTTTGTCTTCCAAGCGTTGCCCGGCAGGAAGCATTTGATATCTTTATATTTCAAAGTAAAATTGTGTAAAGGATGTCTGTTCGAAACACCATACGCTAAACATGATATTACAATTTTAAATTTTAATTCTTTCAAGAGTATAATAGTAACAGGCGACCCAACAAATGTTGCTTGTCGTGCAAGGTTTGACATCTGTGCGGCAAATGATTGCAGAAAAACTGGCGCGCACGAACACTGCGTAAAGGTATTGGAAGCATTTGCTCCAGTTGTTCTTCAGCTCAGTGGGTAGAACCATCGAGCAGATATAACTAAATTAAAGCTCGATGGGTAGAAATGCTTTGAGTAAATTTAAAAAGACTTTTTTAACAGGGCTTCCACAGGTGGCTTTTTTTAAATATTCTTTTTATACCATTATTTCTAAAAAAATAAAATTTGTAATGTATTTTCGCAGGAACACCTTGCCTGAATAAACTCATTATATATATATATATATACTAGCTGACCCGACAAACGTTGTTTTGTCATATAAATTATTTCTAGAGAAAATTTTGCTAGAAAAAAATAACTAACTTATTGTAAGTGTGTAAGGATGTGGTATATAAGTGAAACAGGTATGGAGCGCTGTGAACGGTGACTGTGAATTCCGATTATAAAGTAAAAGACATAATTACCGAAATTTTCGTTACTTGCTTCTTGCTACTTGCTACTTGGTACTTTCTACTTTCTACTTGTTATTTAAAACTGCCGCTGAATGTCGAACAGCACAAATTTTTATTTCATACGGCAAATATTTCAATTTATGAGAGAATCTCTGATAGCAACGAATTTCACATGAAAATTCCGTCTGTTTTGAATAAGCTGTAACAATCTGGACCGATTTGATGAAAATTTTTATCAAAAAGTTATTACAATATCTAACATCATTACATGTACATTTATCACAATTCAATCAATCGCTGCATGTGAGTATGTGTATAGTATGAACGAAGTGAAATGTAGAGTTCGTATTAAATAAAAACTTAAAGTCGCTTTAATTAAAGGTGAAAAAGTTGAAACTCACTTTATTTTATAACAGGTATATTTTTTTAATCTACAAAAACTTAATTTATCGTAATGCCATTGGATGTACAATATTTTTGGTTAATCCTTGAGGAGTATACACAAACAAATTCGAAGGTTTTCCAACCCTGGAACACGCAACATATAATTGGTCGCGAGAAAAGCACGGATTTTCTATATCTAAGCCACAAATTGGGACCCCTTTGGTGACTTTAAATATTTTAAGCCATTTTTGCGATGAATTGAAATGCCTATCTCAATTGTGGAACTAAAGATCTTGGCGAGAAGCGTCCGAGCTACTTCGGTGCCAAATTTCAAATTTTGCCAAAGGGATCCGATACTAAAGGTGTTCCATACAAAAAATAAATAAATAAAATATCAGTGACATACACACGCACAAAAGTATGGTACCCCATTGGTGACTTTAAATATTTTGAGCCATTTTTGCGATGAATTGAAATGGCTTTCTCAATTGTGGAACTAAAGATCTTGGCGCGAAGCGTCCGAGCTACTTCGGTGCCAAATTTCAAATTTTGCCAAAGGGATCCGATACTAAAAGTATTCCATACAAAAAATAAATAAATAAAATATAATAAATTAGCTACACAAATAAATTTGTATGTTAGGGTGGTTGTTAATCCACGCGCGTGTAAATTTGATTGAAAATTATATAAAATACTCACTCCAATTCCGCGCTAAATTTGCGTAATGTATAGTTTTTTTATGCACACTTCAAAACTCGTCAAACACTAATTACATCTTGATGTAATATTTCAATTAGGACACAATTTTTTGTATAACAATAATAACACGAAGTTACAAAATATTTTCCTGAATTTGATCGCAGCACCAACTGTCGGGACAAACTGGAATTAAAATAGAATATACGCAAGCGAAGTGTGACGTCACTGACCGTAAGTGGATGTAAGAAAAAGATTTCTTATGTTAATCTCCCATTGGATTTTTTAGAAAAAATTATTAAAAATCGAGGAAAATTATTTCTCGATTTTAATCCCCGTATTTGGATGTAGATATGTATTAGTTATCGTATGCATATGTTAGATTGAATTATTTTGCTCTCAAATTGACAAAATTTTAATTTTAAATTTCAAAACTCTGTCTTCCTTGGCGTTTTTTGCATTTGGCGATCAAAAACGTAATACGAAAATATACATGCCAGTATTATTTCGTAATATGTATTGTACGAAATTGTTTCATATTATTCATTAGTCTCTTAATATAAGTTGTTGAAATAACCATTATTTTTGAAAGAAATTAAATATGTTCGCCAGATGATATGGCGATATTTTTTTTCCCGCCAAGGATGACAGAGTTTTGAGATTAAAAATTCAAATTTTATCAATTTTACAGCAAAAACAACTCAATCTAACGCATGTACATGATAACTAATACATGTCTATACCCAAATATGGGGATTAAAATCGGGAAATAATTTTCCTCGACATTTAGTAATTTTTTTACAAAAAATCCAATGGGCGATTAACATAGGAAATATTTTTCTTGCATCCACGGACGGCCAGCGACGTCATCACTTCGCTTGCGTATTATTGAATATTCGATACTACGATCGTAGCGGAGTCTGTCGGATCCAATGTGAAACATTCCAAAATCAACAACAAATTATAAGTGATAAATTAATTAAATAAACAATTTAAATTGGACTGAATTGTAAATCTAAACCATTCTCGAATCCACCTGAAGACACACAAAAAATTTCATTAAACTCGGTCCAGCCATTTAGGAGGAGTTCAGTGACATACACGCGCACAAAAGAAATACATATATAAATATAAATACAAAACCACAGCTTTAGTATAGACCTCCCCCCCCCCTCCTTGTCGACTTTAAATATTTTTGGCCATTTTTGCGATGAATTAACATGGCTATCTCAATTGCGTAACTGACGATCTTGGTGAGAAACGACCGTACTACTTCAGTGCCAAATTAAAAAATTTTCCAAACTAAAGCTGTTTCATAAAAAAAAAAAAAAAAAAAAAAAAAACTGTTTGATGATATATACAAAATAAAAATAAAAAATTCTAATAAATTCGAAATTATTACTATTTACAATTAAGGTGAAAACATAAAAGAACCTTTATAAGTTACATATAAAGTATCAATTAAAACGAAAAATTTTGTTTTACTGTAGAAAAGAAAAGTACTACTAAATTAAATAAAATTTTAAGCTAATACCAAGTATCTGTATGAAAATATTTATTTACACGCGAATATTTTCATAGTAAGGTAACGACACCAGTGCTCGTCACTCTTAAGGCCTTATTTATAAAATGTTTGTTTTTTTCGCGTGGCATTCATGTGGAATTTATGTATCAATATTATACTTTGGTCTATTTTATACACTGATTCTTCTAGTTGTTGTTAGACACTTTCATTTTTTCAAAACGTTAAGCCAATTTTTAAAAAAAAATAAAAATTAAACCTATAAAAATGCACCAGTGCTCGTCACTTGAAAACTGCGTTTCACCAGTAGTCGTCAGGTGATTGCACCAGTGGTCGTCATGTAAATAAAGCGCAACAATTTGCTCAATAATTTGATTTAAATTGCGTTTTTGCAAAAATAACAGAATATTATTGAAACAGAATATCTTTGGAACATATTTAGAACCCAAATCCATTCTTAGGGTTTAAAACACAAAACATTAAATGGTAAAATTCAAAATATTGCGAATAAAACAAATTCATATGTGAAATAATTTGAAAATTCTTTGCTTTTAAGAAAAGTTTTCAAAATTTTATTAGTTCTCAAAAATATCTTTACTTAAAGCAGAGGGTAAGTAGCAGGGTAGGGGGTAATAATCTCGTTTTTAAGAGTGACTTTGTTCCAAATTATCGCAGTAAGATTGATTTTACCATGCTTTTTATTAACGCGTATTCTTGTTTGTTTGTCCAGGACAAATCTTATAATTGATTTTTAACTAACTTCCCGACTACCTAGACATTTGAAACTTTCAGAAAAGTTCAGAACACGATGAAAATGCATTTTTTAAATACTTTTTGCCAACTGCTCCGGGTCCCTGCAGCCTTCGGCAGCGTTATCAGTACAAATCTTGCAATCGATTTTTAACTGACTTCTCGACTAGCTTGACATTTGAAACTTTCAGAAAAGCTCAAAAGCCGGTAACAATAGATTTTCAAAATATTTTTAGCCAATTGTTTCGAGTCACTGCTGCCTTCGGCAGCGTTTATATGGTTCAACAGAAAATTTATTTAACTTTTTTCCCGACTAGCTAGACATTTGAAACTTTCAGAATAGCTCAAAACACGGTGACAATGCATTTTTTAAATATTTTTAGCAAACTGTTTCTGGTCCCCGCTGCCTTCGGTAGTGTTCACATGATTCAACAGAAAATTTATTTAACTAACTTCTCGACTAGCTAGACATTTGAAACTTTTAGAATAGCTCAAAACACGATAACAATGCATTTTTTTAATACTTTTAGCCAATTATTTCGGGTCCTCGCTGCCTTCAGTAGCGTTTATATGATTCATCAATTATATACTCGTCCCGATCATCAATCTTCCCGACTACCTAGACTTTTGAAATTTTCAGAATAGCTCAGAATACAGTGACGATGCATTTTTAAATTACTTTTAGCCAATTGTTTCAGGTTCTCGCTGCCTTCAATAGCATTTATATGATTCAACAGAATAATTTAAAACACGGTATATAAAAAATTCTTTTTTTTTATACGCATGGGTTGATTATGCATACCTAACACATACTATAAAGGAATTTTGAGAAATCCTTCGCCTCTCCTTCCTCATTAAGTGTGGGGTGGATGCAAAAACATGTTTTCAAGAGTAATTATTCTCCAAATTATATCAGGAAAGCAATTTTTTGATGCGTTGGTTGGTTATGCGTACCCAAAAATACTGTAAGGGTATTTTGCGTAATTCTTTCCGACCAAATTTTGGGAAAGGGTGGCAAAAACGTATTTCTACGCATAACTCTGCTCTAACTCTAAATAATCTTACAAAGGCGATTTCTGATGTGTGAGTTGGTCATATGCATCCAACACCTAGTATAAAGAGATTTTGCGAAGATCTTTCGTCTATGTGAGGGTGGCAAATATATATATATATATGTTTTCAATCTCAACTCTGCTGCAAATTATTTTCGGGAGGGAATTTTTTTTATGCGTTGGTTGGTTGTATGTGTGTACCTTAGACGCATTATCAGGCGATTTTGCAAAATTACCCTTCACCTCTTCCCTCGGCCGGGCGGACAAAAAACACGTTTTTAACCTTAGCTCTACTCCAAATTAACTCAGAAAGGCTAGTTTTGATATATGGGTATTGGTTAAAAGTACGGAATATGTAATTTGATAATATTTCGTTAACATTCTAAATTTACCCGTGGGAGAGGGGAAGGGGGGATAAAAAGCGGTTAAGTCTATGCCGAAGGCAGTAGAAGCTAATCATCATATTGCGGGACGGAAAGCTATTACAGAAGCCAGCGGGATCATTAACTGCGGTTTCGACTGATTTCAAAGTTTTTTTTTTTTTTAATTTTTGATAATGATAGGGATTTTTCCTATTTTATTTAAATATGGGGACCAGCGAAGGTGGCAAAGCTTGCTAGTATTATTCTACATATCAAGCTAATGTTATCAAATATTATGGATATTAATGTTATGAAATGTTAATGTTAATTAATGTTATCAAATATTATCTTACAATTTTAATCATTTAAGAACAACAGGCAACAGGGTAATTTTTGTCAACATTTTAACTACTTGTTTATCTTACATAATTAATATAATGTATAAAAAGAAAACTTGCTTAAGAAATGTTTTTAATGTTTAACATTTTCTATATAAGTTTTTATTCACCTGCATCTAACATAACAAAAAAGCCTTAACATAATTTTGAACCGACTCACAGTCATGCTAACTATGAAATTAAGCTTTTGTATTTTATCATTTTTGAAATATATATGAATTAAAATTAAATTATCACGGTCAATAAAAAACTTAAACATCACTTAAATACATCTTCGCAAAACCATGACATCATAAAAATTTAAAATACATTAGACAGATGTATGGAGTAATCATGTCTGTTTTTCTAAAATATATAACAGAAAACTAGAAAAATCGCTTTATAACTAAATATGTTTATGTTTCATTGTTTAATTTTTTAAGCAAAATAATATGGAAAAATTTAGGTGGTTTAAAGTCAGTCATAGTGAATTAAAGGTACCATGACTGACTTTATTTAAACAAGCTATACAAGAGTTACAAGTGCAATAAAGTTCACGTTCTTGAGGTTAAAACACATTTGTTTACATTTACGAATACCCCTGACGACTACTGGTGCCGATAGTCAAATTAAAGTAAAAGTTATACCATCATAATCCTAAACGAAAATATAGTATTTTTCATCAAAAATGTTACCCAGTTATTAAAAATGTTAAAACACCAGTGTTCGTCAGGGGTGACGAGCACTGGTAAAACGTGCGAAATATGCACCAGTAGTCGTCATACCTTAAAATCCTTTATATTATGTCAAATTTTAAAAATTTCCAGATAAATCGTATTCTGCATTTCATAAGCATTACATACAATGCTTTATGAGCAATGTCAAAAGCAGCAAACAACAAAATATATCAAGAAATGCATATCTATTCCCTTAATCATTTGCTTTACGTTGACTCAATTCAATTGTAATTTAGCGTATACTTCCCTTATTTTGTTTCTCCCTACTCTTCCCCAATAGTTGAAATCAAACTTTTTATGTCATAAGAAGCAGAAGGCTTTGGAGAATCTTATGCGGGTAGATTCAAATTCATACAGGTTATAAAACGATTATTTTAACACTTCTTTTAAGAGGGTGACGACTACTGGTGCAGATTTGAGGGGTGACGAGCACTGGTGCCTTTACCTTATATTAATTTTATTTTTCTAATTCTTATTGTTTATCAAGCGAAATTAAAAATATTTTATTTCTGGAAAAAAATAAATAAACGTGAATTTTGTTTATTTTGGCATCAAATATATTTTTCTTTTTAATCATTTTAGAGTTAAAATGGAGTTTTTATTTAATATCTTTTGATCCAATTATCCGATTGAACTGAATTATAAATCTAAACCATTCTCGAATCCACCTGAAGACACACAAAAAATTTCATGAAACTCGGTCCAGCCGTTTAGGAGGAGTTCAGTGACATACACACGCACAAAAGAAATATATATATATATATAAAGATATATATATATATATATATTTATGAAAACAGTGGTACGAAAGTAATAATAATAATAAAACAATCGCTTGTGCAGGGCTCGCATACTCTACTCTTTTTTCAGGACACTCTCAGGGATCAGAAATTTCCAGGTACATTGCTACCACTATTTTTATAAACTAATATCTATCCTGTATAATCACAGAACATCACTATAAATATACCAAAAGTATTTCTACACGAAATTAGTTGTTGTAAGGAAGACGGAAATTTCTTTCTTCTGAGAGTTTCCGGAAAGAAGAGCGGAGAGTGACCCCTGACTCTGACCATAGCCTCCTAAACTAGATGCCTTCCGCGTGGCTCGGAAACTTGGCAACATTTCAATCGATAGACAGCGCCACAGACTGCGCGACTTTTTTATTCAACAGCCACCAAAATATTTTAAAAGTGGGATTTGATATACATAAAAGGCGAATAGAATCGAAAAAACGTCGATTATATATATCATATATCACTTCTCGAAATTATTTGTGACAGTCGAATAAACAGTCTCGCAATCTATACCAAGTGGCGCTGTCTACCGTTTGAACTGTTGCCAAGTTTTCGAGCCACGCGGAAAGCATCTGGTTTAGGAGGATATGCTGTGACAGCCTTGAATTAAATATATTTTGTACCAGAGTTCCTCCTATTTCTTCCTTGAACTTAAAAAAAAAAAAAAAAATTAACGAAAATTGGTGTCTTGTGGCAATAATTTCCGAGTTTTCCTCATTTTTTAATTTAAATTTTTGCAAATACATAGAATTTTACATTTCATAGCTTGAATTCATGATGCAATTTTTTAGAACACATTAAAAAAATTATTGCGATAAATAAACAATAAACATGGAATCTAAACCTATTATACAAATTTTTATTATTATTTTGTTTTTATCCATGTAAACGTTGTAAATTTGGCTTGTTTTTGAGCTATTAATAAATCAAAGCAAATATATGCAGGAGATAAAATCTACCTAATAAAAAGAATTTTTCTTTAATGCATTTTATGTGCATAATATAATTTTGTTGCTTGCAGAAATACATAAAGCAAAACTAATTAATGAATACAATAGTGTAAAGAATTTCTAAAACCTTTTTTTTTTCTTCTTTAATTGAAAGAAAATATCAGTAGCGGTTTTATTTAAAATGATTTTTGTCTCAAAAGTATTTAACTAGAGATTTTTTTAAAATCATTATTCTAGTAGATAAAAATTTCCATGTTTTAAATTTTGTTAACTGAAATATATTTATTTTTTTAGTAACTAAAGCAGTGATAAATGTGAAAATGTGAAACAAACAAATTTAGAATTAGCAACATAAATTAATAGATAGATAATGTTCTAAAAGAAAAAAAAAAAAAAAAAAAAAAATAGCAGCTAAATTTTGCGACCCTTAATGCTAGTAATAAAAAAATATTGGCCTAGAAAATTATGCACGTAAATATTAAAAATGTACAGTTATCCGTATATCAACTGTTTTTTATAGGTTATCATGGCATATAGCAAAGCTGACAGAATTTCTAGTTTTTTCAGTAGCACTATTAGAATCAGACTCCTTTTTTTTTCTTTTTTTTTCTTTATTTTATCGCACACACTTTTGAACAATAATTTTCTTATTTGATAGTAATTACTGTAGCTACCGACGATAGTATTACCAGTACCGGCCCATTTTTCTACACCACTTAATTTTTGGAGTAATTCTCTTCAAATGCGATTACGATTAAATACGAAGAAAAAAACCTCTAAAAAAAGACTGCTTTGAAAAAGGAAAAAAAAAAGGTGGGGACTAGCAATACTACGGAATATTAATTGGGATGTTAGTAGCTATGTATTATATATTGGAAAAATTACTCCAAAAAGAAAGTTATGTGAAAAAGAAAGCGGGATGAAACAATGATAAGGAAATAATTACAAATTTTGTTACACCTGATATAGCTAACACAAACAATTTATAGAAAATTTGTAGCAATACAAGCCCAGATATGCCAGCGTTTTAATTTATACCGGAATATTTTTAACACCCGAACAATTTTCACACCACTTTGCTTGAAAAGTATTTTTCTTATTTAACTCTTAGCGTTGCAAGGTAATGCAGATTATTTAAATTACACTGCCACCAGAATTCTCAAACAAAATTAAAATAAGAGAAATTTTAAATTTTAAGTTAAATAATAATAATTAAAAAAAAAAAAAAAAAAAAAAGGCCTCTTCTGTTACGTTATGAAGGTAAATTTTTGCTAAAAGTGTTCCGGGATGAGTTTTTGCAGATTGAGCTTAACACTTTCGCGACCGCTGACGTAGATTCACGTCATTTGAAAATCTATAACTCCGCCAGTGGGCGTTTCTTTTGAAATTTATATGTCATTTATTTCTTAAGAATATATTCACTATTCATATTTGTACTATATACTATGGATACAAATCTTTTGATTAGAAAGAGTATAATTAAAATGTATATCCATTTGTAATATGAATCTGAATATAGAAAATTTAGTTCTGAAATATTGTAACTTGGGAGAATAACGCCCAAAAGCGGACCTTACTGCCAAAAAGATAAAAACTTGCGATCGCGAAAGTGTTAATAATTGCGTCCTCGCCACGAGGACAGCGCACAACAAAGGTTTAATCGTAATTACATATCGCAGAAAATTTCACCCCAAATGAAATAAAGGCGGGTACTAACAGGCATCAGTGTACACCATGTAGAACATCTTAAAATTCTCCGCGTCACGTTCGATCGACGCCTCAGCTGGCTGCCCCACATAAAAGACTTAAAAACTAAAACACTAAAAATTTACCACAGCTCCATCAAAATGGTCGGAAAGAGGTGGGGAATTTCCACCAGCCTGCTGAAGACATGGTATTTTAATATTATAGAAAAAATCATCACCTACGGAGCGTCTATCTGGGGCGGCCATCTGAGATCGGACGCGATAACAAAACTAAATTCAGTCCAACGCCCCTTCCTATTACAAATAGCAAGGGGCTTCAAAACAATTTCAACTGATGCCATCACCGTTATCACAGGGATTCCTCATGCACACCTGCAAGTCTCCCAAAACTATCTAAAATCTAAAATACAACAACTTAAAGACCCCGATCTTAGCAACTTAGTTTTTCCTAATACCCCCCCTACAGTATATCACTTGCAGCTGGTCCCTCCACCCAGGCAAGGATGTTGCACCTCTTATAACCAACTGTACAAAAAATAGCCTCTGCCCCTGTGGCGGTCTATACAGATGGTTGAAAAACAGATGCTGGTGTGGCTGCTGCATTTTGTGTTTTGGACTCAGGCGTTGTCATCCACCAATGGGCGGGCAGACTGGAAGACTATAATTCGGTTTTTCAAGCTGAATTACTAGCAATTCAAAAAGGTCTTGATTGGGTAGCCACAGCCACTCACCCAGAAACAAGCATCTTTAGTGACAGTCTTTCAGGTTTGCTCGCCATAGCCCGCCACAGGAGCAGACATCCACAAGTCATTAAAATCAAGAACACCTTAAGTACTCTTAATAGTAAATGCTCCCTGGCTCACGTTTCAGCCCACAGGGGAGTGGCTGGCAATGAAATAGCTGATGCTCTGGCAAAGGCTGCCACGGAAGCAGATGCAATAACCGTCCCCCTTCCAGCTCCCCCCTCGTATGTAAAAAGTAAAATTAAAAATCTCTTAAAACAAAATTGGCAAGACCTTTGGTCCTATTCCGAAAAAGGAAGACATACCTTTGACTTAATACCAACTGTCAACAGTAACACATGGACTCTGACTCCCCCTATCACAGCCTTCTTAAGTGGCCACGGACCATTCCCGTCCTACCTCAATAGATTTCATTGCCGCCGCTCGCCCCTGTGTCCTTGCGGCGAGGAGGGAACACATAACCATTATTATTACTCCTGCCCCCTAACCTCAAACTACCATTTAAGAAACCCTAATCCCAGGCCGAACAACTGGCTAACAAATATAATAACAAGGAAACCCCTCATACAAAAGCTCAATAGAATTTACTCCCTCCTTATAGACATTTGTAATAATACAAATTGAAATCTCACTTAAGCCTATCAATAAAGTTCATTTCCATCCTGCTCTTCAGGTTCATCCTAACTTCCCCATTAATTTGGCATTTCAATTTTTAAAAATCCATCCTCTCTAATTTAAGGCGCGCTAAACCCAAGCTTTTATTTAAATTCCTTCTAAAGTCTTCAATTTCCTATTTCCCCTGTACCCTCCCACGCTCCTGATCTCAAGGACGAAATCTCTCAAGCAAGCACCACAGCAAAGAACGGCAATTGATGTGCCCAGCTGATCAAGCGTGTACACAACCGCATAGATGCGAATGAGGATTCGTCCAAAGGACAGGACGACTGGGTGGAAAGCCTCTAACTCAACTCCTGACAGTCGTCAAGCAAATCAGAGATATGTCGGCATGCCATCTGTCGCGAGGGGCCGGCTGGGTCCGGCATGCCGACCAAAAAGTAATGTAAATAAATTAATGTACACCCTCATCGCCCACTGTCGCGAGCAGACATTTTGCCTGGCGATGATCTCTGTAAATCTTAATTTGTTTTTAAATAAAGGTCTGGCGGGGCTGGAATGGCCCTGGTGTCCCTCCTGCGTGCAGGGGGTTTAAACCTTGGGACAGCCCTACTTGGACCTCGGTTCAAGTATAGCTCAACACCGCTCTTCGAGCGGTGAGCTGGGGTTGCGCCCCCGCTCAATCGTACTCGTTATGTATTTTCATTTCCTAGATATTTTCAAATTAAATCTTCTTCAGGATCTCCCTTAATATACATCAGTCAGTTTTGAAATACATAATTCTTATGAATATTTGCAGATAATTAAAAGAAGATATACATCCATTTTATGTTATTTCTTAACACTTTCACGACCGCATGTTTTTGTCTTTTTCAAAGTAAGGCCCGTCTGTGGGCGTTATCCTTCCCAGTTACAATATTTCAGAACAAAATTTTCCATATTCACACTTATATTACAAATGGGCGTATTACATTGTAGTTATATTCTTTTTAATCAAAATATCTATATCCATTGTATACTGACAGTACAAATATGAATATTAAGTACATTTTTAAGAAATAAATAACATACAAATTGCGAAAGAAACGCCGACTGGTGGAGTTAGAGATTTTCAAATGCCGTGAATCTACGTCAGCGGTCGCGAAAGTGTTAATGGAAAATAACATTTTCTATCATTTTGTTCCTCTCTTTTATAATCGAAACCAGTAATGCAGTATTTATTTGACCCGAATTCGATTTTCTATTCAGTTTATTCACATTGTCATTGGAGTATTTTACTATTTTGAACAGAAAGTTCCGCCTTTTGGCGTTAATCTAAAAATTTATATTATTTATTCAAATGATTTTACGTATTCATGATTATTAAATTGTTCAAATTTTATTCTTAATAATTGATTCTGTAAATGTCCCTGGAATACACACACACACACACACACAAACACATATATATATATATACACCGACAGCATATAAACACGAACACGCAAAGTCTTTTTTTTAGTAAAGTATTCTTTTAGAGGAACGCTTGAAGACAGGGTGTTAGTTTTTCATGAAAAACGTAATTTTACGTGACCGCAAGCAAAGTGTTAATTTGACAATATATGTATCATTGTACACACATTCTCATAAAATTGAATAATTACCAGAAATGTCCTAAGAAAAAGTTGATAAAATAAAAGAAGTGAGAGAGACTGTTTGGTTTCAGTTGTGCTATCACGTTACAAAGTTGTGCTTTGCGACAACTTTGAAAGTAAAAGTTATTAGAATGTACAGTTGTGACTTTTAGCTATAGTTGTCAAAATTTCTAATCTGTTCCGTAGCATTGTTGCAATCACCCATTTTTCACACCGCAATATACCTTTGAACTTCAGACATGCAAAAGACATTTAAAATCTCACATTTTCCTCTATCGATTTAGTTTAGAGTGCAATTAGGGGACCAACCACAACGTGAAGAAAAGCACATATACTTTGGAACATCTTGTATTATAAAAAATTACAGATGGCTTGTAATTTAACCCGTTAGTAGTCGCTAGTTGGTCGATTTGCCGCCCATCCTTCAGTTTTTCCAGATATTTTTATTCAATAGCCATCAAAAATTTTTAGAAGTGGCATTTGATATACATAAAACGCGAATAAAATCGAAGAATCGTCGATCACACCACTTCTTAAAATTATTGGTAACAGTTAAATAAAAAGTTCGCAATCTGCAATAGGTGGCGCTGTCTATAGCGACTACTAACGGGTTAAACACATTGTTTCACTTACCATGTTAAAATATATGTATGTTTTTTGTGGGAACAGCACAATTATTTAGACAGATATATATATATATATATATATATATATATATTAAGTTATTAAACTTTTGGCAGGTTCTTTGTTTATAACAAGAATGTATTTCCATAAAATTTTACAAAACTTGCAAAAAAATCAACAACTAATTAGAGAAACTTTCTTCTGAAATATAAAATTCCCTCGCGTAATATTAGCTGAAATATGAGCATTTACATTTTATATGAATAAATATTATTTTACTGAACATGTGCGAAAGATAGAAAAAAATAGTTTGAATGCCAGATCTATTAAGCAACGTTTATCAAAAAATCGTTTGAACAGAGTAAAAAATAAGCAAACTGTCGCAAATGAACAAGCTAAATTTTAGATATTCTCCAGAGTTGAAATTTCATAAGGGGTTTTCTCATTCCACGTATTTAATTTGAAGATCCAGTTATATCAACCCCATTGCAAAAATTATTTTTCGTGAAACAACCAGAGCCTGTTTAAGGGGGAAGCACACATTATTTATACTTACGCCGTTATTTTTTAACAAATACTTTCCTCCTATAATAAACACAAAATTCTCATTAAAAATTATTTTAAAAGAATTCTGGTGTCTAATAACGGTGAGTAAATTGGATTGTTTTACACCGTTCATTTTTTTATAGAAAATATTTCCTCGTCAAAGCGTGGAATTTCTATGACATGAAGTAAAAAATAATTGTAAAAATATTCCGGTGAGAGCTGAGATAATGTGTGCTTCCCCCTTAATCAGGCTCTGGAAACAGCCCTTTATAAGCTCACAAACCTTAGTAAATAAATAAAAGTGTGTTAGAGTTCCAAGCCTATAAAAGATTTTTTGCAAAATAATAATAATAATAATAATAATAATAATAATAATAATAACTTTCGCAACGTCGTTAAAATATTTGGTTCTTCAAATTAAGTACGTGACATTTGAAAAACCTCTTATGAGATTTCAACTTTCAAAAATATTTTAAATCTAGCTCGTTCTTTTGCCGACAATTTGCTTAATTTTTACTCTATTTAATTGAACTTTTGACAAAAGTTTCAAAATATATCTGACTTTTAACCTAAGTTAAATATATATATATATATATATATATATATATATATATATATATATATATTTCGCACATGTGCAGTAAAAAAATATTTATCTCTTATTCTGAAAAGAAAAGTTGCTACCGCTGCCGTATTTGGATTTATCGTGTCCTTTTCGCTTTCTTGACTTATATATCGAAAGTTGTTTTGTATAGAAACATGAAATTTGGCTGTTTTGTACAGTTATGTGCGATAAACCTGCTGCATCAAACCATTTATTTATCAAAGCATCATTTTAGATGCTATTCAGTGTTGGAATAGGACAAAACGTTCTGTTATAAAAAGTTTTATAAACTAAAAGCTATTTATGGCAACTTCATCATATTTTGCTAAGATATTCATCAGATACATGCGGTGTGCACTATGTAATTATTTTTTGATTCTGATAAATTTTATTTATTTATTTATTTGTTTTTTGAAAAAAAATTTCAACGTATATTTATGCTGCGTTTAGATTACTTTTTTATATAAATTTATATATTTCGAAACTCATTTGACATATTTTTTTCAAACATTTTTTTTCAAACAAAGACAAAGATATTTTACTTAATTTACGACATATTTCAACAAAACATTTCATTTAGGTGATTTAAAAAAAAAAGAAAAATAAATAAATGAGGAAGAATTTCTCTTTATCTAAAGAATAGGATTTAAATTTAGTCGTTACTTTAAAAATCATAAAGCTGTCAAAATAGAAATTGATGTCCGTAAGAAAAAAGGAGACATAAACATGATTTTTCTTGTTTTCTCTTTTAGACGAATCCTTTTTGCTTATAATATATTATCATGGTTGATGCTTTTACATATATTATAAACACGGGCATAATAATTGATATTAAATACGGAATCTGAAATGAAATTTTAAAATTTAATACTATTTTCCGATACAGTGTATGCATATACAGTTATACATAAGTCATTAAAAACTAAAATAATTATTGCCAAATATAAACTGTAGTTGAGATAAGTAATAATTATAATAGTATTTCAATGTAAATTTTTATATTGCTATTACAGTTGGTTCTCCGTTTAACGACTTTCAAGGGACCGTAAAAAATCGTCGTTAAGTAGAGAACGTCCTTAAACAGAATATGTGAAAAAATTATGTGCATAACATTTTCCTTCACACTTTATATTCTTTTTTCAAGATTGTCTAAAATATTAAATGTGTCGTCTTCCACATTCAATGAGACAATATAACGTCGGAGAACATCTACAGCCGAAGTTGCCTCTTTGTAAGATGATGGCGGTATCTCATTTTCCGTTTCTTCAACTTCACTTTCTTCGTCTGACACTATAGTTAATTTACTAAATCCTCATAAATTTGTTCTGCATTTCTACAGTCTTTTGTTAAAACTGATTCATCACACTGGAAGAAATCTTCAATTGAAATATCCTCACATTGAACAACACTTCTCCATTTTTAATGATCATGGGTAATGTCATCTTCATTGATTTTTACATCCGTACATTGCAGCTCTACGTCAAGTTCTTTGTGAATGCCGGCATTGCGAAAGCAGTTTTTTTTATTGTGGATGAAGAAACTTCTTTACAAGCTGATGTTATCATATGCATTGCTTCCAAGATTGTAAATTTTCTAATTTTTATGCTGCAAATGATACCCGAGTCTAATGGCTGGGTTCTTTCTTACGTTTGGATGCGGATCCGAAACAAAATTTTTGTGCTGATTCAACAATTTTTTCTCTGCTTGCTAAAATGCCTTTGAGAATAGACTCAGGTAATTAAATTTTTTTTTCAAATTCCACTTTCGTCATTCCAATGCTTTTTTCCCATTCTTAATAATTTTCACCTTTTCGTGTAGACTGAGATGCTTTCGCTTTGATGCCATAATGTTCGGCTCACTCCGTACTTCAACACAACACACTCGCTAAGTCTCTAAACATAAACACACACATTGGCAAAGACCGCCTTATCGGAAGGAATGGGAGGCAACTGCTACAGAAAGTCACATGACAAGGGGTTAGGGACAATAGAGTGATTGCACTCCCTCACAGCTTCATTATTCGATTTTCCAAGAAACAATAACCCCCACCCTTTTTTCTTGTAAACCCTGCAACACTTTTATGATTGCAACATTGCATGTATGAAATAAAATTTCTGTGTTTGTTGAAAGTTTTTTTTTTTTTCCTTTCTCCTACAGGAAATTTCTCTATTACAGATAAGAGTTTCAAAGGGAAAAAAAGGAAAAAAATCGTCGTTAAATAGAAACATCGTCGTCTTTAAATAGAAAATTTTTGCGGCAAAGGGGGTAGGGACTGTGAAATATCGTCGTTAAATAGAAATCGTCGTTAAGTAGAGCGTCGTTAAACAGAGAACCAACTGTATTTATTTGTGGATATCTAAAGAAAGGGGGCAAAGACCCATACATTTTGGTTACAGGAATGAGTCGGGGACGTTATATCCCCCGGAGGATGGTGAACGAAGCGAGCAGAGAGCACACTAGTATTATAAATTCTCATATCTCTGCGAATATTACACTTGTAAATTTTATGTTTCAGAATAAAATATTTCTAATGTTTTTTTCAAGTTTTTTGCAAATCAATTCTTGTTATAAGTAAAAAAGTTGCCAAAAAATTAACAGATTTAAAAATATATGTTGCATATTTGCATTCTACCAGGCCCTTGAAAACGTTAGAATGCAAATAATGCTTTTTCCTCATTCCAAATTCCAGTAATTCATTTCGATTTTACTTTATTTCTTTTTGGCTTGATTTGGGTAGTCTTCGCTTATGATCCGAATAATTGTTTTAATACTGAAATTAAATCATCTTTAAATTTCAAATTATATATATATATATATATATATATATATATATATATACACTAAGCGACAAAAAAAAAAGCCGCACTTGGATGTTTTCCTTTTCGCCTTCTCCAACCGCCAATTTTATCGTTTAAAAAGCAAATTTTTGAACAGATTTTACTATGTTGTCCTCCACATACACTTTAGCTTTGAGTCTAGTGTTAAAACAAAATGCAGTTGTCAGGAAAATTGTAATTTTAGAATTTATTTCAAAAATGGTAAGAATAAGGCAGTTAACGATGCCACAAAAGTATTAATTTTTAAATGAAAATCAAAAAATATTTTTATACGTGCGATGGCAAAATAATTAAATGCTAACGAAATATTGGTAAAATGAATTTTAGCAAAATATAAATTTTTTTGGCCGTTTAAACTGGGAATTTGGCTTTAGGCGGTCATGTTGCACATCCAAGCATGATAACCGCAAGTTAAAATGCGAATGTTTAAAAAATCGATTTGTGTCATGTTCAGAACTTAAAAAAGATTTTTAAAAAGTGTATAGTAAATTACTTTCTTCAAAAACAATGCGGGAACAATTAAACAAAGCGGGTTTATGAACGGAAGATCTGCGAAAAAAGCCATTATTAAGGAAAAGAATTAGAAAAAACAATACTTTAGTTGACCAAAATTTAAAAACATTATCGGTTAATTATTAGGCTGAACTGGTTTTCTCTGATGAATCAAGTTTTCTTTATTTCGTGCAGTTGAAAAAAGCTAGAATGAAGACGAAAATGTGACCGACTTAATGAAAATCGCACTTTTAAAACAGTGACACATTCTCCGTACATTATGGTACGGAGGTGCATAACTTTTCAAACACTCGGGGAAATTTTTATGCTCAAGGGATCAATTAACTCGAAATAAAACACAATCTGCATAAAAGTGGTGCCTGACCGACTATTTTGGAGGTATCTTAGACATATCCGTAAACAGCATTTGAAGATAATAAGGCACCTTACTGCACGGCGTCTGTGGTAAGTTTATTCACTTCAAATTGTCAAAATTTCTTATACATTCCCATGAGAACTTATAATTCTGTAAGTAATCATACTTTCTTTCACTTTAAGTTAAATACCACAAAGGATATAGTAGAATTTCTTCTTTACCAGGCATGGAAATGGTCAAAATCGCGATCCGCTCGAAAATGTTTCGTCTGTAAAAAGGCGGGGGAGAGAGGAGAGGATTCGAAATTTGCAGCCTATAACTCTGCCAGAACTAGAAAAATTTATTTGTGATATTTGGCACATTGAAATTTCTGAGATTTATATTAAAACACTGTATAAAACTATGCCATTGCGCATTAATGCAGTAATTCCATTTAAAGGTGGAATTAACCCAATACAGAATACATATTTTTAACAAAAAATTGCTTAGATCTAACAAATAAATAGTTTTATTTCATATATTAAAATATAACTTGTTTATTTCATATAATAAATCATAATAGCATGCAAAGTGTATAGTTATTGCATTATGTTCAAAAAGAAAGTTTTATGCAGATTTTTAAAAAGTACTTCGTAAAGTGCAATAAAGCGAATTATTAAATCGAAAATATACATAGGTATCATTTCATACCTTTGGTATTATGCAAACAAGACAGTTTTATTTGTTTCAAACATTAATTTTAAAGTTTTTACAAATAAAAAAGGTATAAGTCATTTTTTCTGCAGTGCGGCTTTTTTTTTTTTTTTTGTCGCTTAGTGTATATATATCTGCCTAAATAATTTCGCAATTCCCACAAAATAACAATAATAATAAAAATAAAAACAAAAGAATATTGTGCATAGCAAATGCAACAATGTGCTAAAGTCACAAGTCATTTGTAGCTTTTCATGATACAGGGTGATCCAAAGTACTCGCGCTTTTCTTGAATTTGTGATTGGTTCCCTAATTGCACTCTGGACTAAATCGGTAGTAAAAAATGTGAGTTTTTAAACGTTCCTCGCATATCTGAAGAACAAAGCCAGTACATTTTTATTTAAAAAAAATATATCACTTACTGTATATTAATTAATCGATTGTTTTGTTATTCTTTTTATAATTGGAGTCACAAAGCTTTATTACTTTCACCATTCCCGCAGTTTCTTTTCCAAAGCTCCGCCTGAACTACTTCAGTGCACAGGAATCGCATTCTCCTCCTTCTTTCTAGGGCACTCTCAGGGATGAAAAATATCCAACTTTTTTTGCTACCATTATTTTTATACAGTATTTCCATAGTAATATGTCACGAGTAAACAGGATAGAGATTTCTCTATAAAAATTCTGGTAATGTAAAAGGCGGAGAATGCGACCCCTCAGTGTACCCAAGATTCAAATCTACGACGCGGATATTCTTCCGCCAGCATTAAGTTACATGCACCGAGCTACCAACATCGTAATTAATAATCCAGAGAATTGGCAATAAACGCTTTTTTTCCCCACACCAGGTTTTTTTTTAGAGTATTTTTCTTCTTATTAAATAATAAATGCATTTGAAGAGACTTTCTATAAAAATTAAGTGGTGTGCAAAAAGGGGTGGATACTAACAATACTCCGGATTAAGTTGGGAGCTATGCATGCATTACATGTAGCTAAAACTGTTTTCAGGGCGTTTAGAAACCACCTTTTAGTAAGGACTTCCCTATCACTTTATACATACCTGGTAATATTTATATTGATTCTGGAGTACTGTTAGTCCCGCTCTTTTTTTCCCACCAATGCGATTTTAGAGAAATTTTCTCCAACATACAATTATGATGAACTAAGAACAAAAATGCTTTTAAAATATACTGGTGGGGAAAAAGGGCGAGGATAACAACCCTCCGGAATAAATCATAAATATTACCAGACACACTTTATTTTATTTAACAACAAAATTATTTCTTAATGAAACCCTATAAATTTAACAAGAATTTTTTTAATAAAAATATGGTGGAAGAGTCTTTATATAAAAGCAGGTCCTACGGATCCTATCTTTTATTAATACCCTTGGTATAATATATAGAAATAAAATTATGTAATCAAAAATTATAACTCTAATCGAATATTCCTTTAAAAATAAATAAATAAAAAACAATAAATGTGCATTGAAATAAAGCTATATAAAATTTTAATCTATTCTAGTTTTCTAATCTAAAGAAAGTATTTTTCTTTTGATTTAGCCTTAACTCTTTATTTAATTAATTTTAAAAGATACATACAATAAAATATACGCATATTATCTCATCCTAGTAATTAGTAAGGATTTAAGGACGTGGAACTTTTATGTACCATTGGTAAATTGAAGTCGAAAAAGAGAACCGAACCTTAAAGTATTTATCTTTTATATTTCTGATATTCCTTCTAACAAGGAAACATTCAAAAGGAGTCATCTTCAAAAAATATTGAAAAATAAAAATGTATGTGATTCTACTCTTCATAAAACACCAGGAAGTGAAAAAATTATCGGCTGAAATGAATTACAGCGACCACAAAAAATTATCAAAATTAAGCATATTTTGCGATTTAGCGCTGTCAGGCGTTCAGTTCGCTAGCACCGAGATTGCCGTGTACGAACAGAACCGTGTTTTGTTTCACCGCCAAGTACTCAAAATCAATTGCCTAACAATGTAAAATCGCCAAATATGCTTAAATTTGATGTTTTTTGTGGTCGCTGTAATTCATTTCAGCCGATAATTTTTCCACTTTCTGGTGTTTTAAGAAGAGCAGAATCACACACACACACACACACACACATATATATATATATATATATATATATTTCAATATTATTTGAAGACGACACCTTTTGAATGTTTCCTTGTAAGACTAGTGGTAAATTCTTAAAGTAATGAAGGAACTAATTATAACACATGTGAAGATCGTGAAAAATGCCAAGCAAAAGCAGCTAGAACAATATATGAAATTCTTTCAGGAATAAAAACGGCTACATTATAATAAAATTATATAAAATTTTAAACTATTCTAGTTTTCTAATAAAAAAAAAAGTATTTTTGTTTTTATTTAACCTTAACTCTTTATCTAATTAATTCAAAAAGATATATATACAATAAAATATACGCATATTACCTCATCCTAGTAATTAATAAGGAGGTGTGTACCATTTTGTGTACCATTGGTGAACTGCGGTTGAAAAAGAGAACCGAACCTAAAAAACGTATTTACCTTTTATGTTCCTGATATTTCTTCTAAGACTATTGGTAAAGTCTTAAAATAATGAAGGAACTAATTATAACACAAGTGAAGATTGTGAAAAATGCCAAGCAAAAGCAGCTTCATATAAAATTCTTTCAGGAATAAAAACAGCTACATGTCGAACCCAGTGCTATGACATACTTGCCAACCATCTCATTATAAACAGTACAATTATCAGTACCCGCCTTTTTTTTTTTTTTTTTCACACTAATAATTTTTAGAGTAATTTAAGTCGTATTTAATTGTAACAACATTTGGAGAACAATATTTGGAATTACTCTACAAATATAGTGGTGTCAGAAAAGGGGCGTTAACAATTGTACGGTTATTAATGAGATGGTTGGCAAGTATGCTATGAAGTGAGGGAGATTAACGCGACAGCTGACTAGGGGTGCAATAGTTTCCGTCCTAAGACGGAAAACTTACACCAGTGCATCTTTATCAATAAGTTGTATTATATACGTGCAATAATTTATTGCGATTGAGGATAATAAAAATTATTGATAAAGAGTGCTGGTGTGAGTCTTTTATTTTGAGACTGAAACACTTGCACCCATAGCTACCAATATTTTAATTCATTCCGGAGTACTTTTAGCCCTGCTTTTATTTCGCACCACTTTATTAATAGAAAAATTTTCTTCAATACATAACTTCGATAAAATAAGAAAAACTTACTTTAAAAAAATAAATGGTACGAAATAGAGGCGGAGTTAAAATTACTCCGGAATAAATTAAAATATTGGCAGCTATGCTTGCACCCCTGCCATTAACGTAGATTCCCGTCATTTGAAAATCTATAACTCCGCCAGTGGGCGTTTCTTTTGAAATTTGTATGTCATTTATTTCTTAAGAATGTACTCAATATTCATATTTGTGCAACCAATATACTATGGATACAAATATTTTGATTAGAAGGAATATAATTATAATGTATTTCCATTTGTAATATGAATCTGATTATAGAAAATTTTATTCTGAAATATTGTAACTTGGGAGAATAACGCCCACAGGCGGACCTTACTGTCAAAAAGACAAAAACATGTGGTTGCGAAAGTTTTTAAATGAGGTGTATACATTCTATTCTTAAAAATACATTTGACATTTCTCCCATACATTTCATTTCATATTCTTTTTAAAGTAATGATACTTTAAAGTATTCTTAGTAGATAAAGGGTTAAATAAAGAATATACAGACATATATATCAATATTTTGATTAATTTTTTTTTTAATTAATGTTTATTTTAAGGTCGTTCACAGGATTCTTCTTCAAATGAATAACATGACGATTCTTTTATTCAAAAATGGTGTTTAATAAAAATAACAACTATAAACTTTGATACATTTCTATCTACCTAACTAGATATATCTATATATCATAGCTGCCAAATGTTGCGATTTTTTTTATACTGGTGTTCTTTACAAAAAATTTCACAAAGCTATACTTGCCAACATTTTAATTTACTCCGAAACATTTTCAGTCCCGTCTTCATTTTGCACCACTTTATTCTTAGAATAATTTTCTCCGATAGACATAACTACAAAAATAAGTAAATAAATAAATAAATACTCATAAAATAAAAGTGGTACGAAATAAAGGCAATGCTTCGGAATAAATTAAAACGTTGGCAACTCTGCAAAACTCATGAAAATTTTCTGTAATAAAATACCAGCATCAAAATTTCGGTATGTTTGACAGTTATGATATATATATATATATACACTAAGTGACAAAAATAAAGTCGCACTGCAGAAAAAATGACTTATTCTTTTTTCATTCGTAATAACCTAAAAATCAAGGGTTGAAACGAATAAAACTATACTAAAAATCTGTATTTTATTTTATTTTATTGTTTTGTTTTGTTTTTTATTGTTTTCTAAGTAATGTTCCGAAGTTTACGATACAAATTAGCCTATTTTTGTAAAATTAACGCATTCATGCGGGAAATTTTTATGACATTCCAAAAGAATAATAAACCCCACCCTGTGGCTTTTTCTGAAACAACACTTTACTTAAAAAAATGTTTCTTGTTTCCTTAATTCTATTTTTTTGTACCCTTTATAGGACTCTAGCATATATACAGGAATGAAATTTACCATTTCGATTGTTGATGACAAAATTTCAGCTGTTTAATCATGAAACTGTTGAATAATTTGATGTTTTACCGACACGTATAATGGCATGAATTATTACTCAAAGTAAAAATGCTTTTGAACAGCATCTCCTTTTTATTGAATATTAAATATCCTTTCTCCGATTTTTGTTTAAATCTTCTTATCTATATTTTTGTATATTGTATATTGTAGGTTTGTACGCCTCAAATTAAATGTAAAACATTATAGTAACACCTTCATGCGGAGCTTCCTGTATAAAATAAAAATATATCCGAAAGAAGTATATTTATTTTTTTTTCTGAAAATTAAACACAATTTTTTTCCAACACTATTATTATTATCTTTATTACTATTATTCTTTTATCTTGCTATCCAGATTTCTGAAACTGGACATTGTAGGGTTCATATGACTCAAGCTATTTAAATTTTAACGTATAGTGCCGTAATAAGCTATTCCAGGTCTATTAAAAATAAACTATTTAAGATTTTTAATTCATAAGCAAACACGATACATTCTGTATTTTTATTTATTTATTTATTTAATATTTTTGTGCTTTTTTTCCGGTATAAATCTTAATGAAGAATGTCCATTCTGTAGTAGATCATATTTTTTTTTCTAAATGTATAGACGGATCCCTAATACATTTTTGCTTGTAAGTCAATCAAGAATTGATTTAAAGTACATAAATCTGACTTTTTCCGAACCGACTTGATCACATAAATCTGAATATAAGATAAAAAATAGGAGTTGCCATTGAAAAAATGAAGTTGATGCCTGTTTTAATATATAGATGGCCCCTTAAACAAAATCCAACTATAGCATTATAAACTAGACGTTATTACAAATCGATCAGTAGCAGTCGCATGTTTCTACGATAGTTTATGGCAAAATTAGGTGGGGGGGGGTGGCCTTTTTTTTTTTGCCTGACTATACACGTTGATTCAAGGATGAAGTGACAAAATGTGATGTGAGGTAGAACACATCATTAGGACTCAGAATTGCATAGGAACCCATGTCCCCAAGCGTCATTTTAACCCTTTACGGACCATGTGTGTTTCTGTGTTTTTTACCAGTAAGCTCCAGTACCGCCGTTCCTCTTGAATGGTGCATTATTTAACAGAGAGATTCTAAATAATTTTTTATAATACAAAAGGCCATACATAATAAAATTTTGTTTCCGAATAATACACATTGCTTGAATAAATATTAATATTGTGAATAATTTTTAGATATACTGTATCACACATAATTTAAAAGTTACAACGTAGGTGAAGTTTCAAATACGAATATTTCTACGGTCATGGAACATACATTAAGGGGTTGAACAGTTTACTAAAACATGCAGCATTTGTATAGGCATAACACAAAAAATTAAATTCGAAATAAAAAACATTGTGCAAAAAAACGAAAGTAAAAACGTATAAAAATAAATAGTAAAAACAAAGCGCTTCTTTGCATCAATATTTACAATAAGTGTTCAAAATTACGACCATCAGCCATGTATGCTTGATAGCGTCGAAGTGTGGGTTGGCAAACAGCCCCAAAAATGCCAGGTGTTTCGCGCATTTGTGCAGCCGCAGTGGACATTCGATCAACGAAGTCCTCTGTTGAATCAACAGGAGTCTCGTAAATAACGGCTTTCAGATGCCCTCATAAGAAGAAATACATTTTTAAACCATTTTGCAACATATTATTTTATAACCATTACTTTTTAATTTACATATGGCTAATGTCTTTTTAATCCTTTCTGGATGATATACAATATATACATGTGTCCTACATAGTGGATGCGGTTCATGTTTTTGAGTCCCAATGCTTTCGAATAGTAATCTTCACTTTATTTAACACTAGAATTTCTTCAATTAGAAAAAAAAAAAAAAAAAGGTAGAGTCAAAATTTTACACAAGCGTTTGTCCCAATCGAGTAAGCTTAAGGTTCATTAAACCAATTCCTTTAAACACGAAAACAGAATATTTCAAATAATATCAAGAAACACGTACACGAGAGCCGTTTTCTGAAAAAAAAAAAAATCTCACATTATAAGCCATATATGTAATTAAAAAACAATTAAATAATAATAGCAAATTTTCAAGAAACATCTTTAAGGCATCCAAAATAAACTACCGAGTGACTGTTTCTTTTGATTTTCCGAAGAACTTGAACTTTCCAGATTGACAAGAAAATTAGTGTTTTTCACTCATACTTAGCAAACAGTCACTTTGAATATGTTTTCTAAAATTAGAAACACTTGTAAAAAATATAGATTTTGCTTACAAAAATTGCATAAAATGATGTATTTTCTCAGACACTTAATTTTAACTTAAGAGCATAATTAACTATTCTTAACACCTTTACTCATTTTAAATCTAAAAAAAAAATAGTTTCAAGAAAAAATCAGATAAAAAAAAAATGAAGAAAAGCTAAACAGTAAAAATAAATAAATAAATAAATATCCAATTTTCTTCTCAAATTATTCTTAATAAAACCACAATAAATGCTGTATGCCATTACGCATTTTCAATTCCATCTGCTATAAGCAATTAAAATTTAAACAAACACTCCTTCCTTTCAATTATCAAACATCTGTTTCCAATACGCAAGCGAGTCCAAACCTAGAAAGTGTAATGTTATTCCTCACCTTCATGACGAAATAGTAATCAACATCTAATAATTACCTCTTACCTATCTCACGCTAGCTGCATAAATTAACACTATTTCGTTAAACCGTGGTATCAAAGTTTTTTATTCAAACGATTTTATTATCCCATGAAAAATAATCAACAGCAAATAAAATCATTTCTAAATTAATATGAGCACGATGTTATTTGTCCTAAGCGTTAAAATTATCTTGCTTGTTAAAATTATTTTGATTAATATATTTCACAAGAAATATTCCGTAATACATTCTAGAAAATATTATCATTACAAAATTATCGTCAAAAAAATAATACATCTGCAGCTGTATTATTTTTTTAACGATAATTTTATGAACTTGGAAATGGAAAGTTATTATTGATTCAGAATATCACTGAGTAACAGATTGCATGAAATCGGCTGTATTTCTTACTGAGATTTCAGACCTATTTTTTTCAGACGTGAAGTAACGAATCGATTCGAACATCTGCGCGGAAAGTCTGATGCGAGTCTTTAGCGGGCGTTCATAATATTTTTTTTTCTAAATAAAATAAAATAAAATAAAATAAAAAAGTAATTATATAAAAGAAATAATTCAAGCTTTTTACTTGTATAATGGTGTATTATATCAGTTTTATTACCAGAAATTTCTTGTCTATTTCGCGTGCAGAGATAAAGTTGAAAATATTATTTTTTTAATAGGATATTTTTTGTAATATATTACAGTGCTAATAGGCTACAATGCAATAATAATACTACTTATTATATTACGTGAAATAGCGCCCATCTCTACCGGACTGGCCCGCCCCGTCCAATCCATCGCCCTGCAAACTGGCATCCAGGTAATTGCGCATGTCCATACCAAAATTTGCTGGCGCACTATCATGCTGAAATCACATTTGGTTGCACACTACAAATGGAACATCTTGCAGCAATTCTGGCAAAACCACTTTTCGAAAAATATCATAACGTGAGCCATTGAGCGGCGTTGGTAACAGATATGGGCCCATGAGGTAATCTTTCACTATACCTTCCCAAACATTACAATACAGAAACGTTTTTGGAATAAATGTGGGAGTGTAGCATGTGGAGTTTCTGTTGCCCACAGATGAGTATTGTGCACATTGAAGACGCCTTCCTGTGTAAAAATTGCCTCATCTGAGAACAGAAGAAAAGTTGGAAAATAGTGCTGCAACGCACATTGTTGCAGGAACCATCTTAAGAATTCTACGCACTTACTTGCAATGCTTGGATTTTCTGAATATGGAATGGTTGTAGATGTTTTTCGTGTAAGACTCTCCAAACAGTGGACTGATTCGCATGTACACGACATGCAATATCTCTTGTACTTGTGTCGGGTGTTTCATCCACAATGTTTAGAATTTTTTCTTCCATGTCTGGATGTAGAGCAGTTCTTGTTCCAGTCCTTACATCAGAATTAGCGAGAAATGTATCATTTTTACAAAAGTTCCGATGCAGCCGTTCAAACATTTTGTGATTCGGCAGGTGCCTGTTTGGGAATCGTTCCTGATGCAGTCGTAGCTCTGCTCTACTGTTCCCATCAGCAGCACTGTACATTAGATGCATGTCTGCCTTTTCATTATTAGTAAAATCTCTCATCACCGTTGAAAAACGCAGTTTAAAATCATACTTTATAGCAGATGCAGATAACGAATGACCAGGTGCACTTAAGATCTCTACCTTCAGCGTTACCAGCCAATCACCCCAATTTCGCTTAGTTGTATTACTGATGGTGATTGCAATTTTAAGCCTTTATTGTCAGTATTACTGCAAAGAAACACTTTGCGATACTTTTGAAACTCCGCCTTCTGGTTTTAGTTTTCGTGTGTTACAGTACATCTAAAAAAGTATTCACTATATAAGCATTTATTCGATCAGTGTGAAGTATTCGGAAACAAAATTTTTTTTATGTTTTTTGGAAGATTAACAGTAAAACACAGAACCTCTCTGTTAATAGTGCACCATTTACAAGCAATGGCAGTAGGCGGAGCTTACTGTTAAAAACTACAGAAAACACATGGTCCGTAAAGCGTTAAAATGACGTTTGGGGACATAGGTTCCTATGCAATTCTGAGTCCTAATGATGTGTCCTATCTCCCCTCAAAGTTTGTTCCATCATCTTTGTATCACCCTATATATATATTAAGAAAATAAGTTCTACAAATTAATTAATTAGCACCGTCAATAAAAATGAAAAGAATCCATTATACAAGTTTAGGTACTGATCTATGAATTTTGTACACGTATTTTTGATAGCAATCCAGTTTCAGTAGGAAATGCTTGCATTTTTAAATTTACCAATTACACAAAATATATTTCATGTTGAATAACATTGATAAATTTTAACGAATATTACTACCCAATATATATGAGGCACATATATTGTTACTGGTGTGAAAAAGAAGGCGGGGCTAACAGTACTACGGAATATTAATTAGTATGTTGGCAAGTATGTCATAGATACTTCGCGTTCTAACTAGTAATTACGCATAAAAACGGATTTCAAGTATGTAAGGTAACACACTCACACACACACAGACATATATATATATATGCCTTTCTTCTTCTTCTTCTTTTTCTTTTTTTTAAGGAATTTAGCCTAAAATTTTAAATTAATATTTTGAATAAATAATCATATATACATATATATATTACAACTTTTCACAGCTAAATGAAGTTTTATTTTTGTGTTTAGATAGTAATATAATAGTTTCAGCCTTACATAAATATTCCAGATATTATATAAATTAGTATGTGTCTAAATGTGTTTTTTTTATTTAAAAGCATATTATTATTTTATAAATTAATTTTAATTTAATTTAATAGCCAAGTGTTATTTAATTACTTTTTTCTTCTATGAAATATAAACGTGAATGATTTATTTAACTTTATTCATGAATTCCCAGTACAACTTTAAAATGCAACCCCTTATATTAATTTTTCATTTGACTGACCAAATGATTGTAACCAGCGAAACGATTTTTCTGAAAAAGAGAGACCGAAAAAAAAAAAAAAAAGTCTCCAGACAAGTTGTGACAGATGGAAAATTTCGATTTTATAGATCAATACTTTATATATTTCAGAATTCTCTTTCTTTTAGACTTGGGTTACAAAAATAAATAAATAAATAAATAAAATAAAATAAATAAAAAATAAATAAATGAAAATAAATGAAAAAATAAATAAATAAAATAAAATTAATAAAAAATAAATAAATGAAAATAAATGAAAAAATAAATAAATAAAATAAATAAATAAGTAAGTAAATAAATCGAATTTTTACATTTTATACACTAATAAATAAATAAAAAAAATGCTTATTTTGAAAATTATTTTTCTTTTATGAAAATTTATAAATAAATTATAGAAATATTCAGTAAATTGCTATTTTTGAGAAACTATTCTAATTAAGGCTTTCAATAGCTAAAATGTTTTATGTATATGATACTTCATAACATGACTATCGAATTATCAATTTAACCTATAGATTCCAAGTTATTACGGATTACCCGTAATCTTAATACCGGAAATTTTTAAATGTATTCTTTTGTAATAATTACCTGCAATTTATAGGACAAGTTTTATTTTTTCTTTATTGTGGTATGAAATTGATTTTTCATTAGAAATAACTCGGCATCTCTGATTTAAACTACAAAATTTATAGGATGATCATTTTAATTATGCATATATCAGAAAAATACTTTAAATAATAATTAAAAAAATAATAATAATAGAAAATTAGTTTAATATTTTATATAAAATAAATATTCACCCAAATATTCAACCAATATTCAACCAATATTCAACCTATACAATCAATATCATTATTAATGATAAAAATTGAATTAATTACTTGTGTATTTAAATGGAAATCTTTGGAATCCGATATTTTTTTTTTTTATTATTATTTTGAATTGTCTAATACAGACGTTAATTTAATCTCACATTAAACGTAAGTTTAGCTCTAAAAATTAAATTAAAAAAATATTTAAGTATTGTAAATAATGAAAAAAAAAAGTACACGCGATTTAAAGTTTAATAATATAATTAAAATTTATTAACAGTTTTGATGTATATTTTAATTTAAATTTAGCCATAAATGAAGTACAGAAGTATTTTCTTTAGAAGCACATATTCTACTTATACATATCAATAAAATAAATATTCTGTGGGGCTGTCTTCAGCTATAGGACCAGGGACCAATTATGTCAGAACTACAAAATATGCAACTCCGGACTTAGGGTGAAGTTGTTCAACAGTGAATGAAATGTAGTTTAAGTATTACACTCTCTTTTAAAACAAAATTAGTCTACAATTATGGCATAAAAAAAGATATTTAATGACTAGAAATATTAAAAATTAATCCCCGGTTCTTTCATTTACGGAGTCAGCGAAGCGAGAGGGAGATAGCTTTATGTTAAATGACCTTAAGTACAGCTGCCACCATTTTTAATTTTTAAATCAGAATAAGCATCAGTACTTTTAAAAGGAATTCTTCACACATTTCGACGAATAAATAAAATAAAATAATTGTAAAACATTTATAAAAAATTTCCAGTATGATATCTCCACTAAACCAAACGGCGACTTAGCACCTATGCCCAGATCGCGAAGTCTCCATCATTTTTTCAGGACACTTTCAGAAATGAAAAATTTTTGGCTTCTTTACCTCTGCTACGTTTATACAGAAATATTTACTGTGTTTTTATATTAAAGTGTCATGATTAAATGGGATAGAGATTATTGCATAAAAATGGTAGTAGCAAAAAAGGCGGAAATTTCTCATCAATGAAAGTGTCCTGAAAACAGGCAGAGACTTCGAGCTTTGCCTAAAGCATACTTGCGAACATCCTAATTAATATTCCGTACTGTTGTTATTACCGCCCTTTTTTTCACGCCAGTAAATTTGTAAAATAATATTCTGTAAGTGTGACTGCGATTAAATATGAAGAAAAATACTCTAAAAGTATACTGGTGTGAAAGAAACACAAGGCTAATAAAACCAGACTAACAAAATATTTTGTCCAGGGCACTCTCAAATTTTCGTCATTCCCCGCCCCCCCCCCCCCCCTGAAAAAAAAAGAAAGCTCCTATTATTATACTGCAATTTATAGCAGACGAAGCAGACTGATTGGAAAAAGTATTTGAGCAAAAAAAAATATATATATATATTCTGTTTCTGTTTTTGGCTTTAATAAAATCAATCTACTCAGTCAAATATAGGTGCTGCCGGATTATAAGTTTCTGGATTAATTAGGGTTGATTAATCTGGATTAATATTTGTGAGGATGTTGGCAAGTATGCCTTAAGCAATGTCATGTAGATAGATACGCCTTTTTGGATATTTTTGTTTTAAATAATCAGTGTTGTGAGATCTGGCGAATTTTTTATCTCAGAATCACCAATAATTTTTAATTGTAACGTTTTTCTAATCACTTCGAAGATTGATAGTCTGTTATGTATATAAAATTTCACATCTCAAAATTATTGGTGACTAATGAATAAAAATCCGCCGGATCTGGAAACACTGTAAATAACATAATTAGTACAAAACTTTGAATAAACACAATAAAATCACATTAATTGTTTCGGGCCGAAAGAACACACGACCCTTCCTCAGGTGAAGAAAGTAGGCACGAGTGCTGTAATCAAAGTGACGATGCCCTTTTGGTTGCAGCACTCGTGCCTACTTTACTCGCCTGACGAAGGGTCGTGTGTTCCTCCGACCCGAAACAATTGTTGCTATTTTATTGCACTTTATGGTGTTTATTCAAAGTTCTATACTAATTATTTTAATACGCCAGTTCTGTGGTGCTTTCTTATGGTACGTTGCCGCATTCGCCGCAGCAGTCGTGCCTAATTTGTTCGCTTGACGAAGGACATGTGTTCTTTCGATCCGAAACAATTGTTGCCGTTTTATTACATTTTAGGATGTTTATTCAAAGTTTCGTACTAATTATTTTAATACGCCAGTTCTGTGGTGCTTTCTTACTATTACTGTAAGTAATATATTTGCCAACCATCTCATTGTGAAGCGTAAAACTTTTAGTACACGGCTTTTTTTTTTTTTTTTTTTTTCTTTTTTTTTTTTTCACACCAGTCATTTTTTAGAGTAATTTCATTCTCATTTAACCGTAATCACATTTGGAGAAAATTACTCTAATAATAAAGTGGTGTGGGAAAAGGGGCGCTTTTTTTCAAGGAGCGTGAACATTTTTATGCTTATTAATGAGGTGGTTAGCAGGTATGAATAATATCGAAATATGAAAAAATTATACAACATTTTCCGATAATTATTGTAGAATATTTTATCGTGTAATATATTCATTGTAGAATATATTAAAGATTTTGCTTGAAATATTTAGTTCTGTATTTAAAATATAATTTAGCTTTGCGAGTGGGAGACTGCACTGTAAGGTTTTTAAGGAAGTGCAATCAGACTGGCGGTGCCTACAAGGAGGCTGCGTGTGGGAGTTTGCTACAGTTAACATTTTTTTAGGATCACGAACAACCTGGTCATGTCTGTTACGATCACAATTGTTTAGTAGCACATTGGGAAGAGGACGTGAGTGGCCCATACAATAAGAGACTGTTACCGTCAGAATTTTCATTAATCGTGAATTAGGTGCTCACTGAAGGCGACTACTATTTTATAATTGTAGGATTTTTCTTTCTAAATAAAAGTATTGTATTAAAATAAACACTTACTTTTTGTTAAAGATTTACAATTATTTTTATGAGAATATATCAATTTATCAAATTGGTTCTGCAGTGAAAGGTGATTAACTTTCATTCTAAAATTTACGTATATTTTTCTGTAATTTTAAAATTAAGATTTTATACTGAAGATTGTAATTTTCTATCTGTAATATATTCATAAGAAGTATTTGCATTTTTTAGTGTTTTTTTTTTATCACTGTAATAATTATTTTTTATGTATTGTAGACTAATTGACCATTAGAATATTACTTAGTTGTATATTTTATATTTTCTTAACCACCAATAATGTTTGGAAAAAATAAAATAAAATAAAATAAAGCTTACTTTTTATACTCGATATTTTAAAAAATAGAGTTACAAAAGTAATCGTTAAAGGATCAAGATATTTAGACTTAAGTTTAAAATTATTACTGTATCTTAAAATTTTATGAAAATCGCTGAAATCTATCAATATAATCAGAAGTTTATGAAATATGTTGATCCACTATTCCGAAATTTAATACATGGGAAATAAAAGAATTTTTCAATGAAAAATGATCTTCAAGGCCATTTCTTGAACAAAATTTAAAAATTTATATCATGATATTTTCTTAAGCATATGAAACGAGAAACATTTATTTATTTTGATAAATTTCTTTTTGATTGTAGGGAGATGAATTAGAAGTTCATATCTAGAAATTTGATTTTGAAATATATTCTGTACAAATGGTTTTTATCGAAATAAATTTAGTCATCTCTTTTCAGTAAGTGAAAAATATTTATAGAAGTATAAATATCAGATTATTTGACGATAGTTTGAAAATTTTCACATTCATATTTTTTGCTCTAATGGCCTAATACTTATTATTTATTTCTCATTAAACACTATAACATTTTAGTTAGCCAATTTAACTTTTTTACAGTAATGTTAAAAATTATTTAAAATAGTGAGTAGCAATGAAACATGTTTTACTATAATAGTTACGTGAGAGCTATGTAAAAATAATTAAAAAATGATTATACAATATTTCAGACAGCAGAGAACAAAATGGGGAATTTTTATTTTCTGTAGAATCCAGTTAACAATTAATATATATATATATATATATATATACGCCATTGATATCATCTATAAACTTGAATATTACAGTCCTAATTACCGTAAAAAGCTTATAAATTTGAAATTTATCTACTTTTAGAAATTAAAACAGTTCAGAATTTTAGTCATCTGAAAGTCATTGTAAAACATTACTTCTGGGATAAAGCTAAGTTACTTTATTTTTTATTTCACAGCAATGTATTTCATTTTCTTAGTTCAAATTATTGCAACTTTTCATTAAATTCTTTATAAATCTGTAGTAATATACAGTGAGAGTGTATTTTACGATTTTTATGGTTGACTAGCCATCTTCGGCGATCAGCTGGTTCACTTTCCTTGAAAACCTGACCGTAATTAACTATTATTCGTTGGCGCATGCAGCGGCACCTTATCCTCGTTTCAGAACTTATCACAGATTATTCGTCATAGTACAAATACTTTTGAAAATTCTAACTGTAGCAAATTTCCATTGGGTGGCTCCTGCTGCACCCTAATCTGCCCCTCTCTTCCAAATAGTCTGTTTACTCACCGTGTAAACGACCTTTGAAAACCTTGACAGTGGGAAACTCCCGGCGCCTGAGGTACCTTCATATGCACCTCCCTAATAATTTTACACTTTCGAAAGTATGCGTAATCAATTTCTCACCCCTAGGAACCCTTTAACACGAATTTGCAATGACATATTAGCAACAGCTAAAAGTTTGTTTGTATACTGGCTAGCAGGTGCGCTGTTATGCTCCGCTGCTATGATTAAACTTTCCTCGCTCACAGGAAATTATGCCTCAGATTCTATAGCGTATCTGGTTGAATATCGTCCGTTGTGGCATACAGACCCCCTTCCAATTAATTAAAGTTGGCCAGACCTTAATCTCTACACAGAGCAGGTGTGCTGATACTTACAATAGTTTGGCTCCAGACTGTCTTGAACTGTGACACTAAAGTACAAAGAAACTGCCCTGCTAGTACGCCCTGATGGTCGTGAGAACAGCGGAGTTTCCGAGGAATTTCTTCGGCCAGACGAGAAGGCGCCCGCCCGCTCAGCGAATGAGGGAGGAGCGCGGGTTGCCATCGAGAGAAAGAGTTTCCCCAGGAGCAGGGCTGGAAGCAGAGAGTCGGGGATTCGTATCTTGTCTTCGGCCAGTGAAGGTCGGAGGGTTTTTTTCTTGTCCCGTTTACCAGGAGAGGTAGCGAGACTTAGTGATTTTTTTTTGTGTTCCTCTAGGAGCAGAGAACACAGGTCAGCTTATTTTCTGTCACCAGGGAAGGTGTGCAGGTCAGCTCGTAAGAGACATTTTACTAAATTATCCTAGGACTGAATTATATCTTTTCTGTACCTGGAACGGTGCAAGTATTGTTTCAGTAAATCGAATTTCGGATCACGGAGATCCACTGAAACTGTTTGTTAAAAGCATCCACTCAACTATGGATCCATGCTGTAACTCCTAGCCATTGTATATACTCCTCCAACATCAATATTGTAACTAACGGTTGTACATAGAATCTTGTTTAAATTTTAATTAAATTAATTTTCTTATCAACTTCTGCTGTGACGGGATTTTCTCATTCGCTACCAGAACCCTCGCCCGAAAGTCCGAAACGCCACAGCTATACTAACTTGGTGGCAGCGCTAGAGGGATGATTGTTGGAGAAATACTACACTGCCTGAAGAAGTACGGACTACGGACGATAGAAACGTGATAGACTCAACGGAAGGATCGGAAGGATAGACGCAGCGGAGTACGTCGAACCATCAAATCAACGGAGGATACATCTACGTCGCATCGACTAGAATCTCTAAGACAGAGAGTAGAGCCCTCAGCCTGAATTATCCGGAGCCATCCCGAATTCCATACGGAGTGCCGATCCGAGAGCCCATCATAAGTGCCAGAAGGAAGGACGGAACTCGAGCAACGACAACAAAACAGGGGTGAGTCAAACTTTTCTAGTGAGGCTGTAAAATTTTTGTTATTTAAGGTATTAGATGATAAATGTATAAAGTTAAAAGTTATTTAGAAATTTATTAAGGGAGAGTAAACCTTAAATTAACATTGTTTTTGGAAAAATTAAAAATGTGGCATATCACAAATATTAGAAACTCTAAGTAAAAACAGGTAGGAATTTAAATTATAGGTAAATTTAATTTAAATATAACTCATATTTGTTTAGTTTGGAAAAATATTAATTGATTTGCACATATTTGATTATCTTGTTTTAAATGAGAAAGATTATATTTGAAAACAGATATTAATTGAGAAAACAATAAGGGTGTTAAAATATCTTGAGAAAGATAACACAGTAATTTCATATTGTTTTGTGTAATTTATGAAAATTAAAAGTGAATCAAATAAGTAACGGAAAAAGGTTTCTTTCCTGGAAAGGGTTGTGATTTCAAATATTTCAAATTTAATTTGTAGAATTGAATATTATGTTTTAATTATTGGAATCGTGTTGTATTGGAATTTTATACACCCCAAAAATTTGCAAAATTGAATTATAGGTTTTATTAGTGTAATTTTGTATATGTATTTTTTGGAATTGGGTAAAATTGTAAGAATTGTGTAAAATTGTTAGGAATTGTATAAAAGTGTTAGGTATTGTGTAGAAATTTTTTTGGGAATTGTGTAAGATTAAATTGTGAATTTAGAATTGGGTAAACATGTCAGAATTAGGGCAGTATAGGAAAGCGGAACTGCAAGAGCTCGCAGTCGAATTCGGAGTGATTGTTGAAACTTCGGATAGGATAAGTGATATCATAGGGAAAATTCAAAAGTCTCCAGATTATGATAAAGACCTAGCCCTAGCTCAAATTAAGTTAATACGGGAGGATCTCTTAGAAAGAAAGGCGGAAGAGAAAAGGAAGGCGGAAAAGATTGCGGAAAGTGAGGCTGAAGAGAAAAAAATCGCTGAAAGAGAAGCGGAAAGGAAACATGAATTAGAGTTAGAAAAACTTAAAATAGCCCAACATTCAGAAACAGTAAGTCTAGCTTCGACTCGTAGCGAACGCCCCAGCCGACAATCACTAAAATCGGTTATGCAAAAATTGGAACCGGAGAAATCGGACATGGCATTATTTCTTGCGTTATTCCAAAGACAAGCTAGGAAGTTAGAAATAGATGACGAGGATCTAGTGACTAATTTATTAGCTTTATTGCCCGTAGAAATCGCGGAATTAATTTTAAAAGAACCCCAAGAAATTAGTGACGATTTTGAGAAAGTCAAACAAATGCTATTAGATCGATTTAAATTAAGTCCGGAAAATTTTAGAATTAAATTTATGCAACACCAAAAACAACCGGGAACTCTTTGGCATGATCTAGCTTATGATTTAGATACATATTTAAATGGGTGGTTAGAGGGAGTAGAAGTGACAAATTTTGAGGATCTAAAGAAATTACTGGTGGCCGACCAGTTAAAGAAACGGGCTAATTTCGAAATGAAAGATCATTTCATAGATTCGTGGAGCTCTCTCAATGAACCGCGAGAGTTAGCTAAGAAGTTTGACGCGTACGAGTCAGTTCGCAGAAATAATAAGAAAAGTTGGACCCCGAAACCACCACTAGGAAAGAAATTAGATAAACCTCGCAACTTTGATAAAAATAGGGTTGAGAAAAATGCCCCAGAACAAAAAAATTGGAGGGATAAGTCTGATCTGACGGAAAGATCTAAATTATTTGAGGCCCGAAAACCTATTGTTTGCTATGTGTGCTCTTCCCCCGATCACATTAAGCCAAATTGCCCAGTCTGGAAAAGCAGACAAGAGAAGGCTGAAAAAGTAAATCACGTAGGAGACACTGAGAATTTAAACCCGGCTTTTGAACCTTATTTAAGTGAAGCCAAGATAAATTGGGAAAAGTTTACCATTTTACGTGATTCTGGGACGTGCCTCGATATTGCCCCTCATAAAATAATTTCTAATGAGCAATTAAACGGGGAAACCGTGTGGGTTAAGGCAGCTTTAGCCAACGAAGTGAGATGTCTACCCATAGCCAATATTGAATTAGAAATTGAGGGAATAGGGTTAATTAATACGAAAGCCGCGGTAGCGGATAAGGAAGTTCTCATGGATTATTATTTACTGGGAAATGAGACGCAGAAATTAATCGAGAGAAAAAAACAAAAACCCGAATTAATCCATGCAGTCGAAACGCGAGCAAAAAGGCGTAAAAACGAAACTGCGCCAAAAACCAGTCTGGCGAGTGAAAGCGCTGGGAATGATCAGGGAGAGGCAGAAATGTCGCCAGAGAGCGAGCCTACGGAAAATCAGGGTACGGAAGAATCAATTTTCCTCCCCGAGTTAGAGGAGGATAGGATCACCGCTCTGGCGCACGTTGGGAAAAACGAGTTTCGCCAAGAGCAGGAAAAAGATGAAAGCCTGACGGAGTTGTGGGCGCGCGCGAAAGAGGAGAAATCGAATTTAACAATAGATCAAGGTTTGCTGTACAGAATTGCTACAGATCACAGAGGAGAAAAAAGACGTCAGCTAATTATTCCGCGGAAATATAGGAATGAAATTTTGAATCTTTGTCACAGTTTAATATCCGGTCATGTGGCCATGACTAAAACTAAGGATAAATTGCTGCGATATTTTTTCTGGCCAAATATCATTAAAGAGGCTGAAGCCTATGTAAAATCGTGTGATCCTTGTCAGAAAATTGGGAAGGCAGGAGAGCAAAAAAAAAAGCCCCTCTTAAACTTGTTCCCATTATTACTGCAATTTTTACGCATATAAACTGTGATATTGTGGGACCACTCCCACCTTCGGAAAATCAAAATAAATATATGCTCACGGCTATGTGTTTAGCATCGAGGTATCCAGAGGCTATCCCGATACCCGATTCAAGGTCGGAAACAGTGATCGACGCGTTAATGATAGTATTTAGTAGAATGGGATTTCCGAAAGTAATCCAAACAGACTTAGGGGCTTGTTTTATGAGTAACTTAACCTCAACTTTCTTAGAAAAATTTGGAATTAAAATAACTCACAGTAGTGTGCACCACCCACAGACAAATTGCATTGAGCGTTGGCATCGTTCAGTTAAACGGTTATTGAAGGTAATCTGTTTAGAAAGTGGAGAAAGTTGGGAGAGGAGTTTACCCTATGCTTTGTTAGCTTTGCGGACGGTAACACATGAATCAACGGGATTCAGCCCAGCCGAGTTGGTTCATGGGAGAAATCTGCGAACCCCGGAAACCCTGCTATTTGAGAAATGGACAGAGCAGGAAGAGGAGCAAAACCCAGTGACGGAGTATGTTTTCGAATTGATAAACAGACTACAAAGGTGTCAAGAGCTCGCAGGGGAGCAGATGGAGGAAAAAAGGGACAAACGCAAAATCTGGTATGACAGAAATGCGGTAAATCGGAAATTTAATCCCGGGGACAAAGTGCAGGTTTTAGCCACAAGTAAACCCAATAAATTATCCGTATCATGGATAGGGCCAGGCACTATTGAGAGTCAAATGTCAGAGACTAATTATATTGTAAATGTACCGGACAGGCGCGAAAAGTCGCAAATTTATCATGTCAATTTACTAAAACCTTACGTGCAGAGAGCAGAAATCGTAAATGTATTAATAGAGGAAAATCGGGATAATAAAACGACGGAGGCAGACTTAGAAATACCTTATCCTATAACTGACCCGGAAGAATTTGACCTCAATATGGTAATTAGGGACAGTAATTTAAGAAGTCGTTGCACAAAAGCCCAACAGGAACAATTAGGAGCATTACTAATTAAACACAAGAAAGTGTTTTCCAATATTCCAGGCCGAACGAATTTAATTGAGCATGATATTGAATTGACTAGTGATAAACCCGTTAGAATGAAGCCATATAGGACGTCACCTCGACAAACCGACATCCTGAAATCCGAAATCCAGCGTATGTTAGAATTGGGCATAATTAAGAAAGGGGAGTCAGATTATACCTCGCCTATGATATTAGTAGAGGCCCTTGGCAGAGAACCCCGCCCGTGCGTTGATTATCGCAAGTTAAATGAGATAACTCGTGCCGAATTTTTCCCTTTGCCTAACATAGAAGAGAGGGTAGAGCAAGTGGCAGCATCAAAATTTATTACCGTGATTGACTTAACTAAAGGCTATTGGCAAATACCTTTAACCCCTAACGCACAACGTTTAGCGACATTTGTAACTAGTTTCGGTTTATATCAACCTTTGGTAATGCCATTTGGACTTGTCTCCGCCCCGTATAGGTTTTCAAAATTCATGAGTATTCTATTAAAGGGACTAGAAAGTTTCTGTTTGCCTTACCTTGACGATATGGCTATCTTTTCTAATTCATGGGAAGAGCATTTAGAACATTTAGATATAGTTCTAAAGCGGGTAACCAAGGCAAAATTAACCATTAAATTAGCCAAGTGTAAATTTGCCCAGGAGACGGTCAAATATTTAGGGCATGTTGTAGGGAAAGGACGTAGGAAACCGTCCGAGATTAAAATTAAGGCCATTACTGATTTCCCAGCTCCAAAATCAAAAACGGAAATTAGAAGGTTTTTAGGGATGTGCGGGTATTACTCCCGATACATAAGAACTATGCAATAATAGTAGAACCGCTGACCCGAGCTTTAAGAGGGAAAACGAAAAAGGAAAAAGTAGACTGGAGTCCCGAAATGGAGAAGGCTTTTAGGGAGTTAAAAGATAAACTCACCCGTGACCCAGTACTGTACGCTCCTGATTATACTAAGGAGTTTATTATTCAAAGTGACGCCTCAGATAAGGGGATAGGTATTATCATGGCTCAAAAGCAAGGAGATGAAGAACATCCAATTCTGTACTTAAGTCGAAAATTTACTAAGGCAGAGAAAAACTATAGCACAACCGAAAAGGAATGTGCTGGGATCATTTTCGCAGTAAAAAAGTTGAAACATTACCTGGATGGTCAAAAATTTACCATAGAAACTGATCACAACCCATTAATATGGTTAAAGAGAAATGCGGGAAACAATCCCAGATTAATGCGGTGGGCGTTAACCTTGCAGCCCTTTAACTATGAAATCCGACACAGACCAGGAAAAGACATTCCTCATGTGGACTGTTTGAGTCAGGTGGATTAAAAGTTATCTGTAAGAAATTTTGTATATAGTTTATTGTTATTAGTATTGTTTTTATTATGTTAATTAATTTGTAATTTGAAACTTGTAACTTTAGTGTAGATTTAAGTATTGTTTAGTCAGGAAGATTAGCCTCTCTAGAATTGCTTTGATGCACCCTAACCTAATTTGATTGCAGAGATTTTCTGGAGTTTTTCAACCCCAGAAAACCATCTTAAGGGGGGGGAAGTTGTGGCATACAGCCCCCCTTCCAATTAATTAAAGTTGGCCAGACCTTAATCTCTACACAGAGCAGGTGTGCTGATACTTACAATAGTTTGGCTCCAGACTGTCTCGAACTGTGACACTAAAGTACAAAGAAACTGCCCTGCTAGTACGCCCTGATGGTCGTGAGAACAGCGGAGTTTCCGAGGAATTTCTTCGGCCAGACGAGAAGGCGCCCGCCCGCTCAGCGAATGAGGGAGGAGCGCGGGTTGCCATCGAGAGAAAGAGTTTCCCCAGGAGCAGGGCTGGAAGCAGAGAGTCGGGGATTCGTATCTTGTCTTCGGCCAGTGAAGGTCGGAGGGTTTTTTTCTTGTCCCGTTTACCAGGAGAGGTAGCGAGACTTAGTGATTTTTTTTTTTGTGTTCCTCTAGGAGCAGAGAACACAGGTCAGCTTATTTTCTGTCACCAGGGAAGGTGTGCAGGTCAGCTCGTAAGAGACATTTTACTAAATTATCCTAGGACTGAATTATATCTTTTCTGTACCTGGAACGGTGCAAGTATTGTTTCAGTAAATCGAATTTCGGATCACGGAGATCCACTGAAACTGTTTGTTAAAAGCATCCACTCAACTATCGATCCATGCTGTAACTCCTAGCCATTGTATATACTCCTCCAACATCAATATTGTAACTAACGGTTGTACATAGAATCTTGTTTAAATTTTAATTAAATTAATTTTCTTATCAACTTCTGCTGTGACGGGATTTTCTCATTCGCTACCAGAACCCTCGCCCGAAAGTCCGAAACGCCACACCGTAAGGTAGCGCTAAAATTCTACATATTTCACCACTTAAGTAGAGGCTCTATCTCAGCTTCTGTTGAACATTACAACTTTGACAAAATATATAGCTCACTCTGTTATAATAAAATAAAAAATAAATTAATCTTGAGAGTGTTTGAGTGCATATTGTCCAAAAGATGGCGCTGTTATTCTGCATGTTTAATGATTTATTTAGTGGCTATATCGCAGCTTTTATTGAACATTAAAGCACAGCAGTTTAAACTTAGTGTGTATATCGGTCGATGCATTCATGTATTAAAAATATAAAAATATTAAAAATCTGAATTTTTTAAATAAATAAATAAATAAAATTATATATATATATATATATGTGTGTGTGTGTGTGTGTGTGTGTGTGTGTATGTTCTATGCAGAGAGGAAAAGATTTTTAGAGGACGAAATAATCTTTTAAAAAGCTTAATTCATTTACACAGGATTCAAATTTTAAATAAGAAATTTTATAAAAGTGCTGAAAATCCGCATCTTGCAAGATTTATGAGCGTGATTAACAAAAAATTTCTTATTTCGCGAAATTTTGGCATACGGATTTCAAGATTTTACATTTATAATATAGCAAAGCATTCGATGTTTCGTGAAAAAAAAATCGGTTTTAATTCGATAATAATCGATATTAATTTAAAAAATATGATGCGGTAATCAATTAAAACGTTTATACGCTTGGAAAGAATATTAAATGGGCCCTTTAAAGTTGAGAAATTGAAGAATTAGTTTTTCGCACAGGTAGATTCATAAATTGGTCAGCGAAAAAAAGAGAGGAAAAAGTTAAGTAGAAAAGTTTAAGTTAAGAGAAGAAAAGTTTAAGTTTCCGGGGTGAAACTTAAAAAAAAAAAAAAAAAAAAAAAAAAAAAAAAAAACTGTATTTTTAAAAAGAAATTATACCATTTGACTTTGTAACAAATGTGCCTTCCAGATGTGTGGACGTATTTTATGTTTTCGCGTCTATTACGTAGGGTTGGCTATTCAAAATGGACGAAATTTTTTCCTTTCTCTTTTTCCTTCCGCAGAAGGTTCGTGTGCATACTTGGATGGAGAAAAATGCCACCGGACTCACTTTTAATCGATATTAGTTTACTGTTACGATGATGTATTAATTAATATCTCCGCAACTAATTTACTTTTTTTAACTTGTTCCGTTACTATCTGTTGCACTTAGTTCTACTTACTCGCCAATTTCTGTAATTTTGCGACACACATTTCGCTGAATGCATAGCTGTACAGACATACTCACACAAAACTTCTTTTATTACTACAGACTAGCCGCTGTCTTAAACCAGCTGGTTCGCGACCATTAAAAATCTGACCTTATAAAACTCCCTCTCTGTAGCACCTACGCTGTCTTCTTCCCATTTCAGAACGTACAACAGCCTGTTTGCTCATAGTGCAAATACGCTTGAAAACTCTTACGGTAGCAAATTCCTCTTCGGTGGTGGGGATTTCCCTCCCTCCCCGAAACCCCACAATTTTTAGCCCCATTTTACTTTTTTAAATATCCCACGCCCCCCCCCCCTCCCCCTCATTTGTCACTCAATAAATTTTACATTTTATAATATTTTCTCACTGCTACCCTTAATATTTTTACATCTTTGAAATTAGTTTTAATAGATTCCTTACTAACCTAAAACCATATACAAAATTTTTCAAGACTCTGGAAACATTTAAAATTAAAAAAATTATATCGGATAACAGGTGGCACTATTATGGAGAAATTTTTTCTTTTGGGTTCATATCGATCGAAAGGGGCGCTGTCATGCTGTAATTTCTAGAGACCCTATCATAGACTTATAAGTCCGTGGACCCTATATTAGAAGAGACAGGATATTGACGACAAGTTGGTTTACTTGGTGCCAAGTCAGAGCGAACCCCGTAGAACGTAATGCCTTTATCTTCACAATACAAAATAAATGCAAGAAAATTGTATTGTATTTTTTAAGATACCAATGCAGAATAGAAATATGTAATTTTTTTTTTTTTTTTTTTTTTTTTTTTTTTGCGTCTGAGAGAGAGAGAATTAGAAGAAAACGAATTTGTTTTCACTTTCAATCAGATATGGTTACTTTTTCAACTCCGACCGGAAAACCGAGGAATCTTTGTTATATATTTCTATATCAAGCAAAATACGTCGATAGTAATTATAACCTATTTATTCTGTGGATATACATACATAGCTGCGAACTGTTCCATATTTTGGCCACCGGTATTTTTTTATAGAAATTTTTAGTTCGTTTAATCCTAGAAATCTGATGTGAAATCTTACCAAAAAAAAAAAAAAAAAAAATCTATAAAATGCACCGGTATCGAAAATACGGAAGAGTTGGCAGCCATGTACGTTGCTTTATTTAAAAAGTTAGAAAAATTCTTATAAATGTATGATGATCTTAGTTTTTGGGAAGTAATTCATGTAAAAATGCAAAACTATGGAAGTAGCAACGAAATTATTTTTCATTTGTTTATATAAAAATTTATGTAATATTTTTACAAGCTAAAAATATACATATTATTTATTTAAATTACGCGTTATTGTTAATTATCACATAATTATTATTTATTTATTTATCTATTTTTGTAAAAATACTAATAAATATTAGATATTAAAAATTTAATTAATAATAATTTTTAAAAAATATTAACTAATATCTTTTCAAACTGAAAAATCTGTTTTTTATTTATTTTATTCACGTTTTCTCACTTAATTGATTTTGTTTATTTTTCAGTTTGCAAAAATATTACGTAAAAGAAATAATAATTTTTCATAATAATATTTTTTTTTTAGATAGTTATTAAAAATTTATTACGGAAAATATGATTTAAAAGCAATTTATATTTCATATGCTAGTAAATACACCTTATTTTCTTAATATTTATCTATTTATTTTAAGAAAGCGGAAAAATTTTGCATACTTGTAATTAAAATATATATTTTAATATAATTGTTTTAAAAATGTATGTTTAAATATATTAGGAAAATACATGCCAAACTTTCCCGCTTAGTGTCAATAAAATTTTACTTTACTTGTAGAATAATCAATCAGATAATTTAAATAAAAAATAGATCAAAACATATTAAAATATAGCATGCAACATAGCAGAGGCCAAAGTATTTAATACATATTAAAACATAATTAAAACATTTTGTGTTTTATAAAGTTTTCAAAGGTAACGCAATTTAACTGCAGATAATGTAATGTAATCTGAAGTAAATTTAGCTTCAATTGTGGTACAGAATAATATGAAATCTTGCTCAACGTAATGAAAAGCAATGAAGCAACTGGCACGTAGCTCCATTTTTAAAAATGTTTTCAGCCCTCCTAATCTGTCGTTAATATTATCATGCTTTTAGTAGTATGGACAATCAATTCCTTGACCTCAAAAACCTTAAAATACGAATTTTAAAGCTGTAGCCCCATTCCATAATTTTTTTAATATCCCGCCCCCCCACACACACACCTGCCCCAAATAATTTTACACTTTCGAAAGCATACGGATTCGATTCCTCCCCCCCCCACCCCCCCGGAAATTTTGGAACAAGAATTTATACGGATGTATCAGCCACAGTTTAAATTTTGTATTTATATCTGCCGTCAGGTGGCGCTGTTAAGTATCGTTGTTATACGTAACTTTTTTCCGCTCATAGGAATATATCAGACTGTAAAATGTATCGCGGTGAGAATCATCTGCAATGTTGCGCTACTATTATGTATATTTCCCCATTTATGTAGAAGCTATATCTTAGTTTCTGTTGAACATTACAGTCTTGACAAAAGGCATATCTCGCTCTGTTATGTGAAAATAAAAATATAAATTTATCTCGAGCGTATTTGGGTGTACATCTTAATGCAGCTGGTGCTACTATTCTACATATTCCATTAGTTTAGAGGCTATACCTGAGCTTACATTGAACATTACCGCCTTAACAAAATATATCAATCGCTCTATTTTTCTTACTCATGTTAAATTTGTGCGTTTATTGGCTGAAATGTGGTGTTGCAATGCAGTAGTTTTCCTTCCTTCTGAAAAAGCTATACCTCAAAATCTAATGTGTATATCTGCATCATTTTTTAATTTTTGTGCATATTGGGCAAAGAGTTTTCTGTTCTAAATCATGTTTAAAAAAAAAAAAATCCCCAGCGTAGGCAAAATTAAAATTATATATAAAAACTATTTCAAAATTAAAAAAAAAAATCCTCATCACTAAAAGATGCTGCATTTCTAAATGAATAACTTAGAATTTACATGTAATGTATGAAGTGAAACAAACATTATTATCCCTTTAAAAGGAGTTTTTCTCTTTTTACATAAACAGACGTTTCCGAACGTTTGTGAGTCTAATAGAAGAATGAATTTGAATAAATATTAATTGTCTAAAACTCTAAGGAGAATTTTTAGATTTTGAACAGGAGACAGATGAGCATTAACCATGGGCGATTATCAACTTCTAGTTAAATCAGTTTAAAATTGAAAAAACTCAAAACTGCACTTTTGATCTCCAGTACCATGTCACGTGGTACATTAAAAATTGAAAAGCAATTATTTCGGACCGGAAGATTGTCTGCCAATATGCTAAAATATCTCACACTCTCGAGTGTGATATTGATTAAAACCATTTAGAATTATTGCTATTAAAATTATTATTTTAGATAATAATAATAATAATAATAAAAATCTAACTGTCGCAATGATTAGTGAGTTGCATCTTTGGATTCAGAAAACATTTCTGCATCTGGGTGTATGGATTTTGAAAGAATTGGATGGATATATTTCTATTTTATCTGGCAGTTTAACGCTTCTTAAACATTTTTTAAACCCACACTTTACTGTTTTTTTAATTGACATGCGTTGATATTTTAATTAATATCTCCGCAACTAATTAATCATTTTTGTTTCTCACTGTCCTTTTCGGAAAGCTTCTGTGCATCCATATGTCAGTTTTTATACTTCTATGTTTCGTAGCGACGGGGGTCTGAACGTACAGATAAATAGACAGCCAGAATGACATCTCACTTTATAGCTTATAAAGTGAGTTTGTGGATTTTTTCATTTCTTTAATTAAACTATTCCACGCTTTCTCTCTCTCTCTCTCTTTTTTCTTTTCTATAGCTAATTTTAGCATTTGATCAACAGTTTTATTGCATCCTACATCCACTATAACGCTATATATTTACATTTAAATTTAGAATGCCGCATTCACGCGAATAATTTCAATGAATATATCTTGGTTAATTATAAAGTACCTGGATGAAAAAGTTCGCTCAGCCTCATTGGAAAAAAAGAAAAAGAAAAATCATTCGTAGTGCAGATACGGGGATTTGTTTTCAGATGATAATATTTCTTATTTGTTTGCCTACAGAGTACGTTACAACTGAAAGCTAATTTTCCTGAAGATAGGGAAAATTCAAATCAAATTATCATATCAAATCTTTAACTAGTATATCTTTTCAACAATGTTTAAGCCGTTTCCTAGAAGACTAGATTTATGCTATATATTTTTCCAGGAAAAGGTCAGTAAAGGCCCTTTTATTTTCAATAACAAGGTAAATGAGACAGGTGTTTCATCTTAAAAAGAAAAAAAAATATTCTTTCTTTGACAGATTTTAATTTTGTACGACAGGACTAATTTACATATTACTATCTCACTAACAACAGAAAAAAAGGCTTTAACGATTAATTGGAAGATATCACCGACATATATTAAGAAGATACAGCCATCTTTTCAGAAACCCTTATCAGTACATATCCAGAAGAAATAGACAATAAATATTCAGAAGCCACAAACCAAATATATTCTAAATGTTTCATTATCAAATATTCAGAAACTATTTTCTATACATATTCTGAAGTTAGAGCCGACAAATATTCAGAAGCCATAATCAATACATATTCAGAAAGACATAGTTAGCCAACACATAGTTAGGGCCATCATCAATAAGTATTCTAACTATATCGCCAACAAATATTCGAAAGCCATCATCGATATACACTCACGTTTGTGAAAAATTCAACACCATGAAAGGATTGTCAGAAATTAAAGAAATTTATTCCACATATTACTGATAGTGGTGCAAATAAACGATCAAATGTACAAGACAAAATAACAAAAAGAACGTCTGAAATCAGTACTTTGTGTGTCTGCCACGCTGAGCGATGAGAGCCTGGACACGTCGTGGCATTGAATCTTACAGGTTCTGAATGTAATCCTGGGGAGTGACATTCCAGATGGCTTCGACTTGACGCCAAAGTTCAATTTACTGTGCGCCCCACCTGCCCATACAGCACAGAATGTTTCGGTTATGTTGCAAAAAGCTTACAATCTTACAAAAACGTAACACGTTTTAGTATGCTCTCTCATACCTTTCTGAAACATTCATCCTTTTGGATTTTCTATCTGTTAAGTGATTGTAACATTTCTGTTACGTATCTGATTTTTTGTTACGATCGCGGATATTTCTACGTTTTTGAAACTAGTCGGAAAGCAAACTGAACGTGTTTAAACGTTTCGGAAATGTTTATAATGTTTCAATGTTATATGATTGTTACGTTTCTGGAACATTTTGTGCTGTTAGGATGTTGTACGAGTGAGTAGCCGAATGACAAGCGCTTAATATATATATATATATATATATATATATATAATAATAATAATATTAAAATTTAGATCACTTTTAAGAAGAAATGAATTTGTAAAAGGCATGGAAAATGTCATAATTCAAATATTTGTATCGATATCGAACTTGAAAAATAGTGAAATTTCACCTGCTATAAAAGTTTATTATAAAATGCGTTAAATGTCTGATAAATAATACACGAATCGTTAACTATTACATTGAATTTGCAAAGAGAAAAGATAGTTTTAAAAATATCATAAGATGAATATGTATGTTTATTTATAGCTGTCAGTATTTTTAGCATCATAAGAGCATATAATTACAAATGCGATGCAATTTAAAATAATCATTTACAAACATTATTTTAAAAAAAGCACGAAATAAACGAAATAAACGTAAATGATTATATTTGCATTAAGGGATTTCATTTAACAGATTTTTAATTTTCTCTTTCGTAAAAATAAATTAAAAAATTGATAAAAGCCTCTTTTAAACGTATAAAACTAAAACCTTGTTGATAATTATCAAACTCATTTGTCTTCGTTTCAGCCAAATTTATTTTCCTGTATTTACAGGTAAATATAGAGAAGCGTATAAACATTTTTTTTTCTCTAAATGTGTGTTGATTAATTTATTATCTTCCAGCTTATCTTTTACTTTTTTAAAAACTAAATTGTATTTAATTAGCATTTATCTCTAATGTCACAGTCATTAAAATATATTCTATTTTTTCTTTTAAGCAAATGATACTTCATATGTTCAACTAAAGCAAATTCAAACTTTAAGTAATTAAACCAAGCACGTTTATTACATGCATATATTTTTATTTTATTTTATGTATTTATTTATTTTTTTTTTTTTTTTTTTGAGGGCTTAATTTAATGAATAAAGAAATAGATTAAAAAAAAAAAAAAAAATACAGTTAACTGTTAAATATTACGAAATGTGTTAAACGATTCGCTTAAAAGGAATATTTGCTGCAGAATAGTTTTAATTATTTTTATTTTACATAATTTTAGGAAAGAGAAAAATCCTTTCGCAAGCTAATACATTTTTTTTTTCTAAAAAAATTGTAATAATGCAGCATAGATGTCAACGTTGACATTTTTTTTATTTAAAGTGATGTTTAACAGAAGCATTTTATGTAATCTAATAGGTTTCAGAGACAGCAAAACAAATTACGATTAAAACAAATCTGTTATGTGCCGGGTGTTCCATAGGCCTGTAGGCATTTTAAAAATACATAGAAATTGAAGGGAATGGTAGATTTCAACGCGGTTCGAAAAAAAGTTATTCCCATGAAGGGGCGTTTATTTATTTATTTATTTATTATTATTATTATTATTATTATTATTATTATTATTATTATTTTTGTAAAGAAAAAAAAAATATATTTAAATTTATTTCGTCTATAGAGGGCATTGTTTGTGAGAAAATCACATATTTCCATAAAAAACGTTATTTATTTTCCTGCATATAAATTCTATTCTATGTGTTCGCTATCATCACAAATTGCAGTTTGCAAACGAGTTAGAACACTGCTAATTAAAGCTTCACTCACCGATTCTTAGCTCAGTGGAAACATCTTTATCCACCAAGTCAGCATCGCAATTAAAACTTCATGTATGCAAAGTAAGAAGCAAAATAAGAAATAAGCTGTGTTAATTATAAAACCGTGCAAATTTTTAAGCCTTTGATTTAAATAGTTTTCTTTACGCGTCCGTGCAACATCCACTATTGACGAAAAATGTAACTAATTTTTTTCTTAAAAAAAAAATCCCTTCCGGAGAAAAATTTTCCCGTTGAATTCTATCAATTGCTTCAGTTTTTATGAATTTTTTAAAATATCTACGGACTTACCGGCAGCTGTTATAAATACTGATGAAAGGGGAAAATATAATATTCTTTTGTATGTCCTTGCTTTTAAACTTTACCTATTTATTCATTTCTAAATGATTTTTATTGAAATTGAAATTTTCATTATGGTGTCCTATAGTACAGGGTGATTATAATTAAAGTTACGATTTCAAAACGATATAATTTTAAAACTACCCATCAAAGCGATTTGATATTTTACCGGAGCAATTGTGAAGTAATTAAATTTTGTTTTGGGGAGGAAAAAAGTAGTTCCGACATGTTCCTATAGATGGCGCTGTCAGGGTAATGTCAGGGGGAAACGCCTAAATGGACTTTTAAACTCGGGAATGCTGTTAGCTATACAATGGAATAGCAGGAAACAATAGACTTCAAGGGTTTACAACAATATTTTAATCAAGATGACAAGAATACGTGTTTACAGCGGCAACAGTCATAGTGAAAAGAGAAAAAGAGAAGCTTCATGAAACAAATAATTAACGGCACATTTTGGAACTATTTATTTATTTATTTTTTTTTTCTTTTGCAAAACAAAATTTCATTGCCTCACGATTGCTCTGGTAAAATACCAAATTGCTCTGATGGGTAGTTTTAAAATTATAGCGATTTGAAATCGTAACTTTAAATATAATCACACTGTACTTTGTACATAGTAGCAATTACACTAAGGTGGTAATGGTACTCTCGACAAACATCCGCTGTAGAATAAGCGTAGTGTGGTAGTTTACAGAATAATAGTCACGATATTGGGAATTTGAATCTTTTCCTTATTTTTGGCTTTTTATTTATTAAGACAATTTTCTACTTATATGAAGCAGAAAAAGAAAAAAAATATATTTATGAGAAAAAAGTAGTTTTAAGACTGATAGAAAATTTTTATTGTCTAAAATTTTATTTTATTTTATTTATTTATTTATTTATTTATTTTTTTTTTTTTTTTTCATTATTTACATTTTGTCTAAAAAACAACAATTGTGAAAAAAAAAAATAAATAAAAACATTTGGAGTTGTCTGGTTAACAATCTAAAAATAAGTTTACATTTATGTGATTTTGAACAAAATAAATATGGTACATATCAGCCTCAAATGCGTTTTAAATTTTGGGAACTTTTTCTGAAACTTTGCTTTTAATTATTCTCAAAATCTTTTTTTTTTTTGTTTGTTTGTCTTAGTTTTTATAGTTAAGTGTGCCAATTAAATCAATCTATCTTTTTTTTTTTTTTTTTTTTTGCACATTTTTAATTTATTTTGCTTATACATCATTTGAAATTATACATTCCTTAAAAAAAAAAAAAAAAAAAACTCTTTTATAATATTATATTTATTACTTTAAAAGGTGTTAATATCTTAACTATTTTTTATGTGATTTTATTATCTAAAAATCATGCTTCATCCCATATATCTATAACTATACATGTATGTTTACAAGTAAACAATGCTTTAAACTCTTTATATAGTCTTACTCTTGCAATAACTGAAAAGAGGTTTCGCTTTTATTTAGAGTGAATAAATTCCAAAATGTTTTTTCTAAAATCTTCTGAAATCCAAAAGAATAATATCTCAGTGTCTGGAGTAAATGTGCGCTTTCATGGAAAAAAAAAAAAAAAAAAAGAAAAGAAAAGAAATTAAAAGAAAAGAAAGATGAGAAGAAAAGAAAATGCAATATCTTAAAAATATTTTGATGTATCGGTATATAAAAATAGACTCTTTTTTACTAAACAAAGCATTTTATTTTGGGGTATTCTTTTTCTTGATTTTAAAGTTTGCTGTGTTTAGTGACAATGCCATTCAGAAAAGTTTATAATAATACAAAAGTAAAGCTGTTTAGTACTGAAACTAATTTAAAGAATTTTTAAAAATTCTATATAATTTGAAAAGTAGAAAACAATTTTTAACATTTTCTTTTTTGATATATTCTTTTTTTTTTTTTTTTTTTTTTTTTTTTTTTAATTGACAATAATAAATTTAATTTGGAAATCCAAATTGCCTTTATCATTTGTATTCCCGCAAATTTAATTCTTCAGTACATCTGTATTTCAATTAAATTAATTAAAAACTAAATTAACTGTAAAAATTGCATAATTGCTTTTTAAACTATTCTTAAATCCTTAACTGTCATATCATGCATTTCATTTTAACTAAAAGACTTGTGAATTTTATTATTGCAGTTATTAAAATTCTGGTATTTTTGTATCATTCCTATCCAATTTTCCTCTGCTATAGTATCCACCATTATATCGATATTCTCGTCCCTCATGTGTTCTGTTTACGGATAACTTTGGTAGTATTGCCAAATTTAGGGACTTCTAGCTAACAGTATTTTAGGTTGATTTATTTAGAAATCGACCTATTGCAATCACTTCGTTTATCTATCTATCTATCTATCTATCTATCTATCTATCTATATATATATATAATGAAAATTTTGTCATCACGATAACTCCCGAAATAATACTCCAAATAGAACCAAATTTGGGCAGTGAACTAATCTTATAAATAACTTGGATGAGTTCGTTAACCAAGTTTCTCCGACTTTTTGTTTTCAAGTGGCAGCCACTTGAAAATTTCAAACCAACATTGTAAAAAGCATAATTAAAGCAAGATTTGCTTGAATTTTGATGTAAATACAGGCTACATAAGGGTCTCAATGAAGTTTATTAATGAAGTTTATCCACCATTTTTAATAAAGTGGCAGATATTTTAAGCTAAGCGGGACCACTTGAAATCAGGCTACCACTTGAAAATTTAAAATCACTATAACTTCCGAAATAATACTCCAAATCGAACCAAATTTGGACAGTGTCTTAACTTATCTTATAAATATCTTAGATGATTTATTAACCAAGTTGCTCCGCCATTTTGTTTTCAAGTGGAGACCACTTGAAAATTTCAAATTCAAATTGTAAAAACGTATTTCAGATTTGTTTGAAATTTGATGTAAATATAGACCACATAAAGGTCTCAGTGATGTTTATTAATAAAAATTAACCGTCGTTTTTAATAAAGTGGTAGATATCTTAAGTTAAACGGGGCCAATCACGCTGTAGAGAATAAGTGTTTGCCATATTCTCAATTGTAGATCTTAGATCTTAACTCCTCAATCTTAAAGATGAACTTAATTGCTTAATTAGCTAGTAATAAGAAGAGCTCGAGACAAGGTTAACAAATAAATAACAAAGTTTATTTAACATTCAATATCAAGGAGGGCGTTGAGCTAACTCTATTATAACTTTTAATAAACCCCAGAAAACAGCTTTAACAAGACATAAAACAAAAGCAGCAATCTCACCAATACTGATCTTGTCGATGGTTGCTCCCTGTTATCACTACTCTCCTCACACCAGGATATCGGCCGGATTCCCGAAGCACGATTGATCCTTTTTTTAACTTACGCCACAATACTACACCTCTCTACCACCATACGTGTAAAGCTATCACCATCAACATTTCTCTTAACTCCACACTAATCAGCTACCAACTCATCACCATTCCATTCCATTCCATTACCCCTAGTATTCACTATCTTTCATTTTATACTACATCCTAACAAACATCCTTTCCCTTCATTTTAGTTAAAACTTACAATCACTTCCCATTCATCAAACACTCAGATCCTAATTATTTCACTGCAGCCTCATGCTGACATAAAACTAACTCGACCAAGACTTTCGCCGAGTTACTGGCGACGAAGTGCCTTAACATTTCCAACTTTTGGTGAAGGTCTAGAGTGTCGACCTCACAACGCTACCACTTGAAAATTTAAAATCACAATAAATTCTGAAATAATACTCCAATTCGAACTAAATTTGGACAGTGTCTTAACTTATCTTATGAATAACTTAGATGAATTTGTTAACCAAGTTGCTCCGCCATTTTGTTTTCAAGTGGAGACCACTTGAAAATTTCGAATTCAAATTGTAAAAAGCGTATTCCGAATTTTTGTTCATTTTGATGTATACATAGATTATACAAGTGTCTCAAAAACTTTATTAATAATTTTTATTCGCCATTTTTAATAAAGTGGCGGATATCTTAAGTTAAGCGGGAACACTTCAAATCAGTTTACCACTTGAAAATTCAAAACCATGATAACTTCCGAAATAATACTCCAAATGGAACCAAATTTGAACAGTGTTTTAACTTATCTTATAATTATCTTAGATGAGTTTGTTAACCAAGTTGCTCCGCCATTTTGTTTTCAACTGGAGACCACTTGAAAATTTCAAATTTAAATTGTAAAAAGCGTATTCCGAAATTGTTTGAATTTTGATGTAAATACAAGCCACGTAAGGATCTCAATGAAGTTTATTAATAAACTATACCGCCATTTTTAATAAAGTGGCAGATTTATTATGTTAGGCGGGGCCACTTGAAATCAGGCTCACACTGGAAAATTTAAAATCACGATAACTTCTGAAATAATACTCCAAATCGAACCAAATTTGGACATTGGTATTATCATATAATTATCTTGAATGTTTTCACTGGGCAACTTGTCCCGACATCTTTTTTCTAAGTTCCAGCCACTTGAATACACACTGCCACTTGAAAATATGCCATCACGATAACTTTTAAAATACTAAACTGATTTTTAAAAAAGTTGGATAGTGAACTTATGGTTCAAATAGGTAGGATAAGTTCACTTGGTGACTTGATCCGCAATTTTATTTCCAAGTGGCGGCAACATGAAAATTTGTCATTATGATAACTTTAGTAATACAGAATCAATTCGCATCAAATTTGGGTAGTGGATTTATCATTAAAATATCTCAGAGAAGTTCGCTGGGCATCCCACTCCACTTTTTTTTTACAAGTGGTGCCACCTGAAAATTTCTTATGATGATAATTTTTGAAATACTGATTTAATTTAAACTAGAACTGGACAATGAACTTATCATACTGGATGATTTCGAAGGGCAAGTTGTTTTGCCATTTTGTTTTAAAGTCGCAGCTACTTGAAAATTTGCCATAATAATAACTTTTGAAACACGGCACTGATTTAAACCACAGTTGGACAGTGAACCTATGCTTCAAATATCTTGGATGTGTTTGCTGGGCAACTTGTTTCACTGAATTATTTTCAAGTGGTGGCCACTTGAAAGTTTGTTATCACGGTAACTTAAGAAATAAGCTTAATCAATTCAAATCAAAGTTGAAAATTGGATTTATCATTCAAACAACAAAAATCTAGAAAATTCAAGTAACTCTTGAACCAGTCACGTTATTGCGTCCATCTTTAGTATATCGATAATAATTATTTTCTCGCCAAAAATCGCCAAAAAAGTCGCCATAGGGGAAAAGTCGCCAAATTTGTCGCCAAATTTCTTACCTGCGTTACTGGATCTTTTTAATGCGTTTTTAAGGAAAAATTAGACTATTTCAATGCTAAGACAAACTAGAAATGCAGAAAATTAAAATTTTATCATCTTACTAAGCCTCTTTGAAAGAATTCGCACTATATGTATGTAGTAGATTTATCTCACAAATACATTTCATATATTTGTCAACTTAATCCTCCATTTTGTTTCCAAGAGGCGGCCACTTGAAAATTTTAAATTCACATAAAAATGTATTTATGAACCGATTTGCTTAAAACTCCATATGTGCATAGCCTACATCAATATTTCTACCAAGTGCATTAATAATTTGTAGCCGCCATTTTGAAACAAAATGACGGCTATTTGATAAGGAAAAAGAAATCAACCTACCCTTCCGAATAAGCCGGAAGGGCTTGTTTTAATTGTAACCTGTTGCCTGATCACTTTGACGATTAATCTCTAAAATTATGTATATCAAACATTTCCTCAAAATTATATGTGATTATCGTATAAAAATGTCCCTAAATTAGTCAACACCGAACTGGTCAGAATTTCACTTTATGGACGATACTCATAAGCCCATTGTACTGTAGGACTTTAAATTGATTTGAGGACACAGATTTTTTAATTTAATTTTATAAGTTCATTCCTTCGGACTTTGCAAAAGTGACCTTATAAGCGAGTTGACCTTATAACTGTTTAAATTTATTTTTTCTCTCAATAAATAAGCATGTATATCATTAGCGAATGAGCAAGCCTCAACAAATAAGCATGTATAAGCATTCAAGGTAATGGTTCAAAGTTTTAAAATGAAAATAGCTCTTAATATTCTCCAATAACTAGCGATCTTTGTTTTTCGGAGCCATCCATATTATCAGCTCGTAAAAAATTGTCAGTCTTTACTTTTTTCCCCCTCTTATACATTTTTAATTCTTGAAACAAACAAACAAACAAAAAATATTTCATTGACATAATATAATTTAGTACGACAGGGCTAATTTATATATTAATGTCTCATTTTTTTTTTCTTAATTAAAAATTTTTCAACAACTATTCGGAAGATATCACCGACATATATTAAGAAGATATTGCTAGCTATTCCCATTATCAATATATATCCAGAAGAAATAGGCAGTAAGTATCAGAAGCCATAAACCATACATAACCTAAATGTTTCGCCATCAAATATTCAGAAACTAATTTCTATACACATTCTGAAGTTATAGCCAACAAATATTCATAAGCCATAATAAATACATATTTAAAAATATATCGCCAATACACAGTTAGAAGCCATCATCAATATGTATTCTAACGATATCGCAACAAACATTCAGAAGCATTCATCAATAGATGAGCCATCAATATATGAAGCAATCATCATCTATATATTTATTAAATGTAGCCAACAAATGTTCAAAAGTCATCATCAATTATCTGCAAGAATATCCATAAACCATTACCAATAAATATTCAGAAAATATTGCCAGTATATATCCAGAAACCATACAATTTCAGAGATGTTGATGGTCTCGGATACTAAGATCAGAAATTCATTTTTACATGTAAACAAAGAAGAATCTCTAGCTTAACAGTAGGTTTTGAAAAATGTAAAAGTTTTTACAGGATTGGCAAAATATTTTAAGATAGTTTAAAAAACTAAATGTTAAAACTGAATGTTGAAGGGCATCTTGACAAAAATAAAAGTGAAATGGTGACAACGCAAAATCGCTGTCTGAAAGAAATAGTTCTGCCGTACTAATAATAAAACATTGTTGAACATAATCTTTAAAAAAAAAAAAAAAAAAAAAAAACATAATCTTTTGAACATAATCTTTTAAAACATAATCTTAAAAAAAAAAAAAAAAAGTTAATAAGATGCCTTATTCGGACTTGCTGTTTAACAAATGAACTAAGTTGCTTTCGTCAATCTAGCCATTCGGAGTTTTTTGTGGTTTTCAGAGAAAATAACGTGAATACGGTCAAGAACCTCTTGGTAAAACACCAACGGAGAGTATCCTACAACATGGCGAGGCTCGAAGATTAGGCAATCGGCCTTCACAACGCAACACTCAACAGACAGACACTAAATTTCTTACGCAAGTTGTGCCTGCCCTCGCATAGTTTTCTGGAAAAAGATGATACGTAGAAGATGAGAAGGTAGAAAATGAGAACTGGTCGATTGAGGCTGTTGTTTGGTGGTCATTCTTTGCGACCTCATTATGGTCTCATTAGACCACGATCTACGACTTAAAATGTATTCATTAATTCTGCAAAAATAAGTGCTTGAACCAGGAGACGAGCCCTACACTGGAAAACCGAAGACCATAGCGCTAACCATTCAGCCACCAGATGACCAGGAGTAGTGATGGAGAAATGAATTTTCCCCAGGGACAGATCGTGTTTCTTTAGATTTAATGTGTCACTGTACGGTATTTTTTTTTTTTTTTTTTTTTTTTTTTACATTAAGACTCCTTACACTAAGGCTTATGACTTAAAGTGAAAGGCGAAGCACTAGGAACATCAATGTGTGAACCATAATTCACAATTGGCGTATGGCTATTGAAATCCAGAGTGGTTAATTACTCAGATGTCAAATAAGATCTTTACCATGAAATATTTATTCTTAGTAAATAAGCTTGTTTCACGTTAAATATCAAATAAATCACTGCATTGACTTAGGTGGATGTAGAAGTCATCCCCAAACAAATTCAGATAAAAGTGACTTTAGGTGATACAGTATTAGAGACCTGATTATACATCCGATAAATCATAACACAGAATTTCTATCTGATGATCCAGGACTTTTGAAATGTGACTTTATATGAAGAGCGACATTATATCGAGGTCCCACTGTATTTATAAATAAAACGTCATAATTTTTGAAAAAATGTTTAAATTTGCTTTGTTTTTCTGCTATCTCATGTAATATGCCATTTAATAATATCTGAAAAATGTTAAAAATATAAGGAGCTAAAATTATAATTAATTAGTTTTCCAATAGTTGAAAATTAGCTAACATTAAACATAGGCGTCGAAAAATAAAACATTGCGTACTATTTCACAAATTTATGTTATTAAAAATATTCTCAACATATCAATTAAAATAAGCGTGTAAGCTTATTTAATAAAAATGCATTCAATAGTTTTTCGCATAGTGTTCTGATTAAATCTAACGAATAATAATAAAAAAAGACATTTGTTCTCTGTAAGGGCACTTTTTTAATTATAGTATCTATAATGACGTGCAGAATTATTCTGCTAAAATTTTACGGAATCTCCAATACATAATATTAGTATCTTTCCATTAACTAAAAACTGTTTTTCAGATAAAATAGATGACTAACACATTATTTTTTATCTAAAAGCTGCACCAGTAAAACTATCTGAAACAAAAAATATCGTTACAGTAAATCTATAAAAACAAACTATTATTATTACAATAATTTTAAAATTCAGTATAGTCGTTACCTTTTTTTTAAAATATAATTCTTTTTTAACAAATATTTTTTAAATAAAATTTTACATCGCTTATCATGACATTCATAAATAAGAGGTCTTGTTGAAAAAATATTAATTGATTTTTTATATGTTAAGTAAATAAAAAATATTTTGTTTGCCATTCCTTATCTATATTCAAAAGTTAATCAATATGGTTTTTAACTCTCTAAATATTAATATTAATCGTTGTTGCAATGTTTCTGAACCCCTTCTTTGTTCTAAATGTAATATAAGCCGATTTTTTAAGCTCTGGCTTTATAACTTGCGGTCATCTCGGTTGGATGTGAAACGTGGCCGCCTAGAGCCAAATTTCCAGCTTAAATAGCCAAAAATTTTTATATCTTGTTAAAACCCACCTCACTACTATTTCGTTAACATTTAAATATTTTGCAATCTCGTGTATTAAAATATTTTTTTTTATTTTCATTCTAAAATTAATACTTTTTGTGGTATTACTAATTGTCTTATCCTTGCCTTTTTTGAAATACGTTCTAAAATACAATTTTCCTAACAATTGCGTTTTGTTTTTATCATTTGTCTCAATTCTAAATTGTACATGGAGGACAACGTTATTAAATCTATTCGAAAATTTGCTTTTAAAACAATAAAATTGGCGATTGCAGAAACAGAAAAGGAAAGTATTCGAGTACGGCTTTTTTTTTTTCTGTTCCTTTAGTGTACGTGTATTTTTCACATTAATAGTGAAAAGTCTTTAGAAAAGTCATGTCCGTGGGAGTCCTTTTAAATAACTCATTGAATAAAAGCAGCTATAAAAAAAGTAACAAAAGAGCTGTATTACAATTTAAGCACAAAAAGTTCAAATGCCAGAATTTTTTTTAAAAATCCATTCTTAACGAAAAGAATTAGGAAAACAAGATTTCAGTGGGCTAAAAAAATTAAAAAATTATGAGTTAATTATTAGGTTGCAGTTGCTCTGGTGAGTCAAGTTTAACTTTTCTCAAGCTAACTGAAACAAGCAGGTTTGATTATGGAAATGTGACTAACTTAATAAAAATTAATCTCTTAAAAGAGTGGCACAATCTCCGTACATTATGGTACGGATGTGCATAACATTTCAAGGAATAGGACAAATTTACATGCTCAAGGCATCAATTAACTCGAAATAAAACACGGAAATTATAAAAGTGGCGCCTGACCGAGTATTTTGGTGGTATTTCAGACTTTTCCGCAAACAGCATTTTAAGCTGATAATGTTCCTTGCTAAAGGGCGTCTGTGGTACGTTTATTTGATTCAAATATTTCAAATTATCTATCGATTCCTATAAGTACCCCTAATTCTATAAATATTCATAGCTTTTTTCACTTTAAGTTGAATCCCTCAAAGAATAGCGTAGAATTTTTTCGTTACCAGGCTAGAAAATTGTTCTAAACTCAATCGACTCGAAAATGTTTAGTCTATAAAAAGGCGGGGAAAGAGGAGGGATAATTCAAAATTTGCAACCTAGATCTCTGCAAAAACTAGAAAAATATATTTATGATATTTGGTGCAGTGAAATTTCTGAGATTTATATTAAAGCACTGTATATTGCGCATTAGAGCAGAAATTCCATATTAAAGTAGAATTAACCCAATGCAGAATGCATATTTATATTAAACTTTTTTTTTAGATCTAACAAAGAAATAGTTTTATTTCATATAGTAAAACATAATTTGTTTATTTCATATAATAAATAATAATAAAATACAAAGTATACATTTATTGTATTACGTTTAAAATAAAAGTTTTAAGTAGATTCTTATTAAATACATCGTAGTGTGTAATAAAGCGAATTAATAAATCGAAAATGTACATAGGTATCTTTTCATCTCTTTGGTATTATGTAAACATGACAGCTTTATTTGTTTCAACCATTAGTTTTAAGTTATTATAAATAAAAAAGGTATAAGTCCATTTTTCTGCAGTGCGGTTTTTTTTTTTTTTTTTTTTTTTTTTTGTACCTTAGTGTATTTTTGAATTTATAAACATACTTTCTCAAAAAAAAAAAAAAAAAAAAAAAAAAAAAAGCCTATCAAAATTAACGGTAAAGATAATTGAGGATATTTTTAAGCCTGTTAATTGTACTAAGTTTCTAATTAAGTGAAGAGTCTTAATAAAGTCCTAATAGATATGAAACGGGTCTTCAAACTGCATTTTAACCCATATCGTGCCAAGCATTGAAAAAATATATCTTTTTTCTTTATAAAATCTTAAATATATGTTTCTTTAAGCCTATGTACACACACAAAATCAAAAAACTTACTAACTTTTTATTAGCTAAATCGATACAGGCTGTCCTAAAAAATAGTACAATGGTTTAGAACTGTCAGAAATATAAGGAAAACAGACCATCTCTCTATATTTGTTTATATAATTGCTTTACCAGTACAAAAGTGTGGTATATTACCTCAATAAATTTATGTGTCCGTTATTCTTGACCGTAAAACGTTTTTAAGTAATAATGTGTTGAAAATGTAATGAATATATCTTCAAGAATCGTCATTTAAAATATATATATATATATATATATATATATATATATATATATGAAACGTTAATTTAAACTAACGATAAAGACACATACAGTCGGTAAGAAAAGTCTCCGAACACTAGCAAAAATTCCTATGTAAAATAAAGTACACTTAATACAGTTTTGTTAAATAAATCCATGTCGAATTCTGTTCTTACACTGACTGAGAACAGGATTCGTCATGGATTTATTTAACAAAACTGTATTAAGTGTACCTTTTTTACATAGGAATTTTTGCTAGTGTTCGGAGACTTTTGTTACCGACTGTATGTATTTATTGGACTTTTAAATAATATATCGCGTTTAATTTGAATCAAAATATTCAAAAGAATTTATATAAATACCACTTATGCATGGGGGTCCTATTTTCAGGATGATGGTGAAATATGGGTTAAGATTTAAATAAATGACACTTAAGTGAGTATAACGAACACTTTAATTTTTTTCATCTAAGTAACGCATCATCTTTTAAATTTCCTTTTTAATTATTAGATACTGTGACACTAAAAGAAAAAAAAGTTAAAAAGTGTGAATTTTCCTTATAATTTCAGTACTTACAGTGTGGCGAAAAAGGTTATGCACAAGTTAAATTTTTAATAAAATGAAAAATATACACGGGCATGCCTCGAACGTTTTACTGTATCTAAACAATTGGATTACAAATTCATGTTCCGAATTCGGAAACAATTAACTGAAAGTAAAATAATAAATTGTATAAAAATAAAAATTGTGATGTCGCAAAAGTTTAAGCGCAAACCAAAAATATTTACATTTCACAAAGCACAAAAGTATTTTAGTAGTCTATGGTGTTTCCATTGATCCTGATGGGATAAAATACACGATTTTCCATTGATAACACGAGCTTTCGGAAGGTTTCGGGAGCGAGTCTGTACTAGGCCTCCTCGGTCGCTGATTCGAGCTCTTGTACTGAATAATATTGCTTCCCATTCTTGTAAAAGTCACGTGAGAGAATTCCCCAGATGTGTTCTATCGGATTGAGATCTGGGATGAGTGCTGGCCAGTTCAGTACATTGATATTTTGAGATCTAAGCAATTTTTTCTACAACAGGAAATGTGTATCGATGCATTGTCCTGCTGAAAGATCCGGTTGGGACCACCTAGGAAATCACTAAACGGCAATAAATGATTACTCAGAGTTTCCTTATACTTCTTTGAATTTTGTCTGCCCTTAGTAGCAAAGAGATGTTTGTCCATTGTAGACAAAAGAGCCCCATACCACGAGCGAGCCAGCACTTTATTCCCTGTTGAATATGTTCTTCGGACCTTTCCTCAAGTCACGCCAATAGAAAGAAGAAACAAATTGTTAGTTAGAGCCATACTTTTTATTCTTCTATCCTCACGAAATGTGGTTTTTATCGGCCTTCCTGAGCGATACACAATTTTGAATTTCTCTCCACGCTGCAAAATTTATAAATCCCACGTTTGGTCTTATCTGAAATAAGTAACATTTGAAAAAAGGATTTACCTTCCATTTTCAGCTTCCACAGTTTCGCAACTTTTTCAGGCGAGAACTGCAACGATTTCGGCATTTTGATAACTCGTACAGCGGTGAATCTTATGTCCTACACTTTATACTCTAGGAGATAAGGCTCACCAATCTTCCACCAATCACATTTACCGAGATATTTGCATAAAACCTCATTTGCGCTTAAACGTTTGCGACATCACAATTTTGATTTTTTTTTTTTTTAATTTATTATTTTCCTTTCAATTTGTGAAGTAGCCATGGCTACTTCCGCTGTCTCCGTTATAGTAAATGTTCTATTAAGAGTCAATCAGAAGACTTCAGTTATAAAACAAGAAACTTTTATCAGAGCCTGATTAAGGGGGAAGCACACATTATCTCCGCTCTCACCGGAATATTTTTACAATTATTTTTTACTTCATGTCATAGAAATTCCACGCTTTGACGAGGAAATATTCTTTATAAAAAATGAACGGTGTAAAACAATCCAATTTACTCACAGTTATTAGACACCAGAATTCTTTTAAAATAATTTTTAATGAGAATTTTCTGTTTATTATAGGAGGAAAGTATTTGTTAAAAAATAACGGTGTAAGTATAAATAATGTGTGCTTCCCCGTTAATCAGGCTCTGACTTTTATTCCACTAGAATAAGAGGGGCTTGAGCTTTGAAAGAACTCACAGATACTTTAACTTAATTACTTAAAACTATTATAAATAAATCTTGTTCACCACTTGAAGCTTTAATAAATACCTCCGATGGCTTAATTGGAAACCTTCAGACTTCGAAGAATGCTTTCTACATCGAAATAACTTCCGGAGCATAAATTGACACTGCGGCCTAATTTAATCCAAAACCAGACTTCTATACTTCTTCTGTTTCAGCTAATCAACACTTGAACTGATACAGCAAATACTAACAAGTATAATACACCATACATCACTCAATCACATAATATCATATAATACCATCTACACCTTTTGCGATGCACTTATCACACTATTTGAACTTCTTTAAAATAGACAACATCATTCACTTCATTTTACTAAGATATTTCTTGAAAACTATCCATATTTAATCACCTTTCACAATCTGCGAAGATCCTAATTTCCTTTTATCTGACTACGTTCCAATTAGTAATCACCCCATGCTTACCTAAAATCACCTCTGCTCGACACCTTCAATCTAGCAATTTCACCTTTAACGTCGCCACACTATGCTGGATCCAGCTAGAACTTCCCCATCCTCAACCAATACTTGATCTGAACTCGACGCCATCTCCTTCAATACTGACTTCCTTCAGCGACCTTTATTTTCTCAACTCGACGTTACGTCTACCTCACAAATTAATTATTTCTGAATTCGAATCATGAATTTGTAATCCAATTGTTTAGATACAGTAAAACTTTCGAAAAATTCTGGTGTATATTTTTCATTTTATTAAAAAATTTAGCTTGTGCTTAAACTCTTACGCCGCACTGTATAGCCAATGACTTATACTAAAATTCACGAAGGGCATTTTTTTTCCTTTTTTTAAATTGCATTGAAATACAACAATTAAAATTTTACGAAAAACAGTGAAACTAAAACAAATAGATAGAAATTTAAATTTTTAACATTCTGAAAATTTTAATTTTCTCGTTACTATTTAGTTTTTAATTTTCTCCTCGATTTTACGTTGGTAGACCTGCTAACTATGCTAGTTAATCCAGAGACTAAAACATACTAATTTATATTCAGTAGTATTGTTAGCCCCGCCTTCTTTTTCACACCAGTATCATTTTAGAGTATTTTTCTTCTTATTTAATCGTAATTGAATTTGGAGATTATTACTGTAAAAATTTACCGGTGTGTGAAAAAGGGCGTGACAAACAACACGACGGAATATTAATTAGGATGTTGGAGTCTCTGGATAATCCGTAATGGTATTAAGCCCCGCCTTTTTTTCGCACCAGAATAGTTGTAGAGCAATAGCCTTCTTATTTAATCATGAGAACATATTGCTGAATATTACTCTACAGCTATTCTGGTGTGAAAAAAAGGCGGGGCCTAATACCATTACGGATAAACTAGCATAGTTAGCAGGTCTACGGTGGAGTTTAAAAATATACTCAAAACGTATTGGTTTATTACTTTGTCGATTCATTAATAAGGTATTTTTGAAAGTATTTTTATATCTAAATGTGGAAATTTGATGCTAATTTGTAACATCCAAGCATTAAAATTATCAAATAACTTATCAATCAAATTACAAAGTAAAACAGAAAAATGTTTTAATATATTGTAAAACTACAATAATGTAAAGCTGAAATAAATAAATAAATAAATAAGTAAATAAATTATCAGTAAGCATTAAAATTTTTTCAAGGAAAAAATAAAATAAAATAATAATAATCTGAATTTGAATTTTATTTTTACTTTATTTATATTCAAAGGAATAGCTTATTAGATTTTTCAAAAATTTTTGACTTGTGGTTTTCAAAGGAATTGACCGTTTTGTGTTATCTAGAATATTATTTCACCAGTTAAAAAATGTCTGTCTGATTACGTGAGTGCATGTGATAAAAATTTTGTGGCAGCTGTACCTCAAGAACTAATGCCCAAATATTCATATAAATTTACATGAAGTTGCATTTTGGTATAAATTTGTACCTGCACATTTTTAGTGAAAATTTGACACACAGATTACGTTGTAACACCTTTTTTTCATAATTTTTAATACGGCTATAGATGGAAAATTTTCTTATAAATGTGTACAATGAGAATTATTTTTAACAAATAATTGTGAATTAAAAAAAGTTATTTATCAGTAAACGTTAAGCACATTATTTTATTATTTATTTACTGTACATATAGGAGCATCGAACCCATCTTCTTGAATGACCTGGAGATGTAAATTTCAGTAGAAATACATTTTTAAAAACTTGTCAATACATAAAAAAAGAATGGTTGAATCATAGATCTGTGATAATTTAAAATAAATTAATCGATATTTTTAATTTTCAACAAAATACACATTTACAAAAGAAAAAAAAATCACCTGTCGCGTTTATGACAAGAATTTGACTTTATTTCGACATTTAGTGTTGCACATTTGCGAGATGAAAACCATCTGTTTTCTTTACGGGAAGGTATTTGAATAAATAATAATTTGAATAATTAAACTGTACTTCGTGACTTTGCATTGTAAAATACATTGAAAAAGTTTGGTAATGACTACAAAATACTAGATTTTAATTTAAAAAGTTTTCGAGGTATATATTTTATAATATTTCGTACTCAATTCACAGATAATTCAAGAAAAACAATGCATAAATCTTCCGCAAAACTGTGGTTAACATAGTTAGATATAAATACATTCTCTATTTAGGAAGGTCATTTCAGTCCCAGTGGTAAATTTACGGGCAAAGCCCAGCAACAAAGATTCCAGATAAAGCCCGTACAAAAAAAAAAAAAATAAATAAATAAATAAATAAATAAAAAAAGTAAACGATGAATGATGTATCGCCAGTAATTTTACGTTGTGATGAAACATGCAACCAACCTGTAGAAAAAGTAGCATTGGCCGTAAAATTAAAAGTTAAAGTTTGAGTTTCTCAAATACTTTAAAAATATTTCCTACTATTATTACACATGAGTGCAGGGAGATATCCTCAACACTAAGCAAATTACTTATTTTTTTACACATATAATTTATTTATTTTTTCATGAGACGCAAACGGACTTGGACAGCCCGGGATTCAAACGCACAATCTCTTGTTCTAGAAGCCAGCGCCATGCCAACCACGCCGTTGGGCTCACAGTGGCATTTCTTTACAAAACTAGAAAAGGTCAACATCAGCACTGGGTTGATAAATCATGTCATACGCAACAAAAGACTTCTGGAAAAATTTTGATACCGATTTACAGCACAATGTGAAATATTCAATCTTCAATTATTTTTAGAAAACTAGCTGTAAAAATATTCAACAACCTTTGCTGTATTTATGATAAAAAATGCTTTATTTTTACAGAATTTTTTTACATGGATTGAATATTGTTAACGTTCAAATTATGAATAAGAATTATTTTCTTTTAAGACTATTTTAAAAACTAAATTTGCTATTTTTGACAAAATTAAGAAGTCAGTCAATTCTCATATTGGAAAAACAAAAGCCCCCCCCCCATTTTTTCCCCCTATAAAGACAATGATACTGATTTTTGAGAAAGAAAATCTAATGTATTTTTCGAAATCATTTTTATTCGTAAAGCACTAAAGTGGTAATCTTCACATTAGAGGAAAATAATGGGGAAGAATCTCTCACCCTTCTTCAAAAACAAAATGAAACTTTTGAAAACTATGTGAGATCTCAGAAAATTAGTCGAGACTCCAAATAAACTTTGAACAATAATAATAAATCCTTTACGGACACATAGAATTTCTATCTCCAATTAATACGATTTTTTTTATGGTTTTTCGATCTTTATGGTTTCCGGGGGCCCTTCAGCCAGTGTTGCCAGATTTGGGGACTTTTTTATTCAACTCTCACCAATAATTTTGAGAAGTGATATTTGCTATACATAATAGACGTTTATCTTTCGAAGTGCTTAGGCAACCGTTACAATTAAAATTTAGCTGCGGGGGTTGAATAAAAAAGTCCCCAAATCTGGCAACACTGCCTTCAGCTGCCGAGTGGTTCTGCGCCCAAAACTGGTGGACGTGAGGTGCTTTTTCGATCCCAGGTCGTGCTTGTCGGCCTGGCCTTTCGGAGTTTCCGTGGTTTTCTCCGAAACTTGCGTGAATACAGACTAGGACCCCATTGAAAAAAAACCCACGGATGGCACTCCCTCTCAGGCCTAGGACCTATAGCAGTCAATCGGCCTTATTCCCAAATCCAACCCAATCCAATCCTTTATGGTTTCTGTAGTGGGTTCAAAGCAGGAATAACTAGAGCCTATTTCTTACTCATCCAAACAGGTTTTCATTTGAAGGAATTTGCCCATAAGAAAATGGTTTGGTGGAAGATAAGAGCAATTTGAGTATATTAACGGCTTTTCCACGTAAAAGTTTTTTTAAAAAAATTATACTTTCAAAACATCAATTTACGGGCTATAGCTAGACCAGTTAGCTAGAAAAACGGTCATTTCCCGTAAAATTATACGGTCAGTTCCTAAATTATGCTTTCAAAACTTTAATTTACAGATTATGACCATTTAGGTAGCAAAACGGTCATTTCACTTAAAATTATACGGTCAAATACCATGATTTTACTGTGTATTTCACAGGCCTTAAAGAGATTTCTTCATTGCAAGTAAATCATCCGTTTATTGCATGACAAAAAATAATATTCAAAATTTTTACTAGAGAATATTAATCTTTGAGCAGAACCGCAAATAAAAAACCGTGTAAGAACTAAAAAAAAAAAAAAGTATTAAAAAAAAAAAAAAAAAAAAAAAAAAAAAAGATATTTAAATATCTGAAATATGTTTAAAGAAGAATTTTTTATATTTAAATTTTTATCATATAAATCAATCTTTTTTTTTTTTTTTTTAACTATTCTTTCTCACTTATGGTGCCAGAAAATATTTGACAAAATTTAATTAACATTAAATATATTATATGCATTATCTATTTCATGTTTGCATAATTGTAAACTTAAGACCTATTGATAAATATTTATTAGTAATTTTTAATTCAATAGTTTTTATTAGTGAAATTAGATTAAATAGTAAAAGTTACGCAATACTAAAAATAGTATAAACAAACATCTTAAATGGGTTATATTTTATTATTCTGAATTTTAATATTTATCTACATTTTATAGAGCAAATTTTAAACATATGTTCTGTGAAATAACTGTTATTTATACGTTAAATACTAACTAAATTCAAATAACTCTTTTTTACACAAACTGTAGCAAATTTAATAAATAAATGTATCTCACGAGACTCTCTAACGAAACGTCATAAATTAGGAGTATAAAATTGTGCGTTCAATTTATTTTAATAACAGTCAATTACTAAAAATAAACGTACTGTGCGGTATCTAATTAAAATAAAATAAAACATTGACGTCTTTTTTGTTAAATCTCTAAAGAACAACACTGTTGGAAATTTATTTTGCGTAATTAAGGTATTAATATATAGAGTGGTAAATAACGTTGTGAACTGTTTATTGTACTTCATAATTGTTATTTATTAATTTTCTCGTCAATTATATATATTAATGTTTTCTCCGTAAAAATAATAGCATTTCCCAGATGGTTATTGATAACTCGAAAATAATTAATGAAATAAAAATTACAAAGTTACACTATTTACCATTCATAAATATTATTATTTTTATGCCCTTTTGTAAAGAAAATCACACATTTATAAATAATATTATTTATAAATGTATGTTTATTATCAAGATATATATGTTTTTAAACGTATTTATAAATGAAATTCGAAAATATTAAAAAAAAAAAAAAAAAAAAGTTACATTTTTTCATCAGAAAAATAAGAGCAAAAAACAAAAAATTTAGACAAATATTTTTAAATACACTACCTACGAATAAGTATTTGGACACTTTCGAATTTAAACATTTTGTTAAATATTTAGAAAAGTTCTTTAGGAATCATCTTATAACTTTAGTAGCATAAAGAACATGTTGTACCTCATATATGTCAGCATTTTTTCATTATCTGTCTAAATTTGTATGAAGCTACCGCATATATTCATGAAGATATAACTCTTTTTTTTTTTAAATTGAAAAAAAAAAATAAAAAAAATACACCTTTTTAATTATAACACATAGTGTATTACGTCTAGTGCAAAGGCATTTTTTAAAAATGTGGCATACTACATTAGACATAGAATACTGCAATCAGAATGCAAAAATGTTTAATATCTTACGAAATATGAGCATTTTTATTAAGTAATTATTAATCATTTCGCATAAACAAACGCACCGAAAGACATTTTTGACATCCTTATTTTTCAGACAAGCCTTTTTTCACTCATGCATTGATGACGTTAGATTTTTCACAAACATGGTCACTCAAAAGTACAGTATTTTTTGATTCTGTTGTTAATTACTATAAATTCTAAATTTATTATTGTTATATAAAGAATCAAATTACGACTGAACGATAACATGACTAATATATGAGTTGTTTTTAAGTTTTATTTCCTTATGAAATAAAATGTTTATGCAGTACGTAATATTTATATTTTTGACAAAATTACAGTAAGTAAACCTGGCTATTAATATGCCGAATGCCATGTCAGCCATCGGTGGCTGACACTGAACTTTCCGTTTATGCCGCGTCAACCACCTGTGGCTGACAGTGCAAACTATGATATAAAGTCGCGTTAACCACCAGTGGTTCACAGTACAAAATTTGGTATAAAACTAAAAAAAAAAAAAAAAAAAAAAAAAATACATTGTTTTAAGTAATTACTGACTACTTATATAAAACTAGCAAGCTACGCCCGCTTCGTTGATCACTAAATTTAAGTGAATTTTCAATTGAATCATTATTTAATTTTTATATCACATTTTGGGCTTTGTAATATAATTAAAAATTCCTTTTAAGGTCAAAAAGTCGAAAAGTCAAAATAACATATTACAAATTAAATTAAATTAAATATTTTCTCTATTTTGCACTCGTTTTGAAACAATGCTCAGGGATGGAACACGGGCGCAGAATTCATACCGGAATCCGTTGAAGAATTTTCTGTACCTATAATATCGCTGATTTAAGAAGTAGAAAATTTTCTTACATTGATAGTGGTATGAATTCTGCGCCCGTGTTCCATCCCTGAATGCTCTATGGTCTTATAAGAATGATTTTCAAGAATAAATCAACAATTGTTTACAAATTTAATGGATTATGTATGGGAAATAAATACGCTGTAATCACACTTGCCAACATCCTAATTAATATTCCGTAGTATCGTTAGCCCTGCCTTCTTTTTCACACCAGTATTCTTTTAGAGCATTTTTCGTTTTATTTAATCTAAATTGCATTTGAAGAATATTACTCTACAAATTTATTGGTGTGAGAAAAAGGGCGGGACTGACAACACCACGGAATATTAATTAGGATGTTGGCAAGTATGGCTAAAATTTAGAAATGCAGCTCTGAGAATTTCAAAACTGATAATTTTTAAAAAGTTTTTCATTATTCTTTAATATTAGACTGTTTTTTGTTTAATATTAGACTCTTTTTTTGAGATAAAAGAATTCGAATGATATCGCGTTGTGAAACTTTGCAACGTAATATATTTAAATCAAATAACTTGACGTACATAGTGTTCTCACAAAAAAAAAAAAAAAAAAAAAAAAAAAAAAAAAAAAATGAACAGTTTTTAGAGCTCTTTTAAAAAAGTATCACATCTATGCAGTATCTTAAAAAAAAAGTCATCAATTTTTATTAAAAAAATGGCCGACCTTCATCTAAAGCAATTGAATGACATCGCGTTGAGAATTTTTGCAACGTAATATCTTTAAATCTAATAACTTGATGTATATAGTGTCCTCACAAAAAATGAACAGTTTTTAGAGTTCTTTTAAAAAAAGTATAACATCTATGCAGTATTACTTTAAAAAAATTCATTAGTTTTTACTTAAAAAAAAAAAAAAGGCTGACTTTCATCACCAAAGTAGTTAAATCTAGACAAAACAAGAATAGGAGTGGCCCACCCGAATGTGTTCCGTCTACAAATTCTTTGCTTTATTTATATAGATTTACTTAATTTTTATTTTTTACAGAATTATGTCATTAAGGCATTTTAATGGATTTTATTGAAACACAATAAACTTAATGTGCTTCTAAGCTGCACGCGTGGCCACACGGGGGTTTTCTTAAGAATTTGCGCTCACCATATTAAAGAATTTGAGATTTCACTGTAAATTAATATTCTTCATTTAAAAAAACAATAAAACTTAATTTTTGTAGTTCTGCTTATTTATAGAAATTGTCTAATATTCACTTAAGAAAAAAAAAATTAAAAAAATATATATATATATATATAATTTCTATCTTTATATAATTACAAGAAAACTGTAAAATTCAATAATCAGTATTTTTGAATGCTTCTCGATCCATGCACGATAATAGTATGTTAACTATTATTTTATTTATTTCCCATAACACTTCTACAGTATAACCATATTTTTCGCGCTTACCATCGAGGATGGTTCAAAAGTCTTGGAAGGGTGCCAAATTGATCGACAGTTTAAAAGTTGGCAAACATCCAGTCATTCGGAGTTCCCTTATCGCTATTTTCTTTCAACCACAAGGATTATCCCCCCTATTTTACCACTGGAATCGTCGAGTCAGTGTTGCCAGACTTGGGGACTGTTTTATTCAACTACCACCAATAAGTTTGAGAAGTAAAATTTGACATACATAATAGACGATTTATCTTCGATGTGATTAGGCAACTGTTACTATAAAAATTTAATGGTGGATGTTGAATAAAAAAGTCCCCAAATCTGACAACACTGCGTCGAGTTAGCACAAGAACGGAAGCTCCTATGTTTATAAGAAACGTGGTAAAAGAATACCTGTTGAAAAACCATTTTCCTTTAGAGAATTAAGGTATTAAAATTAATATAAAATTTATTTAATAAGTTTCACAGTTTATTATAAAAATAGCATTTTGTAAATATTACAAAATTTTCTTACATACTTTTCTATGAAAATTCATGTGATTTAGACATTAATACAATCACTAATTTTTATGGCTTCACTGTGAAATCACTTGATATATATATATATATTATATACATTATCATTGCGCATGAGCAACATATATGCTAACATTTCCAATTTGTTCCAGAGTACTGGTGGTACTCGACCACATTTCTCACCAGTCTTTTCAAAGAGTAATTTTTTCCGATAACTAATTACGATTAAGTAAGAAAAAATTTAAAAAAAAAAAAAAAAAAAAAAAAGATATAAATTAAGGTGTGTACTAACAATTCTTCGGAATAAATTAGAAATATTAGCTTATCTACAGTTCCTCCTACCGATCTATTCCAATAAATATTGTACCAATTTTTCATCTATTATACCTAGAAAATAGTTAAGCCAATATTTCTAATTTATTCCGGAGGATTATTTCGCAATAAATATAGTGCCAGCAGAGCCTGATTAAGAGGGAAGCACACATTATCTCCGCTCTCACCGGAATATTTTTACAATTATTTTTTACTTCATGTCATAGAAATTCCACGCTTTGACGAGGAAATATTTTTTATAAAAAATGAACGGTGTAAAACAATCCAATTTACTCACCGTTATTAGGCACCAGAATTCTTTTAAAATAATTTTTAATGAGAATTTTCTGTTTATTATAGGAGGAAAGTATTTGTTAAAAAATAACGGTGTAAGTATAAATAAAGTGTGCTTCCCCCTTAATCAGGCTCTGAGTGTCAGCCAGACACCGATATAATTTGCTTCCACTATTATTTTCTAACAAAAACTACTGTCATATTTAATCACAAATAGCTGTGGGCGGTACACGGCAAAGATGCAGAGCTGCCAACCTAATCCGGCCAATTGCTAGTACCGCCCCTTTTTCTACACCAGCCATTTCTTAGAGTTTTTTTCTTCTTAGTTCATCGCAAATATATTTGAAGAAAATTACTTTAAAAATTAAGTGGTGTAGAAAAAGGGGCGGTACTAACAATTTGCCGGATTAGGTTGGCAGCTCTGAAGATGTATGTATGGCATAGTTACCGACTCTTCCTTTTTACCCAAGAGATTTTGTTCCAGAAATTTTCTATAACAATTCTTAATTTATTTATTGTAGAAAATAAATATGTCAAAATTTTCTATTTTAAAATAATTGTGATGAAGTTGATTTAAAAATTAGAAATATTTGAATCTATGCTGTATGGTAGCAGAGGTAGCAAAATAAAAAAGCGCAAATCTCATTTTTCTGTGTGATTGACAATACCATGTGCAAAGAATTACACCGAGGCATTTTTACTGCCCACCTTTTTTCACACCAGTTTTTGTTGAGTAATATTCCCCAACATATATGATTCGCACGGGCCCTCTTTTTTTAGAAAGACTCTTCCACCACTATTCTTTAACAATAAAATTCATTTTTAATTTTTAAGCATATTTTATGGTATAAATTACCAAAAAAAATTAGTAGCATGCAAATTTATGTACCGTGCGAATCCTGAATAGAATATTACAACTAAATAAGAAGCATATTGCTCCTCAAAAAATGTGATGTGATAAAAGGTGGGTAATAATAATATTCCAGAATAAAGGAGACATTTTTTTTTATATCTGACAAAATATGAATTTCAGGAATGTTTGTCTAATAAATTCCGAGGTAAATACATCTTATAATTCGTCTATGCAATTGAATAGTATCGTTCTTTTTAGTATAAATTACTGCTTAATCTGAAATTAATCATCTGTAACACGCATTTTGATGAATGAACTTCAAGTGCAGACGATTTTAATCTCACAAAATTTGAACTCAAAAAGTCGAAGGAATGTCACTTTTGAACCTTGCACACAGCATCTTAGGAAATACATTTTCCTTTCGTTTTTACGTTTTGACGCATTCTCCTGAAAAGTACTCGTATTAGAAGTTTATAACCCTGAGAAGGCTGATATTGCCCGGGGAAAAAAATATATATATTTTACTGAACCACATAAAGAATTATTATTATTTCTTTTCTAACTAAATGTTATTGAATAAAGAAAATATTTTATTATTCTTTGTTCCCGAAATTAACGTAATGCAAAGATAATAGCAAAATACACTAGTTAGCAAATTTCATATTCGTTCTCAACTACTAATTTAAAATAGAAATTTTTGAAACAAAATAAGACTATAGATTAAAAAATATATTATTCGAAAATAGTGTTGAAAGAATCGAGAGAGAGGGGGACTAGGTTCTCTCCAATTACCGTATACTGAAAAATAACGCACAAAAATGTTAGCTTAAATATACGATTGTAAAATTGTTCAATTTAGATGTTTTTATTTTTTTTAAATATTTTATAACATTTATTAATATCATTTACTGTACAAAACATTTTCAAATGAAATTTAACAAACATTAATTTCTCGGTTTCTGTAAAATTATACGAACATATAAAAAAAAAGTTCATTCGACGATTTATAACGTAAATGTTTAATAACTTTGATTGTTCAACATTGTATTTCTTTATATATGAAAGGAAAAATAAATTACTAAACCCATCCGTTTCGCAAAAGCCGTAAAAATATACGTTTATTATATAATGTAAGACAATAATAATAAACTAATTTGTATATTTCTTCCGTGTATCTTCATTAGCATGTAAAATATACTCAATTAATGAATCTGTAAATTTAATTTAGTAGAAAGAAGGAATAAATACTAATATTTGCAAATTATATTTTACTTATGTTGTATTTTCATTTTATTGGGTGTGAACATAAATAAATAAAATCGAAATTCAAACAACTTTTATAATTATTTGTGTTGTAAAATTTAACAATCATTTTTGAATATATAATTCTTTGCACATAGGTGCCAGGTTATTACGCATTGTCCGTATAATTTTAAAACCAGTACTTTTTAATAGCATTTTTTATAGTGATTATCTGCAATTAAATTGTACGAGGATTACCATTTGTATAAACATTAGTAATAAATTTATTTTGAGTATATCAGACATGTCAACGTTTCAAAATTACTGCAAAACGTTGTTATTGTCCGCCTTTATTAACATCACATTTTGAGTAGAGTAATTTTCTTCAATATGGTCAATATGGAATTACGATTAAATAAGAAAATTATTTTTAAAAGTAAGTGGGGGGAAGAAAAGGAAGCCAGGTATAAAAAATGCTGCAAAATAAATTAAAAATGTTACGATACCTGGCACACTGTTAAAAAAATACAACTTTGCTGCCAGAAATTCTCTGTAATTTGTGAAAAAAGTCGTAAATAACGAAAAAAATTACGTTGAGAAAACGTATTTTTTCTGAAATTACAGAGAATTTCTGGCCTCAAAGTTGCATTTTTTTAACAGTGTATGTAGATGTACAGAAAATTATCGCTAACTTTTAAATTTTAGAAAACGATTTCATAGTTGCCAAGTCTCCCGATTTAGAAAGGAAAGTTGTGTCACTGTTTAAAAACAATTACATTTTATGTACAGTCGGTAACAAAAGTGTCCGAACACTAGCAAAAATTCCTATGTAAAAAAGGTACACTTCAGACGGTTCTACTAAATAAATCCTTATCGAATCATGTTCTTTGACTGACTAAGAAAAGGATTCGACAAGGATTTATTTAAAAAAACCGTATGAAGTGTACTTTTTTCACATAAGAATTTTTGCTAGTGTTCGGACACTTTTGTTACCGACTGTAAGACTGAGTATGTTCCAAGTTAAGGATTCAATATTTTGCGAGTTATTTTTACATAGTTGCCAACTTTTACCCTTTTAAATAACATAAAAAAAAAAAAAATTTCTTTGTCTTATTTAATTGAATTTTAGTTTTTACATATAACTGAAAGTTTCTACATAAACTGTGGTACTCAAAATGCGTAAAATTTAGCAAATTTATAAATGAGAAAATAACAATATTAATTCTTCAGGGAAAAACGAGACATTCGGCATCTCTGTGGCAAATATAAAATGAAATTATTTCAGTTATTGAAATGAGCATTTTGAAAATGTTTTTCACTTTAAACGTTGCTTTCTACAATACGAATTAAAGAAATATGTTTATCAGAAGTCACTGCAAAGAAAATTCATAAACTATATAAATGTGTGTGTTCTTTTAAAATTAATTATACTAGTCTATTTTGTGTGAGTTAAACACAAGCAAAAAAAAAAAAAAAAAAGATGATGGGTATCATAATTGGTTTAAAAAAATTATATAATATTTTCGATGTTGAAAAAAAAAATGCTTAAAAGAGTGGGCGTGGGCTCCAATCCCACTTCTGACACTAATGTCCCATGTGGGATGTGGAATCTCTCCAATACCTGTCCCCATCTTACAGCTCCCGACGAAGCAGCCAGCATACCTCTCAACCAAGAAGTAGAGAAGAGTAACACGCGGTAGGCAACATTCGAGTGAGCGGGAGAAGTGTAACGGCTACGATGGACAAACGTCGTGTGTTACGCTCTTTCGACGAACAAGACTTTAAACTTAAAACAAAATAATTATGATGGTATGTTCTAATGCAACGAAGTATATCTTTAAATACTTAATCCAGTCACTTTCTGTAAATAGCAAACTTTACTCTCCTATAATCTAATAGTTTAATTAAAGCTACTTAGTAATGTATAATTCTATGTGTTTCTTCAGAAAATCAAGTGTGTCAGAAGTCTCTCTAAATATATTTATCCCCACAAAAGTACCTAAAATTTAATAAGAAAAAATTTATAAAGGATAAATATCGTTGGATCTTGAAAATTTTATAATGCATTAAAACATCGTAACTTAAAATCTCTGATATTAACGACTGAATCTATTAAACAGTTAAATAAATTTTGTATAGCATCCTAATTTCAAAATTATTAAAAAGCTTATATATTGTTAGTTTATTTATTCAACTAAAATTTTTGCCAAATCCTAAAATGAATAAGACAGGCTTTTTAATAATAAATTTTCTTTATTTGACAAAAAGGATCACCGTACTATACGTAAACCGCGCTTCTTCATAGCTTTGTATACCAATTAAGGCGACAAATAAAGTATACTAGAGGTAATAGAGCAAAATGTGGTATATTTATATACAAATTTAAAATAATTTTTACTTTTAAATATTTGATTTTTTTTTTTTAATGCTTTATTGTGCATTGCATTGCGAGATTAAAAGAAAAATCATTCTAATTATTAGATTTCTGTACTGATACGTATAAAGGATTTAAGTCCAAAAATGTCGATTTTGAGTTACGTGCATTGTCAGACTCAGAAAAAAAAAATTTCTATCGATTGGTATTAAGGATTTAGGTCTATGCCATTTAGTCTCTGAGAAAATCCATTAGTAAAAAAAGATCCAAGTCAGAAATTTAGCACTCATTTATGGTATAAAATATTTAATTCAATTTTTTCTCGTTATTAAAGGAAGGTTGACAATCATTGAATGGTATAAACGGTACCAGTTAACGAAATCCCTTTTTCCCAATCGATTCTTCTGATTAGATTTTAATTAGCACTAGCTGGAACCCGTCGAATTTGACGATCACTTTATCGACCGTAATGTTTCAAATATCGTCGCATCATTATTTAAATGTATTTCATGTTAAAACATCTAATATAATTTACGACATTTCACTTAAAAAAAAAAAAAAATCAGTAAAATGCTGCGGGACTGCGCTGCTGAAGGCAGTGGGGACACGGGCCGACTTTTTACCCATTCATAAATGATTTTTTTTTTTTTTCAATTTCTTTTCTTAAGACTAAAAGTTACTGTTAGTGATTCATTTGAAAATACTGACCCGCTAGCGGGCGAAGCTCGCTAGTACTTTTAAATATTTACAGAAGAAGTTAAAACATCCATATTTCCTTTATTAATAATAGGATCTAATTTAAAAATAAATATATATTATTAGATTTAACAGGGAGCGGTCTCCGCTCACCACTCAAAGAGCAGTGTCGAGCGCTTATATGTATTGTTACATATTTTCCTTCATCAGTAAACTTTAAACCGTAGGTGTCGGCCTAATGAGCCTTCGTGTACAAAAGTGACTGCAGAGAGAGCCCTCCCCCTCCCAATCCAGGAGATCAGAAAAAGGTAATAAGCAACATGGTATGTGGACGAAATCATTTTACGTTCATAATTTTCTTTAAATTTAAATTTATACTTCGACAATCTTCTAACAAAAGATATTTTAAAAACAGTTTTTTTTTTCTTAGTTATGAGAGTTACTTTTTAATAGATATGAAGGATTGAACAAAGACAGGAATTTCATTAATTTGATTATTCAACAGAATTTTTTTTACATTACTTGTACAACATATAAATTTACCAAATAATTTTCAACAATCTACAAATATCTTAGACATTTTCAAGCAATAAACATGGCTGTAAGATTTCGATCTTTAAAACTTAACATGAAGGCTGCTTTCGACAATTATCGATTATTTACTTTGTGTACAAATTCTTTTTTTTTTTTTTTTTTTTTTTTTTTTTGTTTAAGCCCAACTTTCCTTATTTATTCTTTTGTTTATTCATTGCAAACATTTTTAATGGTGCGAAAATCAGTTAAATTATATATATATATATATAATTTATGTACATTCTTGAGATTCTTCACTTCTATTATGATCATTTTACTGTTTTTTTTTTTTTTACATTTATGAAATAGTAGTCTAACCTTATTTTGACCCCTTAATAAGGACATTTTTTCTAGTAATTGTAAGGCGTGATAAGCTATTTTACTGTGTCTATTCTTTATTATTCCTAAGACCCAATATAATTTTATTATTTTTATTGCAATATGTATACTTTCCGTCGTCTTAGGACAATTAATGTAAACAGGGATCACCATATAGTAGTTGGTTCTTGCAAGCTTTTACAAGGAAATTTCTTATTCTTTAGTAAAGAAATAATTGTAGGAATGGAGAAATATTCAAAATATCGGAAAAGTTTGCAGTTATTCTGTTGATAAAGTTGATAGAAAAAATATTTATTACGGCTATATAAAGGGTATCAGAAGTATGCAGACTTTACAAAAAATTAAAAATAAAATAAAATAAAATAAATATTTAACTACATTAAAAAATATAAAGCAAACACTACATAAACTGACCACATACAAAAAAAAAAAAAAAAAAAAAGTTAGGATTTCATTTGTCTAAATTTATTTATCTGTATACATAGTCACTATAAAAAGTTAATTTTTCTATTTTTAACTATGCTGCCTTTCACAAACGGATGGCGTAAAAGGTAATTGCTTGTCAATAAAAAACATCTTCTAAATAAAAGTGTAAGTCTATTGTTAACAGTTTAAAAGTTAGCCCTCTGATCTCGCAAATTCAAACATACTTAGTTAAACTACATTGGTAATGGAAAAATGAAGCTAATAATAATAATAATAATAATAATAAGCCTTCAAGAACCTATGTGAACGTACACCCTCTAACCTACGAAATAGTGGATGGGATCAAAAGGATGGGAATTTTTTTGAAATCCTTACCAGCTAATGATTTTTTTTTTTTTTTTTTTTTTTTTTTTTTTTTTTTTTTTAACCAGACAACAATATACGATACACAGTCTATATATAATCTTTACAAGAAAATTTATGTAATTGTAATTCCTCTCCTTTGCCCCATGCAAAACAAAATATTGATCTTTCATGAACTCAAACTAGGCTAAATTTTACTTTTTTATGTATTAAAAAATGAAATGTACGTATATGAGTTTCAAATTATAGGGACTGGTCAATTCTAATAATAGTCCATTAGCATAATTTGTGATAGTATAATATCATAACTCAGAATATGAACAAAGTGTAACTTCATTTACAAATTCAAATGGACAGTGAAAAGGAAGGTTACACTTGAAACTTTCATTACGGATGCAAATGTTTCCAGTTTTGTTCTTCAAAATAATCCATCCTCTCCCCTGGTTTAAAAAAGAGCAGGGTACTGCTAGTAAAAAAGAAACATTTATTTTTGGTCTTGAAGGCATTTTTGGATTCCTAAGGGATAAAGTCCAGACACTTTATTTCAATATTAAATGTCTGTCAAAAATTTGGAAATAATAACCTTACACAGAACATGATTAAGGGGGAAGCACACATTATCTCCGCTCTCACCGGAATATTTTTACAATTATTTTTTACTTCATGTCATAGAAATTCCACGCTTTGACGAGGAAATATTTTTTATAAAAAATGAAGGGTGTAAAACAATCCAATTTACTCACCGTTATTAGACACCAGAATTCTTTTAAAATAATTTTTAATGAGAATTTTCTGTTTATTATAAGAGGAAAGTATTTGTTAAAAAATAACGGTGTAAGTATAAATAATGTGTGCTTCCCCCTTAATCAGGCTCTGACCTTACAACAAAATGCGCAAACCTGGAAAAATATTTTGCAAAAAATCCTGCATTGAAAAATGTTCATTTATTAATTTAAGCTGTTTAATTAGTACGCGTATGTCGAAAAAAAAAAAACATAAATTCTACTTCTTTTTGTTTACAAAAATTGTTGCGATGCAAAATCCTTATATATATTACGCATTTTTATACATATATATGCATTTTTTACAAATCATTTTATCCTTAAAGACTGTGTTGGAAGATGCAAAAAGAGTTTCATGGAAAATGGATTTATTTCTTTATTTTTGATTGGTGGGGAGGGTGGCCTGCGAGAGTGTTATTCATGAAATCGAGAAATTTCTTTTCTTACTTGAAACTATTTTGTTAATGTGAGTACGAAAAGCAAATATACAGACAGTAAACAAAATTGGTATTTTATTGCTTCCTTCCGAGAACACATTCATTTTTCTGAATATGCTTTTGTTATTTCTCCCTCTGAGACATACATTTGTGCGCTTTTTTTACTACTACGTTGCTTGTTAAACTGCCTTTTTTATTATAGTCGTAATCCTCCTATTTTCTCTAAAGCATTAAATCAGAATGTAAATTGCATGTTTTTATGTTTTTCTTGTGAATATATCATGCAATCTCGTTTAAGAATAACAAAAGATCTATGTGAACATAATAGATGTCAACATTTTAATTTATTCCTGAGTATTTTAAGCCTTTTATATTCCTTTATTTCATACCACTTATTATTATTATTTTTTAAATAATGTTTTCTTATTTTATCGAGGCTATATATTCTAGAATTCTTTTTTTCCATCAGTAAAGTGGTGCGAAATATAAGCGGGACAGAAAATACACAGGAATAAACTAAAATGTTAGCAGCTATGTATAAATAATACTGACAAACTGAGCAAAGTTCCCAACTTTTACAATTTATTCACGAGCATTTTTAGCCCCGCCTTCTTTTTGCACTAGAAATTTTGTAGATTATTTCTGTACTGATAAGTATAAAGGATTTAAGTCCAAAAATGTTGATTTTGAGTTAAGTACATAGTCAGACTCAGAAAAAAAATTCTTTATCGATTGGTATAAAGGATTTAAATCCATGTCATTTAGTCTTTGAGAAAATCCATTGGTAAAAAAAGATTCAAGTCAGAAATTTAGCATTAATCTTTGGTATAAAATATTTAATTAAATTTTTTCCCTTAATTAAATGAAGATTGACAATCACTGAATGGTATAAAGCGTATAAACCAACATAATCCCTTTTTCCTAATCGATTCTGCTGATTAGTTTTTAGTTAGTTTAACTTTATTTTTCGTCTCCTGAAAAATCAAGAATATGGACTTAAATCCTGTATACTTATCAGTACAGATTTATCTTTGTGACAACGATTAAATAAGAAGAAAATCATTTTTCAAAATTTCCGGTATGAAAAAGAGGCGGGGCTAAAAATGCTCGTGAATAAATTAAAGAAATTGAGAATTCTGAACTGAGACATAAATCGTTATGATAAAAAAAGCTATAAAATTTTACTTTATTTATTTACAGAGAACTCTTTTTGAAAAGACTGCTTTTTAATAACTTTTTCGAATGAGTTATTTTTAAAGAATTTTTTAGTATAAATTGTAGTTTTGAATGTACAGTCGGTAACAAAAGTGTCCGAACACTAGTAAAAATTCCTATGTAAAAAAAGTACACTTCATTCGGTTTTGTTAAATAAATCCTTATCGAATCCTGTTCTTAGTCAGTGTAAGAACATGATTCGATAAGGATTTATTTAACAAAACCGTATGAAGTGTACTTTTTTTACATAGGAATTTTTGCTAGTGTTCGGACACTTTTGTTACCGACTGTAAGCAAATATTTAGGAATTATAAGATTATCCTTATTAAAATATGTATAAACTAAAATGTATAATATCGTATGAAATCATGTTTTGTAAAAATTTCATCAGAAAACTACTGGTAATCATTTATCTTAAGGCTTATGTAAATTTACAAAGCAAAATAAACGGAGATGTGTCTATTTTAAATATGTATTTTAAAGACAAATTGTAATTTAATTAATCATTCACGAGAATATATTTGCGACTTAGAATGTTTTTTCTAAAATAGAAATATTCATTTTAAATTAATATTGAGAAATTAAGTAATAAAAAAAATTTAAATACAGAATAAATATTGGTAATCTCGATTATTTACTTTTAAATAAGATTTATTATAAATTTACAGAGATTCTAGATAAACATTTCAGTGATTTTACAGACGTAATTTACAGTGTATCTCAAATGAACGAAAAGTGTAACTATAAAAAAAATAATAATAATTAAAATTTACTGTTGCCAACTTGCTTATGTACAAATTTACTATAGATTAACATTACTAATTATTTATATTATTTTGCTTCCTACATTCTCGATTGTTATGTCTTAAAAAATATTTTAAGATTTACGAATTCAAAGATTATCAGAGGTCGTTGAAGTCACTATTTAAAAAAATTAGTGTAAAGCAATCTTAATATTATCCAATAAAAGAAAAATATCGTTGAAAATCACAAAATAATTCTATTAAAGAAAGTGGTATTCAAAAGAGACTGCACCAAGCTATGGATTATTAATTGAAAATAGCAGTGCATTAATCGTAAAAGTTACAAGTATGCGGAGTCTCAGTCATCCAATACAAGGTAAAAATAGATTTTTAAGACTGTTGTTGTGCCGAAAGCGAAAAATACTATAAAACTAGTATGAATGTATTGTTTTAGTTCAAATATTTTTAAATTAAAAGAAAATGCGCTCAAGGAATTTCAATAACACTTTTATAGTTTAAGAATTGTCTACTAGATGGAGCTATGGACTATGTGGAAAAACTGTAAATTTAACAAGCTCAGAAATGATCATAAACTTACGGATAAATGTTGAAATTAAATATCGGCTCTGTGTTAGCAATTTTTAGGTTGATTTTTTTAGAAATCGACCTACTGCAATCACTTCGTTTATCTATCTATCTATCTATAATGAAAGTTTTGTCATCACGATAACTCCCGAAATAATACACCAAATTGAACCAAATTTGTACAGTGAATTCATCTTATAAATATCTTGGATGAGTTTGTTAACCAAGTCGCTCCGCATTTTTGTTTTCGAGCGCCGGCCACTTAAAAATTTCAAACCCATATTGTAAAAAGAGTATTTAAAGCGGGAATTGCTTAAATTTTGATGTAAATATACACCACATAAGGGTCTCAATCAAGTTTACTAATGAACTTTTTCCGTCATTTTTAACAAAGTGGCAGATATCCTATGTTAAGCGGGGCAACTAGAAATCAGGCTACCACTTGAAAATTTAAAATCACGATAACTTCCGAAATAATACTCCAAATAGAACCAAATTTGGACAGTGAACTTATTTTATAAATACAAAGGACATTCCATAAAAACTGAGAGTAAAATCATAAAAAATCAAGAAATATATTTACAGCAAAAAATACATCATTCTTTTTCAAAATACCTTCCGTCAGATGATATGCAACGGTCCCATCGTTCAACCCACTTTTCAAAACAAGTAGAGAAGCCCTTTTCTGGAAGCTGCTTCAAAGAATCCTCCACTGCTGAAATAACTTCAGAATCTGTATTTAAATTTTCTGCCACGGAGCTTCTCCTTCAACGTCGGTAACAGCCAGAAATCGCATGGTGCGAGATCTGGACTGTAAGTGGGATGTGGCATGATTTTAATATTGCATTTACTAAGATATTGCTGAACAGAATTATCGACATGCGGGCGAGCATTATTGTGATGTAATGTCCAATTCCCTACCAGTTCATGACGCTTTCTCGATATGTGTTGTCGCAAAATTTTCAAAACTGAAACATAATATTCACCATTCACAGTAGTTTTTGAAGGCACAGCATGCTGATAGATTACACCTTTATGACCAAAGAAAATAATCATCATGACCTTTCCAGCAGATTTGGTTTGTCGGATTTTTTTCGGAGGCGGAGACTCAGTATGTTTCCATACACTTGTTGCGGACTTGGTAAGGGGATCATAATGATGCACCCAAGTTCCGTCACCTGTTATTACAGTCTTTAGGAGATTTGGATCATTTTGAAGCATCTGTTTCCATTCACAACATTGGTGAATTCTTGTTTTCATTTAATCTTTAGTAAGGTGATGAGGGACCCATCTGGAACAAACGTAGCGAAGCTGTAAATTGTTGCGTAGAATGCGAAATATCGACGTTTTGAAATGTTTGTTGATGCCGCTACCTCCTCACATGTCATTCGCCGATTTTCTTGAAGGATTACCCACACAGTGTTAACATTTCAATCATTCACAACACTTTTTGGTCGCCCAGGCCTAGGAACCAGTTTTGCAGACAAACGGCCTTTCTTGAAATCACCATGCCATCTAAAAATCGTAGATTCACCAAAACATTTGTCGTTGTAAGCTTCTTTCATTAACTTAACTGTTTCTGGAGCTGTTTTGCCGAAACGGTAGCAAAATTTTATGGCACAACGCATTTCGTTTTTTAACTCTGAATCCCTCATCTCCATTTCTGTAGGGCAAATAAAACAGTTCTTTAAACAAGCACAGAAATAGGAAAATAAAATCGTCTGCTTCGTTTAGAATTTTGTATAAACGTACAGTTAACAGTTTGAAAAAATCGCCTGCACTTCTATTTTTTAGTTTCGCGGTGTTGCCACTACGTAAAAAAATAACTCTCAGTTTTTATTGAATGCCCTTTGTATCTTGGATGACTCTGTTAATTAAGCTGCTCCGCCATTTAGTTTTCAAGTGCAGATCACTTGAAAATTTCAAATACATATTGTAAAAAGCGTATTCCGAATTTGTTTGAATTTTGATGTATAAAAAGACCACATAAAAGGTCTCAACCAATTTTATAAATGAACTTTATCCGCCATTTTTAACAAAGTGGTGGATATCTTAAATTAAGCGGGACCTCTTGAAATCAGGCTACCACTTGAAAATTTAAAATCACGATAACTTCCGAAATAATACTCCGAATCGAAATAAATTTGGACTGTGAACTTATCTTATAAATATGTTCGATGGGTTTGTTAACCAAATTGCCTGCCTATTTGTTTTTAAGTGGGGGCCACTTGAAATTTCAAATTCACACTGTAAAAAGCGTATTTAAGACCAGATTTGGTTGAATTTTGATGTATATTAGATAGACTACAAGGGTCCCAACCAAGTTTATTAATGAACTTTATCCGCCATTTTTAACAAAGTGCAGATGTTATAAACTAAGCGAGACAGCTTGAAATTATGAAATTTATAAATATGATAACTTTTTAAATTCTGTCTCAGTAAGAACCAAAGTTGGACAGTAATCTTATTCTATGATTATCTTGGATGAGTTTACTGGGCAACTTGTTCCGGCATTTTGTGTCCAAGTTGCGACCACTTGAAAATGTGCCACCAAGGTAACTTTTAAAATACTAAAATGATTCAAACAAAAGTTGGATAGTGAACTTATGGTTCAAATATCTTGGATAAGTTCGCTTGGTAACTTGATCCGTAATTTTATTTCCAAGTGGCTGGCACTTGAAAATTTGTCATTATGATAACTTTTGTAGTACTGAATCATTTCGCATCAAATATGGGTAGGGAATTTATCATTCAAATATCTCAGATAAGTTAGCTGGGCATGTCACTTCACTTTTTTGTTTCCATGTGGTGGCCACTTGAAATTACGGTGCCACTTGAAATTTTTTTATCACGATAATTTTTTAAATACTGAATTAGTTTGAACTAAAGTTCGACAGTGAACTTATCATAAAAATATCTTTAATAATTTTGCTAGACAAGTTGCTTCGGCTTTTTCTTTCCAAGTTGCAGCCACTTAGACTGCCACTAGAAAATTTGTCACAACAATAACTTTTGAAACACTGCAGTGATTCGAACAAAAGATGGACACTGAACTTACGCTTCAAATATGCTGGATGAGTTGGCTGAGCAAATTGCTGCGTTATACTTTTTCAAGTGGCGATCGCTTTAAAATATGCTATCACGATAACTTTTGAAATACTTAACCAATTCAAACCAAAGTTGAAATATGTATTTATCATTCAAATATCTATGATTTTGGTGGGCAGTTTCTCCACAATTTTGTGTTCAAGTTGCATCCACTTGAACGCTGCCACTTGAGACTTTGTCATCGCGTTAACTTTTGAAATATTAAATTTATATTTGAACCAAAGTTGGACAGTGGACTTACCTTTCAAGGTCTTAGATTAGTTCACTGAGCAACCTGTTCCGCCATTTTGATCCAAGTGGTGGCCACTTGGTTTTTCAACATGATGGCTTTTGAGATTCTGAATTAATTCGAACTAAATTTGTACAGTAGACTTATCACACAAGTGCATTTGATATATTTGTTTGACAATTTGGCCTGTTATTTTGTTTCCAACTGCCGGTCATCTGAATATTTTAAATTCACATAAAAAGGTATGTATTAACCGATTTGCTTAAAACTCCACAGGTACATAGCCTAAATCAATGTACCAAGTCCATTAATAATTTGTAGCCGCCATTTGGAATAAAATTGTGGCTACTTGATAAATGAAAAGAAATAAATCAACCTAACCTTCCAAAAGAGCCGGAAGGGCTTGTTTTATATTAAGTTCGTCGTTATCTATACAAAGAACCACTTTACTATCGTTAACCATTTTACTATCGAACCACTTTATGCCGTTATCCATACAAAGGACGTTTTAAAACTATTTTTCCTTTCATTTTGTAAATATATAGTGCATATACAAAATTTGGTGGCTTCGTTTGGATTGGGTTGATTAAAGTCACACAAAAGCTGCCCATTTTTCTGTGGGCTGTGGTTTGGAATTCACCCCAAGATGTGGTTTTAAGATGTGCCATGACAATTTTTTATACTTCTCCTACAGAACAAACATCTCGCGTATTGGTTTTAAGGAAGGCGGAGGGTATAAAAGGATCAATACACTTTAGGTGCGCTGTCCATTCACCTTTAATTTACAGGAGGGTCGGGAATCAAACCTGCAATTTTCAAAATTTGCTAGACATCCGCTTGCCGGTTTTAGCCACAGGATACTACTAAAAGAACATTTTAATTATAAACAATATGTATATATTTCTTTTAATAGACATATTTGTTTTAATCAAATTAATATGTAAATATATCGTTTGAAATTACTTCTGAATGCGCATAGCATTTCATTCTGAAATCAAGAAATTTTAATAAGAAATTTTCTAAATGTGAATGCTTAAAAAAAGGCTTTTAATTTTCTTAAAAAAAAAAAAAAGACCTGTAATTATTTTGATTATTGTGTATAAAGCACGTATAAATATATGCTTATTAAGATTACTGCAACTGATATTAAGAAAAATAAATTCTCCTTTGTGTAGAAAATTCTATTGACACGATTTAACAGGTAAATGTGTGCGTATACAAGAGAAAAAGAAAATCTTCCCCTCATTTGCTGTTTGCATATACAGAAAAGTAGGCAGAAGAACTGCAGACGGGCTGATGACGTGAAGCTGCGTTACCGATTTATCTGCAGCACTTTATGCACCTTGTGCCTATTTTGTTTTTCTGGTGAAGGGTCGTGTTTACTTTTGACTCGAAATAATTATTGCGAGTTATTTGCACTTTATGATGTTTATTTAAAGTTTTTTAATTATTACCATGATGGAGTCATACAAAATTCATGAAAATTGTACTATACGTGCACCAGAAAAGGACATGTAATTGATGAGTATTTTAGCACAAGTTAAAATCAATGGCGCGTGTATCGCCATTTTCACATGATATATAAATTTTGCACGAAAAACTGTTTTATGTATTGAAGTTCACTTTTCGTGTACTGCTTTTGTTACGTGGGACGTTTCTGTATGCACCGTAAAAAGTATGTGTTTCAATGAATCTCGTTTCTTAGTTTGACAAAGGAATAATAATAGCCTATAGATATCATGGATTATCCTTCCGAGAAATTGTTGTTCGTGTCGGATGTAATTAAGAAATATAATAAAAATGCTATATGGGGTGTAGAAAACAATTGTTGTGCATTGCGTGCCACATGTGGTCTCAGATTGCTCTCCTTACATGTGGCTGTCATCAAGTCTTGAAATTAAGTTATTCCCGTAGGTACGAAAACGTCAGAGATGTACCTTTAAATGTTATGTTCACCGTTAATTAGTACTTTACAGTTGCGAGTGGGAGCTATAACACCACCCCAAATCATAATGTGTGGGCAAGAAAAATTGTGTTGATGCATAATTTAAAATTAATACAACTTTACGAGGGTGCTACGAAACTCAAATATGACCCATTTGGTGTTTTAGAAATAACGAAATTCGTCTTCGATGATTTTAAAGGCGTAAATTTAAATTTTCAATAACCAGTGTCTATTGCACAGCTGCAGACGAAAACACCTGTCACTTACATTACGATTCAATACTACCTACCAAAGTAAACAGTCTTGATCAACGGCAACGCAGGATTTCTCCTTTAGTGGAAGTTTTGCTAAAATTTCCGTTTGCTGCAAACAAATTCAAACTGTACGTTCTGACACAGTTTGCTGTGCATTAGACCCTGTTTTTGCGCTATGGTTGTTGACGTTTGAATTGAATTCATTATTGCTGTGCACTAAATACGTCTGTCATCATGTATAGCGGTAAAATATGGCTTTTGCAATCGTTTCTGCCGATATGTCATTCCCTCTTGATACTATCGATTGCACAACCATATTTCTTTGGCTTGCCTACATTCGATACGAGCTACAGTTTCGCGGAAATAAAATCCGCAATCTTTATAAGCTACAAAGAAGCGTACTTGATTAATGCCCGTATTTTTCTATGAAATGTACTGATATGTCTTATGTATAAATACTCTTCGAAAACGTAATTTCAGCACATAAATACAGCCCTTCGTCCAGCCTTTCTGTGTGGAAATGGTACTATATAATCTATAAAATGTTATAATGATAACTACAAATTATTAAATGAATATTCAAAATTAAAAATTTACAAAAATAAATAGAACTTTTCCACCTAAAATTGAAAAACAAATGTGAAAGGACAGCTATTGCAATATCAGACAGAAGAATATGTATTGTAATAGTGACTTTGCGTGCGATTTTATTATGTTTTAGTAAAAATAATGGTTTTCAATTATTTCTCACTTTTTTTTTTTGAGAAAATGTGTGCCTTCACTTCTGTACGTAACTGTTCTTCAATTCAAAATGAAAATATGGATGAAAACCCCATAGCGTTTTGCATCTCTTTTAAAGAACTTCAAAATCATCTGAGTTTTAAAGATGTTTGCTTAGGCTTTTTTTTTTTTTTTTTTTTTTTTTTGCTTACTCATCATCACTTTTCTTCATACCTCTATTTTTATACCCCTAATAAATTATGCAAATATTTTACTAGTAGTTGCGCATGCACAGTTAAAAATTATTTAGTAAAAATGCTCATATTTCATCCAAAGTTCGATATATATATTTTTTTCTGAATGCAGGGATGGAACACGGGCGCAGAATTCATACCACTATCGATGTAAGAAAATTTTCTACTTCTTAAATCAACGATATTATAAGTAGAGAAATTTATTAAACGGATTCCGGTATGAATTCTGCGCCCGTGTTCCATCCCTGTGAATGTAGTATGTTATGTCCAATTTAGTATGTGTCAAGTTTTATAGAAGTTACATTGTTTTGATTTTAAATCTCAGCATGCAAAAATCAAAACACGTACGAAAAATTGCGGACATTTTTAAAGAAACCTTCATATTTCCATTATTTTATAAGTAAAATTCTCACATAAAATTTATCTATAAGTAAAAGAATTCTCTTAATCATATATTATACCTAAAACACATTTTACGCATTATTTTTTACATGGTGATTTCAAGGATTACATTTTTTGGTTAATTTGTGACTGATACCTCTTTAGCCTTCAAGGCAAATCTTTTCCTGGAGTATATGTGGTATAACACGTGCTTCTTAACCTAAAGTTTCAACAAAATTTATGTAGTATTTCTTTACATAATTTCACAAAACTTCTAGGCTTGAAAGTGTGCTTTCACTTATGTCAGTAACTATGTATATTTCATATACCAGCATGATATGGACGCGCCTAGTGCCTTCGTGTCCTGTGAATGGTTTCTTCATTGTGTTGCAATTTGGGTAGCTAGAAATTTGCATGTAGAAAATCGTAATCTATAACTTAATTCTTTATTTTAAACGTAGACCCACCCAGTCAAATGGTACCTTATCGGATCAGTCTGTTTCAACTAGTTGAATGGAAAATCATTGCATTCTACTTGTTTTTATAACGATAGTACATACCTGCTAACATCCTAGTTATGAACTGAAAAATGTTTTGCAAACGGCCCTTTTTCCACACTATTTTATTTTTAACTCCTTAACGGTCGCATATATTTCAATGACGCGCCCATAAAATCCACATTTTTGTCTAATTAAAAAAAAATAGATTGAAAATAAATATATGAATAATATATATATTTATTCTGCACATATTTTCAAATACATTATATATACCTTGGTACGGTCTGGTGCTTTCATGTACCTTAAAATATTAAAGGAAGAATACAGGTGGGGCGTGGTCACTGCCGTGAATATCACGGGAGCGAGAAGGAAGGGGTTAAAGTAATTTTCTCCAGATGTACTTACGATTAAATAAGTATAAAAGTACTCTAAAAAACGACTGGTGGGGGAAAAAAAAGGCAAGTACTGAAAATCTACCGTTTATTAATGAGATGATTGGCAGGTATGATATTATTTGTCTTTTTTTCACTTTACAACAAAGTTGAAAAGTGTTTATGGCTTTGGCTTGCCTGATTGCGCTCTGACTCCCGTAAGTATCAATTGAATTTCTTGAAACTTTTATATTTTATTCAAGTTCAGATCGGCTGTTCCCCATTGAAAAGGGAGTTTTCACTACTAGTTTGTGTACAGGGACACCCGGGAGTATTTCAAAGCATTGAGTTCTATGAAAGGTATTACTATAAAGCATATTTTAATATTTTACTTTGCAAAAGCTTAATGAAATTGAAATATGTTATTCAAGTTCACTATCGGATTTTTCCTGCATAGCTGCCAACATTTTAATTTATTCCGGAGTATTTTTAGCCCAGCCTTTATTTCGCACCACTTTACTACTAAAAAAACAAATTCTTGTCTATATAGCTTCGATAAAATAAGAAAAAATATTTTAAAAAAATTAGTGGTATGAAATAAAGGCGGGACTTAAAATACTCCTGAATGAATTAATATGTTGGCATCTATGGTTTCCAGTTGAAAATGGAGTAAATTATGTTACTGGTTTGTGTATTGCGTCACCCGAAAGCATTCCAATGCACTACGTTTTATGAGAGAATTTTCTATAAAACGTAGTTTAATACCTTTACTTTTCACAAATCATAATGAAATTGAAATATTTTTTTGGAGTGTCGGATGCTCCGATCGAAATATTGTACGATATATATATCGGATGTTCCGTATTGAAAATGGAGTAAAGTTCATTACTGGTGTATTAACAGGGACAACCGATAGTGTTCCAAACTGTTTCAAATTTTGCAGATTATATTGTGTTCTATGAAAGGTACTTCTATAAACCATAATTTACTGACTTTACTTAGCACAAATCTTAATGAAATTGAAATATGTTATTCATATGCACTACAGATGCTTTCTATAGACTATAGTATCATTAGCATTAAGATTTACAAGGATACACAAAAATATTCAGTTATTTTTAAGGACTATTACTGGAAATTTCCTAGAAGTGCACTGTCGTGTACATTAACCCCTTAACGCGCGCTTTCCTCGCTGCGAGGACGCAAAATTTAAGATCCAGCTGCAAAAATTCATCCCGGAAATTTTTTAGCAAAAATTTACGTTTATAACATATCAGAAAAGGCTGGTTTTTTTAACCTTAAAATTTAAAATTTCTTTTAGTTTAATTTAGTTCATGAATTCCGGTGGCAGTATAATTTAAATGATCCGAATTGTCTTGCGCCGCAAAGGGTTAAGATTTTTAAAAAATTTTAAGAGTGAATATGGTTTAAATTAGATTATCTGTCTCTCCGACTGTCCATCTTCCCGCCTCCAACGTTCGTAAATATTTTCAGAATTTCTATAAAAAGGTACATTTTATCCAAATTCACCATTTAATGGTCCTTGTTTTAAAATAGCACTGACAGGCCCTTTACAACTGTTTTGTGTGCAGAGACACTCCACAAAAATGCCAATGCATTGCGTATTAGGATAGATATTTTTATAAATCTTGATTAAATAACTTTCTACTGCAAAAATTGTAATGAAATTGACATTTATTTTTATTTTTCAAAATAATGTTTTTATAGAATATGATATGCGTATCCTTCATATTCACAGGGATACATCAATATATACAAATACATTAACCCTTTGTGGCGTGGTGTCAGCGCTACTACGACAACAGTTAATAAGTTTCAACTGCAAAAATACACCCCGGAAATATTTTAGCAAATTCTTTACATTTACAACGCAACAGATATAGTCAGTTATTTCTTTTAATTTTGCTCGTAAATTCTGGTGGCAGTGTAATTTTAAAAAGACCAATTACCTTGTGCCGCAGAGGTTTAAAAGCTACAATTGCAAAATTCTGGAATTGCATTTTCGTTTGTGGAAGTATTTTAACACTTTTCATCAATGCTTAAGAGTGATTATAAATTCAATTAACCTATCTGTCTGCCTTTCTGTCCTTCTGTCTGCCCGTTGTGTTATAACATAGCCAAAGAACAATGAAGGTTAAACGATGCAACGACTACGTACAGTGTTAATACGGAAAGTGTTAATAATCAATGCGTACCGCATGGTTTTTCGTTCTTATTTAAAGATATAACATGTGTGTTTTTCAAAGAGAAAAATATAGTCTATATTAATTAAAGAGTGTACTATTTACTCACACATACATGCATATTTCCAGTTATGTGACTGTTTGACTGTGTACGAAAGTTATTTTGTGTAGATAAATAATGCTGAAATATTTATTTTAAGCCTCACAAAAATGGAAGACTTAAAATATTTTTATAAATCCAGATTTTTAAAATGCCGTGTATTATATGCCTGTGTGGTAGTTGAGTTGTTAACTCTGTAGATTTCATTTAACGACTGTCAAGTTCGGTTACCGGATGTTCATATTCGTTTGGAAACTACTTTTAGCAATAGATTCCTGCCTAATAAAAATTAGCTTGCAACAAAGGAAATTAGAATGACAAGTCTAATAAGGAAACATTCAAAAGGTGTCGTCTTCAAAATATATAAAAAAAAAAAAAAAAAAAAAAAAAAATGTGATTCAACTCTTCATAAAACACCAGAAAGTGAAAAAATTACCGGCTGAATTATCGTAAATTATCGTAGAAGCATGCGACTGGTACCTATCGATCTGCATTAACGTTTAGTTTTTAATGGTGTAGTTCGATTTTACATAAGGGGCCATCTACATATTAAAACAGGTATAAACTTCATTTTTTTCAATGACGACCCCTATTTTTGACCTCATATTCCGATTTTTGAGATCAAGGCAGTTCGGAAAACCTACCTATTTATGTACTTTAAATCTATTCTAAACAGAGTTACACGTGAAAATGTGTTAGGGGACCGTCTATACATTTAGAAAAAATAAATTTTGATCTACCACGCAATATACATTATTTATTGAATTTCACACCGGAAACAAAGTTCAGAATCGTTTATTATAAAATAAAAAACGATTCTAATTCGCAAAACTTTCTGTGTTAGTTTAGGAATTAAAAGATTTTTATTGGTTTCTATTTATTAAACATTGAATAGTAAATATATCACTTCATACGAAGAAAATTAAATAGCTTGAATCATATGAACCCTACAATACAATGTTGAATTACAAAAGTCTAGGTACCAAGGTAAAAGAATAATGATAATAATATTAATAGCGGTTAAAAGAAAAAAAAAAGTGTTTAATATTTAAGAAAACGAATTATCTGCTTCTTGTTGGGTATATTTTTTTTTTTATACAGTAAGCCCCGCATGAAAGTGTTACTATAAAGTTTTACATTTAATTTTAGGAGTACAAACAAACAATAGATAATATACAAAAATATAGATAACAAGATTTAAACTAAAATCTGAGAAAGTATATTCAATATTTTCGCGACTGCTGATGTAGTTTCACGTCATTTGCAAATCTGTAACTCCTCCAGTGGGCGTTTCTTTCACAATTTGTGTGTTACGATATTTCTTAAGAATATTCCTTATATTCATATTTATATAAACAAAATAGTATGAAACAAATACTTTCACTAGAAAGAGTATAATTATTGTGTATATTCATATGAAAATAAATATGGATATAGAAAAAACGGTTTCCTATTGCCTAGAACGAATATTCCCCGTTCTGCAGTCGTCTACTGTAGTTGAATTCTTAATTTTAAATGCGTAAAATCTATATCTTTAAAAGTTATAAGACATATTACTTAGTTTTAAATTCTTTTTCCGTGATAAATGTGTCGTCCGTTTTACGCCATGATTAAAATAATCGAAAATAAATAATATTGCGCTTTGTTTCAATAATAGATTTTAAACACTAAAAAAAAAAAAAAAATCCACTATATTATTCGGTATTAAAAAAAAACATTTAATAAAAAGTTTATATTTTATTACGTTACGTCATGCGATTAAATTTAAATAGCATAAACGGTAGAGTAAACGAATGCGAAAATGTCACAACAAGATTAAAACAGAAAATATGTTTTAAAAAATCTGATAAAAATTAATTATATTAATTTAAAAGAAAGCAAAAAAAAAAGTTTTTTTCACTGCATATTGCTCTTTCAAATAATAATCCTCGTCCTACCGCATTTTCTAAATCATGATATATAACTTGAAATGCACGAATCCTAGAATATTCAAGTTAAAAACAAAAGACAAAAGGAATAAAATAGAATTTTAGCAGTGAGAAACTAGAAAAAGTTATGTAATATTTTAGAACAAAGACTTAACATTTCAGAATCGAGTAAACTCCTTTTTGCAACGAATTTTGGTCTTTACAGAATTTTTCTAAAACTTTACATTATAAAACAAAATTATTTTACATACTTCCAATTAAATCATTTAAATTTTGTCTTCACCATTTAATGTAGTAAATGCCATTGACATTTATGCATACCAGCGTCACATATAGAGTCATATACGAGTATGGAAACTAGTTTTTTTAATACTGTTTCCGCAATATAGAGGCGGGGCTACATTTCTTTTGGAATTATTTCCCAATCTCTTGCCTGCATTGCGATAATTTTATAAAAAATAAGCCAATTTGTATAATAAACATCGAAATGTTCCTTAGAAAACAATTATAATAACATAAAGGTAAATTAAAATAGTTTTTCGTCAAAATGTATAGAAATATTGACTGACAGAGGATACAAATTATAACAAGTGACGCCTTCGTAACAGCAGTAAAAAATGGAATATCACTGTAACTCAAAAAATAATGTTAGGAACGAGCTGTAAATTTGGAAACCCGTGTTTTTGATGATGTCCGTTCTATTCGAGCAAAAATTAACATAGGTCATAATTCATAATTTTTTCAAATATGAATTTATTAATAATTTTCATAATTCAAAAAATGTTTTTTTAGCAAAAATTTGCATGGAATATGTTTGGGTCACTTCATTCTAACGAATAAAAAAAAAAACAGAATTTAAATATCATAATTATTTCGGAAGATATGATTTAATGTTTGTCACATTCATTTAACATTACCATCCCCAAACTTTGACAGCTTAGAACTCTATGAAAAATTGAGCGAAATATATAAACTATACCATTTTCCGTGATGATTTGATCCAAAGAATTCAAATAAATTATAAAAAAGGGGGGTTACCATTGAAAAAAAGGAAGTTGATGTCAGTTTTAATATGTAGACGACCCCCTAAGTAAAATCTAACATAAACATTATAAACTAGACGTTACTACAAACTGATCGGTACAAGTTGCATGTTTCTACGATAATTTACGGGGAAATTAGGTGGGGGGGGCGTTTTTTTTTTGGCTGACTGTACAAACAAAACCATGTTTTGCTTCTTCGCCAAGTACTCAAAATCAATCGCCTAACAGTGTGAAATCGCCCAGTATGCTTAATTTTAATAAATTTTGTGGTCTATGTAATTCATTTCAGCCGATAATTTTTTCACTTTCTGGTGTTTTATGAAGAGTAGAATTACATATATCTTTTGAATGTCTCATTGCAAGTACCACAGTAAGAATTTTAAAATTTTAAGATACGATTCAGAGCTTCAATCACGATAACTTTCAGACTTTTGAACATGGCATATATCATTGAATATGCCTCACTCGAACATTTTAAACAAATGGAGTTCTTTATTTAACGAGTATCAAGGCACGTTCATATAGGTATATAATTAATGTTACGAAAGTTTTCTGGTGTTTCCGTAAATTTTAATCGATATAAACTCATTTGACTTTTTTTTTTTTTTTTTTTTTTTTTTTGTACCAGAATGTGAAATTGACGAAAAATGGACTTGAAACACTTTTTTATTTTTCTGACTCAACATCACAGGGGTCTAAGCGATCACTTTTTTACATTCCCTTGTTTTTATAAAGCAATATTTGTCTTATTCAGACTTGAATCCTTATCTGAATCGTTATTCCACCTGAATAGCTCTGTGAATCCTTTATTTTACCCCATGTTCACTGCAGTTTTGAACTGATTAACTGTGCTTTTAACTGATATCTGATTGTTAAATTTTTACATGCGTCTCGTTTAATCTAACTTTGAGTTGCATCCGTTTCAATAGTAATTTTTTAAGTAATTTTGTAGTAGTATTTTTTGTGGTGAGTTTATTTTGATCAACGATTTTAAATGATTTTGGATTATCATTTTTAGGTAATAGTTTTATTTTGATCTTCGTTTTTTCTGGTTTTACTATGGATGTTTCGGGCCTGTGAACAAAGAAATTCTTAGCTTTTGCTTTCTTTGTGACAGAAAAACATCCATTTTTTAGCAAATTTGCATTTTTTAGCATATTTGCCATGCCCTTGAAAACGTTAGAATGCAAATATTGCTTTTATCTCATTCCAATTTCCAATAATTCATTCAGATAAATCTTTTTTGGTTTGATTTGGGTAGTTTTCGTTTATGATCCGAATAATTGTTTTAATACTGAATTTAAATCATCTTTAAATTTCAAATATTTGCACTGATAATATTGTATTACTATATATATATATATATAAATATATATATATATCATAGATTCTAACATTTTAATTTCTTCCGGAGCAATTTTAGCTTCGCTTTTTTCTCATACCAATTATTTTTTAAGAATAAATTTTTCTTATTTTATCAAAGTTATATATTAGAGAAAATATTTCTATAGATATAGTGAAGCGAATTAAAGGTGGGGCTTAAAATACTCCGGAATAAATTAAAATATTTGCATCTATAATATACACTGGTTCTCATAATTATAAGGACATCCGTATTTCTATATTAACTAAATACTTAACACTATTATTTAAACAAATATATTTTTTATTAATCTGAATTTCATTAATAGACTATAGTTAAAACGTTTTATTGTTTTTCTGTCTAAAAAAACTTTAAATACGGTCAAAAAGATGATTTTTCAGGTGTTCACAACTATAAGGACAGCTCGAATCTTAGTACTTTTTTTTCAGTTACTCTTTAAATTACCGTAATTTCTGGTAGATAACCAGCAGGTAAGATGTGTCTTTTCTCCACCAGAAATTTTATTTAATAGAGAAATCGGTACTTTTTCGAAGGGAGAGCTCGTACTAATAAAAACTTATTTATGAATTGAAATTTCTGGTGTAAAACTGGATTATATAACCTGCGGGGTATCTATCAGATATTACGATAATGTTTTATGGCTTTTAGGGTGAAACAGTCAGACATTCTCTCCGGTATATATATATATATATATATATACATTTTTTTTTTAATATTCAATTTCAATACCATTTCATACAGCATAATGATATTCTGAATACATGTAAACTATTTAAAATTGCTTTCCACTTGCATGCACTTTTCTAATATGATAAGGTAAGGTTTTTCAACTTTTAGGCCACGGGAAAGGCAATAACAGAAGTTTATTTAATCAAACTATTTCCTATTGCTCTAGAAGTAGAGCGAAAATGCAAGTCTTGTTGAAAAAAATATTATTACCCTCCAAAATCTAACAAAAATCTGAGAATTCCACGTTTAAAATTTGCGGATATTCTCTTCATGTTCATAATAATAAAAGAAATTACTAAATTCATTCTGCCTTCAGTAGAAACAGCTCCCCAAAGCACCATAGATCCACCTTTAAAATGTCCGATTCATATCGGCCTTTAAAAAATCTGCTCTGTCTTTTGCTATCTTCAGATCGTTCCAGTAACTGTTAAAACCATTTGGTTAATCAAAAATAAAATGTTTTTCATCCGAAAAGCAACATTTTACCCATTTATATTGTCTTTATTCAACTTTAACACAGACGTTCTTTCCCCCGTTAAATGCTTATTGATTATTACAGGTTTTTTTTTATTCATTTTAACATATTATGATTATTTTAAGCATGCATAAATGTGCACCACAACGTTTCGTTAAAAATTACGAGCAAATTCAGCAGCAGTCATTATGAGTAGAACAGTCAGAGGAATTATGAGTCTTCGATCTGTGTAAAACAACTCTGATTTTGCATCAGACCTCTCTCCTATCGAACCATCAGTTCAACGTTTGGTCACATTTCTTTCAGCAAATTTGGATCTTCGAACTTCATTAGAAATTCGACGGATTGAAATTATCCTTCCACTTAAAATCACATTTATCATACTTCCCTATATGAACGTTATTTTTTTCGAGGAATTATCTGCAATGTCCGTCCAAGAAAAATTGAAGGCTTGTATATGAATTAATCCAGCCCAGTAGATAACAAATTTACATGCCAACTGTAATTTATCCGCTAGTAAGTTAAATAAAACGAAAAAAGTCTTGATTGTCTCTATAATTATGAACATCTAAAAACACGAAGAAAAAAAATTGCATTATTTTTTATTAATTTTGTTTCACATTAATATATATATATATATACAAAGATGCCAACCTAATCCGGCAAACTGTTAGTAACGCCTCTTTTTCTACACCACTTAATTTTTAAAGTAATTTTCTTCAAATATATTTGCGATTAATTAAGCAGAAAAAATCTCTAAGAAATGACTTGTGTAGAAGAAAGGGCTGTACTAACAATTTGCCGGATTAGGTTGGCAGATTTGTATATATATATATATATATATATATAGCAGTTTTGGCTTTTAGAACACTAGATATATTTAGATCTATTAAGTGCACTTAGTATCATCTTGTTCACAATTATTTTTACATTAGTTATTTCAAAACATAAAGTATCCTTATAAATATGAGAAGGAGTGTATATATATAAATGTGTGTGTGTGTTTAAAAAATTGAAAAAAAAAATTCTGCTGCTGAATAAAAACTTTGTAAGCAAACAATATAATTGGAAACAAGAACAATGTATAATTTAAATTCTTTTAAATAAAATATTTTAATTTAATATCTTAACACTTTTTATTTATATGAAGTATACCTTAAACTATTTTGATCGCATTTAGTTTATGTCTATAAAACTGTACGATACGTTTTATAATTTTCCAGAAGGCATAGATCTTTAATTAAAATATTTTTTTTACAAAATTAAACTTTTAAATTAATGTACGCTTCCATAGCTGACAAGTTTTTAAATTTATTCCAGAATGCTTTTAGCTCCGCCCTTTTTTCACACCGTAATCTTTGTAGAAAAATTTTCTTCAATGTATAATTACGATTAAATATGAAAAAATTTACTCTGAAAGGATTACGGTGTGAAAAAGGGGCGGGACTAACAGCATTCCGGAATAAATTAAAAAACTTGGCAGCTATGCGCTTCAAATAATAATACAATAAATAAATAAATAAAAGAATTAAAAAGAAAGAAAGAAAAGTTAAAGCAATGCACAGGCCTCGATGCATTTCTAAAATTTCCCGCTTTCTTTATTATATTGTCGCCGCTATTTGAGGAGAATAATTTTTTACATAATCTTATAGCATTAAACCATTCAAGAAAAATGTCTTTTGAAGATAATGGAGCAGTATAACTCATGTAATAATTTTTTAACTTTGCGTAGCCTGTATGCATAAATTAAATTAATGTTTTATTACGGCTTTAACTACGGCTGTCTTCAAGACGCGAGAAGAAGAAATTGTGAAGAAAGTGTGTCTTGCATTCCACATACCTGCCAATATATTTGTTAATATTCTGTAATACCATTGGTCCCGCCTTTTTAATACCGCTAAGTAGTAAGTGTTTGAAGACTAATAGGACACTCATCTCAGGTTACACTCTTTCCAGCCAGACTGTGGTTTCGCTGTTTCCAGCCAGAGTGTGGTTGGGGTGGCTGGAACCACAGTGTGGCTGGAAACGCAGTGTGGATGGAGCTAGTGAATACCTTACAAGTATTGGATGTTTTTCTCTGTTTGCAAGTAGTCGATACATATTTGTGTTTTTTTTTTCTTTTGCCAGCGATTACCGAACAATTTATTCGAGTTATGTGGATAAAACAAAAATGATTGTGAATGAGTGTTTTTTTTTTTTTTTTTTTTTTCAATAGGTGTCGCTCTCAAGTTTTACATTATTTACTTTTTAAATGAATAAATAGAAAGATGATGCGAAATACTTTTTCTTTTTACATTTTATTTTATATCGGTACTGTGCGAAAATATGTTTTTTGAATTAAAGCATCCTTCCACGTGTTTAGTTGTAGGGCCCAACTCAGGTTGGCAAATCCTTTCTTGTTCGTCAAATGATTCGACAGAATATTTATGGTTGTAAAATAAAACGAGTGAAATGGTGTTATCTGTATCCTCCTAAATGGATGCATGAAGAACCCGATATAGAATTTGCATGTGGTTTGCCTAACACATTTGAAACTGATGATCTGATAATATTATATGATCACATGCATCGATTAAATGAAAAAATTGCGGAGATATTTACGATTGTTTCGCATCAGTGTAATATTAGTGTCATTTTACTATTGCAAAATTTGTTTCCACGAGTTTCTGTAATGCGATATATTAGTTTAAATTCTCATTATATTATTTTATTTAAAAATTCTAGAGATGTGGCACAGTTTCATTACTTTGGACGTCAGTTATGTCCAGAAAATACTAAATATTTTCTCGATGCTTATATAAAGGCAACAAAAAATCAATTTTCATATTTAGTTGTTGATTTGCACCCTCAGACAAAGGAAGAATACCGTTTACGCGGAAGTCTTTTTCCTACACCCGAAGGGATTTATTGGTTATATTTGCCAAAATGAAAAATTTAAAAAAAAATCATTATTTTCTACATTTGTTGGCGAGAGCACCACCACTACAAAAGCGAGCTCTTTTACGCACCGCTAGTAATTCTCAAGTATCTGCATTGTGTGAAATTTGTTTGAATATTTTGGCGGGGCATCCACTGGTAAATATAAAAAGGCTGAAAAAATATAAGGATATTATACGAAAACTATCTAAACGATCGATAAGTGTTCGTAAGAAGAAGGCTCTTTTAGTGAATCAATCCGGTGGTTTCTTGCCTGTTCTCGCTCCTGCAATACTATCAGCTTTAGCAGGTTTAGTCCAGGGATGGAACACGGGCGCAGAATTCATACCACTATCAATGTAAGAAAATTTTCTGCTTCTTAGATCAACGATATTGTAGGTAGAGAAATTTCTTAAACGGATTCCGGTATGAATTCTGCGCCCGTGTTCCAACCCTGTTAGTCGGTCGAGTCATTGGCGATAAAATTATTAAAAAATAGAACCCTATTTTATTATTTTTATTATTTTTCTGTTGAATTATGTCAAGAAGAGTCGAACTTATACCAGAAGAATTGATTTCTTCACATCAATATCAAAATCCCGAACTGAGATTGGAAGACGAAATTATGTCTTTATTGGATCGTAAAAAAATTCCCGATGATATGAAAGTAAAGCTTTTAGGTCAACTAATCATGCGATATCAAAAAATTGTTCACGCTCCTCCAGAACCAATACTGTGACTGTTCAAAATGATCAAATTTATGAAAAAGAGAAACCGAAACAAGTGATTAATAGTTCTGATGATAATGAAAATTTTTGTTAGTTCTGATAATTATGATAACATAATGAAGGATATAATAATATCGACTCCTCACAAATTCAAAAAATTTATACCCATGATTGTAGAAAAGTTAAAAACGAGAAATTATATCTGGAATTCTGAGGGAAAAATGACAATGGGAAATACGCCCATAAAAGGTTCAAGTGTAATTGATTTTTTTTTCTTATTTGTCTCGAAATGCTGAAACTTTAGTAGAACCCAATTATTTCGATTTTTTTAAAGGCATTGTCAGAAGTAAATATACCAAGAACATGGATTGGTAATAAGTCTGTTTTGTCCAAATTACAAAGGAAAAACATCTATGTAGAGTCTGACGAGGATGTTTTTCTCTCAGAAAGTATTTCAACTCCATGTAACAAAGACAAAATTTCTTCGACTATTAAACGATCGCCAGAACTCAGAAAAAACAGACGAAAATCCAGAAGTCATTCTTTGTATCCAAAATCATCTGGTTTAAAGGAATGCAAACGTTCAAGAAGTCATTCTCCAATGAGGAAGTGGCTAGAGTATTAGAAAAATATTATTATGACATAAAAAATCCAGCTTCATTCGGAGGAATTTTAAAACTGTCAAAAGCGACTGGTTTACCAACAGAAAAAATTAAAGCATGGTTAATGACTCAAGATGTTTATACTTTACACAAACCAACAAGATATAAGTTTAAACGCCGAAAAGTTTTGTCGTATGGCATAGGTGAACTCATAGAATGTGATTTAGCGGATATGTCAAAATTGTCGAAATATAACAAAGGAATGAAATATTTGCTTTCTGCAATAGACGTTTTTTCTAAATATGCATAGGCGATTCCGATTAAGAATAAAACTTCTGATAGCGTTTTTAAAGCCTTAAAAAAACTATTATTTCAATTAAAACACCCACCACACCTCATTCATTCTGATCGAGGTAAAGAGTTTTACAACAGAAAGGTACAAGCATTATTTAAAAAACACAAAATCAGGCATTATTCTTCTCAGAGTAAACACAAAGCTTCAATAGTTGAACGTTTTAATCGAACTTTAAAATCGAAATTATATCGGATTTTTACCTACAGAAATTCATATAAATACATCGATATTTTAGATTCTGTTTTAAAAAGCTATAATTCTACAAAACATAGCAGTACAGGATTGGCTCCCGTTGAAGTCACACCGGAATTGGAATCTTTTGTTTTTCAAAAGTTGTATGGTTATAAGAAAGAAAAAGACTTTAAATTTAACATCAACGATCAAGTTAGAATATCGAAGGTGAAAAAAATATTCCAAAAAGGTTATCTACCAAACTGGACTGAAGAAATTTTTATCATTCACGAGCGTTATCCTACAAACCCTCCTACATATGTGTTAAAAGACCTAAAGGGAGAAATTTCAAAAGGTAGATTTTATGAGGAAGAAATTCAGAAAGTTATAAAATGTTCCAGTGACTATTGGAGAATAGAGAAAATTTTAAAAACGAGAGGAAAGGGTGAAAATAAAGAGTATTTTGTTAAATGGTCCGGACATGACAATCGTTTTAATTCGTGGGTGAAATCATCATGGATCAAATCCTAGACGAATTTTATGTAACTCTTCCGAGCAACTCTAGCATGGATTATTTTCCAGAAAATACACAGTCTTCTTATCGCACAAAGTTATTTTCCCCAATTGCATTATCTGGCGAATGGGAAGTAGCACTCGCAGAAGTATTTATGCCTAGAAGTTGGTTCAACGTGGGACATCATAATAATAGTTATTCGGTTACATTAGTAAAGGAGGAAATTTTGCCTACTGATGTGATGAAATATACCATAGAATTACCCGATAAAGTGGGAGAAAATATAGAAGAATTTTGGACAAGCATTAATAAAGAAATTGAGAAAAAAATAAATACCGAATCATCATCTGTAAAGTTTATAGTACAGGATAATGGTTCCGCATTACGCATTGAAATAAATGACGGATATGAATTAATGATTGAAAAAGATTCCGGCTCATAACTATTATACATGTTACATTTACCGAATGAGAATACTGTTATTAACACTTCGAACGCTTATAAATTTAGACCATCTCAACAAAGTTTATATCCGCATAGTTTTACTATAATGAATAAAAATACCAAGAGTATAGCTAATCTCTGGTTAACATTTAATCGCATAAAACCGAGAAAATTCAAGGATGAAAATGAAGATGTTTTCAAAATTTTAAATGCTAATATTGAGCTTTTTGAATTGCAAGATTACTTAATTTTCGATTATCGACGCACTAAAAATGAAGTGGAAATCAAAATATCGGAAAATGCTGTATTATAAAAGGAAAATCCGATTCTCTGATGCAAAAGTTACACCTGAAGGAAAATCGTTCATTGAGTGGTTCGCATAAATTCAAAGTGAATCCTTTACTTCCAATAATACCTGGAGAATACGTTGTATTAGAAATTAAAGAGTATCACACAATAAAAAAGCTTGTGAGTTATACAGAAAATCTGACAATAAATGTGGGAATGTATAAAACAGCAAAAAGATTATTTGAAGAATTTAAATATGTAAAATTGGAACAGCAAACCGAATTAAAAGTTCGATTGGATGTGCCAAAAAATCACGAAATTTTTTTTAGCAAAGGATTAGCAGACCTGTTACGTTTTATTAGCACCGGACCGTTTAAAAATGGAAGCTATACGGGTAATTATGCGCTGGAGATTGATGGTAGAATCTCCGAAATATTTTTATACTGTGACATCATAGCTTCTCATTATGTCGGAGACATAGTTGCTCCACTTTTACGCGCAATACCTACTGCTAACGAGAAGCAAGATCAAATTTTGAAATCTTATCACACCCCATTATATTTTCCCCTGCGTAAGAATTTCATTGAAACAATAGAAATCGAACTTAAGTCTAGTTCTGGAGATAAAATCATCTTTACCGGAGGAAAAACATTAGTAGTGTTATCTTTCCGTCGGAAAAAACTATAAAAAGCGTTGAAATAGAGTTGTAATCCTTATTCTTGCAAATAAAAAAGAAACATGCACCTCAACGTAAAAGACTGCGAAGCATATTATTGTTCCCAAGTGGGAGGAGGGAGCGGTCCTTATTTTCACGGTGTTTTACACCAAAGAGGTTATGGTTTTTTTTGGAGATTTGCGTAGATACCTTCAACCGATTGCAATAAAAGCAACAAGTTATTTAGGCAAACATTTATTGAATACTGGAAAGAATGTAATAAGTGATGTTGCTTCCGGAGTGTCTTTTAGAGATTCAACACGTAATAGATTACGTGAAACAACTTCTAAAGTTAAAAAAGACCTAATTGATAAGTTACAACATGGTAGTGGCAAAAAAGGTATAAAAAGAAAACGTAAAAGACAATCTAATCAATCACAAAACAAACGCTGTAAGTTGTCACGAAGGGATATTTTTTCATAATGAGCGATCAAAGCATGGCATTTCTTAAAAGTGAATTAGATTTATTTAATAATGCTGCTGTTCAGTTGGCGATTGATTCCTCTACATTTTTAGAGGTGCATCCAGTAGCTTCACTCTCAGAAAAAACACCTATAGAATTTTATATTAGTAGAAACGGAGAACATTATTTAGATTTGTCTCACACAATTTTGCAGATTCGAGTAAAAATTTTAAAGAAGAATGGTAGTGATTTGGGTGCTGCAGACCATGTCGCACCGATTAACTATTTTTTAAACACGTTGTTTTCGGAATGTGCTGTATTTTTAAATGATAAACAGATAGCTTCTCAAGCGAATTGTGCATATCGAGCTTTTTTTGAAAGTTTGCTATTTTCATCAAAGACCTCACAAGAAACATTGTATGGAGCTTCGTTATTTTTTAAAGACACGGCAGGCCATCATGACAGTTTGACTTCTACAGCAGGCAATGCGGTTACAACTTCAAATAATGCCGGGTACAAATCTAGATATGACGCTTGTAAAAATAGCAAATTGGTGGATCTCACAGGTCCTTTACATTTTGATTTGGCAACTCAACCAAAACTTTTAATTAATGGCGTAAATATTCGCATAAAATTAGAGAGAAATAAAGACATATTTTCTCTTATGTCCAGTGATGATAATTACAAAATTGTTATACAATCAGCAAACCTTTATGTTAGGAAAGTGTCCGTAGCACCATCTATTATGATTGCTCACGAGAAAGCATTGGAAAAAGGTGTTATTAAAATGCCTATACGAAGAATTGAGGTCAAGACTTTTTCATTATCTTCGGGACTACAGTCGTTAACAATAGCAAATGCCTTTATTGGTCAATTATCAACTCGAATAATATTGGGATTTGTATCAAATCAAGCGTATAACGGAAATTCACAGAAAAATTCGTTTAATTTTGCTCATTATAATTTAAATTATTTGACTGTTTTAAATGATGGAATGGTGATACCTTCAAAACCATTTCAACCCAATTTCGATAATGATTTATTCGCGAGGTGTTACTTAAGTTTGTTTACAGATTTGAACCGTTATCACCAATTTCAAAATGTTAATATCACATACGATGAATATAAACAGGGTTATACTTTATATGCGATAGACCTCACACCAGATCTTGCAGCTAATGAAAGCCATATTAGCATCACTAAAACTGGAAATATCGCATTAGATATCAAGTTCGCATCGGCGCTGCCCGAGACTGTAACCCTTGTGGCTTACACCGAATACCGAAATACGATCGAAATAGATAAAACGCAAACAATTTTCACTGATTATTAACTGTTAAAGATTCAATAAAATAAAAAGGTATATATGGATACCATAAGCCTCTGTCGACTAGCTTGCAGTGACAGGTATTTAAAAAAAGAATTCTGCGGTGTGTTTTCTTCTGATACTTTACCGAAGAAAAAAGGACATTTCAACGCATTTATTGTGAATTTAGATTCTAAGTTTTTGGCTGGGAGTCATTGGATATCTATATATTTTTCTGAAAACACCGCCCACTACTTTGACAGCTATGGCATACCACCAAGAAACAGACATATACTACGTTTTATGAAAAAAAACAGCAAGACAATCAGATTCAATAATTGCTGTTTCCAAGATAATTTTTCGAGGATTTTTTTGTCTTTATTTTCTCTTTCAAAGTGTGAGAAAAAAAGATTTAAATAATTTACACCCTCAAAACAGGAAGTACAATGAACTCTTTGTTAAAAAATTCGTGAAAACAAAACTTTATTTGTCAACATGTTGTCACGTGTTTCATCCGAGAAAAAAGCAGACCTGCACTGCTTTAATTAATATGAAATCTAGTTTGACAACTCAATAGACGATTCTCGTCGACTTAATATGGAGCGCTATGGCTTTTTCTTATCTGATTCTGAACAAGAAAATGGATCTTTTACCTATCTTCATGGCACGCTTTTCGAACAAGTGCATCCATGCCTTCGGAAAGCTAGAGATTTGAAAACTTCTGATGAAAAAAAAGTTTATTTTAAGATACTGACCAATTCAGAAATTATAAAATATGTTCACACGAAGCAAACTAACAAAAAGTTCGGTTATTTATTTTTGTTGTCTAATACTTTAGGCGACATGTTGTTTACACATTCATACTCATCCAAGTTATATGACGATATATTAGAGTGTATTTTAGAAGGGAGATCTTATCACGAGGAAACTGATGAAATGACTGCTGACCAGTTAAATAATATTAAAATTGGGTATTTTATGGTTTTAGGAGATGATGAAATTGTGGCTGAATTACATGCTTTTTCCTAATGTTTCTTTAATGTAATGTCACACTTTTTTTTAAATTAAATAATTGTTATTTATGGAAAATACTTATTATGTACAACAATAAAAAATAAATAAATGTATTTTTTGCTTACATTTTTCCTGTATTTCTTCTATTGTCTGCTGTTTTTTTGTTCCATTTCTGCTATTTTATTTCTACAAGTTTTTCTTCTTCTTCTTCTTCTTCTTAGCTAAACCTACCAACAGTTTTAATCCGGGATTGGAAATGATTATAAAATATACACATTTTCCTAATCCCAGAAATACTATTGGTCATTTTTGACCTTCTTTATTTACATACAAAGAAATAAAAGATTACAATACATAAAGCAAACAAAGCAGATATAAAATGACATTTTTCCATATATATGTAAATATCATAATACATACTCAAATAATATATTAAATAATCAATAATATATCAAAATAATCAATAATATATCAAGTAGCATTGTATATATATATATCATAAAAAATTCATCCGATTAAAGCATTACATTATGATTAATAATTTTACAAAAAAAGCAGTAATACTTACATCAACACTTAAAATATTCAAAAAATATATGTTATTGATAGAGAAAAGAAAATCTACAATAAATTGGGATTGAAATCTCGCTCTTTAACTCTACTCAAATAATATATCAAATAATCAATAATATGTAAAAAATAATGAATAATAATTAAAAAATAGCGATAAATCATAAAAACATTCATATGATTAAAGTATTATATTATGATTGATAATTTTTGCACAAAATGCAGTAATAGTTAAAAGACATCAACACTTAAAAAAAAAAAAGACTCAAATATATGTTATAGATAGAGAGGGAAAAAAATCTACAATAAATTGGAAATATTAATTATTTCACTCATTGAAAATTTGCTCATTAACCCCGATCCAAAACATCGCATACAATATATAAAGTTATCATCATCATCCTCATCAACAGGATAATGATATGGGCAATTATGAGCTGATGGTCCAAGTAAGTCATCACACACATCCCAATCAGCTACTTGAAAAAGTGGTACTTGCTTACAATAACGACACCACATTGATCGAATATTTTCTCTTATTTTTGATACATCAAAAATGTGTTCATGATTATATTCTCTATATATTTGACCTCGAGGCGGATTATAATATTCAGGGTAAACAATTAAGTGCAGTTTAAAAAATTTAGTACACAGATGCACAGGTCGTCTCACGTCGCCAGTATCAACTACAAAATTTATTTTAATGAAATGTGTTACGAAATATGTGTAACATTTTACTTGTTCTTCACTCAGGGATTTCACCCAAACAACAAAATCCTTTGAATAAGTTTTATCATATTTCAAATGTTCGGGAAATCCTTCAACATTCTTTTGGAGAAAGTCATCTCCAAAATAAAAAGAAGGCATTTTAACAAGAGATGAACCTACTCTTACATATTCCTGGAATAAAGTTTTTGGCAAACATAAATTTCTATTATCTATTTCATTCAAACAAAAATTATTTGATATAATTGTTCGCATAGCAATATATTTAAGTTTTTGAGGAAAAAACCCATTTGCAAACAATCACTCATATTTTTTTTTCTTTCAACGATATTAAGATTAGGAAGAACTATTTTTTAAAAAAGTCTCTGTTAAAATATATCAAGAAGAAAAAATTAACTTTTTTTTCAATTTATATTTCACTGTTCATCATTTTCTTCTTCTTCTTCTTCACAGTTGGTATTCAAAACATGTCCATATGATCTAGAATCAATTGAATTATTTAATAAATATTTTTTGTCATAAAATGAAGACAAGCTAATTTTATTTTGAACAATTGTAAATATCGTGTGATTTTTAGAAATTATTGAATTCTGTGTGTGACGGGTAAAAGTGTCATTTTTTAAAACATTTTTATATACATCAAGTGTTAAATTTCTTAAAGAACTTTTTGTTACACCTCTCGATTTCATTTTTACACTATCCCCATAAGCCACAGAATAGAGTTTACATTTTAATCCAACAAATTCTTTTATAGGTAAACAATATTCATTTTTTAATTTACCGAGCTTTCCCTTATTTCTATCATCAAACATCTCGTGATTTTCATCGTAATTACTTAAATCTAAAATTTCATGAAAATACATTTTAAGATCTTTATATAAATTTTCACATTTAACATGAAGAAACAAACTATCAGTATCGATGTAAAGCAGTGAAACATTTTCGTTGTAAACATTTTTAAAATAATCGTAATACAAAGAATACATTTTAAGTTTATACAATTCTAACACAGTAAATCCCACATAGATGGGTTTATCTACAATTAGGTTTGTTTTTCTACACTTAAACAGAGTAAAAAAATCATTCACAATTTCAAAATATTCCAAACTCGGACTTGCTAAATATTTTTTACATTGTTCTACATTAAAAGCCGCACGCAAGTTTATCATTTTTCTGATATTCATGCACGTTTTACCGTAGAAGCTATTATTCATTTTTTTTAAGATTTTTTTTTCGAAATCGTTCGTTGCGTCTTTTCTTTTTTCATTATTGAAAGTTATATACTGTCTAAGCCATGGTTTCTGAGAAAAGGATAAAATTTTATGGATTTTTTTTATTTTCAAACCGTGTTCTACATAAAATTTCAAATTTAAATAATGACAAATATAGTTATTTTTTTTTTTGAAAAAAAATCGGTGTCAACTTTTTACAAGGAAGGACGTGTTTCAAATTTAGTGAATCACATAATTTTTTGGCATGTGGAGACAACATATCATATGTAATATTCAAGTGTTCAGGAGCCATAGGTAGGTCATCATGTTTATTATGCAATTCCTTCGGATAAACTAAATCAACTTCTATGAAATAGCCTACAGGCGAATTAGGTGATGTTTCTAAAATATTAAAACTTTAAATTTCTGATTGTGTGAGTCATCTAAATTTACCATATGGAAAATTTTGGACCATAACAAAACCATAAAGATTATTGGCGTCAAGTGCTATGATATAACTATTTTCTATGTCGGGATTATATGTTTCAGGAATGTATGGATCATTAGCAACTGCGTGTCTTTTCCCCAAAAAACAAATACCCCCTCTCATTTGGCTTTCAATCCATATGTAATCATTCACATCGCTAAATAACTGAAGTTCGATTTTAGTTAATTTTAAACCTGGATTCCACGTTAAATCCGCACTAGTGACAAAATGCACTGGATCGAGTTTCATAGAAGTACGTCTAAAAGAAGTAAATACTTCAGCTAACAAAACAACATCACAATTTTGGTAAAGTTCGAAATAATCAGAAAATTTTTTGCATCCGAATTTCTTATATACAGTACAAGCATGTTCATACTCTTTATCAGATATGTCAGACTCCGTGAGTCGATTATAAAATGCACATTTGATGGTAACCCTATTTCATCTAAGATACGAAGTGATTGAAAATAAGAATATGGAAATATACCCTTCCCCAATAACATATTTCTGTTTTTTTCATTGTAAAAAAACTGATTAAATATTTTAAAGTCATGATTGGATTTTCTTAAATTTTCAACAAGAGATTCTAGTGAAGCGTCCAAAAATTGAAGAGTCTAAAAACCCATACAGCACAGAATGTTTCAGTTATGTTGCAAAAAGCTTACAATCTTTCAAAAACGTAACACGTTTTAGTATGCTCTCTGATACCTTTCTGAAACATTCGCCCTTTTTGATTTTCTTTCTGTTAAGTGATTGTAACGTTTCTGTTACGTATCTGATTTTTTGTTACGATCGCGGACATTTCTACGTTTTTGAAACTAATCGGAAAGTAATCTGAACGGTTTTAAACGTTTCGGAAGGTTTCATAATGTTTCAATGTTATATGATTGTTACGTTTCTGGAATAGTTTGTGCTGTTAGGGAATTTTATAGAGTCTAATGTGAGCATTGTGAATTTTTCTATGTTGACGGGAATTATATAAATATTTCGAGCATAATTTTCGGGTATGTGTTTAAAAAATAAGGTGTGTGTCATAATTTTTACTATTATGAATTATAACGGGAAGAAAATAAGTTGTGCGCATATTAATGTTACAAGATTGATGAGCTACACCTCGAATATGGCCATCTGAATGGAGACAGTGGTCTCTGGTTTTGATATCGCCTATGCAAAATTCTTTTTGACAAATATGGCAAATATTGTCGTTATAATTTTCTCTTAAATTTCTATTCATGGGTATAATTTTTTTTATTTTTTTCATTACTTTGATATATACACTTTTTAATGTATTTAGAAATTTTGCCAAAGCGTCAACTCCACAATAAAATTCGTGAAAAATAATTCTATCATTTATGTCCAAAACAATAAGAGTATAGCTAACTGCAGTGTGCTTTTCAAATGGACAAATGAAACTTCTGTCTGTGTTAGGAAAAACGGTTGATATTTTCGATGTCACGCATACAAAATCAGCGTATGCAACGAACGGGTGATAAAGCATTTTGGAAATCGCGTTAAATTTGAGAGAAAAGCTAGATGGAAGAGTTAATTTTTGGGGTTTTTGTTTTTCACATAACCGAGTGTGAGAGTTTAAAGTTGATTTTCTCTGAAATCCTGTCAGGCAGTTACGACAAAAATAATGAAGATTTTTGTTATAATTTAAAAAAATTTTAAGATTGGTAATTAAGTAATATTGTTTTTCATAATACAGCAAATCTATAACAGGGCGTTTAGATTTTAAAGTTTTACTGATGTATAGAGGATAAATATCATTTTCTTCAAAGCCAAACACATTAATAATTAAATTATTTTTTCTTTCAAATTTACAGACAACGGATAATTTAACCCGAAAAGTTATATCTTTTACATTCAGATATTTAATATACTTGTTATATTTATATGCTCTTTCTTTATGAAATTTCACAGGAAAAAGTTTAGCAAGTACACAATACAGAAAGCATTTGTTGTCATGACATTGAATATTTATTAACGACCTTTTCTTTTTTAATCTAACAGGAAGCTGGATTGCATGTGTACATCCTCCTCTAAATTCTCTATAATTTCCCAGGTGGATATCAATAAATTCGACATTTTTAATAACCCATCCACTTCCGTTGCGTATAAAAGAATCTATTGACTCAAGGATTTTCCTAAACGCGCTATCTATTTAGGAATAAATTCTGACATGTGATAATATTCGCTCTGCATTAGAGCAAAAGTAAAATTGTTTTTCTTCTAAAATATCATCTTGAATAATTTTTTAAAATACGACGCAAACGCATATTAAAAGTCGCAATCGCAACAAATTTGATCTATTTATCTCGTTGTGTATAATCTCTCTAGAATCGTTAAACAAGTTTTCTGGGTCAACGTAGTTTCTTGCATCTGCTCTCAAAGAGCGCACGAAACCGCGAAAAGCCTGAGCTCTTTCAACAAATTGCATTTTTTTTTTTTTTTTTTTTTTTAATTATATGAACAAACTGAGTTTGGAATATCTTTTTATTTACATATAATTCATAAAAATTCAAATAATAATAAAGTTTCATAAACTGAAAATCTGTCAGAAAAATATATAAAAGAACTCTATTTTCAACTTTAAAAAATCTTAAAAATTTTTTTCAGTTTTGCTATTGTTTAGATAAAATATAAAAATAAATAAAATAAAATATAATTCATAAAAACTATTTTCTCTTTTAAATAAAAAGCATTTTTTTTTATTATTATATGAGTAAACTGAGTTTTGGAATACCTTTTCTATTTACATTTTAATTCATAAATTTCAAATAATAATAATAATAATAAAGTTTCATTTTAAACTGAAAAACTGTCAGAAAAATATATAAAGAACTCTATTTTCAACTTTTAAAATATCTTTAAAAAGTTTTTTCAAATTTACTATTGTTCTGTTAAAAAATAAAAACAAAATAAAAATTCATAAAAAAAATTTCCATTTTAAATAAAAACCAATTATTAAAAAATATAAACAAATAATTAGCAGTTCTTTCTCATTTAAAAAAAAAATTAATATCAGTTTTTTTTTTTTTTTTTTTTTTTTTTTTAAATCAAAACCATATAATTAAGAAAAAAAGTCTTTTTTTTTTTAATCTCTCTTTCTATAATAAAACATCACAATAAAAACAAAGTTTCATAGTAATCATAATTATTTTCATTTTTTGTTTTCAATATGTTTCAACAAAGCGCAAGTGGCAATTTTGAGCTTATTTAACAGATTGATGGGCATATTAAACCGATTTCGGGGTTCTAAAGTTTCGGGATTTATTTTTGCGAACCCCACATAATAACTAGAATGAAATTCTTTCAGTTCAATTGTTATGTTTTTGCCCAAATTAACAGTGAACGGGCTATAATGAATTTTTTCGCATTCCTCTGAAAGATCGAGGTTATATTTTTTCTTTCTTCTTTCTTCAAATACTGTTATTATATATAAAATAAATAAATAAATAAATTTTAAAAAATATATATTTTTTTGTTAAAAAAAAAACATTATAAGATAACTATAAAAATAACTCACGTGATTTTCTCTCATCAATTACATCGTCATCTTCCTCATCATCATGTCGGGGTAATTTTCGCTTTTTTGAAGATTTTATTTCTTCGCCATCCTCCTCGGCAAATACTTCTTCAAAGTATCGTTTGGTTTTAGAAGTGGTACATTCTGCAAATTAAAAACAGAAACTTTTATTTTCGGTTAAAAATATACTTACAAATTTTGTAATCATATTTCAAATAATAATGATAATAATAAAAGTAATAATAATAATAATAATAATTAATAAAAATATTATGACTTTTGTGTTAAAAAATAAGTAAGAAGTATATTTAAAAGTTAAACTTACCAGAGTTGTTTAAATCCATGGTCTTATGTTCAGTCGAGATGATGGCGACAGCTCGAAGGAAAAATGTCGTTCTGTGAATGTAACATTTCACTTTATATATAAGTGAAAAAGAAATGAGACTTTGAAAAAAAAATCGCGTGGGATAGAAAAGGTTATTTCTCTCAAATGAACTTCCGTAATTAGAATCACGTTTTTTTAATTGACTGTCAGTTATACAGACATTTTAACAGATGGTTTTCCTCATTCTAACACAATAAACACAATTGTATTAAACTTTCCTTCTCACGATTATATATCGCGTAATTGATACACCCCATGTCGTTTTTCCTTGAGTTGTTACATTCGTTCCCCACGCACATACATTAGACTCATATTTTTTTGTTCTATTTTCTTACTCCCACACATTAAAAAGCGTTTGAACTCTGGTTCACTGACACGATATACTTCACTTTCGCAATAATAGGATGTTGTTGTATTAAGATACATATACTTTTTTATTTCATAAGAAACTAAGTTATAGAAAAATTATATATAATGAAGCAATAAGAATTTATTTTTGTTGTTAATGTAGCATATTACTATTATTATTTTAAACAATGACATGCATTCTACAATTGAATTTTTATTTTATTTTTTTAATTATTATTATTATTTTAAACGATAACAACCAGTCTATAATTTTATTTCTATTTTTATTTATTTATTTATTTTTTAAAGCGACGCCTATTTCTTCATCAAATTCTATAAATAACGAAGCATTTACCTCACAAAATTATATTTGCAATAGTGTTTCACACATTTGCATCATTCTTCTAAACTAATAAGTACAACAAATATACATAAACATGGTTGAAACAAGCGAGAAAGAAAATGTGGTTAATTGGTTGGCACTTGCGAGGGACACACAATTATCTGAAGATACTTTAAGAGCTCTGCAGAATGCTTTAGACTGGACCGCCGTGTCAAAATATCAAAAATTAAGCGAACCATTTTTGTTAGAATTTAAACATAAAATTAATTGGGTTATGATTTGTGAGTATCAGACTCTTTCCGAGTCTTTTATGAGAGCTAATGCTGACAAAATCGTGTGGGAAAAAGTATCTCAGCATCAAATTCTGAAAGAACCATTCATATTAGAATTTCGAGATCGGGTGGACTGGGATAAAATTTCCCAGTTGCAAAAGTTGTCCGCACGATTCATACATGAATATTATTATCTTTTGAATATGAAACTCGTGAGTAGATATCAACAGTTGGACATGGACGCTATAGCAGAACTGAAAGATAAATTAGACATGTCTTTGATATTTCGATATCAAGAACTTAGTGAAACATTTGTATTGGAACACATAAAAGATATTGAAAGAGAAGATATTTGCGATGCATTGGTATTGAATAACAACATATCTACAACGGTTATAAATACAGTCTACAGACATTGGGTGTTGCATTATTTAAGAGAAATTTGTCAGAAGGTGTCACGCATCTGAAGAATGTCGCCGATTGATAATTTAAAAATTCTTAATAGCAAAAACCACATTTGCATCATTTTGACGTCGATAATTTTATTGACTGTTGTAATGGAACTTTTTGTCATAAGTGATAAAATCGATCAACATATATTTGAAGTGAATATTACAAACACGTCGTGTACAAAATCTGTACACATAGGACGAAAACATTTCTTTCACGAGTGTCTAAAAAATAATGAAACAATCTACAATTTAAGATATTTTTGGTCGAATAAAGATAAAACACTACATGCGAGTATTATTGGTATACAAATGCCTCTAACAGAATATAGAAAACTCTGTAAAATTTGTACAAATGAAATAATGTAACACCTTATAACAACTCAAATCTTTTCTAAAATATTTTTTTTTTTTTAAATTTGTTATTGTAACACATATGTAATGTAAAACATATTTTTATAAATTTAAATCAAATAAAAGATTGTTTGTATATAAAAATTTGTGTATTCTTTTTTTTTATTTCTTGTATTGATTTTTTCCCCCATTTTTTTTTATTTTTTTTTTATTTTTTTTCATTTCAGTATTTTTATTCAACATAGTCTTTTTTCACTTTTTAGGGGAAAAACAGCAAAACAAAATTTCGTTCGAATAATAATAAGAAAGAGTTATAGAATAATACCATATGTATATATATATATTTTAAAGAACCATTTCCAATTCCTTGCACTCTACACTTGAATTACATTTATCTAATCTCTCTATGCTTTATTTTCAGCTAACACCCACGCGCATTGAAAAAACTATTGCGTCTCACGTTTCTCCTATCTATCAACCCACACTGTGGTTCCAGCCACTCCAACCACACTCTGGCTGGAAACATCGAAACCGCAATCTGGCTGGAAACAGTGTAACCTGAGATGAGTGTCCTATTAGTCTTCAAACACTTACTACTCCGCTATTTTTTTTAGAATATTTTTCTTCTTATTTAATCGCAATTGCATCTGGAGAATATTACTCTCCAAATTTACTAGTGTGAAAAAAAAAAAGACTGAGTGAACAACACTACAGAATATTAATTAGGATGTTGGTGGCAGGTATGTATTCTAGTGGATGACAATAGACAATTAGTTTTCTTTTTCAACTGCCAAATTTTACGTCCACCTGTAAGCTATTTTAAACAGTAAGCTCCATTTATTTCATTGATATTATGCACTCGTGTTTAAATAATTCAAATGTTATCACCAGAAATGGATGCGATACATGCCATCGGCGTATATTTTTGGGGTATAAATTAGAAGGGTAAACATGAATAGTAAAGTCACATTTCTTTTCCTTTCTCATGCTGTTTTATGAGAACTCTGAAAGGTGGGGCTTATTTTGCTTATTAAATAAGAATTCTCGTTTGCTGTCACCAATGATTTAAAATTGACTCCCCCCCCTTTTTCTTTTCATTTTATGTTGTTGTTTATGTTGTTTTACACGTAGTTTAAATGTTTAGTATATTTAGCTTAATTTGCTCAGTAACTTTTTAAGATTTTCTTTGCTATCTCATGCAAAACTTTATAAGAGATAGCGACTTAAGGCTGCTCACTCTCTCTTACGATTTCCCCGTCTGGAGTGGCTAATTCCCATGTAACTGTATGGCAAAGTTTTTTTTTGTAGAATTACTCATTACCTAATTGGTATTTTTTAATTCCGTTTTCACATTCAGAAAATTCACAACCGTTAAATTAGTACCCGTATTCAAAAATTGAATTTTTTAAATTTTAATATTTCATTTTACAGTTAAAAAATGAGTTGGGTTGGGTAGAGGGAATTAAATCCGATTGACTGCCCTAGGGTCCCAGGCCTGAGAGGGAATGTGCTCCGTGAGGGTCTTTCTAAGGGGTCCTAGCCCGTATTTACGCAAGCTTCCTGAGAAAAACAAGGAAATGGTTAGGCCGACGAGAGTACCTGGGAATGAACCCGGCACCTCACGTCTACCAGCTTTGAGCGTAGAACTGCTCAGCCGCTGGTGGACCGCTAAAATATGAGAAAGATGCACTTAGTGAAAATTCGCATTTTTAAAAGCAAAATTTTAACTTTTTTTTTTTTTTCAATAAATTTTTGAAAATGAGTATTAGTTTAACGGCCGCGTATTTTCAGCATATAAAAACAAAATTTGAATAAAACAATTAGACAATGTGTAATTCTATAAACAGTTTTCGCCATCGAGTAACATGGGCTTTGGATGACCTTGACGATCCGTGATGTACCCCCCTTAAGCATCTCCAAGAGAAAGATTTCTATATCTCAAATTTTTGTGAAGATACAAATAATAGTTGCGATATAAATGTAACATTAACATCTTCAAATTTTGAACGCTTATATCTCTATATATTGAGAAAAAAAAAAAAAAAAAAAGTAAAATATACAACCAATATACATTCTCGCATTGCTGCGGCCCAAGAAATTCAAATATAATATTAAAATATGACATTACCATTGAAAAAATCAATGCTGATGTGTGTTTAATATGTAAATGACTTCCAATTAAAAATTTTACTTTACTTTCTAAAAGTACACACAATTCCCCGTCGAAAAGGTTTCTATATTCTGTATCAATTAGTAATAAAGTAAAATCGAGTACTCTTTTTTCTTTTTTTTTTTTTTTTTTTTTTTTTTCCTCCCGATTGTACTTTGTATGTCTGAAGTTCAAGCAGGTCATTTCCTCTAGTGTATCTTTAGAACATAAACAAATGTCAATAAATAAATAATGGAATGAATAAAGCTAATTAATTAAAATCTGGTAATTATCATGCACTGTATTTTCAACATTAAGTCGAGACTTTTCCGTTTTTATAAGACGTTACTCTATTCAAAAGAAGATTTTTGCACATTCTTGTTAAAATCATCTACATTTTATTTACAAAATCAAAAGAGATAAATGCTATATCATGCATATGCGCGTATGGCTTTCAACGTGTTAAATACGAATGCGTAATGTGAATTTTTTTAATAAGCTGTTTGTTTTTGAATAACATTTAAAGGCAGGGCTTTTTTTTTTTTTTTTTCTTTTGTCTGCTATAATTAGATACTCGTCCGCAAAGTGTTCAAATAATATAATGATTGTTATAGAAAAAAAATAAAAAAAAAAAAAACCTTTCAGTTATACTGTAACGTTTAATTGCATGTACCATTCGGTATAAGAAGTTACTTTGTTTATTAAATACTTATATTCATAAATATTAAAATACTTTTTTTTTTCATTTTAATATAAGTTAAGACAGGCAGTGCATATTTTTATACGAAATGTATTTTCTAGGATAACTAATTAAAATGTAGTTTCACAAATGCAAAATAAGGTTATCAAATTTCTACGTTTGTTAACGTCTTCTAAATGGCAGGTCAACAGGAATTTAATTAGGAACAGAGAAATGATTTTGATATTAGCGTGAGACTAGAATTTAATAACAATGTAAATTTACTCTAGATTTGAATTTAAGTAGTTTACTTCTCTTATTTATATGCAAAATCAAATCGGACATTTGTGCTAGGAAACAAAATGTAGAATATTATAAAACTCGCATCGATAACATTCAAATGAGTACAGTGTAATTTAGAAAACCTCTTATTAACTTTTTGTTACTATATTTTTATGGTTTTTCCACTACATTAATTTAACTATAAGATTATTTTTTGTACGTTTGAAAAGGCTGGCTTACAATTTATTATTCTATTTCACTTAAACATTTTATTACATTATAATTATACTTTTATGAAAAATTCAGATATTTCGGATGTAAAATAAATTAACATATCTAAAAAAAACAATGAATTTCATGAGAGATGTTACATTTTTATCCGTGGTTTATAACTTATTTTATGCACTTCGCAGAAGAAACGCTTAGGTTAACACACTTCCTTGACATTTTTCCAAATACCGAACCATTGTTGCCTGACTTAGGGAATTTATTATTCATTATCCACTACTAAATTTAATTGTAACGGTTGCCTAACCACTTCTAAGATTAATCGTCTATTATGCATATCAAATGACACTTCTGAAAATTATTGGTGGCTATTGAATTAAAAAATTCTCCAGATTATCAGTCACGTATAATATGGCTACATTCCTGCCAACATTCTAATAAATATTCCGTAGCATTATTAGTACCCGCCCCTTTTTACACACCACTTTATTTTTAGAGTAATTTTGTCCAAATGTAATTACGATTACATAGCTGCCAACTTTTCTAATTTTACGATCATATTATAGCCGCAAATTTTTTAAAGGAATATTTCACATATATTTTCGACTACTAAGCCAGATGAAAAAAGTTATAAATTTTTTCAGTATTAAGTCTCCCTTGAAAACTGGGAACTTGACACCTATGCGATTAACTAAGATGACAAATATACTTAAAAAAAAAAGACTGGTGAGAAAACATTGCAAGTACTAACACCATAGTTGACAGCATTTTAATTTATTCCGGAGCATTTTTAGCCCCGCCTCAATTTCGCACCACCTAATTTATAGAATAAATTTCCTAAATATATAACTACGGTAAAAGAAGAAAAAATTACTCTTGAAACAAAAGTAGTATGGAATAAAGGCGGAACTAAAAATGCTCTAGAATAAATTAAAATATTGGCACCTCTGCTAACAGTACAACGGAATATAAATTAAAGTGTTGAAAAGTATGTGAATACAATTAAACAGACTTTATATATAGGTTCAGTATATAGGTACAGGAATGTATTAATGATTTTTTTCGCTTTTTACGTAAAGGTAATGCTAACATTGAAATCTAAACGTTTTCAAGTTGTCCCTATATTTTTATAAAATTCTTTATAGAAATAAAGCTTTGTTTTCTTTTTTATTATTTCGAAAACCTTTGAAAACTGTTTTATTAATCTAAAACATTTTACTTTAAATTATTTTTTGTATACCAAATAGAGTACGTTGAAGTGATTCATTAAAGTGAAGGAGGTTTCGATAGATGAATGTGCGACTATTGCAAGGAAACTGTAATAGACGGTTTTGTGCTACTCGTATTTTTTCGTTAAAGAACTTTAAAATTAAATAGAATCGGAAAATTCAACTTCTTGAAGTTCTGTTTTAGGTCGTATATGTGCTGCATCAATTCTCTACGATAGTTTTTCAGATCTTTTTGAGCGATGAAACAGAAAGCTTATTATACCACAGCCTCCTAAACTAGATGCCTGTCACGTGGCTCGGAAACTTGGCAACAGTTGAAACGATAGACAGCGCCACCTCGTACAGATTACGCAACTTTTTTATTCAACAGCCAGAAAAAAATTTTAAAAGTGGGATATGGTATTCATAAACAGCGAATAGAATCGAAGAAACGTCGATTATATATATCATATATCACTTTTAAAAATTATTGGTGACAGTTGAATAAAAAAGTCACGCAACCTGTACCAAGTGGCGCTGTCTACCGCTTCAACTGTTGCCGAGTTTCTGAGCCACGCGACAGTTATCTAGTTTAGGAGGCTATGATTATACTTTAAATCTATTCCGAGATCTTTTATGGCAAGCGGAAAAAGAGTGTTGGCTATACGAAAGCGTCCTTTCTATGAAGTTTTGAGTGCAAGGAAACAAATTTAATATTTTCCAATATCTAGATTACCGAGAAAAGATCAATTAATTGGTATTAGAGAGCATATCATTTGATCAGTTGATGATAGGTTGTGCTTTTTACATATGAGTTTAGGTGCATTTTATAAAGTGATTCTTATCTGAAGAAAGCTAAAAACAAGCCATAGCCTCATAAACTCCATGCCTGTCGCGAGGCATGGAAACTTAGCAACAGTTGAAGTGGTAGACAGCGCCACCTGGTACAGATTGCGCGACTTTTTTATTCAACTGTCCCTAATAATTTTAAGAAGTGATATACGATATATATAATCGATGTTTCTTCGATTCTATTCGCCTTTTATGTATATCATATACCACTTTAAAAAAATTTAGGTGGCTGTTGAATAAAAAAGTCGCGCTAATGTACCAAGTGCATCTAGTTTAGGGGGCTATGAACCAGCCATCATAAATCCTTTATTTTTGTAAAAATAAAGCTTATAGACAAATAATTCAGGGTTCTAAGTAATCTTTATTTTGAATACTACTTTTTATATAAAGTAATCTATGTATTATTCTTTTGATGATATGTACTACAAAATATTAATGAAGATGACTATAAAAAAAAGTGGTATGCAAAATAGCGACAGCTGAGAATCATGTATAATGTAAATACGAATAGTTGAGACCACAAAATGTACTGCATTTGTTGCTTGAAGTGGGATTTTCTCAAAAACGTGTACTATAAGGCCATTTTTCTAAACGGCTCTGTTTTATACGACACGGTAGACAGCTGTTTCAAAGAATTTTCACTGCATATACATCATGGGTCACAGCGCTCCTACTTTTTTTACGATCATATTATTTTACTGTGTCATCCCAATTTCCAAAGATAAAATTTTCTTGAATGTTCCAATGTAATAACACCACGAAAACTTTCAAGACTTTTTATTTATTTATTTTTGTTATTCTGGTGACAGTAAAATAAAACGATCATAAAAATATAGGCGCTCTGCGACCATACTTGCCAACATCCTAATTAATATTCCGTACTGTTTTTAGTCCCGCCTTTTATTTCACACCAGTAAATTTTTAGAGTAATATTCTCCAAATGCAATTACGATTAAATAAGAAGAAAAATACTTTAAAAAGTTACTGGTGGAAGAAAAAAGGCGGGGCTAACAATACTACGGAATACTAATTAGCATGTTGGCAAGTATGGCTGCGACCAGGGTTCTTACACTCCGCCCTCTTTACAGGACATTAAAAATTAGCAAAAAAATTTAGCAATTTGGCATTAAAAATTTCCGTCTTCATTGCTACCATTATATCTACGCAATAATCTCTAACCATAGCCTCCTAAACTAGATGCCTTACGCATGGCTCGGAAACTTGGCAACAGTTCAAGTAGAGACCCTGGATAGAGAGAGACTAGACGTTGAACAAATATGTCGGTCATTTGTTCAAAACCATTCGATCGGCGTAAGGCGTAATTTATTTTTACCCGCGTCTCATACTTTCCTTTTAATTAAAATCTCGACAAAACTTTGTTGTTTATCTCTAGAAAGCCTTGCAGAGCGTCATTTGAAATTTTGCAGAGCATAATGGTATCATATATAACAGGCTGAACAAATATGGCGGATTATCTGACGGGTCAATGTCCAGTCTTTTATCATATAAGGTCTCTAAGTTTAAGCGGTAGACAGCGCCAACTGGTACAGATTGCGCGACTTTTTTATTTAACAGCCACCATAATTTTTTTTAAGTGGGTTTTGATATACATAAAAGGCGATTAGAATCGAAGAAACATCGATTATATGTATCATTCCTTAAAATTATTGGCGACAGTTGAATGAAAAAGTCTCGCAATCTGTACTAGGTGGCGCTGTCTACCGCTTGAACTGTTAGGAGGCTATGCTCAAACCTATTTAATACCCTAAGACCCCCCATGGAGGGCACTCCCCATTCATGCCTAGAACCCCAGCGCAGTCAATCGGCCTCAATTCCAAGAATCCAATCCTGTTTAATCCCGAGCCATCACTATGAAAACACCCCAAATACTTCTGCATAAAATTAGTGGTGGCAAAAAAGGCGGAAATTTCTCTTCTCTGAGAGTTTCCTGAAAAATGGCCGGAGAGTACGACCCCTGGCTGCGACCTCTGATATGCATTTATGTTTTCATAAAGTATATTAAAATTTAAAAACTAATTCAAATTACTTATATGTCACTTTTTAATCTCCAACTAGCTAACAAAATACTATTTTCTTATATTTTTAAATTCAAAGTTTATTGATAAGATTTCGTAAAATACAGTTGCAAATATAAATGAGCAAGTTTTTTAATTAAAATACAAATTTACATCACATATTCTTTTTTTTTTTTTTTTTTTTTTTTTTCCACTTAAATCTCGAGAAAAAAAAATCTATTTGCATTAAATTCATTTAACTTCAGAGATGATATTCCAGAGTTAATAAAAGAAAATTTAGAAAAGGAATTTAATTTAGAAGATTAATTTGTATTCTGCTCTCATTATATTTTCTTCAACTTTTGACGCAAAAAATATATTAACAATGTTCCGAAAATACAGTATTATTAGGAAAGTAATTAAAAAATAAATTATAATGAAATGAAAAAATGTTTACGCAAACCATTCTGAATTGATGAATCTTATTATCAATACGTTTAAAAAAAGAAACTTTACATCAATCAGTTTGTTTTATTTTTCAATAAAGGACGAAAAAAAAAATGTATAAAAGCATTTCTTTAATGACGAAAGAAGAACGAAATTAGTTGCCTATTATACTTCTTAGTTGCAACTTTTAAGAAATTTCGAAAACTATTATTTTAAAATAGTTTGCTTTGTCTAATTTATTCAAAGATTTTTAATCGTTAAATAAAGCAGAAATTCTTCTACATAAATAGTAGTATGCGCAAATTTGGGAACCATGATCTTTTAGCTTCACAATTTTTAAATTTTATGTGATGCATTATCTTTTACACCTTTTGGTTTGAAATATAGAACGAACGCAAACTTTTCTAGGCATGAAATATATCAATGAAAATAATAGAGGGTGTCTTAGTGGGTGTGATGTCTAAGGATTTTCATATACAGGATGCTCACTAAAGTTCGTTCCTAACCATTAAACTGCTGAATGTCTGAAACTATTACCATAAAAGTGGTGTGTATGTATAGTAAATTGGCTAAAATCGACAAGTGGCTAAGAACTATTATATGCGACCGCTTATTGCGCCACCTGGTGGAAAACAGCAGAATTAGCACTCCAACCTTGAAAATGGTATGAGATAGAGACAAATTATTTATAAAATTGTAGAGCATTATTGATTTAGCAGGAAAGGCATACCTGCCAACATCCTAATTAATATTCCGTAGTATTGTTAGCCCAGCCTTTTTTTACGCACCATTTACGCACGCATTATTATTTTAGAGTATTTTTCTTATTATTTAATCATGATTGAATTTGGAGACTACTACTCTTAAAATTTACTGGTGGGAAAAAAGGGGCGGGACTAACAATGCTACGGAATATTAATTAGGATGTTGTGAAATATGGGAAAGGATACCTCGTAGACCTTAATACTAAAACCACAAAATTTCATATGTGAATTTGTTTGTACGCATTTTACTACACCTTTACATGATAAAACGATCTCAGAAAGAAACAACTAATTATCAAAAGATACCTTTATTTCGATGTTCGAGCTTTTGTCTCTCAACTGTAATGCACAACTTGACCGTTTTTTAAACTTTACGCAACATAGGGAAGCTAGAGGCTAGTTTTAACAGGGACAAGAGGTAACACGTAATTTAAATAATAGTTTGCAACATTTTTGATTAGATATTTCGATAACCATAATTCTTTGACGCGCCTTATTATGTAAGCACAATCAGTGTTCCGCAGAAACAGTTAATGAGAGGTTCTGTACATGTGCTACGTTTTAGCTAGTTAGTGGAAAGAAAATACATGTCGTAAATTTTGGTTAAAGGTATGTTAATTAATATTTTAAAAACTTGTTTAAGCTATTTATTTTGTATATGTGTTAAGTTATAAAGTGCATGTTTTACAAATCATTATATTCTTTAATAAATAAACAAAATGTCCAAAAATCATACGATGGGGAAAGATGTAACATGTTACAACTTGCCCTTACTTTTTAAATTCACGTAATTAGACACTATACTTTAAATGTTAACAAGCAAATTAATATTTATTCTGTTTTATTTCACAATTTTTTTTCTTGTTTTATAATGAGACACTATATAAAAAGTCTGTAAGAGCTTCAAAATGTCAAGATATATACGAGCTGGCTGTAACTGAAGTCTTCGAGAAAGATATAAGTACTACAAACTCGTCAAAGATCAGCTTCTTCGTAAGGCTTCATCTTGGAAACAATCTAACAGTGGCCAACACAAAAGAAATCTGCCACTTTCGCGACCGCTGACGTAAATTCACGTCCTTTCAAAATCTATAACTCCGCCAGTGGGCGTTCCTTTCGCAATTTGTATGAATAGCTGCCATTATTTTAACCTCTTCCTTCTCGCTCCCGTGATATTCACGGGTAGCGACCACGCCCAACGTGTATTTTTCCTTTAACATTTTAGGGTACATGAAAGCACCAGCCAGTACCAAACTATATATAATATATTTCAAAATATGTACAGAATAAATTTATATATTATTCATATATATTTTTTTTTCAATTTATTATTATTTTTTTTATTTAGACAAAATGTGGCTTTTGTGGGCGTGTCTTTGAAAAATATGCGACCGTTAATCGGTTAATTTATTCCGGAGTCCTTTCAGCCCCGCCTTTATATCACACCACTTTATTCACAAAAAAATTTCTTCAATACTTAACTTCGATAAAATAAGAAAAAATTACTTTAAAAAAATAAGTGGTACGAATAGAGGCGGGACTAAAATTACGCCGGAATAAATTAAAATATTGGCAGCTATGTGCATGTTACTTATTTCTTAAGAATATACCGAATATTCATATTTGTATAATCAATATACTATGGATACAAATACTTTGATTAGAAAGATTATAATTATAATGAATATCCATTTGTAACATAAAAGTGGATACAGAAAATTTTGTTCTGAAATCTTGTAACCTGGGAGAATAACGATTGCAGGCTGACCTTACTGTCAAAAAGACAAAATCATGCGGCCGCGAAAGTGTTAAATGACACACACACACACACACACACACACACACACAAAAAAAAAAAAAAAATGAATGGAAAAATATTTTGAAGAGATGATTTTAAAGTAACAAAAACGTAAAGAGGAAAGAAAAGTTAAAGGAAGGAAAAAAAAAAAAAAAAAAAAAAAAGAAGGTAAGAAATATAAAAAAAATTATTTTGACTTCAGATCAGTGTCCGTAGTCTCCTCCTTTTTTTCAGGACACTTTGAGTAATAAGAAATTTATGCCTTTTTTGCAACCACTATTTTTATATAATAACTTCTATACTGTTTAATCATGACGTATTACTTTAAAAATACAACATAAATTTCTCCAAGAAAAAAATTGGTGGGAAATGAGGCGAAAATTTTTTATTCTTGAAAGTATCCTGAAAAAAAGGGGGAGACTACGATCCTTGGTCTAAATCAGTGTTGCCAGATTGCGCGACTTTTTTATTCAACAGTCACCAATAATTTTGAAAAGTGATATTTAATGTACGCAACGGACGATTAAAAATCTATAATGTATATCAAACATTACTTCTCAAAATTATAATTTTGAGAAGATATATATAATTTTTGCTTGTTATTGTGTTCCTGTCCTCCAAACAAATTTTTTAACAATAGATCTGAATCACCCTGTATTAGAGAAGTTCAGTCTTAACCACACGTATTAACGCAGATTGATCAAAAAATATATTCTTATTTTTTTGTTAGTAGTATTTTGTATTTCTTGCAGTTAAATAAGCGTTTTATTACACTATGTTTTTACTTAAATCTCAAAATATCGTGTTTTTCTCAAAATTCATATTACACATAGTATAATCAGTGGAGCACCTTTTATACGTTTCTCATTTATACGTTTTTCTCATTTATACGTTTTTCGACTTCGGTCCCAAATCATTCCATTGAATTCTAATGTTAAAATATTTCGTTTATACGACACAAGTAAATTCTTAATTTCACTTATACGTTTTTTTTTTCTCCTTGTAGAATCCCAAGTTTGAGTTTCATTCCAGGATTAAAAAAAAAAAAAAAAAGATGAATGCTCTTTATGTTTTATTCTTATTTTTTTCGATTATTTTTTCTTAGAACTATGGTAACAAATTACGTCTATAGAACAAAGTGCAACTTGCATCGATAGCTTTGGGGGAAGAGGGGGGGGGGGGGGTTAGTGAAATTTTCAGAAATAAGCAGTTGGCGACTTGGTTGAATGGTAGGTATACAAGTAGCCAGTGACCACTTGAAGACCTCCCACTTTCTCTTTTGATTCCAGGAATGGGGTATGAAAGGAAAAAAGCCCACAACTTTATAGGCATTTTGTAAACTTGAAGATTTATTACTCATTTCCGTCGGGCGACTTGAAAGATTTTCTTATCGTGTTTATTTGACATTACGGTTGGAGAAACAATTTTTTTTCCTTCCTTTTAATCGTTTGCAAAAATGTCATCTTCGTTTAGAGAACAAAAGGCTTTGTCTTTAAAGGTTAAAATCGAAATCTTGAAAAAATTTTCAGAATTTCTAAATTTTTAATTATCATTTAATTTTTATTCAACCTTTTAAAAATATTTTAAATATAATTAAAAATATATCTTATTCGAATAAATGTAAAGGAAATCATGAAAATTGATTAGACTTTTATTATTAATATAATATTTTATTGTGTATTAATGTTAAAACGAATTTTCAGTTGTACGTTTTTTTCAGTTATACGTTTTTTAGGAACGGTCCCTTGAAAAACGTATAAACGGTGCTCCACTGTATTTCTATTTAAATTACAATCTTGCATAGCTAAATAGAATTTAATGTTATATTAATGTAATGAATTACAGAAGTTCTACATTCTGTAGAAACATTCTACACTCTTTCTAATATTTCTCCCTTTTCCTTTATTTGGCAGGGGGGAGAGGAGAAGGTGAAGCAAGAACAGTTTTAATCGACTAGTTAAATCTTCATAGAACAATATCTCCATAAAATTTTTTGTATACATGAAAATCTATAAAAGTATAATTAAAAGCATGCTAAATTAAAAAATATCAAAAACTATTCCAATTGGGTAATCGGATCAGCATTATTTATATAAAGCAATTACATAATATTCTATCGAGTAAAAATATTATTTAGTAATGATGCAAACTATTACTAAATATTACTTCTTAAAAAAATGATACTTAAAACAGAAAAATAGAACTGCAAATGACGTTTTGTATCCAAAACGCTGTGTACATTTAAAACATCCTGCAATAAAAAATAAATTAATTAGTAACATTTTTTTTATAGCAATCGTAGAATAAATATATAACAACGTAACACCTAATGTGATTATATTCCCAAAAATAAATAAAACTTTACTATAAATAAATAATTTTTTTTATTTTTTTAATCCATAAAGCATAACATTATTTTTAATGCTCGGTGTGTTTTATTTTTATATACTCAGAAAGATAATAAAATAAATCGTCACAATAAATTTCTCTATGGCCATAAGTATGATATCTTAGCTCAATTCAGCGTAGCTTTTCTAAACTAAGCTTAAATTTTATAGCTTTTAACTGAGTAACAAAAAGTTAGATGGGTTAAGGAAAAAAAAATTACCAGGAATATATTGATTTAAATACATACATATATATATATATATATATATTGAGAATTGAATTAACACTTTGAGGTGTGTGGCCTATATTATCATAGTTGACAATATTTTAATTTATTCTGGAGCATATCTAACCCCGCCTTTATTTCACATGACTTTATTTATACTGGTAGAACAATTTTCTCTAATATTACAATAAAATAAGAAAATCTTTCCAATAATTTTGAAACGTGATATTTGTTATACGTAATAGACTATCATTAATCTAAGGGATTACTTAGGCAAACGTTACAATTAAAAATTAGTGGTGAAAATTGAATAAAAAATCTGCCAAATCTCGCAACACTACTCGAAGAATTTCAATTTCCAACATCAAAAACTCCCCCCAGAAATTATTATTATTATTATTACTACTACAGAATTTTACTTATAAGAAAACTTCATTCTTATCTTTACTTTTAAAATTGTTGGTAAGTTCTGGTGACTTTCGAATTTAAATGAGCAAAATTACTTTGCCTCTCAAAGGGTTAAAGATATAGCTCACACAAGGAATATCATAAGAGCCAAGTCACCCGTTTTTCAAAGGAACGTTAATACCATAAACTTTTTATACTTGTTATTGGTTTATTTAATCGCCAAAAATAAATCTGACAGACTACTTTTTTAAAAATACTGGTGTTAAATCTAATTTAAAAATTACACAGGTCTGCCATGAAATTTTTTTCTTCAAAGTGATGGGTGTTTCTAGAGTAGTTTTGAATGCTGATTACGAAAAAAAAAAAAATTAAAAATTCCATCACGTATAGTTTTGAGCTTAAATCTCCACTTTTTCAACTCCCATCTAAGTTATTTCTCGGAAAATCTAGTTTATGTGAGAGAAGAACAAAGAGAGTTATTTCATTGAGTCATCAAAGACATATAGATAAAGCATCAGGGACGATGGAATGTAACACTGTCGCGACTTCTGACGTAGATTCACATCAATTGAAAATCTATAAGCACACCAGTGAGCGTTTCTTCTGCAATTTGTGTATTACTGCATTGCTTAAAAATATTCCCAATATTCATATTTATACGATCATAATTCTATGATTACAAATACTTTGATTAGAAAGAGTATAATTATAAAGTATTTTCATTTGTAATATAAATATGAATACATAAAACCTTGTTCTGAAATAATGTTCTTAAAATAATAACGCTCACAGGCGGGACTTATTATCAAAGAGACTAAAACCATAGCTTCCTAAACTAGATGCCTTTCGGGCGCCACGGAAACTTAGCAACAGTTCAAGCGGTAGACAGCGCCACCTGGTACAGATTGCGCGACTTTTTATTCAACAGCCACCAAAAATTTTTTAAAGTGGGATTTGATACACATAAAAGTCGAATAGAGTCGAAGAAACGTCGATTATATACATCATATATCACTTCTTAAAATTATTGGTGACAGTTGAATAAAAAAGTCTCGCCATCTGTACCAGGTGGCGCTGTCTACCGCTTGAACTGTTGACAAGTTTCCAAGCCACGCGGAAGGTATGTAGTTTAGGAGGCTGTGCTTAAACCATAGATGCCAACATTTTTATTTATTCCGGAGAAATTTTAGCCCCGCCTTTATTTCGCACCACTTTATTTACAGAGAAAGTTTCTCCAATATATAACTTCGATAAAATAAGAAAAAATTACTTTTAAAAAATAAGTGGTATGCAATAAAGGCGGAACTAAAAATTCTCCGGAATAAATTAAAATATTGGTATCTATGCTAAAACATGTGGTGTTATAAATATACCATATCATCATATTATGCCATAAAATTATAGAAATCGTACATAGAAGTGGTTATTTAATGGTTGTGCTTTTTAACCCCCCCACCCCCTTTTTATGTAAAGTAATAAAATAAAAAATTTTAGAAATCATACACACAGATGGTTATTTAATGGTTATGCTTCTTCTAATTTTTTCTCTTTTTATATAAAAGAAATAAATAAAACCTACTGTTATTGTTATTATTATTATTACTGTTATTATTTAATTATTCTTCCTATTATAATTTTTTAGGGAATTAGTTAAGACTTTTATGCTTATCTGATGCACGTATCGTTAATGAATGAAACCAAAATATTGTGCCGGAAAAGAAAAAAAAAAAAAAAAAAACTTTACGTGGCAATTGCCGTTCTCGCCATAAAAATGTTTCGAACTCCAGTGATGAAACGTGGTGACGACCTTTCCCTATCTTATCAACACTCAGTTTGCTTCGTGGACATTTCGAGTAAGGCTGTATGCTCTTTGCTCTCGCCAGTCAGTATTTCGTTCATTTGTTAAAAGTTTGAGAACCTACATCAGTATTCCCACTCCACACAATGGGTCTCATAAAGCTTAAAATGGAAGAAAATTCTTATGTCTTGACTCTGCTAGAGAAGGGAATCTCTATGATTGACGTAGCCAGATATCTAGCAGATCATTCTAGATGTAGCCAGTTGTAGCCATCTGGCAAATGTAGCCAGAGATCCGTGCCTAAACGGTTGCAGTTGGTAATAAAATGTAAAGATGAGATGACAAAGTATTGACTGCAATGTGATATTTACAATAAACGACTAGAATGTTAAGATTTTGTCTTAAATGTTTACATATTAATGACCTTGTAAAATTTTTCTACATCTGGCTACATCTAGAATAATCTGCCAGGACTCTAACTACATCAATCACAGAGATTCCCTTCTCAAGCAGAAAATGTGGAGAGGGAGTACAGATGCAGGTTCTCAAACTTTTGACAAATAAACGAAATATTGGCCGGCGGGAGTAATAAGCATACAGCCTTTCTCTAAAAATCCACTAGGCGAACCAAGTCTTCATAGGATAGGGAAAGGTCGTGTGTGACCGACTAACCTCATGTGTCATCACTGGGGTTCGACACACCTTTATGGCGGAAACGGCAATTGGCGTCAAGTTTTTTTTTTTTTTTTTTTTTTTTTGCCGCTCAAGTGTAAAGATTTTTTTTTTCTTTTCTTTTTCCGGCACTGTTAGTTACGATAAAAACAAATAGAAGCTTAATCCGCATGATCTGTCCCTTTAAAAGTGTACACGGATTCTGATTGGTTAAAAGCGAATAATATCTGAATAAAAATCTAATATTTTTTTCGATTCTTGGCTTTTTTACTTTCCTGAGGTCAGCAGATCCGGAAATCAATTTTATTTGGTTTGAATGACTGTAGTCAGTGCTTTTTCCTTTTTTCCCGCAATCCCTCTCACTTTGTGAGCTGGTTTTCCTAACGTTGTCGCATTTGACCGGAATTGCTTCTTGTATCTCCTCATAAGTTTTAAGGCTTTTATCATATCAAGAATTGCTAGTATATTATATCAATACAAAAAACCCTTAACGGGTTAAAAGTTTGTGACGCAGCACTGCACTTTATGGCTATAAGAATCAGAAATACGGGTCTTAAAAATAATGATATCAAATTTTCAGTGACGCATTGCTATTAATTAAAAAATACAGAAATTTTCTTATTTGAATTTGTTTTTTTCTTCTATTTATTTTTACAGTGTAAACGTTATTTTCAATATAAAATAATATATAACATTTACTTACCGATACCTTTTCATTCACATCTCTTATAATATCAAAATATGTGTTTTAAAAGAAATGATATGAAATTCCAGCAATGCAGTGATGTTACACTAAATGATTTGTTTTTAAAATCCACTGCAATTATTATTTTTTGCATATTAAAGTATATTTGCACATTGAAATATTGCTTTTAATTTTCAAATACGCAGTCAAATATATCACTTTCATTAAGTTTATATTATGTACTGAAATGTACTTATTTCAATGAATTATTTTATCTTTTGCGTCACACGCCATCCAAAACTACAACTTTCGCATTTTTTTTTCTTTTTTTTCTTTTTTTTTTTTTTTTTTTTTTTTGCAGCACACTATCTACTTGCATGCTTTTTCAATTAATTTGGATAATATGGCACAAAATAAACATTTCCATAAATTTTACTTACAGTTTTGGATAGCGTGATGCAAAAGATAAAATAATTCATTGAAATAAATGCATTTCAGTACGTAATATAAAGTTAATGAAAGTGATATATTTGACTCTGTATTTGAAAATTAAAAGCAATATTTCAATGTGCAAATATACTTTAATATGCAAAACAAAATAATTGCAGTGGAATTTAAAAACAAATCATTTAGTGTAACATAACTGCGTTGCTGGAATTTCATATCATTTCTTTTAAAACACATATTTTGATATTATAAGAGATGTGAATGAAAAGGTATCGGTAAGTAAATGTTATATATTATTTTATATTGAAAATAACGTTTACACTGTAAAAATAAATAGAAGAAAAAACAAATTCAAATAAGAAAATCTCTGTATTTTTTAATTAATAGCAATGCGTCACTGAAAATTTGATATCATTATTTTTAAGACCCGTATTTCTAATTCTTATAGCCATAAAGTGCAGTGCTGCGTCACGAACTTTTAACCCGTTAAGGGTTTTTTGTATTGATATCATTATTTTTTAGGGGTTAATGATTAAAATGTAAAATTAAAGGAGCATGGCAATGAGTTTGTAACCCTTAAAAAGTGCAGTTTCATAGTTCATACCACATTAAATTTTACCTCGAACAAAATAACAAACTAAATGAAATTTTAAAAATTTATGAAAAGTGATAAATGAAAAACTTTAAGAAAGAATATTTGTTGTGTGATGGAAACACGCAACATTACAAAGGCATAATATAGTATATTTTAAAAATAACAAACAATTTCTACAAAAAAAAAAAAAAAAAAAAAAAAAAAAAAAAAGAGAGAGACAGAGACAGACAGAGAGAGAGAGAGAGAGAGATTTATTTTATTTATTTTAATATTCAATTTCTTTGGTTCAACGGTTCATCTGTTTCTTAAATAGTTCAACAGAATATTTAAAATAAATGTTCAAAAAATAATCTGTGTACGAAAGTTTTTGTAAAAAAGTGTTATGAATAAGTTTTTAAAGAGCTCCATTCACCGCATAGATTTTGGTTAGTTAAAAAAAAATTAAACACAAGTTTTTAAATGGTCCAATTGAATGAACAAAATATTAATATTTTGTTAAATTTTTAATTGGAGATGTTTAAAGTAAAATGTTGTAAGGATTCGACAATAATTTTCCAAAATACCTAACACCATGGGGGTGGGGATCAGATCCTCCTTTGGAAACTCTGATAATTCTAAAAAAGATACTTAATCAATCTGAGGGAGATTTTGTTTGGTTTAAAATTAATTCAGATGGGGAAAATAGGAGGGGGTCAATCAGTTAGACCACTTTGAAATTTTAATCGGGAAAACGTTTTTTAGAAAATGTTTTGTTGAATGTAGTTTTATTCCTATCTGGTTAAATATACTGTACATAGTTCCCACATTCTTCCTGGCTAGAATTCCTGAAAATTTTCTAAAACATGGTGAAGGGATTTTGGACATTGCCTCATTTTCTAAAATTGGGTTATGGGTGTAAAAAGTATACTAAGAGATCTAACATTAAAATTTTAAATGATATGGATTTTTAGCACTTCAAAAATCTTCTAGATGCAATCTCTTCAACGATACTTTTTTAAGGTTGGTTGGTAGTAGGTTTTAAGGCCAACTGACTACGCTAGGGTCCTAAGCATATAGGTAGAATGGCCTCCATGAGGTCTTTCTAAGGGGTCGAGGCCCGTATTTAAGCGAGTTTCGGAGAAAAACACGGAAGGAACAGCTAAGTCAAAGAGTGCGGGATGGGATTGAATCCGGCACCTCTCATCCACCGCTCGGCCGCTGGTGGGGCATTTTTAAGGAACTTATAATTATTTTTTTTTCTAAAAGTCCCACCTTCCTCCCCAAATCTATCGGAAACGACTCGAAATTTTTGAAAATTGTAAGAAACGTGCAAATTGAATATGAGTCTGTAAGTAAGAACTTTAAAAGAGCTCTTAACCCCCCTAATTCCCCTCCAAATTTTACTGTTTGCTTTCTAAGGTTCCCCCTATCTTAATACAGCTTCAATTCTTCTTCCTTTTTTTTTTTTTTTTAAGAAGTTGTTTATGATTATAGAAGACATTTTCGACAAACTGAAAAAAGCAATGCATTTGTTTAAAATTTCAAAGATGCGCTTTTCGCTGGTCCCTGTTTTCGAAATTTCCAAAATTTTTTTCAAAATTTCCAAACAAAACAATGATCCTTCAAACTGATTAAGCCCCCCCCCCTTTTTTTTAGGTTTTTAGAATTTCCAAGGTGTTTTTGAGACCCGGAAGACTTTAAACGAAAAATTTTCTTTCATATTTTTCTAACTAATAATTATAGAGAAAAACGTTTTTTGTTAAAATGTTGTTTTGAAAAGGTCTTTCCATCAAAGTAACAGATTTCCCCCTTCCCCCAATTTTCACATTTACAAAATTAAAATTTGCACCTTGTGCCACCCCCACCCCCTTCCCCCACCATACATATTTGCTTTTTTCTTAACTAAACAAAATCCCGTAGAATTGTAGAAGACGTGTTATCAACAAAATTCCTCAATATAGCCTAAATTTACTACAGGATTTCATTGAGACTAGAGTTTAAGCTTTAGTCCCTATATTATAAGCTTCCCCTATAGTTAAGCTATAGTTTAAGCTAAATTTAACACTTTCGCGACCTCTGACGTAGATTCACGTCATTTGAAAATCTGTAAATCCACCAGTGGGCGTCTCTTTCGCAATTTGTATGCTATTTATTTCTTAAATATATAACCAATATTCACATTTTTACAGTGAAATATACTATGGATACAAATACATTGATTAGAAAGAATATAATTATGTATATCCATTTCTAAAATAAATGTGAATACAGAAAATTTTGTTCTGAAATATTGTAACATGAGAGAATAACGCCCACAGGCGGACCTTACTGTCACAAATTCAAAATCATGCGTTCGCAAAAGTATTAATATGAGATGTTTCTCATGCATGAAGATGTATAATAAAGAAATTTCGAACTTTTTTTCCAAAAATAAAATAATTTGGGATACAAAGGGTTAAGTTCGTAAAATTTGAATAAGAATGATATATCTGCTAACGAAAATCAGAAGAAAAAATAATTTAAACAATTTAAAATGTACTTTCTAATTTTGTGCAAATTTTCCTTAAAAACATACCTATTTTTTATTTTATAACAAAATCATTCCCGTACTTAAAAGAAATTAAGTTAATAAATAAATCTTGTTTATTACTTGAAGGAAATAGTCATTTTGTACGTTTTTAAATTAAACTTATAATACTATAATCTTTTGTTTGAAATTCATAAATAAAGATAGATATTTTCGTACCTTGTGTGAAAAGCAAATTTTTTAAAGCACTTCTCCTGAAATCTAATGTTTTATACTTAATGCCTGAAATATTCTCAACCGTTATACAAAACATTCATGTAAAATACATAACTGAAAAAATTACAATCTTCTCCGAAATAGAACTTAAAGGTTTTTCATAAAAGAGAAAGTACTAATATATATATATATATACATATATATATATAACTTAAACAATAATAAACATATTTAAAGGCATAATTGCTAACTTTTACGCTTTCGAATGCTAATATTTCAAAATAGATTTTTTTTTCTTTAATTGTAGAATTTCAAGCTTTAGAAAAAACAAAAATTTCTCTACAAAAGCAATGGTATTTAAAATGCGAATACTATGTAAAGGGTGTTTCTGATCAGGATTTTTTCCACCAGTTATTGCAAATTGTAACTCTTATTGTAGTTAATTTCTGAAATTACTAGATAAATATCTCAAATATTACGAATAAAAACTTATGGTTTAAAAAAAATTCCAAAACACAGTTCTGATTATTTTTAAGCAATGTTTCCACTTTTTGAAATTACTTTAAATGTTATTTCTTTTTATAATCATTTAATCGAGAAAAAGTGAAATCCAAGATAAAAGCATTTAATACCTTTATATTAAAAGGGAATGCGTAAAAAAGTGTTTTTTCTTAAACACACGTTGTAGAAACTTAAACTGGACATAAGAATGTGTAGGTTAAACTATCTTTTATTCTACACAGACTTTTATTCTAAGAGCTTTTTAAGCGCCCTTTAAAAATACTAAAAATATTTAGTCTCTAAAACATACTTTAAAGATTCTTAGATGGATTTATGGCTATAAAAGCTTCTTAAAATTCTATATAAGTCTTTAAAACTTTATTTTACCTTTTTTAAAATTGCTTAATGTTGTCTGTTGTTTAAGTTTATATTATTTTTTAAACATTTCTTAATTGTAAAAGTAGCCAAAAAATGATTTTAAAGAATTACATCTTTATGAATGGAATTATTATTCTTATTCTTATTATCATCATTATCATCATTATCATTATTGAAATTTCTTACGTTTGCAATAAAGATACTATAAAAACATTTTCGTTTTAAAAATATTTATATGTTTTAATTAAAAATGTTTCACCCCTGTTTTGGGGATACAGGTTAAATAAGTATCGAATATGAATACATTTGCAATTATAACTTTCAGTTTTTCTTATTATCATTTATTCCGACTCACTTTAACAATACATCCAGAATGACACCATATCTGCAATTATTCTAATTATTATACCGTGACATTGTTATTAACCGCTTATCTTTCCTCACCACAATATTTTTAGTGTAGATGAGACCGGGACTAGTTGGCATAGGTTTTGGTTTTTGGTTTTTCTATTTTTTTAATGCAATATTTACAGAAATTCTGTTATATGCATCGGAAAGTATACCTCTTAAGCTACAAAATCATGTAAAATCCACCAATTAAATACTTATTTAAACAACGCAGAAAATATTTTTCTAAGTGTGCATCTATGCTAACTAACCCTGGGTGCGGGGCTAGTTAGCAAACCCATCGTGCGAGTTGGCCTAATGTGATATGGATAGGGTTTACTTGGGCAGAATACAGCAATTTTTGAGGAAAAACATTTTAAATTTTCAAAACAACCTATTTAAAAAAATATTTGGCCAAATATTTCTGTTTAAAAGTATAAACAATTAATGAATTCTCCAATGAAAAGAGTTCTGATTAATACAGCTATCAATAGTTTTTCAAATGGAATTAGCATTAGTTTTGAAGCGAACCCCGGATGTAGGAGTGGCGCCTTCCTACATGTGATTTCTGATTTCCTACTTACCCGTGAATTTCTCCATGAATACAAACATTTTCCTATAGAACACAAGCATGTCCCCATAAAATGCAAATATAAGAATTATAATGTTGCATCACGTGTAAAGGGTTTTATGATGTAACACGGATACAGTCTATTGTAGATGAGAGTGAATCAATCTTTATGAGTAAAAAATTTCATAGGGCCTGCATTTTTCTTAGACCTGTATTTTTAATTAATATCTTTCTTTTTAAAATTTTAGGTTTATTTTATAACAAAAAAGTATTAGAGTAAATCAGGGAAATTAAAAGACCTATATGAACCCTATGAGTTATTTTATTGATGAAGTTAAAGTCACAAATGTAGAAGTAATTGATTTCTTTGATAAGAATTTTATCAAAAAATAAATTTTAATGGCAAATTTTAAAACCTAATGTAAATTTTAGCAAATTTTAAAGTTATAATAATGGAAATGGATGAAGTGGGCCTTATCTAAAAAATAAATTTATGGAATAATGTTTTAAATGGTCCCTCGCTGTTATTAATTTTTATTGGTTACATTTTCCCACTCATGCTGCGACCTTTTAAAAATGTAAGGAACGCATATATATTGGAAATTTATCAGATCTTTTAACACAATTAAAAGAAAATAAATCGATGATTTTTACTGTCTAATTATAGAAGAAAAGATCTATTCGAAAATTCTGCGATGAATTTTTGCAGTTGGAATAAATAATATACCATCGTACTTCAAGAGGTTATCGGATCGAGTCGATTAAGAAGCTGATAACATATTGGGGTTGATTCAACCCGAAATGCAGAAACTACTGAAAAAATTTGAAGGTATTCAGAAATGATTTATATCTACAACTCAACATAACACAAAAGTGTTCAATTAGAGAAAGATCTGGAAAAAGCATACATCTATGATTATAAATCGTAGAAATTGGTGTAACAATGATTCAATATATAGTCTAGCATTTGCCTGTTGAAAAAAAAATACTTGATTTCAGAAATACATTAGACAATAGCATCGACCGCCAAATTTTGTCTCCAAATGTATCAGCAAGAATTTCGAGTATATCCATGGCTTCCTAAACTAGATGCCTGTCGCGTTTCTCGGAATCTTGGCAACAGTTCAAGCGGTAGACAGCACCACCTGGTACAGATTGGGTGATTTTTTTGCTCAACAGCCACCAAAAGTTTTTAAAAGTGGGATATGATATACATAAAAGGCGAATAGAATCGAAGTAACGTCGATTATATATATCATATATCACTTCTTAAAAATATTGGTGACAGTTGAATAAAAAAGTCGCACATTCTGTACCAGGTGGCGCTGTCTACCGCTTCAACTCTTGCCCAGTTACCGAGCCACGCGACAGGCTAGTTTAGAAGGCTATGGTACATCGAAGTAGATCTAAATATAATAGGCTACCCGAACATATTGATTGAAATATTGTCACACCGGGGTAATGGCTGTATGCCTCTCTACACGTATTTTAGATTTAACTGCTCATTCCTCTTTTACGCATATAACGCCATCAGCATTGAATAAAAGGTAGGATTCGATGCTGAAATTGGCATTCTTAGATTTAGCAACTGTTCAATTCAATCGTGAGATGACTATCATTGTGAGAAAGATGGGGAAGTGTCGTTATGATGACCTTCAGTTTCTCAACCCTGACACTTTTAATTGTTTACGAATGTTATCTTTTCATATTAGAAAATATTTACGAGTTGAAAAATGGCGTCGAATCACTGATAGAGACGTTAATCGTGCGGTCGTGTATACTGCCCTGGTTGTGCATGTCTCTCGTGCATTGGTTGTATGGGGCATCCTGAGCTACCAGAAAATTATTTCCTTCTTTTATGAGCTATTATATTTAACACCAGTCAAATACCATATCGTTTCTAATAACATACTGGTCAATCTGTCTGTACGAGCAATCGGCCACTCTCTTAGGATTATGATGTGAACTGCTATTTACGTCTGTAAAGGATCTGTGACAATGACGAGGATATAATCTATTAACCTATTTGTAAATGTGTATCGCTAAACTCATCATCCTTTATAAATTATACACCTTTCGCTTTTCACGATTTCACAATGTTTATTATTGTGCTCAACTTATAATTTGCCTAATACGCCAAGAAACGTTTACATTCCCAGTTTCATCGTGGTAGCACAAAAGTTTATGATTTAATATAAATATATATATAACATGATTCCTAGTCTGTAAGGACTGGTTTACGGTCTCCTAATTATCTCCCATTTTATTTACAAGGAAATATCTTTATGATGAAAATGAAAACGAGTCAGACACAAATAACCTCTTTATTTAGAACATTAAACTGAGTGGAATGGTGGATTTTTACACGTAAAAGTAATTTTCACTTAATTAAACTTAAAATATATCTTAATCTTAAAGAATCAATAATTTATCTCTTAAGAAAACTGGCAGACCTCCACGGAGGACGCTCCCTCTCAGCCCTAGGACCCTAGTCAATAGGCCTTAATCCCCATAACAACAACTTACCAAAACTGGTTGTATAAATTGGCAACTCCAACTTGTGAAGAGTAACTAGAATATTTTCATTTTTAACAACGATTAACCTCTTGCCAGTCCTATTTAATTTCACTCCTCTGGTCAGTGTTGCCAAATTTAGGGAAATTTTTATTCAAGTTCCTCCACTAAATTTTAACGATAATGGTTGCTTAATCATTTCTAAGCTTATTCGTCCATTTTGTATATCAAATATCACTTCTTAAAATTATTAGTGATAATTGAATAAAAAAGTTCCTAAATTTGGGAACATTGTTTAGAGCGCTTTAGAGCGTGAGGGACGGAAAACGGTTAAACATGAGATTTTATCTATCGTAGTTCAACTAAGAATTAAAAAGGCACGATAAAATAACACGGTTCAAAGCTTCATCCAAAAAGAAAGCTTTCATTATTTCGGAAGTTTCTTTTAAAGAATAAAATGTGCTTCACTTCATTAGCCTAAAACATTTAACCTAGAAATATCGAAATCCAAGTGAATACACTACGCTGCAAAAAAAAAAAGTTATGAGCCCTAATACCATTCTTGCTGATTATTATGTAAAATGACCTCCTGAATTCGAATATGACTACCATTTTGCCCAGCAACCACCGTTTTGTCAGGATACCACCCCTCCCCCAATTTTTATCACTATTCGGCAATTTTATGGCCATGAATTTGATTTGGAGAAAGAAAAATAATTAATTTAACACCTAAAAACAAAAAATATATATATATATAATGTTTAATAAATAACATTAATAACAAATTAAAAAAAATATAAGAAATGTAATACATAGTTTCAGTGGCAACCCCCCCCCCAAAAAAAAAAATAAAATAAAATAAAATAAATAAATAAATAAATAAATAAAAAAAATTCTCCTTGCCGCAAATGCTCATATTTTAGAATTTTCCAACTCGTAACCCCTCAGAAGATATTTAACAGTTAAAATAATCCTCCTCAATCCCTAAAAATCAAATTTACAGCCATAAAATTACCGAAAAGAGATAAAAATAGGTGGCCGTCTCTAAAAAACGGTGGGTTATAGGGCGAAATGGGCGTCATATTCGTATTCAGGAGGTCATTTTACATAAGAATTTGCAAAAATGGTGTTGGGGCCAATTTTCACACAGAATAGTAATACCAAATAGAACCAAATGCCAAGCTAAATTAAACTGATTGGCAACCTTTTCCTACTCAGTGATGGCAAACTTATGACATGCAGGTCAGTCATTGACCCACGTGTAGACTTTTAAAACCTATGTTTTGTATGATAAAAGTTGGAACAACACTAAGGAGACATTTGAAAGTATAAAAAAAAATAATAACAAATATTGAAAGTAAAATTTTTAAAAGAAAAATATTTCCAACTCTGCGGGTTTGACTATGTTTCAAAATACCTATGTAATGAATTTTGATATTTTGTTATATACTTAGCATATTTCTCTGCATCGTACAACAGGGATGCCACGGCTCAAACAGAGTATATTGGTAGCCATGTACATGGAAAAACATGAAAATTGAAATTTTAAATTATTCGGAAATGATCAATAGCTCACCCACTATATATTTTTTACAAATTTTGCTAATTTTTCAGCAGTTCTTTTTCAGATTCTTCAGTCGAACAAAACAATATTTTGTAAAATAATCTAAAAGTTATCAGATTTTTTTTTTTTTTTTTTTTTTTTGAACTAAGTTCGCTGATTTTTTTAAGGGACCATTTCAAGATCGTCTACATTTTTAAGTATCATTTTTTTTTATTTCAAAAATTTCCGATTGTCAACTGATTGTGTGGCCGATTGGCAAAAAAGATGTGGCGACTGAATGACGAAATTCAGAGTTATTTTCCAGCTGATTATAACAAATTACGTCAAATGGCCAATCATGCCCTGCAAAGGATGCTGATTATTTAATAGTTAATTGTTCGAAAAACAGCTTCTCCCCATCTGCTCAACTGGCGATCTACACTGAGGGATCCAAAACTGATCAAGGAGTAGCTGCGGTATTTTGTGCACTAATGAACCATCCATCAGTGGGCTGGCAGGCTCGCAGACCACAACTCGGTTTTTCAAGCCGAGCTATTTGTAATCATGAAAGCACTAGAGTGGGGGAAAGAGAATTCCTCCCACTTTAGCCAGAGCTTGATTAAGGGGGAAGTACACATTATCTCCGCTCTCACCGGGATATTTTTACAATTATTTTTTACTTCATGTCATAGAAATTCCACGCTTTGACGAAGAAATATTTTTTATAAAAAATGAACGGTGTAAAACAATCCAATTTATTCACCGTTATTATAGACACCAGAATTCTTTTAAAATAATTTTTAATGAGAATTTTCTGTTTATTATAGGAGGAAAGTATTTGTTAAAAAATAACGGTGTAAGTATAAATAATGTGTGCTTCCCCCTTAATCAGGCTCTGACTTTAGCCAAATCTCCATCATTAACGATAGCTTTTCGAGCTTGCTGGCCATTTCTAGCCACAAGAGCAGACATCCACACATACTAAACATAAAAGTGAAACTCTCAAAATTAAAAGTAAAGTTTTCCCAGGCACACGTTTCTGCCCATAAGGGGGTCGTCGGAAATGAACTAGCAGACACTCTGGCTAAATCATCAACAGAATCAACTGTCATATATTCTCCCCTACCTGCCCCTCCCTCCTTCATAAAAAAAAAAAAAAAAAAAAAAAAAAAAACTATTAAAACAAATTCTAGTAATTGAATGGCAAGACCTGTGATTGTGTCACTCTGAAAGGGAGGAACATACATGAGCTTATTCCAATAGTCACACCTAATGATTGGAATCTCACCCCCGAAATAACAGCCTTTCTCTCGGGTCATGGACCCTTCCCAAAATATCTTCAAAAATTCCATCGCCGACGATCACCCTTATGCCCATGCGGTGAGGAAGGTACCGCATCACACTATTATTTCAACTGTCAATTATCAGAACGCTATCATTTAAGGAACCCTAGCCCTAGACAAGCAACTTGGCTAGAAAACATAGTAACGAGATCTTCCTTGCATTTCAAACTAAAATGCACCTATAATCTTCTTCAGAACCTATCAAACACTACCGATTAATTTTTTTTCAAATTCTTTTCTCAATCTTTCAATTCTTCCCGTACTTGGCAACAACTGGTTATGTCCTCAGCGTAGAAAATCAATGAAACCACCTATGAACTGCACATAGAGATCAACACCTTGAACCCAAAACAGAACCCAACATCATTTACATTTCAGAACTCCAACTGTCACGTTCTCTGATTCTAAAAAACAACTTTTAATAGCTTGGGAGTATTCTGTAAATAGAACAAGAACTTATAAATAGACATTTTGAACTTTATGAACTTCGAATACAGCTAATTGTATTCCTCTCACCGGATATCTAAAGCGCCCCTTGTCTCGTAGGATCTCTCACCCGGCGTCACTCACATACAAAATGTTGAACCTTCGCCCACTATCGGCTTTACTTTCATATAACTTTCTCGCCCTCTGTCGCATAAAAGCTCGTCTTTGGCGACCTTTGTAATTTTTTTCTCCTTTTTTTTTTCTTTGTGTTTATGCAATAAACAACGGGGGAGGCTTAACCTTTACAGACGGGCTCTTTTAAATCTCCTTTCTAAAGGTTGAAATCGCTCAAAACCGCTACATAGTGGTGAGTGGCCACCTTCCGTCTTAGAATCATGTCAGAAAAATTTGTTTTTTTTCTGACAAATGCTGAAATAAGCAACTATTTCTCTTTTAATTATCAAAATTTAAACTTTTAAAAAGTTGATTTTCAAAATATTTGGTCATTTTGTCGAAAATTCAGGAAATTGCTGGGTACTTTTTCTTTCTATTTTTATCAGATTACTGAAAAAATTTATTTTTTTCCAGCCTATTCCAAACGCATGATCCTTTAGTTTCCGTTTGAAATAATTTGCTTTTAAAGGCAACTGATGGCAGAAATACGTATTCTTTTTCGTTGATTGCAGAAATATGCAATTATTTATCATATATTACTCATAATTCGTGCTTTTTTCAAAACTGATTTCGTAAATACGCGATTATTTCATTGTAAAATTATAAAATTAATGCCTGCATTTTGTATCATAGCTACCAACATTCCAGATATCCTGACACCACTGTTTCAATATAAATGTTTTTGCTTTTTTAAGTAACGAAAAATCTGCTATTAAATAAGACAAAAATAACAAATCTAAAAAAAAAAAAGAATGGTGTTGGAAAATTAGGAATATTAGTAGCTCTGCCATAATGTCTAATTTCCCACAAAAATTTTTTCATGGGATCAACAAATAATTCATGCTAATACAGCTTCTTTGAGGAGAAAACTGAGGGTTTTTTTTTTTTTTTTTTATTTTAAGTTGCCACTTTATTTTATTTAGTCGTCACATAGCGAATGGATATTCTTGATTCTTCTTATGCGCCATGGCGTGCTCAATAATTCATTTTTGTTAAACAATATACACTTATTTAAATTTAAATTTTCTAAAAAAATATTTTAATTTTTACAAATAAATGGTACTCCTTTTACCACACCCTATTTTGCCTGCCCCCTCCCACTCCAAGTGATGGAACTGACTTAAGGATCCTTGGGGCAGTATTCACAAAAATAATGAACAAAAGTTGTCCCACTTCCCTAAATTTTCCGCCCTCACTGCCCTACACTATCTCAAATCTTCCATCCATAGCCCTGCACTTTCTCCGAGACTATCGCCAACTAACACTAGATTAAAATTGTATTTTTATCACTTACTATTTCCAAAAAAAAAAAAAAAAAAAAAGTTAAATAATACTATTTGAAAATGCTAGTACCCCCCAAAAATGAGGAATAGGAATTCTGATACCTCTCTCTCTCTCTCTCTCTCTCTCTCTCTATATATATATATATATATATATATATATATATATATATTCAAAACATGTAAATTATTTTTAAAATTTAAATACAAATTCAATTTAAATGACGCTGTTGTATTACTTGTTCTTTATAATCAGTTTATTATATTTTCTACATATACTTATGGTTTTACTGTTTATTGTTAATTTTTTTTAAAGAAACGTTTGATTCCTCGCAGCAGGGTTGCCAGATTTGGCCTTTTTTTTATTCAATAGTCACCAAAAATTTTTATTTGTAACGTTTGGCTAATCACTTCGAATACTATTAGTCTATTATGCATATCAAATGTCACTTTTCAAAATTTTTGGTGACTATTGAATAAAAAAAAAGTCCAGATCTGGCAACGTTTCATCACAGTCACAATTTTCACGTACTACTATTTTTACTTAGCATTTGTTTTAAGACCGACGTGAGCGAACATTTATTACAACAATGTCACAGTTTTAAGAAACAGAAATTAATTGTCTGAGGTATGAACTATTCTAATATACGTAATTATATTAATCTACCTATTTACGATTTATTATTAAGTAAATCCATGTAAATATATGATATTCAATTAGAAAGCAAAGGAAAAGCCCATTTCAAATTGTACATCTATTCATAAATGCATGATTTATGTTAAATATATGATTTCCGACAAGTTTAGCACTATTTAATGGTCTTTATGAAGAACATGCTTGTTATATATATTGAGGAACTAAAGTTATATTAGTTTACTAGGAGAAATATTACCTTCTCGGATATTAATGGGAAATGTGATATTTGAAAGCAAACAATAATCATCGACGGATATGCATAACGTGTAATATATACATGCAATTTAAATATTCTCTTTAATAGCCAGCATTAAACTATGAATTATAATAGCTTTTCTTTCCTGTTTAGTAGTTTATGTAAAAAAATTTTATATTTCAGAAATATAACAGTTAAACAAGTATAAAATTCTAATAAAATCATTAAATTGGCTTAAATATTTAATTGATGCTTAAAAGTTTATGATATTTTTAATGTTTAAACTGTAGAAATAAGTTTTAGAAATAATATGGTAAATAAAACCACTTTTTCTTTCTCTTTCTTTTTTTTTCTTTCTTTCTTTCTTTCTTTTTTTTTTTTTATTTAAATCTCCGACGATTATTTAGAGTTGTTAAGTCAAATAATTACTCTGAGTCTTCCACCACTAATTTTAAACAGCTATTTTTTTTTTTAAATAAGCTTAAAATTTTACAAATAAATTCGGTATTTCTTAATAGTGGTGAGAATTTCAGGGGGAGAAAAGACGAATCTTTACGAACCCTGTTATTTTAACCCTTTGAGAGCCAATGTAATTACGCTCATTAAATATGGAAGGCCAAATAAAATTATGAACAAACTTAAAAGAAAAGAAATAAATGACGACTTTTCGCTGTTATAAAAGAAAAAAAAATATTTAAATACTGCCAGGATGAATATTTTGAGCGTGAAATTAGTAACTCCGTTCTCGTGGCGAGTATGCTGCTCATTAAAGGGGTAAAAAAAAAAAAAATCAATATATGACTTAAAAACTCATATATTTTCCATTACAAGAATTGTATTATGTATTCATTGTCCAAATTTTGTCTTCTATTAGTTTAAAAATTTACTGGTACCATGATTTGTTATCCATAGAGTTTAATTCTTTCGATTTTTTAACACCATTATTACAGATTACTTATTTACATGTCATTCAATTAGAATACTCTCATACTTTTTTTTTTTTTTTTTTTTTTTTTTAGTTTTGAGTAAATAAACGAAATTCGATTTCATTCCCAAAATGTTCTAATAAAAAATTAGAAGATTTGACAGGTATGAATTACAAATCTATAAAAAGATTTTAAAATGATTTCAATGAAAAAAGTTATTTTATTAAAATACTTGAACCATGCACCGGCATGCAATATGATAGAAAAAATAACAGAAATCAAAATGACTGTGATATGTAAATTCACAAGTAGTTTTGTTTAAGTAAAATAGAGGATATTACAGTTAATATTATAGAAATAGCTTAGAAACATTGTAAATATACTGTCAAATATATTTTTGTATATGTATTTTCTTAAGTTTATGCAAGAGCAATATGGTACCATCTTATGTTTTACGGTGTGCTTATACAAAGATATTCACAATTCAACCATTGGTATCTGTTGAGACAATCAGGCTGTTTACTTTTCACTGCTAAAGTTTAAGTTCATTTCTTTGCTCGTGTGGGAGTGCTTCAAAATATTTTATGTCCTTTCTCCGTAAATTAAATCCAACCCTCAATGGGTGCTCATTCATACAAGCATTTCTGATAATGAGGTGTTTGATGAATTGACAAGATCTGGCTCCAGCACACTCTTTTGTGGCCTTGAGACTGTTCTGGATATTTTTCTTACTATTTTAAGGATTTCTCTTTTCTGGCTGTTTCGTAGAAAGCATTATAGAATAGGCGTTATTCTAATGATCAAAGGCAAGAAAAGAGCTAAGTTGTGACTGCTCTGATATGCGTCATAAGGAGCATTTAAAGTATAACAGAGAAGGCTTAAGGCGGGTAAGTGTCTTCTGGTCAGTGTAACTTAAAAGGCTTTTAAACATTATGGATATGAGTTCCGATTCTATGTGTAGTGTTAGAAGAAGGAACTTCTTGGAACATTTTGTATGACTGTGAGGCATTTTCTCCTCACTGGTGTAAGCACATTTGCCAGTAGACTCAATCAGCGGTATATTACTGCCAGGTGACTGCTAATCTTCACTTCAGCTAAGAGACTTTTCTTTTGAAGTTGCTTCTGAATATGAGTTAAATAAATCCCTGATCGTTGTTCCTAGCTCGCAGTGAGCATCTGAGGGCAACCTTAATTTTAAGTAACACGTTATAAGTCACATTATGATGCATAAAATACTACAAATAAATAAATATATGCAGCTACCCATAGATTTCAATTCAGATAGAGAATAGGTTATTACAGTTAATGAATACAATTTATAAATTTTCATTCGCATATATTTTTTAATTTGCATAAATTTTGTACACTGATTTGACCATAAATTTTCTCAACGCTGAAAAGACAATTTCTATTGCTATTTACGTTCCGAAAAACGGGTACAATATTTTGTTATGGAAAAGTTGCGAAGAGGGTTCTATACTAAATGTGTACTTTTTCTTCAATATACAACTGCATCGAAAATATAGTATTTTTTTCTGTAATAAATTTTTGTCAAATGGTGAATCTATGGTGATATTTGAATCCGGTAGCGATAATAGGGAATCACTTAATATATATTCGTTATAAAATAGAGAAAATAATTATATTTTGGAACAGCTTTAGAAGCTTCATTTGGCGAAATTTGAAATTTGTCACCGAAATATCTAGATGGTTTCTCACCAAGGTTTTTTCTAACGTAACTACGATAGCCATTTTAATTTATCGCTAAAATGGGACAAAAATTTAAACGCTAGAAATTTAAACAAGTCATTTAAAGAACACTGTTCATCCTGATAGATTAATGTTACTTTACTTACAAATTACTTTAAAATTAGCAAAATTACAAAATATTTTTTGTTTTGTAATGCAGAAACTAATGTATAATAACATATTAACTTTTCTCCATAGACCTATTATTATACAGTAGACGGATCATTGCTTTATTACGGGAATGTAAGAAATAATGTCAAAAATAAGACAGCTGATTGTAGGAAAAATTGTTTGACTAATATCGCATTATTAGTAATTATTTGTTTTGAATGATCTTTTTTTAAAAAAAAATATTATTATTAAAAGTAAAAGTAAACAAAACTTGTGAAAACATTTCATTTTTAGCTTTTCAGCTTTTTTCTTTTTCATTTAATAGAACAATATAGACATAAGTATAATTCGCATTAATTATTATGAAATAAATATTGAATAAATATAGTTTCTAAAGTAATGATGCCTTTACTAGCCAAAATAATGTTAGACAAGCAGGAAAACAAGCAGTAAAAACTATCTCTGTGCGCGGGCAGGCATTATTATGCTGAAATAAACTGTCCGTATCGCGCGATATGAAAAGAAACACAACGGGACATAGAATGTCATCGACGTACCGCTGTGCCGTAAAGATTCCATAGATGACAACCAAAGGGATCCTGCTATGAAATGAAATAACATTTCAGACAATCACTCCTGATTGTCGGTCCGTATAGCTGGCGACAGTCGGGTTGGAATCCTCCCTCTTTTCGAGGAGTCTCCGGACGCGTCTTCACCAGCCATTGGGCCTCAAATCGGAGTGGTACTCATCACTGAAGACAATTATACTCTATTTAGTGACATTCCAGTTCGAACGATCCTGATATTACTGCAAACGTGTTTGTCGGTATACTAAGTTTAATAGTAGTCTGCACAAGGGGCTCCGTGAGCTCAACCCCATTTCTCTAAGCCGTATATTAATGGTCTTTGAAGTCACAAATGTACCAGTTGCACGTAGGATCGATGATAATGATGAATTGGGGTTTGAGTACCGTTCTGACGATTGATAGGTTCTCACATTTTGCCCTCTCTCTAGGCCGACCGCTTCTACCCTGACGCTGTGTTCGTCTATGGCTCACCCATTCCTGTCTATATCATCTAATAGTGGCATCGCTTCTATCCAATTGTCAAACAGTTCGCAGATTAAACCAACTGGTTTCTTTGAGCCCAACTACACATCTCTCTCAATCGTTGCCATCTGTGCATATTGTTTGTGCATCTGTATGCGAGGCATAGTTACTGTCTATCTGAGTAGACGGAATGAAATTCTCGAAGAATTTATGACCTGGAATCAAAATTTCTCATTTTTAATATTCTGCCTGTTGCGCAGTTAAGATGCGCTGCAGCGTCACATGCTCATTCGATGGCAGCCAACATTTAAAATTTTACATTTTCCATCGGAACCTGTATGCATGCCAATTTGTGTCCAGTTTGCATTACCTTGGTGCGTCGCTTTTTTTGTTATAGAGTGTATTAAATTAATCTATCTAATTGTGTGGATTAACACGCTAGAATTTTTCTAGAAGGCTGGTTTTCCAGACCTCATCTTCTTGAACTGCGCGCGTAGTTTCAGCTGAATACACTGCACTTCTGTAGATGAGTTTTGTCCGTTTGTTTCAACGTTTGCTTTCTGATGTTATTACTGATGAGGCACCTAAAAAGCATAGCTGCCAATATTTTAATTTATGCGGTAGCACTTTTAGCTCCGCCTTTATTCCATACTATTATTTTTTTTAAAGAGTATTTTTTTCTTATTTTAGCATAGTTATATATTGGAGAAAAATATTCTAAGTTTAAAGTGGTGCGAAATAAAGACGGAGCTAAAAATGCTCCGGAATAAATTAAAATATTGGCAGCTATGAAAAAGGCTCGAAACATATTTTTATGCTGTGTAAGGAGAGTTTGCGCACAATTCAACAAAATTATGTAAAAAATCCAAATATTAGTTTTTTGCTAAACTATTGGTGCATAACTTTGAATTGATCCTTCTTCCACGCATTTCCATTGCTATTGTGTTGCTCTGTTGTAATTTAAAACAACTGTAGTAATAAAACCTATATAGCTATTTTGCAGAGTCTCTCCTTATACGGTAGGAGTGATTGTGCACATGGGTAGGAGAGATTGCGTTTTATTATAACTACAATTACATTATCAATAATAATAATTAACTGAAATGACATCGTTGTAAGGTATTTGTAAACAAATATTTTCACATTGAGAGTGGATATTTCAATTCAATAATTAAAAAAATCGGAAAAATAAACGAAATTTGAAAAGAACTGCAAAAGTTTATTTAAAGAAAAAAATATTAAAGAAACGGAAAAAAGAACAAAGCTAGATAAAAAAACAAGACCAGAAAATAATATTAGTTACTAGTTAATACGTTTAACGTAAAATTAGTACATTACCTTTACAGTTAGGATGATTTCTTGTTTGCTGACCAAATCTCTCGTTGTCCACAACCATTTTATGTGAAGTTATTGAGGAACCATCTGCCATAAGTTAACCTGTTCGAGACGGTTTTTCCGTCTCAAACTGGCATTTCCAAGCAAAAAAAAAAAAACAAAAAAAAAAAAACGCCGTGCGTGCAATGATACGTGTCTAGTCCCGTCCATTTTTAAGCGCAGAATCCGCTCACCATTTACTTTTTTTTAATTATTTTTTTTCCTCAAAATCTTCCGCTAAAAAATCCTTTACGTTTTAAAATCCTTTATGCTTTGAAATCATTTACTCTTTAAAATCCTTTACGTTTATATTATTTTAATGAAATTTAGAAGAATATATTCCTTAAAACAGGGGTCGTACTCTCTGCACGTTTTTCAGGACACTCTCGCAGATAAGAAATTTTCACCTTTTTAGCCACCATTAATTTCATGTAGAATTATTCTGAATATATTTATAGTAATGTACCACGATTATACAGGGTAGAGATTATAGTATAAGTATAGTTGTAGCAATATATTTGAAATTTTCTTATTTCTGAGAGTGTCTTGAAAAAAGAGCGAAGAGTACGTCCCCTGCCTTAAAAAGAAAATTGAGTAGACTGATATTTTTTGCTTGCATTTAGTTTTATCTCATCTGTTTAAGCAGCGAACCGCTGCTCTGAAAACTTGAGCATCATACTTGAAAGTATTGCAGAGATGCCAATATTTTAATTTATTCCGGAGCATTTTTAGCTCCGCCTTCATTCCATACCACTTTTTTCTTGAAAGTAATTGTTTCTTATAATCTGTACTGATAAGTATAAAGGATTTAAGTCCAAAAATGTCGATTTTGAGTTAAGTACATAGTCAGACTCAGAAAAAAATTCTTTATCGATTGGTATAAAGGATTTAATTCTATGTCATTTAGTCTTTGAGAAAATCCATTGGTAAAAAAAGGACCAATTTAGAAATTTACCATTCATGTATGGTATAAAATATTTAATTCAATTTTTCCCGTTATTAAATGAAGGTTGACAACCACTGAATGGTATAAAGGGTAAAAATCAACGAAATACCTTTTCCCTAATCCATTCTTCTGATTTGTTTTTAGCTAGTTAAACTTTATTTTTCGTCTCCTGAAAAATCAAGAATATGGACTTAAAGCCTTTATACTTATCACTACAGATATTATCGTAGTTATATATTTGAGAAAAATATTCTATAAATAAAGTGGTGCGAATTAAAGGCGTGTCTAAAAATGCTCCGGAATAAATTGAAATGTTGGCAACTATGGTATTGGAAAATTAAATAGATATATAATAACATTTAAATCCTTTGCGATAAATTTCTCACAGACTAACAGCATTGATGTAAATCCCATCAGACGTGTGGCTTTTGTAGATCGTGCCACTCCTGAATAATGTTCAATTTCAGATTCTGTGGATAGCCTCCGTAAAAGTGGTGCGCCGCCGTCTCGAATGGTTTGAATTAGTACAATCACTTGTCGAATTTAGGTTTTAGTACAGTCCCAGGCATTGAACAAACTCATGATCATTGTCATGTTATCACCAATAAGCTGCAAAATCTCTGTTAGTATAGAATTTTAAATGCGCAATATCTCCTAAACAGCAAAAGCGCAAACTCTCCCATTTTGGTAGGAGCGATTGCGCAGTGATTAACCCTTTTGATTTTATTTTTGAAAAAATAGTTTGGAACTCTTTTATTATATTTCTTTATGCATGAGAATAATCTCATATTAAATTGAGCTTAAACTATAGATTAACTATAGGGAAACTTAAACTTATAGGGACTGAAGTTTAAACTATAGTCCCAATGAAATCCTGTAGTAAATTTAGGCTGTATTGAAGAATTTTTTTTTTTAATGTGACTTTAAAGTCCCGGTGGGATACATACTCACTTTTAGAGGAAATCGTGGTGCTTGTACCGTTAGTCTAGGTCAGTAAGTTATGAGCAACTGTTAAATTTAAAAATATTTTGTACTACTACCATTATATTGAAATTCTTAGAACGGGTTATGAAAATTCAAGCATTTATTTTTGAGAACGAGACAAAATAATCACGTTTTATTATAAACCCTTAAAGCAATCAATATGGAACTTCAAGTCGGCACTTCACTACTGATGTTGTACAACCACCTAGAGTTTCAACTTGCCCACTCTACCTTTTCCTTCCGATACACTATGTGCGCAATCTCTCCTAGTTTACCTTATACAATATTTTAAAATGCTAATTGTTTTAATTGTATATAGTAATTGTCTTAGTTTTATTGTACATAAAAAGCTTTCTTTAACAATTTTACGAAATGTAATGATTTTTAAATACTTAATTTTTTTTTTATGTCAGATATTTAATGATTTTAGATTGTTCATTTCGTTCTTAGACTTTTGTTTCTACAGATGCTTATTCTTCTGATTTTTTAACACCACTATTTAGGAGGAAAAATTTCTTTAAATACAAATTTTATTTATTCAATAAAAAGAAAATTACTCTTTTTAAATGGTGGTATAAAAAAAAAAAAAAAAAAAAAAAAAAAAAAAATCGGAAATTTTAAGTCGGCTGTCTTCTAGAATACAATATAGAATTCTATTTAATCTTTTCATGATTTATTTTTATCTGAAGGTTCAGGGGCCTTTATTATTTTGTATGCAAAAATTCTGTTTGCTAAATTTCCTTAAATAATTTTTTTCTTTCACTTATATGTGTTATGAATACTTGCCAATCATCTCATTAATAACCGTACAATTGTTAACGCCCTCTGAAAAAACGTCCTTTCTCTCACACCACTATACTTTTAGAGTAATGCTCTCGAAATGTTGTTACAATTAAATAATATTAAAATTACTCTAAAAGATTATTGGTGTGAAAAAAAAGGCTAGTACTAAAAACTGTACAGTTCATAATGAGATGGTTGGCAAGTATACATAGCTGCCAAGTTTTTTTTAATTTATTCCGGAATGTTGTTAGTTCCGCCCTCTTTTCACACCGTAATCTTTGTAAAAAAGTTTTCCTCAATATATAGTTACGATTAAATTTGTAAACAATTACTCTAAAAATATTACGGTGTCAGAAAGGGGCGGGACTAACAACATTCCGGAATAAATTAAAAAACTTGGCAGGTATGCAAGTATGTGTTACGTTACTTGCTACTAGTTAAAACCATAATTGTTTATTTATCTATTTATTTATTTTTTATTTTTTTTTATTATTAAGAATCTCAAAGAAGAAAAAATATAACGTTACTGAAAAAATATTTTTGCGAAATTGTACCTATTAGTATTAATAGAAAAAACAGGTAGTCGTATCTCTTTTATTCAATTCTATTCAGGGAATTTGAATAGAATTCTCTTGAATTTTCTTGCTAAGAATTTTTTTAAATTTACTTAATAAAGTATTTTCTTTAGGAAAAGAATACAGAACTCGTTATCAGTGGAGTATGTGCATGAAAAAGATAATAAAGCTGGAGCACTTCTAAAGAAGTAAAAAGTGAATGAGGGAGAAATCAATGTATGAGTAAGGTAAAATATTATTAATATAAAAATGTCTTTTGCTAGTAAAATATATTATCAATTATAAAATAACTGAATTAGTTTAAATAAATATTTGTTTAACTAAAATACATAACGTTAGATTTTTTATCAGCACATAAGCATAAAACATTACAATAGAGAAAAGGGAGGAATATAACAAAGAATTTTTTTTTTTTACTCTGTTATATATGTTCTGAAACTGCATTATAAAATGAAATTGAGAACGCATCTTTCTTTTTTTTTACTTCAAATTATAAAATTCTGATTTTTTTTCTTCTAATTTTAAAGTGTTTGCTTTATATAATAATAAAAATAAAAATAATAACAAAAATGATTAAATTTAATCCCTTCCTTATGTTTTTATAATAATTAAAAATTCTATGCTGTTTTTTAAAACTTCATTTTATAGAAAAAAAAAAAGGATTTAAGATTTTACCTAATTAAGGTTTCAAAACTAAATATTTATCTTTTGGTGAAACATTCTAGAATTTTTAAATGTAATTCAATACAGGATGGTTTAATTTACTTTTAATATTGCTCTGACTATATTTTTATTATACTTACATAAATTTTGCTGTATGTTAGTCATATTGCTTTTCTTTTTCTTTTTTGTTATAGAGTTTTCATATAATAATTTTTTAATTAAATACAAAATTTCTTAATAAGACAACAGTTGAAAGCGGTGCAAATAAATATCGAAATTCATATAGTTAAATGTTGCTTTTACAGAACTTGAAATGTAGGGGAAGTTGGGACTATCACACACTGAAATTAATTTTCATTTAATTCAACTTAAACTAGATCTTAAAGAATCAATAATTTAACTCTCACCAAGGCTTTCTGCATAAGCTGGTACCTGTACATGAGAAACGTCAGTACCATTGCCTCCTAAAGTAGATGCCTGACGCGTGGCTCGGAATCTTGGTAACAGTTGAAACGGTAGACAACGCCACCTGGTACAGATTATGCGACTTTTTTATTCAACTGACACCAATAATTTTAAGATGTGATATTTCATATATACAATCGCCATTTCTTCGATTTTATTCGCCCTTTATGTATATCATATCCCACTTTTAAAAATGTTTGGTGGCTGTTGAATAAAAAAGTCTTACAATCGCTACCAGGTGGCGCTGTCTAACGCTTCAACTGTTGCCAAGGTTCCGAGCCACGCGACAGGCATCTAGTATAGGAGGCTATGTCAGTACAATACCTTCATTTTTAACAACAAATAAACATCTAAAAAGGTTTTATGTAGCACAGTTGAACTCACAATTTTAAAACACAATTAAATAACAAGGTTTGAAGGCTCCTTTAAAAAAGTGCACTTCCTCAATTCGGAAGTTTCATTTTAAACAAAAAAACTGGAGAACGACTCACTTCATTTTCCCTAAAATATCCATCCTAAAAATACTGATATCCATCTGAACGCAGAAAGCTCCGCAAATTCCCTTTAACTTTTTCTATGCACTGTGGGGGCACACACATACACACACAAAATAAATAAAAATAAAAATAAAAATAAATAAGTAAATAAATAAACTGCACTTTAATATTTTCATTTCCTCTTTCTGCAACCGCCAATTTTATTGTTTCGAAAACAAATTTTCGAACAGATTTTATTACGTCATCTTCCACGTACACTTTAGGATTGAGTTAAGTGTTGAAAACAAATTTCGAGCGTAAGGAGTGTTATAAATTTGGAAAGTATTTCCAAAATGGCAAAAATAAGGCAGTTAACGATACTGCAAAAATTATTAATTTTAGAATGAAAATAATAAGAAAAAAAATATTTTATTACACAAGATGACAAAATAATTAAATGTTGACGAAATATTGGTGAGATGGTTTTTAGCAAGATATAAAAATTTTTGGCTGTTACAAATTTGGCTTCAGGCGGGAAAAATGGCCGCAAGCTAAACAGAAAATGCTTAAAAAATAATTTGCATCATGTTCTAAACTCAGAAAGGATTCAAAAAAACATTTAGCAAAACGATTTCTTCAAAAACAGTGCAGCAACAATTAAACAAACAGGTTAAAAACCCCAAGATCTGCACAAAAATAAAAAAAAGCCCTATAAAGAAAAATAATAATAGTACTAAAAAAGAAGATACGTCAGTTGACCGAAAAATTAAAAAATAAATATCAGTTAATTGTTGGGTGAACTTGTTTTCTCTGATAATTTAAATTTATTTCTAGCTAACGGAAACAAGCTAGTACGGAGATGCTAATGCGAATAGCTAATGCTTCGTGCTAGTAAGAAGAAGATACGGGACCGATTTAATGAAAATTGCACTCTTAAAACAGTGACTCATAATGGTATAGAGGCACATTATTGTATGGTGGTACATAACTTTTAAAGAGTCAGACAATTTCATTGTTCTAGGGATCAAATAGCTCGAAATAAAATATGTAAAAGTCTTGTCTGACCGACTATTTTAGAACTATCGTAGACTTTTCAATCATCAGCATTTCAAGATCATAATTCACCTTGCTACACGGCATCTGTGATACGTTTATTTGATTCAAATTGTTAAAATTACCTATCCATTCCCTTTAACACCTATAATTGTATAAGTAATCATAACTTTTGTCGCTTTAAGTTAAATTCCACAAAGAATATTATAGAATTTCTTCTTTACTAGACCTGGAAATAGTCTTAATCTCAATCTGCTCGAAAATGTTTCGTCTACAGAAGGAGAGTGGGATTCGTTATTTGTAGCCTACAAATTTTCAGGAACTGGAAAATTATTATTTATGGTATTTGGAACAGTGAAATTTCTGAGGTTTATGTTGAAAAACTGTATAATACTATGCCATTGCGTATTAAAGCAATAGTTTCATATAATGGTGGAATTACTCAATGAAGAATACATATTTTTATTTAGTAATTGCTTCTTAGATCTAACAAATAAATTGTTTTGATTCATATATTAAAATATACACTATAACAAAAAAAAGTGACGCACTAAGAAGGAGTAATGCAAACTGGACACAAATTGACATACATATAGGTTTTGATGGAATCAAACACCAATTCATCATTATCGTCGATCCTACGTGCAACTGGTACTTCAGTGACTTCAAATACCCTTAATAGGCGGCTCAGTGGGGTTGAGCTTAGTCCCCGGATTTCTCTTCCACTGAGGACGTTTGGAGCATCATTAAAAGTGTCCTACAACTAGCTCGGGATTTCACCAATCTAGCGCAACAATTGGACAGAATTTGGCACGATACTTCACAGAAGCACATCTGCCAACTCTATCAATTAATACCAAGCCGGATAACTGCGTACAAAAGGGCCAGAACGCGTTATTGACTTGTTTACTTTGTGAGGCCCTTTCTCTTGATTAAATCATTCAAATTTCGTGAAACTGTAATCAATTGTTTTTCTCTACATGTACATCACATCTACCAATTTTTGTCCCATTCGGACCACCCATTCCACCCCATCTACCAATTTTTGTCCCCACTTCTTGGTGCGTCGTTTTTTTTTTTTTTTTTTTTTTTTTTTTTTTTTTCTTATAGAGTGTATAACGTGTTTATTTCATATAATAAATCATAATAGAATACAAGGTATAGGTTTATTATATTACGTTTAATAAGAAAGTTTGTAAAGATTTTTATTTAGTCAGGGATGTAAGAGTTTAGCTTTTTTGCCACCAATACTTCTATACAGAAATTTTTACAGTGGGTAATCTTTGCGATTTTGCAGATAATACTGGTGACAAATAAAATAAAATAAAATAAAATAAAATGAAATGAAATGAAATAAAAAATATAAATACATAAATGAATACATAAATAATAAAAAAAAATTAAATAAATAAAATTAAATTTAGCGGAACTCTTTTAGCCTTGATTAGTACTTCGTAGTGTGTAATAAAAAGAATCACTAAATCAAAAATTTACATAGGTATCATTTTTTCTCTTTGGTATTATGTAAACATGACAGTCTTATTTGTTTCAGTCAGTAGTTTTGAAGTTATTACAAATAAAAAAGGTGTAAGTTAATTTTTCTGCATAGAGGCTGTTTTATTATTATTATTATTATTATTTATTTATTTATTTTATTTTTATTTTATTTTTTATCCCAAGTTGTATTTTCGCTGAAACCAAACGCCAGCAAAATGCGACAAATTGGCAAACTTTTCTTACATCAACCCAACTCTTCTAGCCTTACATCTTCAACGAGACCTTTACCAGCGAACGCTAAATCTAACAGAAGACTGTATCAACATAACACACCATAGATAACTGGACGCTATTTCGAGCACTTGAACCAGAAATAGATTGTGTGAGGCTTCACACCTCACAATTTATTGATAAAAATAAAATTTCAATTATGTATTTTATTATCAACATATTATGATTTGTTAATACATAAAACTGACATTTCTTTTTTAACTTCTGTAATTAAAATAATTCTTCTACAATTAATATGAAATTAGTCACAAACACTTGTTTAACCAGTTTATTCTTTAAATCTTTCATGTAAAATTTATTTATGAATATTTTTTAGTTTAAAAGCAAAACTTTAAAGTTGGTTGCGTTTTACGTTGCACTAATGCTGCGCAATGGGCAATGCAAAACCACAAGGAGACAGTGGATAAACATCTTTAACAATCATCTCCTGTATTTAACGAAAATAAAATAGATAAAACATAATTTTTTAATGCTTTTTAAGTAGAAACCCATATATATATATTTTAATTAATTAATTTTTCCCCATAAATATTTTTTCTATATTCGGTAGTGAAAAACATATGTTTTTTAAAGTATAAGAGGATTATCAGAAAAAAAAAAAAAGTTCGGCTAGGCCAAAAAAAAAAAAAATTAAATTAAATTTAAATAAATAAATAAATAATAATATACGAGTATATAGACAAAAAGGCTTTTTTAAATTTAAATAGTTAACTCTGATGCCTGTGCTTTACTAACGAAATTTTTTTATACTGTAACATAGCTATTATAATGCATGTATGAAAGATTAAATTTACATGGTGACTGTGATAGGTCTTACAACTTTTCCCTATTTATTTAGTAGCTTGCTTTAGATATCAGCTAATCCTTCGTATAAAAAATAAATGCTTAAAATTATTTATACACAATTATTGCCCTTTTATAAAGTTAGCTTTTATAATCATAATTTAATATATTTATCAAAAAGAAAATTTTATTGTTTGGTTACAAATTTATGAAAAGTTTTCAAAAGCTTTTTGTTTTTCTTTTTACAACATTCTTTCACTCTCATATAAGTGATAGTGGGAACATCATAAAAAAATATACCTACTTGCTTTATGGGATGTAGAAAAAAAAATTAGAATATCATTAAAAAATTATTAGAAAAAATTAAACATTTGAGGAAGTTAAAAAGGTATAAATGAAATCAGTTATTTTATAAAAATTAACTATGTAACGAATTACTTATTTGAAACCGTAGATTAAGTACTTACCTGCAATTTCACCCGTAGACGTAATGTATTTCAATTCTCTTGGGTGTCCCTGTACACGAACCATTAGCTTCTTCTCAACTAAATATTTAGCGTACCATCCTTATATGATACGCATTTAGAATACCAAGTTCGGATTTTCTGCTATTATTTGTTCTTGAGATATGCTGAAAACAGACACAGAAACGCACAGACACACATACACTCACACACACACACACAGACCAACCGCTATAAACATGATTTTTGGATTCAGAGGACCATGAAACGCCTATATATAACAAAAACTCAATTTCCAAAATTTTACCCCCCCCCCCCCAAAAAATTCTTTCTCTACCATATACATGGGTAAGAGAAAGTAATAATATAAATTATTTATTTCTGGGCAATTTGTTCAGTTGATCGCGTTCTCTGAATTCTTCCTTCTGATGTGGAAAAAAAAAAGTAAAAGTTTTATATTTTATTTAAATATTGTTGCAGTCCACAAATTTCTTAACATGTAGAGAAATTCTTAAAATCCATTAAAATTCCATAATGATTCTCCTGAAATAAATAAAAATTAATCAAATTTTTAATAAATTTCCAATCATTAAATGTAATACTTTTAGTTTTATATCCTATTTTATATCCTCCACCGATGGTTGACGCGGCTTTATATCATATTTGAATCTGTCAGCCACCGATGGCTGACAGGGCGCGCAATGTTTTAATTTTTTATTGGTACTGCTTTTACTTTCGGGGTAAAATTTTCACTGCAATGTTTGAAGTATAACATGTTCTGCACACTCCTAAAGTTTCAAGATGATTCCTTCAGTACTTAGATATACAGGGTGACAAGAAATAACTTGGACACACATGATGCATTATAACTTTAATGCTAATAAAAATATTACGACCAAACTTCAATAAATATGAATACATTATTTTGTCTATTTTATTTACAAATTTTCAAAGTAGCTACCTTTAGCCTTAATACAGAGCTTTAAACGTATCACAAAATTTTCGGCTATGGGCCCGCAACTCACTTACTGATATTTTATCCCATTCCTTGCATAAAGATTTCTTTAGGGATGCCAAATTTTTATGAGGTTTAGCACACACCCTTGTCTCCAAGATGAACCAAACAGAATAATCCATTGGTTTCAAATCTGGGGAATACGGTGGCCTATCTTGAGCTCCAATGAAGTCAGGAAAATTTGTTTTGCACCAATCTTGAGTGACTTTAGCTCTGTGTGCAGGTGCGGAATCCTGTTGGAAGGTCCATCTTTTGTTTCCAAAGAATTTTTGCGACCAAGGTAAGACAACATCTTCCAAAATGAGTTTGCGATAGTGGTAGTTACAGATATTTGGTTTGAAACTTCGTCCAAGTTATTTCTTGTCACCCTGTATACGACAAAATGTCTAGAACCTAGAATGGCTGAAATGGCGCTCAACGTGTTAAGAAATTTTGTAACTTTGTCTTTAAACATTTTAAAACTAATTATATGTGCTTATTTTCTCTATGAGCTCAATAGTTTTGTTTTTCATGCATTAATGCTCTCTTTTCATGGCTTCCAACTTTTACACTTTCTGGATACGATTAACATTTTACAGATTTTCCTTTTATTTCTGTAACAATTTTACTCAATAAATAAAATAAAAATTTCTATTTGATTGAAGTTGCGCTAAAAAGCATAAAAGTTGCAGGGTTAATATGGTCCTTGAATTTTCTAGATTCCGTGTGCCATTAAATTTCTTAGTATTTTTTGTTATATAAAGTGCCTATAAAATTAAAAATAATAATAATAATTGTTTGAAATACTGGGGGAAGAGTTTGTAAAAAAGTCTGGTTCGTATGATCCCTGATACCTTTCACATTGGTCATCCATAGTTTTATTTTATTTTATTTTAATTATTTAATTATTAATTTATTTATTATTTTGAGAACCAACACTGACTTTGTGTCCGCTTATTTCTTTTCAGCTGGATGTGTAGATGCGATAGGCTGACCACAGGTGCTACACACTGCAATGTCTACACACTGTGCTACACACTGCAATGTCTACACACTGTGCTACACACTGCAATGTCTGCACACTGTGCTACACACTGCAATCGTCTTCGATAAGAGATGATTGTCATGTAAAATTACTTATGAAAACGGTGTTAAAGGACCTGTGGCTAATATGCCGGAAATTGCTGTAATATTTTACTTTTATCCTATAAAAGGAAATAGAGAAAAATATAATCGGATCAATATGAAATACTATTATTATAATTGTTTTTACTTTAAATAGTCTTGTATCAGGAAACTGCAATAAAACTTTCATACTTCTTTTTTTAGTATATGGGTATAAAAGAGTTGTATACTCATAAGCTTTATCCAGTTTTAGGAATATTTGGTCAAATTACAGATAAATACCCCTAACAATACACTTTTCCATATTACATCCTGAAGACGTCCATAGTATGTCTTGTTATCCACAGGACATCCTGAGGATGTTATTTGTAGAAGGTATGCTGTTAGGGATATTTTCTCTCATTTTAATTTTCGGTATATTACCATTAAAAATATCTCCTAGTTATTTTCAGTATGATTTTTTATTTGTAAATATCTGATTTGTTTTCATTTGATCTTACATAAAACATATTTTTATAAGACAAAAGAACGAAATGAAAAAAAAAAAAAAAAAAGACTCAATTTTCATTAATTGTGCATCTTATAAATATAAGTTATTTTTACAACAATATTTTATTACAACCTCGTATAAATGAAAATGATGAAATGAAATATTTGGTAGATACTTTGAATTAATTTATAATTCTACTGTATACTTTGTTACGGCAAATAAAACGTTCAAATTCATAAAACGTTCAAATTCACTGAGATTTCGATTAAGAAGTAGATAGAAACTTTTTACAATATCCATTTTCTTGTAAGGTATTTCAGCTTAATATAAAATAAGCAAACAAATTCTGATTTAGTTTTCAGTTCCTCGTTCTACTTTAAAATACGATTTTTCAAAAAAAAAAAAAAAAAAAAAGTATGTTCTATTAACTAAGGAAATGTACATTTGTGTTGCATTAATGATCATGTATCGAAGAAAAAAAATCTTTATTATACTTGCGAAAACTGGGAAAGCATTTCAAAATGAAACTTTCTTTATGCAGCTTTTTTATTGTTTGAATTTTTTTCTCCTCATCAAATTCACATGAGACATTCTTTTAATTCGTTCTATATTCTTTTGTGTAACTTACATTCAAAAGCCGAGAAAGGAAAAACTATATTACTGCAGATGGCTTTTCAATATTCCATTAAGTTTAGAAAGGGCTTTGCTGTATATAGTCCATAAATCATGCCGAACGGCTTTGAAGTAAAGTTGCTTTGAATAGAAATTCAATTTTTCAGTTGTGTAAATTGAAAAAAAAAAAAAAAATGAAAAAAATTAACGCACTTTCTTCAGAGTAATCATTTTAAATGTTCTATAAACATGAAAAAACTTTTAAAATCAACACTTAATAATAAGATTAAACTAAGAGAAGTTCTCTGAAAATGAAATATATTACTGAACTTTTATGATTGAATGCAATATTTATTTAGCGAACACCATACGATAATATATAACACAAACATACTGGCATACATATGTAAAAAGAAAGGTTCCATATGAAAATGAATAGCAGTATTTTCAGTCAAACACAAATGTATAATTAAATTCTCAGTTGCAATCAAATAAAACAAATCAAATATATTTAAATACAATTAAATCATGAATCCTTAGATAAGTTTTTCATAGCTGCCTAGTATTTCGGTTTTTGAGTACTACTTTTTCAGTAGTTATCTGTAAGGCTACCAACGTTTCAAGGTTTTATATCAGATTTATAGCCACTATTTTTAAATAGAATTTTCTCATATTCATTTTCTACAATTAAACAAAGAGGTTTTTTTTTTCTGGCATGAAGTGTACCGAAAAAAAAAAAAAAAAAACTACAGTTGTTATCAATGCATAGCTGCCAAATGCATAACTGCAATGCATAACTGCCAATGCAACTTTTTTTTTTTTTTTTTTTTTTTTTTTTTGTCTACATAAATATTTTATAAAACTTTTTCATAGTTTTTTTGTAACAGATTTCACTGAATTAATAAAATAAAAAAAATTCTATTGAAATTATTTGGTAAACTAAAAGGACTAAAGTTGACAAATATGTAGATGTGTATCTCTGTCTTTTTCAATTGCAGCAACTAACATTTTAAATATCTCTAAAAATTTGAAACTGATATAGTGGTATCTAAAATCATGATGTTTTGGTAACTACGGTCTTTATATTCACTATTTTCAATCCATTTTACAAATTGAACGTGAATTGAAAAATGAAATACTGATTACCATTTGTATAGACTTAAAAAGAAATAATTACTTATTTAGATATGTTATTTTTATGTGAAATCTTTGATAATTCGTGTACTTTTTAAAAATCGCGTAAAAAATATAAGAATCTATTGAAAAAATATTCTATAAAGTAAAAGTATTCTAAAAGTAATTCTTTATTAATAGATATTTCGAAGCTTATTGGTAATGACTAGACAATGAGAATGAGTTTGTTGAATGTCTGGAACTGTACCAGGAAATAATTTCGACAAGTGACTGGACTAGTTCAACCCATTCGCAACGGCGCATCTTTTTGGAGACCGTCCACAGAATCGGAAATTGAACATTATTCAAGAGAGGCACGATCGCAAAATCCACACTTCTGGTGGGATTTACCTGTCGAATGCTAGTGTTAGCCTATGAGAAATTTATCGCACAGTATTTAAATGTTATTGTATATCTATTTAGTTTTACCATAACCTCCTTAAGCAGATGCCTGTCGCGGGGCTCTTAATCTTGACAACAGTTGAAGCGGTAGAAAGTGCTACCTGGTACAGATTGCGCGACATTTTTATTCAACTGTCATCAAAAATTTTTAAAAGTGGAATTTGAAATACAAAAAAGGCGAATAGAATCGAAGTAAGGTCGATTTTATATATCACATATCACTTCTTAGAATTATTGGTGACAGTTGAATAAAAAAGTCGCGCAATCTGTACCAGGTGGCGCTGCCTACCGGTCGACCTGTTGCCAAGTTTAAGAGCCACGCGACAGGCATCTACTTAAGGAGGCTATGGTTTTACAATATTTTCGAGTATGATGCTCAAGTTTTGTACAGCAGTCGGCTGCTTAAATAAAACCGATAAAACTAAATGCAAGCAAAAAATATCAGCCTACTCAAACAGCGGTCGTATTCTCCGCCCTTTTTTCAGGACACTCTCATGAAAAAGAAAAATTTAAATTAAAACATTCGCGACCGCTGACGTAGATTCATTTCATTTAAAAATCTGTAACTTCGCCAGTGGGTGTTTCTTTCGCAGTTTGTGCATTACTTATTTCTTAAGTATATACCCTGTGTTCATATTTTTGCAATAAAATTTTCTTTGGATACAAATATATTGATTAGAAAGAATATAATTATAATTTATATCAATATGTAATATAAATGTGAATACAGAGAATTTTGTTCTGAAATAATTTACCTTGGGAGAATAACGCCCACAGACGGACCTCATTGTCAAAAAAATAAAATCTTGCGGTCGCGAAAGTGTTTATTGCTATCACTATTTTTGTAAAATAATCTCTACCCTGTATAATCATCGCCCATTACTATAAATATACCAGAAGTATTTCTGCATGAAATTAGTGGTGGCAAAAAAGTCGAAAATTTCTTACCTCTGAGAGTGTCCTGAAAAAAGGGCGGAGAGTACGACCTCTGCTCAAACTTCTTTCTAAGAACTGTAATCGCCTAAATTTCAATAAAATAAATTAAATAAACGTAAACGATTTTAAAGTTGAAACGAGAAGATTTCTAACGAAGTGAAATTTAGGTTTTGTGTTTTGAAAAATTTTGTACGGAAAATTTTGAGAAAAGAAACTTTAATGAATAGTAAACGGCAGGCGGATTCTAGTCTTAAAAGTGGGCGGGACTAGCCATATATCAATTTACACATATGTTGTGCTACCCCCCTTTTCTTCTTCTTCTTCTTCTTTTTTTTTGGCTCGAAAATGCATTACACACACGGTGTGCAATTTATTTCGAACAGGTTTACTTGTAGCAGGAGGTTGCTGGATAACTTCACCATGTACGTAAGTGCACTGATTGTGGACAACGAGAAATTCGGTCAGCAAAGGAGAAACTGTTCAAGCTGAAAAGGAAACGTATTAATTTGAAGTTAAACGTGTTATTTAGTGACTTAATGTTATTTTGCAACCTTTACCTGGCTTTGTCCCTTTTCTGTTTAATATTTTTTCTTTACATAAATTTTTGTAATTCTTTTTAAATTTCTTTTAAATTTCTGATTCTTTTTTATTTATTGAATTGAAATATTCAATTCCAAAACAGAAAAATTTGTTTACAAATACCTTACAACAATGTTATTTAAGTGCAATCTTTATTATTAACAATGTAATTGTAGTTATAATTAAATGCAAAAATCTCTCCTACCCATGCGCACAGTCACTCCTAACCTATAAGGAGAGATTGCGCAAAATAGCTGCCTTGGTTTTATCACAGCTGTTGTTTTAAATTATAAGGGAACAGCAAGTACTGGAAGTGTATAGAAGAAGGATAAATTCAAAATTATGAACCAATAGTTGAGCAAAAAGTTAATATTTGGATATTTTATGACATTCTGTTGAATTGTGCGCAAACTCTCCTAGCTTTATCTTATATTAGGTCTACCGGAAAGTTCTGTCTTTTTGAATTAATATGCTGTAAAATCGTTAATTTTATATCTTTAATTTGCCAACCAAAACAAACGCTTTTGATTACTGAATATTGCACTTTATCCATGGTTTAAGACTCTTAAGTTTGATCCTCCAGCTGTGTTCCTTGTTTTTAATGTTCTCTTTTTATCTGTTGGAAACGTGTGTAAAAAAAAAAAAAAAAAAAAATAGCGTTCGTTATTTTTTTGGCGGGAGTACAAAATCAACATAAATGGAAGAAAAAGAAATATTCTATTCCTGTATACATCTATATAAAATCAAAAATGGTAATTTATATCGCAGAATTTAAGGTCGAACTTAGTGAAAAAGATTTTTCCAAGCTATGGTAGTAACAAAAACCGCTGATTAATATGGAATCATCACCAACATGCATCAAATATGTTGCTTTTCTCGAACTACTTGGATATGTGCTCTAAAGCACTTGCTGAGATGATTTCTTTCCTCGTCGTGTAATTTCAACTGGAATTAGAATTCTCCCAAGCTATAATAGTAATATTAAACCAATGATCAAAAGAAATTCATCACTAACGTGCATCAAAGATGTTGGAATTGCCGATCTACTTGGATATTTGCTCTAAAGCATTTGCGGAGAAGATTACTGCATTTTATTTACTCAAAATGAGAAATCGATGCATTAACCAAGAAGAGCCATTTGTATGTGAAAAGTGTTCTAAATGTTCTTCTCGAAAGTAATATCCCAATAAAGATATGCTCTAAAGCAGGGGTGGCCAACCCGCGGCCCGCGAGGAGACTAACGATATTTAAAGTTTGACGACTTTGGTTAACGAATCAAAAATATTTAAATACGTTCTGACTTTTCGAAGTGAAAATACCTTTCAACGATTATAGTAGCTAAAGAACTGTTGTAATGAAATATTATTAGATCCATTATTCATTCTTTTTGTTATAGTTTTAATATATAGTCATAATTTTTTCACGATTCTATTGTTAATTTATGAATGAAAATAATTTAAATTAATGTATTCTGCTCCAAATTTTCACCCTGCCCCCCCCCCCAAAAAAAAAGAGTATATACGTACATGAATGATATACTCACAGACATATATGCACATATGCATATGTACAGTCACAAAATAATAGTAATAATAATAATAATTTTGTTTCCCGACTAATTTCGCCGTAAATTATCGTAGAAATCAGCAGCTGATGCCTAATGATTGGTAATAACATCTAGTTTTTAATTCAATTGCTAAATTTTGCTTAGGGTGTCATCTATATATTAAAACTTACATAAACTTCTTTTTTTTTTTTCTCCGAATAATAGCGCTCATTGTTGACTACATATTCGAATTTCTGAGGTCAAGGCGGTTCGGAAAAATATAAAGTTTATTATATTCCTTATATCAAGTCTTCATAGAGTTACAAGCAAAAATTGGTCAGGGGTAAATCTCTATATTTAAGAAAAAAATAAATAAAGATATAACACATAAAAGTATTATACCCATTCAAATAATAATCGGAAAAGAAGTATAAAAATTTTAAATATAAAATAAATTAAAGTAATGCTAATTAAGAAATGATGCGTACGTCTAAATTTACTTAAATTACTATTTTAAGTCATGCGTAAGTAGAGTAATATATGACACAAATGACAATAAGTGGCAGCCCTTAACAGCAATAAAAATTGAAATATCACTATAATTTAAAAAATAACGATAGGAAAAAACTGTAAATTTAGAAACCCATATTTTTGATGATGCCCGTTCTATTCGTGCAAAAATTAATGTAGGTCATAACTCATAATTTTTTGAAATATGAAATTATTAATAATTTTCATAATTCACAAAAATTTTTTAATCAAAAATATGCATGGAATATATTTGGGTTACTTCATTCTAACGTTAAAAAAAAAAAAAAAAAAAAATGAAATTTTAATATATTAATTTTTTTGGAAGCCTATTGTTTATTACATTTAATGTTTATTACATTCATTAGCATCTCCATATTTTAACAAATTATAACTCTGTGAAAAATTGAGAGAAACTTATAAACTATACCATTTTCTGGGCTGTTTTGATCCAAATAATCCAGAAAGCTTGTCGAAATTGGGAGTTGCATTTGAAAAAAATTAAGTTGAGGCCAGTTTTAATATGTAGACACCCCTTAAGCAAAATTTAACTAAACCGTTCTAAACTAGGCCTTATTACTAATCGAACGGCAATAGCCGCATGTCTCTACACTAATTTACGGTGAAATTAATCAGGAAAGGAGTGTGTGTGTGTGGGGGGGGGGGGTACGACTGTACATACGGTGCTGCCCAAATGAATAAAATAGATTTCCAAAGCGGCCCACCAAGTGTTTTGGGTTGGACAGGCCTGCTCTAAAGCATTTGCGGAGGAGCCATTTCATGTGAAAAGTGTTCTAAAGGTTCTTCTCGAAAGAAATATCCCAATAGTCTTCTGCGCAATCACTAAGATATGCTCTAAAGCATTTGCTGAGAAGATTACTATATTTTATTTACTCAAAATATCTATGCATTAATCAAGAAGAGACATTTGTTTGTGAAAAGTGTTCTAAAGAATTTTCTTAAAAGAGAGACCTAAATCAACATCTGTAAATTCAATAATAACTCTGTAGTAAAAGTGTTTTCTGATAAATATCTATGCATTAACCAAGAAGACCCATTTGTATGTGAAAAGTGTTCTAAAGGTTCCTCTCGAAAGAAATATCCCAATAATCATCTGCACACTCATTATAGGGAAGGGCCAAACACTATAAGGTAGCCTAATTTAAATTAACGTATTCATACCGTCTAGAAACTATGTGTTTGTGAAACGTGTTCTAAAGATTTTTCATATAGTAGATACCTAATTAAATATCTATGCATTCACCAATATTTCTGTAGCAAAATTGATTTAAATAGTCATTCACACATCCAGAAAAAGGCCATATGTGAGTGATTCATGTGTCCGTGAAATGTGTTCTAAAGATTTTTCGCATAGGAGATGCCTAATTACTCTTTAACTACATTTCTTGCGACCATGGAAGCCTCTGCGCAAATGCGGATTCAACGAGTCCACTAGTAAGATAGGGGAGACAAGCTTTTCGTTGAGTGAAAATAAGGGATAAGGGAATACCGAATGACTGGATGTTTACTAAATTCAAACCTGTTGGTCAACTTGGAAACCCTCCAAGATTTTCGACTCGTCCTCACTGGTGGGCGTAGGAAACGTGGTTACACTATAAACTTCTATGCATTCACCAAAAATTCACTCACACCTAAGAAAAGCCATTGTGCTTATTTAGTGTTTCAAAGGGTTTTTTCCATTATAATCAAACATTAAGTAATACAGGTGTACAATATGGTTTTTAGATATTTTTCTGGTAAACAATATGCATAAGAGAGGATTGTCTTATTCCTCCTGATTACTATAATTTAATATAATCAAGAAGGTGAAATTCCATTTGATTTTATCTGAGTTTTCTATACAATATAAGCTAGTTTTAATTGAAAAAATTGAAATGTTGTTTCTATTATTTTCTTTTAATTATATATGTTTTGCTACTCAGATACTTTCTTTATAAGTCATATAAAATATCTGTGTTTTTTTATATATGTGTATATATTTCCTAAACAAATAAATCAGGTTCATTAATCCACAGCGCTTGTAATTTAGTCATTATTTAATGTAAATACCCACTATTCGTAAATGGTCATTAAAATATATGTATGAATTGATTTACAAAATCTTAAAATTTACAAAAAAAATAAAATTGCATTACACTACCCCTTTTCATATGCTATCATCAGAAATTTGTCCTAGATAATATTTAAAATATTCTTGGACAACTTTTAAGATCATAATTGGTAAAGTACCATATAAATGTTGTTAAACAAAAATTTCCGGTGTCATTCATTAATTCAAACGATCAGAACTTTCTGCTCGATCTAATATATATGTGTATCGTATATACATCGACATATTAAAGTATTTTTGATGCTTCATCATATTTGTAAAACTCATGTTTTCATCTCAATATACTTTTATGCCCTTTGTCGTCACGTAGCATTAGGAAAACTACAACCCCGGTAATTTAAAAGATGAATGTGGCATTTACTCATTGGAAAATGACATTTTACAAGATAATCGCTGATAAATTTATCAGGAATGCCGTATGACTATGATAATTTGATGATATTCACTATTAAAATTATTATCTTTAATCATTTAAAACTAAATTCAGTTCAATGACAAATTTCGCTCGATGTAGAGTTGCTTACAAAGCATTTAAATTAAATGAGAAATGCTGATTTATAATCTAAAATGCATCAACTGACAGAATTCTGTAATCATACATCTCTAATAATAGAGTAAAGAAATATTCTAATTAAATTTATTTAGTGATACTTAAGGGTAGCTTAATTTCTGAGTCTCAATTATTAATACTAAGAATAATTAAAGCGTTTTTTTTTTTTTTTTTTTTTTTTTTTTTTTTCAAATACAAAAATTAAATACAGTAAGTAAAGACAAGTGCAATAAAAATATTTAAGATTTACAAAGATATACAATTTGCGCATTATTGTACTTAAATGTAGCTGTATTTGGTTTTAAATGAAAGGTTTCCTGCTATGGAATTATTTGCTTAATTATATTAATGACTTGCATAATCATGTTAAATGATTTTTTTTTAATATTGCCGTCACAAAAAAAAAAAATAATAATAATAATAATAATAAAATAAAAATAAAAAATAAATAAATAAATAAAAATAAAGCATACGAGGACGCTGCTAAGATCTCCATTATATATTTTTTCTCATAACTTTCAGCAGTAAAACAAACGATATTTTATGATAAAATAAATAGCCAATCGCCCGGCACGGCCGCAGATTGAAATGTTTCCACCCATTAGGCTACCATCTCCTGTTTTATATATTTATTTTATTCGAGATACTTGATAGAAATTTTTAGTGTAATTTTTCCATGTACTTCTCATACAATCGTATTGAATTTTTAAAGGTATAATCCCCATAATACAAATTTATATTATTTATATTTTTACTGCATTATTCTGTTATGTTATGAAATTATTCCATTTTAAATAAGTTATGTTCCGTAGTACAGGTTGGCCCACCAGCGGCCAAGCGGTTCTGCGCTCAAAGCTGGTAGATGGGAGGTGCCGGGTTCGATCCCAGGTCGCGCTCATCGACCTAGCCGTTCGGAGTTTTCCGTGGTTTCCTCCGAAACTTGCGTAAATACGGGCTAGGACCCCTTAGAAAGACCCCCACGGAGGGCATTCCCCCTCTAGGCCTAGGACACATCAGGAGTCAATCGGCCTTAAATCCTACAACCAACCAACCGTAGTACAGGTTAGTCCCGCCTTTTTTCTCACAACAGTAGTTTTTGAGAGTAAAATTCTTCAAATATAATTAAGAAGAAATAATAAGAAAAATACTCTCCAATAATATTGGTGTGGAAAAAAAAGAGGGGGGGGGGGTAGTAATACCCCAGAATATAAATGAGGATGTTGGCAGGTATGATGATAGATAAGCTAATTAGCTTGCCTATTAAAGAGTTATTAAGCTTTTTAAGTATAATATATTACATAATACTCATAGCAATATCATAAATTATATTTTGAAATCTGATCTTATTTATTTAAAAGGAAAATAAGCTTTATCGTGCACGTTTATACGAAGTTCTTCCTTATTCTGCCATTTTGAGAAAGGCTTGCACTTCGAATAACAGACGAAGTTTGAGAAAAAAAAAATTAATAATCAATGATGGACATACCAGTGTCAAATGGTATTTTAAAAATAACAAGACACTTTTACGATGAAAATAATGCTTGTTAACTTATGCGAAATTTAGCTCTATTCTCCCATGCTAAGAAAGTCGTAAATTTACAATAACTTATGAAATTCTCAATGTAGAATGTTAACGCCAGCATTAGAAATTATATTTTAAATCTTGCCCGATATCTCCATGACAAAGAATTTTCGCATAATACAATTTTATGCGCAAATTTGTCTTATAACTTATAAAGTAATCAGATTAGTGTGTTAAAAATCAATTGCTTTTTGCCATTATCATAAGAGATATTTTAAAAGGGGTCCGACATCTTTACAATTATTTGTTCTTGAGGTAATGCCTATAGATAATAATGAACTAACAAGCTAATTAGTAATTGACAAGCTAACTAGCAAACTAACGAACAGACTAATAAAGTGATTAAGGTACGGATAGAGACTATATAACTTTGTGATTTTCACATTCTTTACACCTCAAAACGTGTGTAAACCTTAAGAGTAAAAATTTTAAAAATATCACAAAAACTTGAAATATCCATTTGTATAATATAATGGGGAGCTAATAATTTCAAAATAATTAAAATTTCAAAGAATAAGAACTCATTTTTGTAGATTTCTAAATATTACTTTTTTTTTTCAATATATAAAAATACATTTAAAAAAATAATAATTTTAAGCGCATTTTTCTTTTTCTTCTTCTTCTTATTATTATTATTAACTTACGTGATATTATTTTTCTTCTTATAAAATTATTAAAAATGCTTGTGGTTATTCGGGTTTAAGAATTGTTGCATTAAAAATTTTATCATATAACCACAAATTAAATGGTTTGGTTTTCCGAAATATTTCGATAGTAAATATGAGGTTGAAAGTTTAATTAAATGCTTACATTATTTTATATAATTAAATAGGACAAAGGTTGTTATTGCAATTTTCAGAGTGTAAACCACAGTAATGCTTTGTTGACTGCTCATGATTTAACTCGTTTCATTAAAAATACTAGCCTCTTCTTTAGGTGTTCCTCTAAAAAATTAGATTATTTTTAAAAAGGAATTTTTGCTTTCATGTTTAATTCAGTGAGTACTATTAGTGTATATATCTTTCAGTGACAATTACTACACCCTATTCCTGAGAATAAAATTTAAGATAATCACAAATACAAAAAGTCCCCCATTTGTTAAATAATGCAGCGTTTTAAAGAAATGCAAAAAAAAAAAAAAAAAAAAAAAAAAAAAGAAAAAGAGGAAAAGGAAAATACGCGGTCATCAAAGGATTACGATAAAACCATTTTACACCAAAATTTTATTTAATAGCCATAGTTGTAATTGCATCTAATACTACAACATTATATTTTATTAAATAAGTTTTTGGTTTAAAACCAGCGTCTTTTTTTTTTTTTTTATATGTAATTTATACCTGAACATTGTTAGTATCTGCGTGTTTTCAGACCATAATTTTTTAAGAGAATTTATTTCTTATTTAATCGTAGTCACTTACTGGACAGTGCTGTTCTTAACACTTTCGCGACCGCTGACGTATATTCACGTCATTTCGAAACAGGAGTTCCCAACTTTTATAGTTGCTTCACGAGCATTTTTAGACCCGCCTTCTTTTCGCACCAGAAATTTTGTAGATTATTTCTCTTTAATATGTGACAACGATTAAATAAGAAGAAAATCATTTTTCAAAATTTCATTTCCGGTATGAAAAAGAGGCGGGGCTAAAAATGCTCGTTAATAAATTATAAAAGTTGGGAACTCTGTTTCGAAATCTAACTCCAGAGCTGCCAACCTAATCCGGTAAATTGTTTGTACCGCCCCTTTTTCTACACCACTTAATTTTTAGAGTAATTCTCTTCAAATATATTTACGATGAATTAAGAAAACAAATACTCTAAAAATTAAGTGGTGTAGAAAAAGGGGCGGTTCAAACAATTTGCCGGATTAGGTTGGCAGCTCTGTAACTCAGCCAGTTGGCGTTTCCTTCGCAATTTGTATGTTATTTATTTCTTAAGAATACACTTAATGTTCATATTTGTACAATCTATGCACTATGTATACAAATACTTAGATTAGAAAGAGTATAATTATAATATATATCCATTTGTAATACAGAAAATGATTGAAGAAATGATTGAAATTGAAATGAAGAAAATTTTTGAACACAGAAAATTTTGTCCTGAAATATTGTAACTTGGGAGAATAATGCCCATAGGCATTATTCTCCAAAGCTTTTATCTTTTTGACTTTACAGTCAAAAAGATAAAAGCATGCGGTCGCGAAAGTGTTAATAAATTGGAGGTGTGAAAAAAGGGTGTGTACTTACAACAATGCTTCGGATTAAATTAAAAATGATGGCAACGTTGATAAAACGGACGTATTTTAACTGCGGCATCTGCAAAATTACGGTATTTACAAGCCTACAGTTTCATCCAAGAGAGTTAACACCAATATTAACGAATATTATTAATTTGTATCAATTTAAGTGTATTCTAAGTTTTCCAGAAAAATTGTAGTATTAAACCTTAATTGTCGTAAGTAACATCTGGCGTGAGAATTGTATCAGAGTTGCTAATTTTTATAATTTATTCTGGAACATTTTTAGCCCTGCTTTTTTTTCGCCTAAGAATTTTATTAGAATATTTTTCTTCAATATGTGACAACGGTTTAATAAGAAGAATGTTAGGCTTCAAAATTACTGGTATGAAAAAAAGGCGGGGCTAACAATGCTCTAGAATAAAATATATAAAGTAGGAACTCTGTAGTATATCAGGGTTCGCAGCGTTCCATAAATTTTACATGCATTTTATTACATTGCCAACACTATTTTGCTTTAAAAAAAAAAGTTTTCCTGAGTGTTTTAATTCTTGTTCTAAAATAATAGTGTCAGTCTATAAAGATGGGCGTAAATTTTTTAGGAACGCTGTGAGGCCTGAGTATTCTATCGTTGATGTTGTGTGGCACGTGTGAAATCACAAGGCGAACCACATCGAAGAGAGCTGTCTATGAAAAATGTATGCGATTATCTAATCTATAGATCATCACCACAGAGCAATTAACTTGTGTAGGAATGTTTCAGTGCCCTTTTTAAGCAATTTTTAACACTTTCACGTTCGAATTTCGTTCTATTTTGAACAGGTATTTCTGGCTTTTGCAGTTTTTACAAAACGTTATATTACTTAACAAATGGAATGATTTAAATACATTCGTATTTAAATCCTTTAAATTTTATCTTTGAAAATGAATGTGATAAATATATTAGGCGTATAGTATATGTAAATCTAAAGTGACCATATTTTATGAGGAAAATTGAATCACTACTTTGAAGAAGGGAAAAAGTCCAAAACATGAAAACCAAAATTAGTAAAATTAGAAGAGGAAATTTTTTGCACTTAGAGTCCGGATTTCTTGAAGTTTTAATCGTTTCGATGTTTTGTTGGAGTGCATAAATTCGGTTGCATTATCCTGTTTTACATTTTATGACATCAAAATTGCGATAGCATTTCAGAAATAAAACTCATGAATATTTGCATTGACTGCTTTTACGATATATAAGTGGTTTTTGTTCTCTTTCATTTCCTGGCATGTGTGTCAACGTAAAACGAATTTAAAAAAAAATAATCTTTGATATTTGGCTCTTGTTCCCTTCTTCAAATTGATGATTCAATTGCTGCTGCATATAATTGGTGGAAATATCCTATAAAAAAAGTACTACAAGCCAGTGTTGCCAACTGTACGATACTTATAGTACACATAGTTACCAAATCTTCGATTTAGGAAGGGAGACTTTACACTAGAAATTTTCTATAATAAATTTTTCTTTATTTAATTTCAGAAAATTAATATGAAATATTTCTATCAAAAAATACTGGTGTGGAACAACCTGATTTTAAAATTAGAAATGTTTGCTATTGCAGGAACCATATTGTGTCAACGGAAACATTAGTTAGTGTTGTATTACTTAAAGGCTCTGGTGATTACAATTTTGGCTTCATGCTTTTTCGCACTTGCTAACACTTCTTAATTCATTCCTCCAAACGTGGAGAAATTTACGAGCAACGGCAAGGCTGTGAGGTTGAGACTGTAGAAGGTCACAACACTTTGTTTAAAATTAAGCTGGATCCAGCAAAGTATTCAGTTCGGATGGTTAAATCGCTTCGGCGCCAGTGACTCGGCGAAATTTTGGGTCGGATTAGTTTTGTGTCGACATGGTGCTGCAACGAAATAATTAAGTTGCGAGATGTAGATGAATGGGAAACGATATTAAAAGTTTGGTTGAAACGAAGAGAAGGGAAGTTGATAGAATGTGGTATAAGATGGAGATGATTTTCGTAAAAGGTGTGGTGTAATGGAGCAGTCCGACGTCTGTCTACGACATGTCTAAGGCCTAGAGTCTAGAGAAAGTTATATTTCGGTAGTTGAGATTAAGTTGCGCTTAAGTTAAGTAGCTTAATGAGTATTGTTGTGCTTCAGTGCGAGTATTCGTGAATGGAAAATAAATTCTGCCGAGAATCCGCGGGTCTGTTTGAAAGTCACGATATCTAAGTAAAGGAGTGTACCCGTCTCTATAGCTTCTACTATTCTGGGGTGAGATATTTCAAATTATCTAAATTAGTTACCATATATTTATTTGCTAAAGTATTTAAATTCGCTGACTGAGCTACAAAATCCAGATCATCCTCACATTATTATAGTTGAATAAACTCTTAGTTTTATTTTTATATATCTGAGTCTCTGTGCTAATTTCATATTTAATACTTAAGTAGTTAAGTTAATCTAGGGAGATAATGGATGCGTCCACTTATAATTTCTCACAAGGCTGCTAGTATGAAAACCTTTTCAAATTTCAGAATCAAGTAAAATTTTGGCACATACGTCTTTCATGGACAAGTAGTCGGAATTCTGTAATGTTGAATACGCACTAGAAATATCGAAGAAAATTACTTTAACTAATAATAAATTGATTCCTATTATAATATTTAAATACACTAAATATATATCACAGCTTCCAACGGCTACTCTTAGTACATATTTTCGCCTTATGCAACCATAATCATTATATACTGTTATAAAAGGTAGTGTTATAAAAGCGTAGACGATGGCACTTTGTATACATATATATGTGTGTATTTTGAAAATTCTGGTTCGAAATTAACGTTATAGAAACCCAATTTCATGCCTCTTATGGGATCAAAATTTTCATATTTTCACATCATAATAAAAATTCCAGATACTTTTATTACAGAAGTAGTTTCCCGTAGTACTCTATATAATATACAAAAAAAAAAAAAGTTTCAGTAAAATCTTATTAAAAAAATAGATTGGTCTTCTGAAAAAATTCCTGTTTTTAAATGTTGCCTTTAGAAGATATTTCAACGAGCTAACAACTTTCCTTTACATTTAAAATTTCACAGGTACCCTACGGACAGATTATGTTTCCTGTACGTAATTTCTATAACGTCAGAAAAGTGTCCTCAAATTGATTAAGAACACTTTTTACTGTTTTTAGAAATTCTGATGTATTCTCGAGATAATAGGAAAGATAAAGGTTTTTAGAAAAATATCTAATGAGACTTAAGCTCAAAAAATGCATAGTAGAAAAAAGAAGTGTGTTGAAAAGTATTTTCCATCGACCTAACAATAAAGCCATTCTCATTTGAAATTTAATTTTTTTTCCTATGTACTATTTTATGCTACAATGTAATATTGTTTATTTATTTATTTATTTGTCAAATAAGTTCACCCTCAAATCGATGGCACACATTTCTTACAGTTTTCGGAAATTTGAACGCATTTTCAAGGTACAAGGTATAGGGGCGAATTTGGTGGAAACCTGTATACATATATATATCTGGTTGTTTGTGTACTAATGAAGCATAATAGATGTCGTACAATGAATGAATAAATGTAGAAAAAAATCGAAGCCGTATTGAAAAATTGAAAAAAAAAAAATCTAAACATTTGTATTATGATATTTTTTTTCACTTAAGAGTGAACTTTAACTTCAGATCATTTTTTATTATCGCACTTTGTAGTGCTATGATTACATAATAATTTTTATGCGTCCCTGAACACGATTTGACTGTTTCTAGAAAACGTCTGTCTGTCTGTCTGTGTGTGTGTATCACAAATATTGTGGACACTGTATCTCACGATCCAATGTACGAAATTTACCCAAACTCAGTATTTAGTTGGACCCTGATATGAACTAGTGCTGATTAGATTTGTGGAACAATTGCTCAACAGGTGGCGCTGTGATCGCATTTTTTTAAATTTTTAACATGGCAGTATAGGACAAAATTTCTTATAAATGTACATAATGAGAGTTATTTTAATCGTGTGATTATAAAATTAGTATGAATTATTGATAATAGTAGTAGTTAACTAGGAAAAAAATTTCGTGTATGTGGGAGCATCGCTTCTCAACCCCTCTCCGGGGGAGTAAATTTTCAATATGGATATCTTTCGAAAGATCTCGTCAATACCTTTAAAATGAATGGTTGAACTATAAAGCTGTGATAATTTAAAACAAAGTTATCGATTTTTCTTTTATCTTTTAACGAAAAAAAAAAAAAAAACTTGGAAAAAAATCACTTCCTCTCATATGCAAAAAATTGACATCCTTCGACATTTAGTGATAATATAATATTGACAAATAAAAATCAACTGCATTATGGAAAATAATTTGATAATTTAATAAATAATTTGTATTGAATAAATTTTGTGTAAAATTATATAGAAGAAAGTCATGTGGTGGCCAGATCATTCTAGTTTCTATTGAAATTAAAATTTGAAAAATGCTAAATAACATGATATATATTTATTTCGCACGGGAATATCCTATTTTCTCTTTACTTTTTTTTTTTTTTCAAAATAATATTTCCCACAGGTTTCTAGACATAGGTTTCTATAAATAAGAAGTGTACATTTCAAAAATTTATGGAAAAGAGCTTAATTAGAAAAAAATCCAGAGATATACATTTTTTTTTATATGCTGTATGCCAACGTTCAAAAAACACCCAAACTTGTCATGAGAAAATAGGATCTAAAAACTGCTATGGATTAATCAATCATCTGTTATGAATCGCATATAGCATGTAGTGCCATGCAACGGAGGTCTCGAAAACCAATTTTTCGTTTTGAACTGCAAGAATGCTTGCCTGAAGTGTAGGCCAAATTTACCCTAGCCAAGATAATAGAAGCTGTGGATAAACAAGGGTAACAAGGTTTTAAAGAAACAAGGTTTTAAAGAAAGTTGTCGGTGGATAGACTACATTTGATTTTTTATATAAGTTTATGTATAATGTTAGTAATATTATAAACATGGGATTGCTTGATCATCAGAGTGTCGATTTATTTGAGTCATGTCGCTGTATACTTAATATTAAATAATTTGTGAGGTTTGGGTGGATGCAGACCCCATCTTAACCTCAATTAACTAAGTATAGTAACTAAATATAAGTAACTAATGAATATATGAGCACGAGACAATTGAGTAAAATAAAAATAAGAGTTTTATTTAACTGGAATAAAGGGAAGGCTGAACTTACGTGATTAACTCAATCAGCGTAAATTAAGTACTTTAGGAAATAGGCATAAGAAATAATTTAGATAATTGTAAAATAGATCTTATCCACAGCGGATAACAGAAGAATAGCGACGGGTGCACTCTTTTTCACTCGATGATGTGAACTCAAACTATCCGGTGGCTTCTCGAAGCCGAGAGATCAATTAGCATGCTTGAAAATTCCATTCAAGATGCTTTTAAACAAAGCTCGGCTCCAAAGAAAAGGACTGGTCTATTCTTCCGATTACCAGATGAAATCAGACAGTTGATCAGAGAAAGAAATCATGCTCACAGGAATTGGCAGGTTCATAGGCTCCCCCACTTCAAACGCTTGTACAATGTACTTGCACGGAGGGCTAAAGCTGCAATTCATGAGTACTCAAAAACGCATTTCAACAACTTTGTCGAGAGTTTATTGACGACCGACAACACCATTTGGAAGACTACTTCACGTATTCGTAGGCCAAAAACAAACATTCCGGCTTTAAACAGCCCAACTGGAATGGCAGTACAAACTCCGAAAAGGCTGAAGCTCTCGCTCACAGTCTTAGAAGTCAGTTCACACCTCACAATGATGTTTTTAATCCTAGAACTACTTCAATTGTTAATAACAGTGTTCAAAATTTATTAAGCAAAAATTCCATTAATACTCTTAACTTGGCTACTCCCTCTGAGGTAGTGGAATATATTTCTAAACTGAAAAAAAATAAATCCCCTGGCGAGGACCGAATAACAACTAATATGCTTATTAACCTTCCTACCAACTTTATTTTTTATATTACTTTAATTATTAATCGCATGCTCATCTTAAATGTTTTTCCAGACTGTTGGAAAAAGAGTTTAATCGTTTCTCTGCCGAAAAGTGGCGACACTGATCCGCACCTTCCTCAAAGCTATAGACCTATTTCTCGTCTCTCTTGCATGTCAAAAATCTATGAATATATTCTCGTTAATCGTCTAAATGATTTTACAAACTCTCATGATGTGATTAGGCCTGAACAATTCGGGTTTCGTCCACGTCATTCAACACAACAGCAGTTGTGGAGAGTGTGTGAATTTATTCACGACGGCTTCCAATCTGGAGGTGTAACGGGGGTTATATTTCTAGATGTTCAAAAAACTTCCGATAAGGTCTGGCATGCTGGCCTTATTCATAAACTAATATCTATTGGTCTTCCCGACCAACTAACTAAAATAATTTATGACTATCTTAGCAATAGATCTTTTTCCGTTAAAGTCGGAAACTCTATCTCTAACCCTTCACCTATTTTAAGTTCTGTTCCTCAAGGTTCTCTGCTGGGGCCATTCCTCTTCAACATCTACGCCAATGATCTTCCGCGTGATGTTGACGTCACTTTAGCGACTTTCGCTGACGACACTGCCATTTGCTGTAAACGTAACACTCCAAACGCTGCGTTTGAAGTACTTCAAAATTATCTGAATAAATATTCGATCTGGTTACGGAAATGGAGAATTAAAGTAAACATTTCCAAAAGTGCCGCCATATTTTTCACCAATAAAAACTATGACACCTCCACTAACTTTCTCTTAAATAATGAACCCATACCCTGGGAAACATGTTATAAATACTTAGGAGTTTATATTGATTCCAAATTAACGTGGTCTCGTCACATCTCAGAATCTCTGGGTAAAGCCAAACGAGCCACGCATTCCCTTCATTCTCTCTTAGCTTTTAATAGCCGCCTGTCCATCAAAAATAAATTATTACTATATAAATCCATGATCCGTCCTATCCTAACCTACGGGTATATGATATACGGATCTGCTTCTAAAACCAACTTGGATAAAATTCAAAAGTTTCAAAACAAGCTATTGCGCAGGTTTTTGAAAGCTACTCGCTACGTCCGCAATGATACTATTCATCAGGATCTCCGAATTAAGCCTATTTATGCTCAATTTCGGAAACTTGCATTGAAGTTTCACAGATCCATTCCTAGTGTTGGAAATCCTCTGTTAGACTCTATTCACAGATACGACGCTAGAGTCGGTCGTGGTAAAAAAGGCCTCTGGCTATTTTAGTCAGAGGGGATGATTTTCTCCCCCCCCAGACAGCACATCGCCTCCCCAAGATATCTTCAGAATGTCTTCTGGATGAAAAGGCATCCCAGAAACGTCCTTAAGATGTACTGTGGATAAGTTAAGCCTAACTGTGCTGTTAGGGCCGTCTCTAAAAAGCGTAGGAGTATAACTTCCGGAGTCACCTAACTTAGTATTTCCATCCAAAATTCTATTTCCCCTAGATTGAACGAAATGTTCATCTAGCTTTGGCTAACCCTAGTATCAGACTTATCTACTGAACTTTGTCAGTCGCGAGCTTTGAACCTTCTTACTAGTGAAAATGTTACTTCTTTTTTTAACTTTTTTTTTTAAATCAAAATTTCCTAATTGATGTATAATTTTTTATTATATGGCTTATTTTATAAATTTTTATTAATTTTATTGTCTTGTAGTGTATGGTTCTGAGGTCTCCTCTCATTGGCCGCTTTCCTGGCCTCTGATTGGCTCTCAGTTTGAGGACAAAACCCTCTCGTTTTTAGCTCTTAACTTTCAGTGAGGATCGTGGGTTTTTTTGTAGGCTTCTGATTGGTCAACGGGCTTAGCTCGGAACTTAGCTTCTGGCTAGGCACCGGGATTCTTGAAGATGCTCTATAATTAGCTTCACTTTTTAACTCTTATGAATTTCAATTACTTTTGTTAGGAAAAAAAAATTGTATGGCCCCCCTTTTTTTTATTATTATTTAGTTGCGGGACTCCGAGCGATTTCCTGTGCCCCTTGGGGCGCCCTGCTCACCTCTTAATTCCTTTTCGCCGTCCAGACTGTCTTCGTCAACGCACGTAACAGTTTCACTGTTACACTTAGGTTTTTTCAAGGAGTTATTTATTTATTATTTATTTTATTATTTATTTTTTTTATTTTTTTTTTACTCCTGGTGCTTTGCTCTGATTGGTCTCTGCTCATGCGGAGATTTACTCAGAGATCAAAATTCTAAATTCATCCTTTTGGCTTTCAATTATTTTATGGAAAATTATTTTTATGTTTTTCTCATTTTTCGTTGGAGGTAAGCATTGGTTGCGACCAAATGCAGGTACTCCGAAGCACTCACGTTGACGTTGACGTCCCAAGCCCGAAGAATTTTCCATTCACTTTATCTAACACTATCACACTACTACACACGTCAAACCTGCTATCTCCAACAGGGTAGGACTTTAACTTTCGAACTATGAACTAATTTAAGCACTATGCTACAAATTATAACTTATCCAGACGTCAGATCTATCTCTGCTACACACTACACTCTCTATAAAATTAACCTCCTATTTATACCTCCTTCAATCAACTTCCCGTCTCTTCACTTCAACCAAACTTTAAAGCCGCTTCGCATTCGCCTAGACTCCGCAACTTACTTCCTCTGTTGCAGCTCTATGTTGACACAAAACCATTCCAACCTAAAATTTCGCCGACTGGCACTGAAGCATTTTTAACTCTCCCAACTTATTGCGTCACTGGATCCAGCACAACTTTCAACCAATGGTTACCTAATATTGTCTCAACCTTACAAACAGAGCCTGATTAAGGGGGAAGCACACATTATCTCCGCTCTCACCGGAATATTTTTACAATTATTCTTTACTTCATGTCATAGAAATTCCACGCTTTGACGAGGAAATTTTTTTTATAAAAAATGAACGGTGTAAAACAATCCAATTTACTCACCGTTATTAGCATCAGAATTCTTTTAAAATAATTTTTAATGAGAATTTTCTGTTTATTGTAGGAGGAAAGTATTTGTTAAAAAATAACGGTGTAAGTATAAATAATGTGTGCTTCCCCCTTAATCAGGCTCTGCTTACAAACTTATAAAGAAAACCAGCCTGATGTATTTTTCAAATTCAACTATATTTACGATTCTGTTGAAGGTACCTTTTGAAAAAAAAATATATTTTCTGTAAAGTTTGACAGTCAGTAATATAAATTAGAAAACACTGCAAGTGGAATTCTGGAAGACAGACACTAACAGATTTCTTTAATGAATTATTTTTCATGCAATAAATTAAAACGAAGCATAAAAGAAAATATCTAATCCTTGATAATTATTGTTATTCAGTTCGTGAGGGTTTGAAAATGTATTTCTAAAGTGATCAGTATTGCCAATATTAGGGACGTTTCTATTCAATATCAACCACTAAGTTTTAATTGTAATGTTTGTCTAATCGCATCGAAGATTAATCGTCTGTCATGTGCATTAAATATCACTTCTTAAAATTATTGGTGATTTTTTAATAAAAGAATCACTAAATATGGCAACATTGAAAATTATACATAGCTGTTTTACTCTAATATTTAGAACGTAAGCCGCAGACGAGATACACTACCTATTCTCCAAAAAACTGGATGTGCATGGTCCTTGGAATTGCATTCCACTAATTTATAATGGCAATTTTTATCATAAAATAAGCTTATAAATTAAAAATGGATTTTATAGTTAAATCAGAGTTGGGGCTGCCAACTTTTTACTTTTTTCCTTGGCATTTTTAGTATCCCTCTTTTCATAGCACTTTTTTAGAGCAAGATTTTCTTCTTATTTAACCGTAATTACATATTGCTGAAGATTACAGCAAAATGAATAAAAAGTGGTGAGAATAAAAAGAGGTTACTGATTACTGAAATGTTTGGACATTGCAGTTGCTCATTTTTTTCTTTTCTTAATATTGGCAGCAGTGAGAAGAGGTTTGCGTCTAGTAGCTTTCCCATGATATCCTATCTTATGAAGATATCTGATAGCTGTATGGCGATTTACAATAAGATGTGCTCCCACATCTTAGCCTTGCAACGAAGATTCTTTACGACAATCCTTTTGGCAGCCCACAATTGACGTGCTGTTGGTCCAGGTCGACCTGAACGGGGTTTAACAGTTTTTTTTTTTTTTTTGTCAGTTTTTGGATTGCACAATCACCCGATTGACAGTTGAGAGAGGAATCTGCAAATTTAAGGTGATTTGCCTCTAACTTCTACCAGCTTCATATTGTCCATTTCTTTTGAACCAGGGTTTCGAGGCATATTTTAAGAGCATGACAATATGTTACTTTATACAAACCTGTAAAAAATAAATAATAATAATAAAATTATATCAGTTGTTACCTCGAAATTTATTAATGATTATAAAATTCAGGGTGTCTATTTACTTATGATATGTCTCTGTATCTAAAAAAATTATTTGTAATTTTTTAGATATATAAACTGCACCTATACTTTTAATAAATTTTTAAAATGATAAACTTTCGTTGACGAACTGGGAAGAAAAAACAATTAGTTTCTTAATGTTAAATAATGTACTCGCAAGATTATTTTTTAATGATACACATGTGTAGAATTTCTCTTTTATCAGCAAACTTATCTTGAAATATACAGAAGCCATAGTTCTCATTTTTAGATTTCCTCTTTTTTTTTTTTTTTTATTAAGAATAACCACTATTTTGAAAAGTTTTTCCAATTAACCATAGGTAATCATTAAAAAGACTTTGCTAAAGTTATTTTCTATTAAAAATTAGCGGTAAAAAATCTTCTAGAAATGCTGGAAGATTTTGATACTTTTTATTAAAGTTTGTACTGCAGTAAGAAATTCTAAAATAAATAACATATTCATAGATTTACAGTAATAAATTCTGGAATATTTTAGTTTTTTTACTACCCGATTAGGAAAGAGAGAATTAAAGATTTTGTGGGCGAAATAAATTAAATATTTACTAAAACAATTTTAGTTATTATTTTATCGAATTTTTTAACATAGAAAATGACGAAAAGTATTTTAAAGTGTTCTACAATTACACAAAAATAGTCTTGATCCATTTACGTCATTACTGTGATAATTTTAGAAAAACGTTTTCATTTAAAATTACAATTTAAAAATGAAGGAAATATTCTTCTAAAAAAATGCATTTTAATCTCTTAAAATTGGAAATTCCTCCTAAACATTTTTTTTTTTTTTTTTTTTTTTTTAGAATTGTTCTCGTTTGAATGTAGTAAAAACCTGATGTATTTTATGAGTTTTTCTACTTATGACATAAGAATATCTTGTATAACACAAACTAAAATATCATGATGCTCTTCTGAATTAAATCAAGCAAAATTTAATTTAGCTAAATCTAAATAAATATTAAACATACCGAACATTTATTTAAATTTTTACTTTAAAATTCCTTTAAAAATTCTTTGAGCATTTTGTGGCTTTACCTACTTCATTTTAATTAAAATCCAAGTGTAATTGGTACGAAAAGAAACTTTATTTTAGTCATCTTGAGGGAAAAAAAAAAACTACTTTTATAACAGAAGCCTATCAAATGTTAAAAGCAGTAATTAAAAATTTTTTCATTTTAGGCAAAATATTTATTTTTTATGAAAAAGTATAATAAAACTTTTTGTACAATAACACGTATAATAAATGAAATTGCAGGCGAAGTATTTGAAAAATATTTAAGCTAGATTATTAATGAAAAATTGCTCTTTAAATACATATATATATACTTTTGAAATTTTAGTATGTAATAAAAATTATTGTACGTAATAAAATTATTGTAATAATATAAAATCTGATTATAAAATATTTGTCAACCTATGCGTTTTGTGGTAAACTCATTTCATTTCTACTTTTAATGGTGAGGGATGAATGCTTGTGTGTATGTCATACCTGCTAACATTCTAATAAATATTCCGTAATATAATATAATATAATATAATATAATAAATATTACTTAATTCTAATAAATATTACGTAATCAATACCTGCATTTTTTAACAGCAGTCTATTTTCAGAGTATTTTTCTTCTTATTTTATGCTTATTTTATCGTAACTACATTTGAAGAGAATTACTCTGAAAAGAAAGTGGTTCGGAAAAAGGGGTGGGTACTAGGAATACTACGAAATAATAATTACAAAGTTGTCTGGAGTGGTAGTAAACAATTTTGCCTAAATACGGCATTCTACTGAGTTCAGATTTGAAACAGATTTTATACTTTACCCTCGCACAGACTTTATAGATTTTTATGTGTTGGACTTATGAAAACAGAAACAAAACAGAACAGATGTAAAATATTTTAGCATTCTTACAAAATATATTCATTATTGAGAATTTTTTACAGTTACTTGTTTTAGAGAAGCATAAATAATTTGCACATATTTGGTCCTGTGGTACATGATTGACTGAATTTACATTAAATGATTTAAAAAATAAGAAACATAAAACGGGGTGGTTACAGACTCGCCTATTTTCTTTGATTCTTCCTCCAGAATATTTATATGATATTTTTTACTTAATTAATGGTGCAAACGTACTATTAAAAATTCCAAAAGAAAAATATTGGTGAAAGAATCAGGTAATAAATGTGGTATGTGACCACACTGTAATAACTGAAATAAACATTATTACTGGAAAATTCGTGGTCACACTTTGCGTTCTCAAAGCTGCCAAACCAAATTCGGATAATTGTTAGTAACGCCCCTTTTTCCTCAATAGCCTTTTTTAGGCTATTTTTCATATTAATTCATTGTAAAAACATTCGAAGAGTATTACTCTAAAAATTTGGTGGTGTGGGAAAAGGGGCGGTACTAACAATCCTCTGGGTTATGTTGGCAACTCTGTGTGCTTTCACAGGGATGCACAAAAGGGTTCGAATTGTATAGTACATTGTACAGACATACGAGCCAGGGGTCCTACAACGAACATGTCGAGTTCATATCAATATTGTTAATTCTTGGTTGTAACGTCGTGTTCACAGGGATGAAAAACGGGCGCAGAACTCATTCCACTATCAATGTAACAAAATTTTCTACTTTTTAAATCAGCGATATTATTGGTAGAGAAATTTCTTAAACAAATACTGGTATGAATACTTCACGCGTGTTCCATCCCTGTGTTCAGACAGCTCTGCAAAAAGTGCTACAACGATGCATTAGTAATCGTCTACTCGGTTCTCACTTTCGACATCTCTCGTCGACCTCAAAAATCTCACTATACATACAGCTACAGAAAACGCTTTTCCGATAAAAAATTTCGTTAGCCCTTTTTCTTTCTTAAAAAAAAAAAAAAAAAAAAAAAAAAAAAAAAAGGATAAGAAATATGTACATACAGTATACTTTTTGGAAAGAACTTTCAAAATTATTAGTTTTTTGTGTGAACTCTGCATACATTTAATCATTAGTTTTACAGATATTCTATTATAAAGTTCACGAGTGACGAGAGATGTATTGCTTTTATATCAAAATAGCAAGAGCAATATTAAAAAAAAGAATAGAAAAAATTAAACACTAAAGAATTTATTCTTTGGTCTTTAATATTAGACTTTTAATTTTTTTTTTTACGTTTTTTTTTTACTATTTTATTATTTTTATTCATTTTTAGATTTTCTAAAAAGAATCAGTTTAGAAGTCCTCAGAGATATAAAGTATATTAATTAAGCAAATATTAACAATTCTCGTTCCACCATGTAACTCCATCGTTCATAATAAAAAAAATTTAAAGATGATAATTTAAGAAGAATGACAACATATGAAATTTCCTTGTACTAGCATGCAGCTCATTCTTAGCGTAAAGGGCTGCAGATCAAGAGTTCTTAGATTTATTTTCCGATAAGGAACAGCGATTTTTTTTTTTTTTTTGGTAAAAAAATTCTCTTAAATATATATATATATATATATATATATATATATATATATATATATTTTAACACAATATTGCAAATATTAACAATTCTCGTATGTTTAATTTTCTATTACTAATAAGGAAAACATGAACATTTAAATTAGTAGAAAAAAGAAATAAACCTTTTTTATCAATTAAAATTCATCAAATATATTTAATTTTAACCATACTAGTAGGCTTTGCCTGCTTAGCTAGCCGCTATATTTAATGGAATTTTCAAAGAAAATTAATCGCTATAATTTAAATCACTTTATTAAAAAACTAAAATAATTTCATATAAATCGCTTAAAACCTCGCCCCGAATCGCTGCCGATGCCTTTGGCTGCGTCTTCTCTGCCTACGCTACATCGGTTCTGTGTCTTCACTGCTTGAATTTGTGCCTTAACGGGCATTTCAGTTTAATTGCTAACCGAAAGTCGCTTCTATTATTCAAGAACTGTGTTTTATGGACAGGCATATCTCGGAAAGATTATCATCTTCACTCTATGGCAACAGATGGCAGCACCAGATGATCTTCACAGCTGCAAAATTTTAATCAATAAACTAAAAAAAAAAAAAAAAAAAAAAAAAAAAAAAAAAAAACTAATCGAAAATTCGAAAATCTGGTTTCGATGCGCATTAGGAGAGGTCAAAGCGGGCCTCCGTGAAAAAGTCTGTAGCTTAGCGATCAGCCGTTTGCCTACGAAACGAGCAACACACCTCTAAATTTAATTTTTTAGTCACGTTCTCGTTAACGACACGGTTTATGATACTGTAAAGACACTGAAATGTTTTCTTTTATTAATTAACACCTTTTATGATAATTATCTATAAAAGTAACACATTGGTTTTCGGAAGATCGAATCCACGACCTCCGCGTTATTATCATGACGCTCTTACAAGCGATGCTAATGAACCACGGAAAGACCTTTTACATTTAAGTTTCTATCTTCTGAGTCGATCATTTTAGAAATTTATATATTTTAATAAAAAATTCTGAAATCGGACTTCGATGTGCATCTGGAGAGGTTAAAACGGACCTCCATGCGAAATTCTGTAGCTCTGCAATCAGTCATTTGCCTACAAAGTGACGGACATATACACACACACAGTGCGACATCTTCTTTTATTATATGTAGAGTTGTCGAGGAGTTGAATAACTTTCCTTTGGAAGTGAAATGACGAATTGACAACGTAATTCAGGGCTTAATGCAGAAATGTAGATAACTTTCTGTATATGAAAAGAGGGGAATTTCTTTTTCCTATGCTGAAAAAATATTTTTTAAATGAACCATGATTTGTTAGAAATAAAAATAAGGCTCTGTTATCTATGTTATCATTTTACGTTACCTTTGGAATTAGTTTATCCGTATATCGCCTTGAACAGTCTTAGCTAATGTACGTTTACGGTACTTCGATTTTTATTAGATATTATATTCTTTAAAATATAGCTGTTTCCTATCGTGTTTATTAACCAATTTCCATCGATGTTTAACAGTAAAACTGTACTGTAAATTTTATATGCAGACTATGCACTTAAAAAATACATTTTTTATTCTACTGCAATTCACAATAAATTGCTTTGCATAATATCGATGGTAGCATCAGAATATGTAGTGCCCTCATACATGTGTCTCATTCACAGCTGTCAAATTTTTTTTGCCGCCAGTAATTTTTAATGAAAATCATTTATAAGTTTCTGGAACAATTTTCATTGATTAAATAAAATAAAAATATCGTACTCAATTATACATAATAATAAAAAGAGTAAATTTTACAGCTATGGTCAGTTAGTACGTATGTGAATGACTGAAAAAATTTTATTTGGTTACTTATACAGAAGACATTGAGGCGGGTTTTATTACTTTATATTAAGAAAATTTCTAACTATGTTAATGTCATTGCAAAACAAGTGATTTTTCAATGACTCATGCAAGTTAATACTAGAAAACCAGTTTATGTTTACCCGTTCTGTACAAAAAAATGTTCTGTTTCAAGTCACTCAAAAATTTGAAGCTGATAGCATAGCTACCAATCTTTTCTCGTTTTTTCCAGGATACTTCCTACCAGAAATTTTTCATAACAATTTTCAATTTATTTACTCGTAAGAAAAATCTGAGTAATTGACAACTTTAGATGATTAAAATTTTCTGGTAATTAAAAATTGCTAAATTTGGCCGCTATGTAAATATGGCAGATTTCTGTTTATGAAGAGTGTTGATAAAACTCATTTAAAAATTAGAAATGTTTGCAGTTCTATGACAAATTAAACATCAATTCCTTTCTAATGATTTTTTTTTTTTTACTGTCTCGATGCAAAATTATTATTGATCGTCATACATGTCGTGCGTAATTTTGCACAATTTTTCTATAACTCTGCTTTTTTATAAAGTAATATGCTACATAATTTAAGAATAACGATAAAAGGGATTTGTATATATACACTGATAGAAAAAAAAAATCCCAACACCAAGAAAAAATTATTGTACAGTAATGAAATTTCAGCAATACATTTGTCTAGGTAACATATTTAATTGATTAAAGTTTCAAGATCACAGGTAGAGCCATTGGCGAGAAGAGCCATTTCAAATGTGAAATGTTGGCACATTAGTAACCGGTGTAACCGCCAGAATTTTGAATGCAAGCATGCAAACGTGCATGCATTGTGTCGTACAGGTGTCGGATATCAGTTTGTGGGATGGAGTTCCATGCCTGTTGCACTTGGGCGGTCAATGCAGGGACGGTTAATGCTGGTTGTGGATGACGCTGGAGTTGTCGTCCAATGATGTCCCATACGTGCTCGATTGGAGAAAGATTTGGTGATCTAGCAGGCCAAGGCAACATGTCGACACTCTGTAGAGCATGTTGGGTTACAACAGCGGTATGACGGCGAGCGTTATCCTGTTGGAAAACACCCCCTTGTATGCTGTTCATGAATGGCAGCACAACAGGTTGTATCACTAGACTGACGTACAAATTTGCAGTCAGGGTGCGTGGGATAACCATGAGAGTGCTCCTGCTGTCATACGAAATTGCTCCCCAAACCATAACTCCAGGAGTAGGCCCTGTGTGTCTAGGCCGCAGACAGGTCGCTAGCAGGCGTTCACCTGGCCTCCTTCTAACCAACACACGGCTATCACTGCGACCAAGGCAGAACCGGCTTTCATCAGAAAACACAACAGATCTTCACTCCGTCCTCCAATGAGCTCTAGCTTGACACCACTCACGTCGCAAACGGCAGTGGTTTGTAGTCAGTGGAATGCACGCTACAGGGCGTCTGGCTCGGAGCTGTCCTTGAAGTAACCGATTTGTAACAGTTCGTTGTGTCACTGTGGTGCCAACTGCAGCTCTAATTTCAGCTGCAGAGGCAGTACGATTAGCCACAGCCATACGCCGAACAAGGCGGTCTTCCCTCTCAGTAGTGCCACGTGGCCGCCGGAACCCGGTCTTCTTAAGGCAGTACCTTCCCTTGACCACTGCTGCCAACACTCATGCACAGTGGATACATTCCTGCCAAGTCTTTCTGCAATATCGCGGAAAGAAAACCCACCTTCTCGTAGCCCTACTACACGACCTCGTTCAAACTCAGTGAGCTGTTGATAATGGCTTCTTCGTCTTCTTAGAGGCATCCTTGACTAACATTAACCCACTACGTCAAATCTCAACTGTAAATAACGATCACGAAACTTACAGCGCTTATTTAAAGCAAACCTCATTTGCATGTTCATAGTGTCGCTACTAGCGCCACACTGATGCGCGTAGCTCGAAATTTGAATCGACGTCATCTTTCAGATGTATAAACACGCCTACCAAATTTCGTTTGTCTAGCACAGCTCCTTCCTGGTGTTGGGATTTTTTATTCCATCAGTGTTTATATATATATATATTTGTCAATTGCTGTCATTTTGAAAAATTAAATATAAAATCTGAGAAACATTCTTCTAATTCCTATCCTTAATTTTACTAAAATATTACCACATAAATGCATTTAAAATTTTATATAGCACATAATTAGTATGCTTAACATCAGTATGCATTATGTACTTTGTCAAGCGGTAACTAAGACATATTATTAATATACTTTTTTTTTTTCATGTAATCCCCTACAAAATTCGTCGCAACCCCTCAATTTTTTTTAATAACTTTTTCACCATGTCGTTATCGTTGTTGGGGGAAAAATATTTATATCTTCATTTAATAAAAATATCATAATGATGAAAACACAGAAATAAAATTATTGATGTTGAATATTTTGATAATTTTCAAACTTTTATGACTGTCGACATAAATTTATTGTCATTTGAAAGTTAATTACACATAACATTTTATTTACATTTTACATGTTACAAAACTGCTAGGTTGGTTGGTTGTAGGTTGTAGGGTTTTTAAAACCGATTGACTACACAAGGGTCCTAGGCGTATAGGTGAAATGTCCTGCGTGGTGGTCTTTCTAAGAGGTCGTATCTCGTATTTACGTGAGTTTCGGAGAAAACCACGGAAAACTCCGAACGGCTAGGTCGATGAGCGAGACCTGGGATCGAATCCAGCACCTCCAGACTACCAGTTTTGAGCGCAGAATCGCTGGGCCGCTGGTGGGCCAAAACTGCTAGGAATTATGTGTAGCAGTTATCTAAAAATGAAGAATGTAGAAATTACTTAAATATGGTAATAATATATATTTGTTTTATTAATATATTATTTTATTATAATACAAGTAAAAATAAAATAAATAATTTTTTTCACCTTGCAATCTGCGCTTAGTTGTCGACTTTAGCACATTCGATGTCCGGAAAATTGTATTAGAAATATTTTATATATTTATGTAACAATTTTCACTGAATAAATAAAATAAAAATTTCTATTGGAATTTTCCGGTAGCATAAAAATAAAGAATAGTTTTAAAATATCTAAAATTGCCAATTATAAATCTCCATGTGAATTACCATAGTCGGGAGTTGTACTTAAAAAAAGAAAATAATAATAAATAATATATATATATATATATATATATAATAGAACACCCAAAAATAAAAGTATTGTTCTGGGAATATTGCCTTTAATAATTTCCTTTTGAGGTTATTTTAAATTATTTTCAAGATGACTGATAATAACTGACAGTATAAATAATATGTAAAATAAATCTGCCCATTATTTCGGTAAAGCTAAAAACCAAAAATAATATATGCGCATTTCCAACATGTCCTGCAATATCATGAAAAACGACAGTTTTTTGAGTGACGCAAGCGGAGGGACAAACGGGACGCTGCGAACTCATATATACGGCTAGTTTGACATCAAAGAGATTTGTAAAACCCGACACTTAATATCTCAGCAAATATGCCATATTTTGTTCTGATCTTTTCAAAATAATCTTTTATCTTCGGTCTTAATCTATCCTGAAAATTTTACATTTCTACATGTAATATGTTTTGAGACCTGAATCTCAATTTAAAGCCAAAAAGGAAAAATGTAAGGTGTAAGGTTGTAATGGACTCAAATTCTGAAAAAATATCTCTAAAACGGCTCGAAGGATATTCATATAATTAATGTATTTTGTTAATAGGATCTTTCTGAATCTAGTAACGTTTTCGTTTTTTTTCAGGAAAACTCTTGTTTTTTATATAAATCGCTTTAAATATGGAACTATATTACTCCGCCAATTACATGTGTTTCTCCGGGTGAAAACGCTGTTATGCGATTCTTTCTTGTGAGGTATGTGGGCTGGTTGATTGTCCGACTTCAATGCAGCCGATGAATTATTTAGATTTTTTTTTAACGCAAAAGTACTTTATTACATGTTTAAAATATTTATTGTATATATACAAAGTCAAATTCACTTAAATATATTTTCTCTTCTGTTATGAAAAAAATATTTTTGATTTCAAAATTTCATATTCAGTCAAAAAAATATTTAGATAATATTTTAAATAAGGAAGTATTTTGTAATTTTAGATATTCCATTTTATCATAATAATGATGAATTTACAATTTTTTAAAGCGAAAAAATTTTTAATCATTCATGAACATCGATTTTATAATAGCTCAATGATTTGCGATTCATATTCATGTATCAATCCGCGTCGCGAATGGAAAAAAACAGCAAATAGAGTTTTGGCGCCATCTATCGTTTTTTATTTAAAATATACACTTCCGTAAATACATATATATATGTATTTTCTTTTTAAAAATAAAAATTTTTTTGGAAAATACAGTTAGAGTTTATTCATTTATTTATTTTTCAGACTTTAAAATGATACATATTTTAAATATTAACATAATCAATTTTTTTATTATTATTATTATTTAAAGTAATAATGACTAGGGGATGAAACAGTGTTCATTAGAAATAACACTATTTCATGAATTTTATTAAAATTAATGAAAAATATGTCAAATAGCAATTATTAAAAAACACGTCAAAATAAATAAATAACATCTTTACTTTGAAACCCTAATGTATTTAAAAAATATTATTCTATCTTTTATTTTTTTAATTAATTAATTTCTGCATGTAAAATTCTATTTCATAAATATATTTACAATTACAATAAACAAAAAATCCTCCTTTAATTTTAAATAACTATTTCTACCTGTTTCTAAACAAGTTTTTTTTTTTCTTTTTCTTTTTTTTTTTTTTTTTTTTTTTTTTTTTTAAGGGAAAAAAAAATAATAATAATAAAAAGTTAAATATATATGTATATGACTTTAAACTACTAGATGGCGCCACTACATTTATTTATTTTTCTTAAAAAAAAAAAAAAAGAAAGAAAAAACTTTTAATTGCTTCGAAACATGTAGAAATAATTATTTAAAATTAAAGGAGGGTTTTTTGTATATTGTAGTTGTAAATATATTTATAAAATAGATTTTTTACGCAGAAATTTCATTTTTTTTTTTCTTTTTTTTTTTTTTTTTTAAGCTTAACTTATATTTTCCATAAAATTTTTCTCCAGGTGATTTTATCTTATTTTTAAAATTATAGAAATGTAAAGCTTAATTTATATTTTGGCTATTTTTTCCTCCAAACGTTTTATATGAAAATATATATAAAGTAATTTTTACCTGCAATTTTGATGAAAATTTAAACTGTGAATATTGGAGCATACTTAGCCTCAAAAGGGGAAACAAAATATGCAAATTTCCATTTTTAATATTTACTTTTTTTTTTTTTTTTGTAATTGTTTAATTTGTAATTCTCTAAAAAGAAACTTGCAAACTGTAAATTACGTAATTCTAACTTAAATTTGAAATTATCCACTTATTTTTCTTTCTTTCTTTCTTATTTTTTTATTTTTTATTTATTTTTAGTTTGAGAATCCCAGTCAATAAATTTTTCTAGTGCGAAGCTTCTCCATTTTGTTTCCAAGTGGCAGGCTACTTGAAAATTTGTCAGTATGATAACGTTTGAAATACTAAATTAATTCACACTAAATTTGTAGTGTAGATTTATCTTAGAAGTGTATTTGATATGTTCATTTGCCAACTTAATCTACCCTCTTGTTTCCCTGTGCTAGCACACTGAAAATTTCATATTTACATTAGAAAGGTTTTATGAACCGATTTGCTTAAAACTCCATATATACAAACCTTCATTAATAAATCCACTAAGTCCATTAATAAATTGTAGTTGCCATTTTGGAAAAAAAAATGGTGGCAACTTCATAAGAAAAGATAAATTAGTTTACCCTTCCTAGGAGCCAGAAGGACTTATTTTAATTTCTTGATCAAAAACCACTAAAAAGTAATGATATCAGTTCAAAAAACCCTTAACGGCTTAAAAGTTTGTGACGCCGCTACTTTATGGCTATAAGAATTTGAAATACGAGTCTTAAAAATAATGATATCAAATTTTAAGTGACGCTTTGCAATTAGTTAAAGTATACATAGATTTTCATATTTGATCATTTACTTTTATCTTTTATTTATATTTATAATGCAAACGTAATATTTTTAACTTCAAGATCAGACAGATATATAATTCATTCGTATTTAAAATTCAAAATAACAGTTTTAAAAGGAATTATATAAAAATTCCAGTGGCGCCTCGGTGTTATTTTAAAAGATATGTTTTTAGATTCCATTAAAATTACTTTTGTTTTGTCTAATAAAGTATATTTACACATTTAAACAGTGCTTTTAATTTTCAAATATACTGTCAAATAATTATACTTTCACCGAGTTTGCATTATAAAGTAAAATTATTTATTTCAATAAATTGATTTATCTTTTGCGTCACGCTATCCAAAACTGCAAGTAAAATTTGTGTAAATGTTTTCTTTACGTCACACTACCTCTTTGAGCAAATTTTCACTTAGTTGGATACTATTATACTATGTTTTGGATAGCGCGATGCAAAAGATAAATCAATTTATTGAAATAAATAATTGAAATAAAAATTCCTATGTAAAAAAAGTACACTTTGTACGGTTTTATTAAATAAATCCTTGTCGAATCCTATTCTTAGTCAGTGTAAGAACATGATTCGATAAGGATTTATTTAACAAAACCGTGTGAAGTGTACTTTTTTTAAATAGGAATTTTTCCTAGTGTTCGGACATTTTTGTTACCGACTGTACGCAGAATGCAATCATTTATCACCTGCAGATGTCACCAGACCATCCTCAGAAGCGCATCGCAAACCATCGCCAATTGCCCATAGGGCAGTACTAGTGTGACGTTAAACCCAATTAACAAACAGGATGAAATTTAGGGTAGAATCATAGATCGTCTCCAATTGCTCATTGCGTAACTCTAATGAGATACTGGATCCACACAACTCATAGTCTGTTGAGCTGCTTGTTCGTCGAAGGTTGGTACTGCCCAATAAAATGATCATACTTATAAGAAAAAAATGTGTTCGGATACGAAATTATTTCATTTTAGTTAAAAAAAAAAAAAAAAACTTTGTGTTTTAATATATAATGTTTTATTTTATTTAAATTTATATAAAAGTCTTGATCATATATTTTTTTAATGTCGTTATTAAAAACTTGGCGTTAATGCTCTTACAATTGTTATTGACACAGCTTATGTAATTCAAATATTAAATATTATTTAGAATTTCGACTAAGTCTCAATCTGGTAAATTATCTGGTTTTTGTTAACTATTCTGAATTCTCAAGTGCTCGACAGCGTATGGAGTTCGTTTGGCTATCAAATAGAAAGAAGAACATCTACATCTATTAAATCTTCATTGCAATGAAATTCCGAAGAATGCAGTCGCCAAACAGGCGCTTTTTTGGAAATATTGCAGACGTGCTTGCATTTTTAATAATTTTTTATAGCTTATCTATTGGGACTCAGCAGCTAATATTTTAGGAAGAGGATAAAAATTGTGATGACATGTCCCTGGACCACTCTAAGGGTGAGACCCAGACCATCGCCAATTGTCCATTGCGCAGCACTAGTGTGAGGTAAAACACAGTCAAGAAACCAACCTCTTAAATTCAAAAGTACCTCTTAAATTCCAACTCTATTCAACCAGCCAAACAGTACTAACGCAAACATCACAAATACTCATATTTCAAAATAGATGGTTGGTTGGGTTTTACGTCATACTAGTGCTGCGCAATGGGCGATTGGCAACGGTCGGGGACTCACCCCTAGAAGTGGTCCGGAAACATGTGATCAAAAATTTGATCCTCCATGGAAGGGTATTTCACAATAGAATACTTTCTCTCTAATAAAACACGTATCATCAATATGCAATTGAAGTGACGGCGTCAGCGAGATATTTTATCTGCTCAGTACAAACGAAACTATTTGCTATGGAAATTTAACTTATTACTCATTAACTCCAGAGTTTGCTTGTAACGAGCAGATGAACTTTTACACGTTTGACGTAATACAGCGTATTGACGTAACACATGACGCAAACAAGCAAAGGTAAACACAAAGCCTATAACATCTGGCGATGTAGCGCTCTTGTGCAACACGTCAAACATATTCGGCGGGTTAAAGGAAAAAAACGTCATTTCAAATTTTAGTCACGTGAAACCGGCAGCGAACGTGTTAAGATATTTGATTTCAGAATGGAAGAATTCAGGATCCGAACAAATGTTAAGGGCACGATTGACAAAAGTATAAAATGCGGCCATTTTCTGGGTAAGCGGATGACATGAACGAACATGAGGAGATAATGAAACAGTAAGATTTTTATGATAAAACGTCAGCCTAATCACTTACATGAACTCGATTTTGTAGAAGCTTTGTATGTCTATAAAAATCATAAAAGTATCACTAATTGCGATTTTGTTGTACTCCTTCTCTCTGCTGGAAAAATTACATAAAATCCACATATTCTCAATTTTTACATTGCTTTCTTCATCCCAAATTCCTATTAGCTTACAGCTCCAGTTTTCTAAATTCCTACTGGTTGCTACTTTGACTCTATTAACCGCTTCCCTACTTATATATATGAGCAATAATCCATTTCGTCATTCTGCACTGACGACGGTATAGTTTACGCTACCAAAACTGCAGTCTGCACCTAAGTTTTTTACATTGGCGTGTTTAACGTTTTGTAAATGTTGATATTTATGTTCTGCATCAAGTCTAGTTATTTATTATTTTTATTTTTACCTTTGCAATATATCTTTGTAAAAGGCACAATCAAAGATATATTTCTACAAATTTTCCCCTAGATTAACAGAAAATCATCTTAGGTGGTGTAAGGTAAAAAAGTATATTTACCTGTTTTTTTTTTTTTTTTTTCTTGCGGTGTTATTGTGGAACAAGGGTTTTTCATATTGTAAATTCTTTAGACTTTCGGATGTGTACAACACTTTTACAACATATGTTTTAGCTTTGTTAGTAATTAAACTGTTTAAATAGGCACGTCTTTTATATTTTACCAATGAGGTAACTTCTGAAATATGTTCTTATAAATAACTTTTCTTTAATAAATGCTATCATATGAATTAATTAGCAGAGAACACACGTTTTGTCATATATATCAAAATCTACTAGACTACAAACGCATTCTAGATGGAAATTAGCAATCTTTGACTAAGATTCTAAAATTCCTAACTTATCTTTCATGCCCTCCAGTTACTTAATCATGACTATTTTTCCTACATTTCTGATAGGGGTCAGTTGAATTGCTTTTTCATACTTCTGACTGTTTTTTAAGAGTTTTTTTTTTTTTCCCATGCAAACGCGCGGTGGATTAAACAACTTATATTGCAAGCTTATAAAAAACTTACTTTGCGAATAGTGATTGTTGTACATACCGGTTGTCACATAAGTCTGTACAAATTAAAAAAATTCATACAAAAAAAGAAGGAATTGAACGTAGATTACGAAAAAGTTTTTATCCTGAATAAGAATTTTTTTGGTAAAGAAAACAGTAGTAAAAATTTTCGTCGTTAGAAGGCGGTCTATAGACACGTAACGAGAAATATGCAAATCAGACTCCTATAAACTGCAATGTTTTACGATTAACAGCTAATTTCATATTTTTCCGCCTACTTGTGTACGCACGTTTAAGTTGTGAAGCTGACTTGGTAGATAAAGCGTTATTGGTAAAGATGTTTATACCTCAGTTAAGAATCGCCGACTTCAGTTACAGTTAGCTGTGTTGTAACTCGTTTGAATGTTATAATTTGTGATGATGGCGGACTCATAGAATGGAAGTTATATGCTTGTAAACATTTACATGCAGATAAATATAGATTTTAATAGAAATGTGCAATTTACTCCCATTCAGTGCCCTCTATCGAAGAGAATTTTAACTTTTATTTTTAAAACTAATTGGTTATCATGTATAAGTATTACAGTTTAAATAATTGTTAGGACTAGAAGGACAATTGAAAAAGTTGCGATAGTCTAGAAGTTGCGTTTAGCAGTTTGTTCGATACTGCAAAAACGAATGATTACCAGTTTTATAAATGCTATTCGTACTTTTAAGTTACTGTAATTTTTTTTTTTTTTCATCGGGTATTTCTTCATCATTATGTTTTTATGTTTATTCGTGATACAATGTTTCATTCAAATTTCGTGCTGTCGTGTTTATGTTTTTCGGTGATTTATTTGTATTAATTTTTGTTAAGTATTTTTTACAATCTTTTTATAAGTTTTTTTTTTCCTCGTGCAATTTTATTTTTTTCCCCCTTTTCTATCTAAATAATTTTGTCATTTTTATTCAGAACTGCAGTGCATAGCTTCTGTTTTCTCATGATAAGACGTAGCTAGCAAAGTTACTTTTTTTTGCTAGTTGCCGTTGAAAGGTCTTACTACTTCCACCCTACACTGAGGGGCTCCATGATGATGGTCTCAATTTTTTGGGGATAATTAATATTTTCCGTCTGAATTCATTTTATTGTTTCATGACTGCATTTATTTTCATTATATATATATATATATATATATATATATATATAAGTCTTCTTTCCTGGTGTTTAGTCATTATAATGATGAATTATTACTTAGTTATGTATATATATATAATTAAAATAAGATTAATTTTTTTTTTAATTTATTTATAAAGACTACAATACAAAATTAGTATTATTCATATGTTGTTCATAGTTCTATCTGATCTAAATATGACCTTATGAAATTCTAGAATGAAATTCGTAGATGTCTTTTAATATTGCATTTCCAAATTTTAGCATCCGATTGTTTAAGATTTTTTATTCTAACTTAATTTGTTTTCTTACTTTGTATCAATTTATGATTAACTTATTTTCATTTCCTTCTAATTTTTGTAATAAAGATTATTATTATTATTTTAAATAGAACAGTATTAGAAAGAGTTATTTCCTCAGAAATTGTATTTTATAAAATTTTAATATAAAAACAAGGCTTGATTCACTGTTCCTTGGGGTTGTGTGACATTGTACTACGAGTTTGGGCACAGTGGTTTAATTTATAAGTGTATACAATACATATATATATATATATATATATATATATATATACATAACAATCAATGTTTAAAGACCGTTTGCAATTTTTCTACTTAAATTTCGTTAATTCAAAATTCATCCTTTATTTAATTTTTTTACCCTTTCGTCTCTCTCTCTCTCTTTTTTAAATAATAATTTAAAATGTAAATAACTGTGCACTTACTACATACTTGCCAACATACTAATTAATATTCCGTAGTATTGTTAGCGCCACCTTATTTTTCACACCAGTAATTTCTTAGATTATTCTTCTTCCTGTTTAATATAAATTGCATTTGAAGAATATTTCTCTTTAAATTTGCCTGTTTGAAAAAAGGACAGGACTAACAACACTGCGGAATGTTAATTAGGATTCTCTTACTTTACCTACATTCTTAATTCACCTACTTTAATTAAGAAGAAAAGGGAAATTGATATATTAAAATACATACTTATTAATGTAAATATTTCATAATGCTTATGTACTGCATTATTAAATTTGAAAATTCATAGTTTTTTAATTATATGCATTTATCAGCTATGATTTCAATTAAAGTTTTACATAACATTAAGTATAGTAAGTTTATTTCTATTTCTTATTAATTATAAACTTACTTTGGAAAAAAAATCTTTTACGTTTTTTGAGTGATGTTTTTAAAAGTAGTTATCACAAAATTACATTCATTCGATGCACTAGTTAAATAAAAGTCAAAATAATGAACTTTCCATTTATTATGGTATTTCATAAGATGTTAAAGATTAGAAAATTTGAAAAAAAAAAAAAAAATCTTTTCATAAACTTTACTTTCTAAAATGATCTGCTAATGTTTAGTAGAAAGATAAAGAAGTAGTATTATCAAAGCTGAAATTACTTTTCCTTTCCAAAACCCTTAGACTGTGTCTTATTTTACTTCTTTTTTACTTTGCTTCAAGCAAATAGTCAAACCGACAATAACTAGTTCATTAAAAAATGAAAAGTTTGTGTGACCATGTACAAAACTGCAGTCTAAAACAAACTTATATCTTTCCTATTTTCTTGAAACTTGATTAAAATGTATGAGAAGCGTTGGTATCTTTATCTCCACTGCTTTCATTAATTTTTTCCCAGTTTTCATTAAAGAAAATGCCCGCTTTTTTTAAGTTTCTGACTTCATGAGATGAAATTTGTTTCGAGTTTCTAAAATGTAGCAAAGTTTTTCAACAATAATAAAATGTTAACGAAAAGCTTTTAATTTAAGTTAAAACAGAGATTATAAAAAAAGTCTAAATTTAGATAAAATAAAAATGAAAAATGTATATTTAAAAAAAAAGAAAAAAAAATGCTTACTGGAAATTTAAATTTTAATGAGTTTTTTTTTTTTTTTTTTAGAACGAAAATTTTCTTCAGAGTAATTTTCAGTAAAAACTTTTTAAAGTATTTTATGCAAAAAGACATTTAAGTAGAAATAAGATTCTCATATTTTATACCATAAGAAATAACCTAAAAAATTCTAAAAGTGACATAATAATAATAACAACAAAAGTAATAATAATAATTAAAACAAAAATGCGATTTCTCAACGGTCTGATTACGAGTTATTTCAATTTTTCTCCTGATTTTCTGATAGTGTTAAAACTCTAGATAACTTTTTAATCTTTGTCTTATTTCACACAGTATTACACATCTGGATTGGAGTATTTCTCATCATATGAAATTTCACAACACCAGAGGATAATTTTATTTCTATTATTTGTCGTAATATAACGATTTGAAAATCTGATTTAAAGCTATATTAAAAAAAAAAAAAAAAAAAAAAAAAAAAAAAAAAACGAAAACTCTGAATTTTGGCGTTAACTTTTTTTTTTTTTTTTTTTTTCATTTTTATTTCGAAATGATATAATAATAATGGGAAAAATAAGAAATAATGGGAGATAAAGGGAAATAATGGGAATATATAATAGGAAATTCATTTAAAAGTAATAAACAATTTATTTAAAAAAAAAAAAAACTTACATTGCATTATAAATTGGCACAAAATAGAATAACTTCCTGTTATATTAAAATTTCATTTTTAATATTAATTTAAAAAATGAGGTACCTTTGAATGACGAATACACACACACACACATATATATATATATATATATATATATAATTCTTTTTACAATAACTTGAAAAATGATTACTTTCGAATTTTGTAATTTTCAACATTTGTTAAGAAATGTTTTAAATCTGTATCACAGCTGTTTGTATAATCGTACAGTTTTAATGCTAATTTTTGTTTTTCTGAAAAGCATACGAGCTAATCTTTTATAGATATAAGCTTTGAGCGCAGGATTGCACACAAATGATACATCACACGAACCTAAAAAACTATAACACATAGGAAAATACCCTCTAATTGAAATAACGAAAAATAATGTTACTGGAAAGCTCCATTCTTCTGAAAAACATTATTATAACTATTACTAAAAATGTATAATTTTTTTTTTTGTGTGTTGTTATGCTTATAATTACAAAGAAAAAAAAATGTTATGAGGCTAATTGTTCGTTTTTTTTTTTTTTCTTTTTTTTTTTTTTTTTTATTTATAAAGCTGTTGAACTTTCATTGAATTCTGGGTAACCACCAAGGAGGTTTTGTATCCGCAAGATTATACATCGACGAAAATATCGCTCCAACATATTTATTTGAAAAACTTTTTTAAAAAAATGTAGAATTCTTTTAATGGCTGTAATAAAGAGATAAAGGCTTCCATAACACTAACTAAAATTTACAAGTTTTGAAAGTAATTGTATTTTGAGTTATCGTAATTAAATTGACATTTGTGTTGACATTATCTTCATTCTAAGGTACTTGACTTCCTTAAAAGATATATATATATATATGTATGTGTGTGTGTGTGTGTGAAAGCATTCTTGTATCAAATTATGAAAATATTCTATGGAAAATTGTAGAATATTCTCAGAGAGCACATAAAATTATAATGAAATTATCTAAAGAAAGAAAGAAAATACATTTTTAAGATTAAATATTCTATATAGAAACACAAGTTTAAAATTTTTTGTTAATGGTTAATCGTTTTGGTGTGCATAAATGGCTAATATTGTTATTAAATATATTACCGAATAAATAACATAATACAGAATAAATTTATGTTTTTGACGTATTTGATAAAACATTTTTAAGTTCTGAATCTTTTCTTTCATTATTTTTCAAATTAGATAGGTGTCTTATAATTATGTCCACCACTGTAATTATGTCCGAAATTGAAATTCGATGAAAGTAGTAATAAAAATCCATGCGGCTACAGGAACGTGACATACATTACAAATTGTAAAACACTCACAAAATGTAATATTTCAATAGTGAGCTTTTCTTTTTGATACACTGCAGTTACCTTATCGCTTTTATTTGTACTTAGATGGAACGGTAATTTTTTTTCATTTAATTGTACAAAGCCATACAAAATACAGTAGCTCCAGCAATTAGATTATCATCATGGGTAGACCTATTAAATCTTGTATTTTACTTTAGGAGCTTTTGATTTCTCCTCACAGGAGACAACATAGCTTCGATACCACTTATCAGCATTGCACACGCTGTAATATTTTGTAGTGTTATTGTTAAATGTTCTCACAATGAACCTGTAACATTATTTTATCAACATGCTTTTACTTATTTTTTCAACATAAGAACAGAAAAAAATATTTCTGATAATGATTGTAACAGTTATGTAACGAATATTTTAAATGTAACTAAACCACTATACATAAAAAAAAAAAAAAAAAAAAAAAAAAAAAAAAAAAAAATCACTTATTTTTTCAAAATTAGAGCACAGAAAATATTTCTGCTAAAGATTGTAACAAAAATGTAACAAATATTTGAAATAAAACTAAACTAATATACAGTCGGTAACAAAAGTATCCTTGTCGAATCATGTTCTTAGTCATTCTAAGAACATTATTCGACAAGGATTTATTTAACAAAACAGTATTAACTCTACTTTTTTTATATAGGAATTTTTGCTAGTGTTCGGATACTTTTGTTTCCGAATGTACATAAAATTTAAACAAAATAATCTTATTTTTTCAAAATAAGGATATAGAAAATATTTCTGATAATAATTGTAAGAGTAATACAACGAATATTTCAAGTATAACTCAACCACTTGTGATATGATATGTTGAGTACACTTCTGCTAAATTCTGTAACAATCAAATTAAGAGTTAATTTTAATCGTTCGGTAAAGCAATTTCTCTCTCTACTTCTGTGATTACCAACTTTTGTAAGTACACAATTTAGGCCAAATGTAGCTACGTGCCTTCAAGTTAGTCTATGTCAGTTAGTTAGTCTATTTTAACTAACTATCTATGTTACTAACTGTCTATGTTAGTTAGTCTATGTGCCTTCAAGGCCTATGTGCCTGTGGTCTTCAGAGCCTCTGAGCCCACTATTCCCAAGCTTCTGTTTCGTTTTCTCTCTCTCTCTCTTTCCTCCTCCATTTTTTTTTTTTTTTTTACTGGTGCTTGTTTATTTTTTTCCCCCACTTGTGAGTGTGCAAATTTTTTCTTGCCTTTCCATGTTACTTTCTATGGATTTTTGACCCCTCCACCCCAAAATTTTTCATTCTAAAGTGCTCTTAAAATGATTCATACTGCAATCGGACAATGGCGTAAGAGATTATCGTTAGTATTAGATAAAGATGGTGACCGATTCTAATCAAATTATTTCAAGGTAAACTTTCATTGATAGTGTTTATCGTGTTGGCGTATTTATCAGTTTCTATTTTACATTTGTACAATAAAATGGTTCGATATTTGTAACAGTATTTTGTAGCCGCCCTGTAATATATTTTATATCGTTATATGTAATCCCACAGTCACGTAAAAAAAAGTAAATATAACAAAAATAAAATAAAATAAATAAAATTAAATAAATAAATAAATAAATAAATAAATAGATGTCATAGATGAAAAAAAAAAAGAGTTAATAATGTCGGGCTTACAAATTTAGTATAATAATATAGTAGCTTATATTTTTCCTAATTTTCCGGGTAGAGCCGATAAACTCCTGAAATTTTCATGTAACTTCGTGCCATTATTTCATATAACTAAATTTCACCATACTAAAACAGAGAAAATTTTAACTGATGATTCCTATAAAAATATTTTAATAAATCTTATTTAGAAAATTCAAATGCTGGCTTTTTTTTATAAGTTTCCAAAGCAGTTTTCTATGTTTAAATAAGGTTTAAATTTTCCCGCAAAGAAAGTTATAATAATAATAAAAAAAAAGTAGTATTCAGCAGGTATGCAAATTTGTTATAATAAAGTGGATTACCATATATTAAAAACAATTTGTCACTACTGTTTTATAAGAAAATTTTTTGAATTTTAGCCGTATGAACCTCTAACATGGACTTACAAAGCAGAAATATTTTTTTTTTTTTCTTCTATCGAAAAAATACAATTTTTTAAAAGATATGTTATATCATCACGAAGATTTTTCAAATACTATTGGTATATATTGAACTTTATACTTAAAGATTAAAATTTATAATAATATGTGCTTTAATAAAATATTTATTATCATAAAACTTTTCTTTTTATATAAACAGAAATATATATAAAGGTGTAATAAACAACAACAGTTTTAATTTAATACCAAAGAACCCGTTCGTTTCATAATAAATTTTCTTTATAAATTTTTCAGAAGTTATGCCTGATTAAATAATAATAATAATAAAGAAAAAGTGGTGTTAAAAAATTGTACAGATTAACATCAGTGGTATTGGATTTTTACTAGTCAAATATATGTGTGAAATTTTTATGTAGTTCAGAGAATTGCAGATTTATTCATAGGCATGTATTTTAGAATTATTAAAATGTGATTTTTTTTCGATAGAAAATAATATTATATTTCATTTAAGAATGGAAATTTACTTACATAAGCAACAACTTTACATTTAGAAAATTTAAAAAATCACTAATTTTATGTAATAAAAAAAAATAAAATATGTATATTTATTTATATATATATATTATTAAATTTTACAGACAGACATTTAATTTTTTTTTTCAAAATTGTATACAGAATATTTGTATTCAGTGTAGAAAATTTCCTCTAGATTTATTCGTTATTTTATTGCTGATTTAAAAAAAAAAATTCATGCATTTTTAAGATAATTTTTATATTAGATATTTATAAATATTATCTTCACAAAAAATCCAAAATATTACTTTAAAACAGTAATTTCATAATAATTTTTTTAGTGTTACAATCCAACGTAACATAACAAAACAAACAAACACATTACTAAAATAAATTTATTTACTTTAATAACTAATTCTGGCTTAAGACTTCAGCAAAAATATTTATAACAACAAGCAACTTATGAATAAATTACATTAAACAAGCAGCTAGAGCAAAGAAGTTATTCATTTGGTAGTTCTAACGCTTTATTTCAGAAAATATACTATTTTTCGATTAGTACTGATTCAAAATGTTGCGCTGAAGCGTTAACTTCTGGATGTTTTAATTACATGACATTAAGAAAATGCTGAGAGCGGAAGATAATGACACTAATTAACTCACGCGCTCAGAAAATTTAAATTTCTGTAACGTTTGTAAATGTCATAAAAGATCATTTTCAATGCAAATGAATCTAAGCTCTTAAATTAAATCATTCATACTGAAACTGGATGTGTTAATAATTAGGCATATAACAAATTTACTCAGTTATTGAAACAAATTATTTTCTAGCATATAATTTAACTTTGTTGATTTCTGAATTTTGGACGGCATAATTTTAAACATTTCAGAATTTATTGAGTTGAATTTAAATTATTTGGGATCATTATATATTCATCATTATTTATATTATATTATTTGAATTTGTATAATATTCAGAAGATAATTAAATGATCTTATGAATAATTTCAAAATATTGCTGATTAAGTAAGTTTTAAATTTAAGTGAAATGGTTGAATATTAAAATTTTCTATAAATTTTGTTTTTGTTAAACAAATATTAGAATATATTTTTGGTAATATAGATGTATTTAATCCATATATATATATATATATATATATATATATATATTTTCAGGATAAATATGGACGAAATACATCTTAACTTTAAAACGTAATGTTAATTTTTAATTAATATCCAAATTTGTGCACTGAAAAGAACAAAAGTTTAAAAATATTAACAAATGATTACAATTTTTCAAATTTAAGTGTGTCACATACTCAAAATAGCTCCGAAGTGAAAACACTCAAATTAAAATTCCATGTACTTATTATTCAAAATTTCAAAAACTGTCCCTAGAAATTTTATAAAATTTTTCTTTTATATGTACTTATTATTGGGTGTATTAACATGCTTAAAAATCGGAATCGACCAACGAGAATCCCAATATCCCAAACATAATTTTTCATTGGTGTATTCTTCCGCAAACCAGCATGAAATGGCTGCGAAATGTAGTTCTGGAGATCTGAGGAAACAAAGTCTGCGTTTGATCTCTTTCTCTTTAAATTTGTAGAACTTTTTTTTTTTTTTTTAGTTCACACTGAAAAAAATAAAGGAGCAAATATACTCAAATATGAGTAAAATCGTGTGAAATTTGAGTAGTCACATATTTAAAATAGCTCCGAAGCAAATATTCTCAAATTAAAAAATCTCATGTACTCATTATTGAGTATATCGACATACTTAAAAATTGGCATGGACTTCGTGAGCCCTAAAATACCAAACATAGATTCTCATTTTTTTATTCTTCCGCAAACCAGTATGAAACCGCCGCGAAATATAGTTCTACGGATATGAGGGAATATATTTTGTGTAAACAATTTGAATTTTTTCGGCTTAAATTTGTAGAAATTCTATTAAAGATCTTCAGCATATTTATAGTAAATTACGAAGTGCACTAATATTAATTTGAAAAGGTACAATATTTCGTAAATGGGACAAGCATGTTTTTCTTTTCAAAACAAAATCACTCATTCTGAAATGAGTATGTTCATTTACTCATTTTTAGCCCCTCATTCCTAACAGTGCTGTATGGCGGCTTAAAAGTCTCAGAAAAACAACCGTCCAAGAAAGTGTTCCCAAGGATACAGTCATCAGGATTCTCAGGGATATGAACCGGAAAACATGCAAGAAGGCCGGATGTCCTGAAGATTTGTATGTCCGTGATAAAAGAAGAATTAGAAGGCCGATGCGTCAATTAATACGGCAAGATGAACTAGTTACAAGTATATAAAGAATAATTACTGATATATAAAGAATAAAACCGATGTCACAGCCTCACGCCGGACTATTTATTGAATGTTAGCTAAACAAGAATTTCGCTACGAAAGAATCAAGAAGCGTCTGCCGTTAACATCGTGACATAGAGAAGAGCATCTCAAGTTTGCTCACGAACCGATTGTCTAATTCACAGACTTCAAGCAAGTGATTTTCAAGCAAGTAAACATACGGGGTGTTTATAAAGTCCCGGACCCATTTTGATGTTTAATAACTCATAAAATAATAAATATAGATTAAAATTAATAACATAAATGGTTAGATAGACTCAAAAAGTTTCATGACCCTTGTCAATGAACTTCCACGTGTGCCCCCTTCGTCGCACGGAGAATAACAAGTCGATAGTTAATTTCACGCCAGGTAGCGGCAAGCATGTGGGCATCCACAGAGGCTATTGCGGTTGTAATTCTGACTTTTAGGTCATCAATGTTCGACACTCTCCTCCTGTAAACATTGTCCTTTACATATCCCCAAAGGAAAAAGTCCAGCGGCGTTATATCAGGTGATCTGGGTGGCCAAGGAATTGGACCTCCTCGCCCAATCCATCTTCCTGGAAAATGGTCATTCAAAGAACTACGAACGATGGTACCCCAATGAGGTGGTGCACCATCTTGTTGCAAAAAGACATGTGGCTGAAGCTCTTCTAGTTGTGGAAATACGAAGTTTTCCAACATGTCTAAGTATACGACTGATGAGACCGTCTTTTCTGTAAAAAAGAAAGGCCCAATGACTCGGTCGTGCATTAGTCCACACCACACATTAACCTTTGGGGAATCCCTTTGTGCCTCATGGTATTCATGGGGGTTTTCAAAAGAGTCAAAGAGTCAAAAAAAGTCAAAAGAGAGAAAAATGCAATTAATAAGCAGACGATATTTAGAAAAGTACAGATATTTAGACTGAAAAATGAAATTATCTGAAATTAACCACACGCGCAGATGACATTTACAAAAGTAAAGATATTCAAACCTGAAAAGAAAATATATGAGTTATTCCATCAATAAATGCCATAAGTTTGTTTATCTCTTCATTATTTTATGTGTTATTAAACATCAAAATGGGTCCGGGACTTTATAAACACCCTGTATATTAATTTGAAAACATACGATATTTATAAATAAGACAAGCATGTTTTCCTTTTTGAAACAAAATTACTCATTTCGAGATGAGTATGTCCATTTACTAATTTTCGAACACTTAATTTTTAACAGTGCTTAAACTTTTAACATTTTTAAAATATATAGTCGGAGAAGAAAGCTACATTAAATATGTTAGTTTACTAATTGACAAAAAAAAAAAAAAAAAAAAAAACTGTAATACGCAACATGCAATGAAACATTATATGAACTTCTGGAAAATGTAATAAAAGTTCAAATTAGAAGTAGTCTACACATAAAAAATACACTAATTTATTTTTTTTTCTATAGTGAAAAAAGCTCCAATTACAGTGTTGGTTAGACCTACCAATTATTCTAATTTATTCCGTAATAGTGTTAGGACACGCTTTTTTTTTTCACACTAATATATTTGTAGAGTACTGTTTTACAATTATTACTTACGATTAAAGAAGAAGAAAATTATTTAAAAAATATATAGTGCTGTGAAAAAAAAAGCAAATCCTAACGCTATTACAAAATAAATTTGAATAATTGGCAGGTCTATAATTGACATAAAAAAATAAAAGGAACAAAACGCAACAGGAAATTTTGTGTGCTTATATAAATCGTAGTAAAACATTTAAAATAGGGGTAGTCAAAGAAAAAAAAATACACCAACTTGAAATTTGTTTAAACAATAACAACCTTTTTATACTGTATTCATTGTTTTCGATATACGGCGTGAATATTATTCGAATGATTACTTTTTTTCAAAACACATAATAAATAGTCCCAAATCAGAATATTCTCAGAAAAATAATAAAGATTTTAGTTGCATAAAACATAATCCAGGCATTATTTTGTTATTGTTTTTTAATTGTGATTTTTATTATTAACTACATATCTACCAAAGTTATGAATAATGACCTAGATAATTTTCTATACAAAAGTGATTACAATCGAAAACGTGTTTGAAATACAGCTCAATATTCTTTAACCACATTTCTTGTGACCATGAAAGCCTCTTCGCATGTGTGGACTCAACGAATCCAGTGCTAAAATAGGGTGACTTGAGAGAAATTGTACTTTAGATAAAACAAAATAATAGCTAATATAAATTAGCCTAAACTTAGTGCACTGCATTTCTATAAAATATCAGAAACATTCGATTTTAATCGATTTGTCAAATTTCTAGATAAATTCTTGACGAATTGTCCTGACAATTTAGGCCTGTGAAAAAAATGGATTATATCTCATACAGTTCCGAAGACGTTTTGTATCGATGGCAAAAAGGGGACAATTAACAAATTAAAGAAGGTAGGGGATAATTGTAATCACTTTATGTAAAAAGTAACACCTGCCGTAATTTTCTGCGTATAATCCGCAGATAAAATGTGTCATTCCTCCACCAGAATTTTTATTTAACACAGAAATCTATATTATTTTGAGGAAACAGCTCGTTCAAATAGAACCTCGTTTGCTAATTAAAATTTCTGGTGCAGAACTGACTTACCTGACCTGCGGATTATACGCAGAAAATTACGGTAAAATGCCTTGTGAGTATAGTATTTGAATTTGAGGCTTCTTCTAATAATCTGTATTCATTTGTATGAGACTAGAAAATATATTCATATAACTATAAAGGTTTCTTTTTGAAAAGTAAAAAAAAAAAAAAAAAAAAAAAAAAAAAAAAAAAAAGAGGTTTTTATTATTAAAATTTTTAGGGTTTTAACCACCCCTCAAAAAAAAAAAAATAGGAAACTTGGCATGGAACATTTGACACAGAATACGAATCAGAATACGAATATTTAAAACATCGAATGAGATATGAGTATTTTTATTAAATAATTTTTAATTGCACATGTGCAATCAATAATAAAATCTCATTTTCATAATTTTTTAGCCAAAAACATTGAGGAACATAAAAAAAAAAAAAAAAAAAAAAAAAAAAAAAAACTAAAAGCAACTAACCTAATGATTCAAAATATTATCCTCGATTGCAGTTTCTTATAGATAAATTAAAATTAAATTAAAACCCTATTCGTGATTCTACTTAAATTTCTTTTTGATTCAATCAATGTCAATAAAATGTTTCTTGATTGTAAATTGTTTTCACAGAGTTGACAACTTTTTTAATTTATTCTGGAGCATTTTTAGCTCCGCCTTTATTAAATACCACTTTTTTAAAGAGTAATTTTTTCTTATTTTACCGTAGTTATATATTGCAGAAAAATATTCTAAAAATGAAGTGGTGTGAAAAAAAGGCGGGGCTTAAAATACTCCGGAATAAATTAAAATGTTGGCAACTATGGTTTACATACAAGCAGTGAAATTAATTCATTTTATATCTTGATTGCATTAAGTTTTCTTTGATGTCGTGTATCAAGTTTCTTAAAAATGGACTTGCATTGAGCTTAATATCCTTCGTGTTACAATAAAAAGAAACCTTTTTTTTTCTTTTTTTAAGAAACCTTTCCGTTTCGATTACTATATTTGCTGGTCTAAAACAATTGAATACAAATAATTAGAAGCTTTATAATCATGTACTGCAAAAACAACGCATATTAAGCATTACTTTTTAACCCATTTTATCCCAATAAGTTTAATTAAACCTAAATAAACTAAATACAACAAAATTAAAAAAAAAAAAAAAAAAAAAAAAAAAACTATTATATATTCTGTATAAGAAATCTTATCCATCTTGTACGCAGGACATTGAAATAAAGAGGGTGAAATTTGCACTTATATGTTTTAGTGTTCTCTTCAATAGTGAAAAGTGCTTTCCCAGTATAAAGTTTTGCTTTATCTGTATAATAGTTTCTTAACCCGTTAGTAGTCGCTATCGACAGTGCCACCTTTTACAGATTGCGAACTTTTTATTTAACTGTCACCAATAATTTTAAGAAGTAATGTGATCGACGTTAAATCGATTTTATTCGCGTTTTTTTGTATATCAAATGCCACTTCTAAAAATTTTTGGTGGCTATTGAATAAAAAAATCTGGAAAAACTGAAGTATGGGCGGCAAATCGACCAACTAGCGACTACTAACGGGTTATTTACATGATACTACTCCAGAAAGAATTTTCAACCGCAAAGAGAAGATAAACCACGCCCCGTAATGTAATGATTAAACAAAGATTTCAGATGGAGGAGGAGGTGAGACACATAACATGCTAGCAGAAGCTTATATATGCCATTATATATTACAGCTGGCAAAATATTCGCACCAAGCAAATTCTGATTTCTATATGCTATTTTTTAGCTGTCCTTTAAATAGGACAATAGAATAAAATGGGTTAATGGGTGATCAAAAATTTTTTTTAAATTTTTATTTATTTACTTATTTATTTACTTATTTTTTAGCTTGTTACTGGCCTTTTGCATTCAGGACAAAACGTCCACTAAAATATACGAGGTATGAAATATTCTTTACACACCTGATGATCTAAAATAATTTTGTCAGGTGCTATTTGACATATTTGTCAAAACGACTGAAATCGAAATTGTCTGGTCATTTATGGAAAGGTAGTGTATTTGTTACAAAAAGTCACGTGAAAAATTTAGTTTATCGGCTTCATTTTTGAGCGAAGTAAATTTTAGTTTATGGATATTTTGCCACCAGCATTTCGCCCACAGCATTTACCCCGGGAAATTTCGCCCCCGAGTTGTGTAAAATATATATGTAATGACAAATAAAAATGTAAATATACATGTAGTAATTTTCGATATATTTCTATTTAATTCACACTTTTTTCCCTTTTAATTTCAGTATAAAACATATGAATTAAAATAAGGTTTTCGAATGCAAAAGTTGTTCGATGAATTTTTTATCGATGTTAATTAAAAGAAAGTTTATGTTTAAAATAATATTATTTATTTGTTTATTAAATTTTTAGGGCTCACACAGTAATTTTATTAATTTATCAAATTTTACTTTATTTTGTTTTATTTATTAATCAATTTTATTATCATTGATAAATTAGGAAATAAGATTACAGTACCAAGACATTTTTACTGCCATTACCCTACTACTGTAAATAATGAAAGTATTGTATTCGGTCTGAAAATTCGATATCGATTTTTCACCAGATTTACATGTTTTAAGGCCTCTATTGAGTCCAGAAAAGCAGTTTCTGACAGTTGGTCAGTGTGTATGTATGCGTAATCTTTTCGGTAGCATATCTCCGAAACTAACAAAAATAGAACTACGAAACTTCAGAATTGAGACAGGTCTGGTGTACAGATGGAATTTCTAAATTTCGGTGAAAATTGAAAAACCGGAAATGAGACAGTGGAACACGAATGTGGGACCGTAAGTCCGTATCTCAAAAACGGCTCTATCAATTTTCTTCTAATTTGGTATATAAACACTCTATTAGATGACCTTTCGAATAATATAGTTCGTTTGTTCAGGAAAACTGATAGGCGTCCTGTATAAATAGCTCAATTCCAGACCTCGCATGTGCGTTCCTTTAAAAACACCTGCACGGATTTTTTTTCAAACTCGTTATATTAACTCCCTTTTAAATATCCTTTTGTATGTATTTGTTGTCTTCTGGTCAATCATTGAGTATGCCAAGTTTTAGTGAAAGTTGGTATCTCAAAAACGGCTCTAACGATTTTCTGCCTCTGCGCCCGTTCCCTTTTCCGCCCCTTATAATAATTCTACACTTTCGAAAATATCCGCAATCGATTTATCGGGTCTTAAAAACTGATAATACTAATTTTCAACTCTCTAAATCTTTTTCCTATAATTTTACCCCTTCGTCCCCCCCCCTTTCCGCCTAGCCTAATAATTTTTCTCTTTCGAAAATATCTGCATTCCATTTGTAGGTCCCCAAAACCCGTATGTGCCAATTTTGAATAGTCTAACTTTATTTCTATTGTTATGCACCTCCCCCCCCCACCTTCCCGGCTATCCTAAAAGTTTTTTACAAACTCGAAAATATCCGCAATCAATTTGTAGGTATCAAAAGCCTCAAAGTACCAAATTTGAACTATCTAACTCTATTTTTATTTCTTTGCCCCTCCACCCCTTCCCGCCCCTCCTAATAGCTTTACATTTTCGAAAATATCCCCATTTGACTTGCAAGCCTCTAAAACCTATCTGTATCAATTTTGAACTGTCTAACTTTATTTCTATTTTTTTTTAGCCCCATAGCACTCGCCCCTACCCGCCCCACCTGGGACGAAATTCTAAACTTTTAGAACTCGGTTTTTAGATATTTGTGTGAGCTATATTTTAGAGCAAAAATCTCATATATATATAAATACGTATTTGTTGTATAAAAGATTATTTGTAATTACGTTTTCCACCTTCCCTTTTAGAGGCTGAATTTCTAAAATTCTAGAAATTGGTTTTTAGGTATTTGTATTAGGTATATTTTACAGCAAAAATTTCACATATATCTGTTCCTTTTTTTTTTCTTTTGAGATATATGGGATTATGCAAAATCACATTTTGCGCATGTGAAATCACGTTTCCCCCTTCCCCCCTTTGGGACCGAATTTCTAAAATTCCAGGCACTGGTTTTTAGATATTTGCGTTAGCTATATTTTAAAGCAAGAATTTTAGGGATATCTTTTTTTTTTTTTTTTTTTTTAGATATGAAGGATTTTGTGAAATCGCGTCCAGGAGGAACATTGTCACAAAATTTCCTGCTTCTATATCCAGGGGTTGGACTGAGCGAGGATGAATCAGTCACTCACTATCGAACGAACTCAGGACAAACTATTTTATATGTAAATATTTGGGCGACATATGTTGGTAACTCAGAGAAATTCGTTTCTTTGTCGCCATGCTGTTGTGAACCTTAGTTATGACCAAAATCAAAAACATTTGGCCCTGATGCAAGTACTTTGAATAGAGATATATTGTAAAAATAAATAAATAAATAAAATAAAACTGTATTTGACACATTTCAAATTTAGTGCTAAATGTTTAAGATCGGTACTTTCACCAATTTAGATGTATTTCTTTGAAATGTTTGTTTCCTGAAATATGTTTAATCGGTTCTAAAACTGAAGTACCAAAGAATACTAATTTTGCTCAATATAGAAATTTGTCAGATCGATAACTTGCTATTCAAAATCTCTTGTCTCTCGTTTTCATCGCACATAAGGGTAAATTTTGTAATATATCGTCATAAGATTTGAAAATTCAAGAAAACATTTTTCTATGCGTGAATTTCAGCAGGTAGGGTAAATTCTAATGCAAAATGCTATTAAAACGAATTGTTTACGGACTACGAAACAAACGAAAATATACTTAGGTTGAGTAAGCGAGCATTATTTATTTTGACTTAATGCAATTTAATTAATTATATGCTCCATTACTAGTAAATAGTGTAAAATAATAAATATAAACCCATAAGAAAACTTTCTATACTCTATTAGAGTTGTTACTTTTGAAAATGTACTTTATGTGCAAACAACCTCAGTTTCGATTCTCAGTTGGGGATTTCTAATTGAAGAGTAGAATTGGTTGGTTGGTTGGTTGGGTTTTACGTCACACTATTGTTGCGCAATGGGCAATTTGCGACGGTCTGGGACTCGACCCTAGAGGTGGTCCGAAGACATACTATCACAATTTTGATCTTCCAATGAAGAGATTGAGAAGCAGACTTATTGAATTTTGCTTATTGAAAGTTAAAAAACGACCAGAATTTATGTAGGATACTAGAAGAGAAGTAGTAATTTCTTTTATTTTTATCGCCATGCTGTTGTGAAACCTTGATATGACCAAAATCAAAACATATATCAATATCGCATAAGCTTCATATTTTTATACGATAAATAATTACAAAATAAAAAGAACTTTTTACACACCATGTTTTTAAATTTTCTGTTGAATCATATAAGCGCAACCGAAGACAGCGGTGACCCAAAATAATTGGCTAAAAGTATTTAAAAAAGGCATAACGTGTTCTGAGCTATTCTGAAAGTTTCAAATGTTAGTAGTTGGAAAGTAACATGGTTTTTGAATCATATAAACGCTACCGAAGACAGCGAGGACTCGGAAAAATTGGCTAAAATTATTAAAAAACTCATTATCATCGTGTTATGAGCTTTTCTAAAAGTTTCAAATCTCTAGCTATTCGGAAAGATATACGATTGTTGAATCATATAAGTGCCACCGACGGCAGCAGGGACTCGAAGAAATTGACTAAAAGTATTTTAAAAATTGCATTGTTATCGTCTTTTGAGCTATTAAAAAAGTTTGAAATGGCTAGCTAGTCGGGAAGTTAGCTAAATAAATTTTCTTTTGAATCATATAAACGCTGCCAAAGGCAGCAGGTACCCGTAAAAGCTGGCTAAAAATATTTAAAAAATGCATTGTCACCGTGTTTTGAACTATACTGAAAGTCTAAATGTCTAGCTAGTCGGGACGTTAATTAAATAAATTTTCTGTTGAATTCTATAAACGCTGCCGAAGGCAGCAGGGACCCGAAACAGTTCACTAAAAATATTAGAAAAATGTATTGTCACCGTGTTCTGAGCTTTCCTGAAAGTTTCAAACGACTAGCTAGTCCGGAAGTTAGTTAAAAATCGATTGCAAGATTTGTATTGGACACACAAACAAACAAACAAACAAAGAAGAAACGAAGTTGATAAAAACATGGTAATATTTTGGGAAATACTGCATGTATGTTTATATTTTTATTTGTACTAATTATATTTTACACCACTCAGGGGCGAAATTTCCGGGGCGATATTTCCGAGGTGCGAAATTTCCCGGGGGCGAAATGTAGGGGGCGAAAATTCCGGATCCCAATTAACTGATCATTTTTTATTTTTTTTAACCCTCTGAAGTCTTGCTTTCCCAACTCTTTTCGTTAAGAATGGATTTTTTTCAGATTTTCTGGCACTTAAACTTGCTTTGTTTAATCGTTGTTTCACTGTATATAAAGAAATTATGTTACTAAACGCTTTTTTTTAAATATCTTTTATGTTCTAAATATAATGCAAACTGTTTTTTTAAGCACTGGCTTTTTAACTTGCGGTCATCTCGAATGGAATAGCAACGTGTCCGCCTAGAGACAAATTTCCAATTTAAACAGCCAAAATATTTTATATCTTACTAAAAACAAGCTCACCAGTAATTAGTTAACATTTAATCATTTTTATATCCTTCGTATTATTATTATTTTTTTTTTTTCACTCTGAAATTAATATTTTTTGTGTTACGTTTAACTTCAATATTCTTGCTATTTTTGAAATATTTTCAAAAATTACAATTTTTCGAACAATTGCATCTTGTTTTTAATACTTGGCTCAGCCCTAAACAGTGCGTGGAACACAACGTATTAAAATATGTTCGAAGATTTACTTTTAAAACAATAAAATTGGCGATTGCAAAAAGAGAAATAGAAAATATCCAACAGCCACTTTTTTTTTTTTGGTCCCTTAGTATTCATCAGATTTGTATGCTTGACTTGTAGTCTACTTGTAAATCTTCGTCAGATAAAGACAGATATCACATGATAGAATTACAATATGAATAACTGGCAAAACACCAAGGGCCAGCGTGGGAATCGAACCCACTCTCCTACGTTCGAAGGCAATTAGCAGTGTGGTAATTTAACCACTCGGTCTCGGAGGGCTTTTTTTTCCGATGACGATGCTTAAACAATGAAAATATCAGCAATGAATCAGTTTTCTTATCTTTCTTTTTTTTTTCAGACGAAGAAGAATGCTTTTGACTTCGGTTGTTGGTTGATTGGTTTTAACGTCACACATGTACTGCGGCAATCCTTTCAATTTCGAAAAATACACTGTAAAATAAAAATAATCTACCAGATAAAAGTAAGATAGAGATTGTAGAAATATTTTTATTTCCTTGCTACGAAATGCTGACTACAAAAGGTGTGACTTGACAAATAAGCAGAGAACGAAAGTGAACAATTCCTACCAATCATTACGGTTGTTTACAGCTAGCAACAGATGAACCGGTAGCTCTCGCAACTAGTGCGATGTAATTAATTGGTTTGTTCTTTTTTTTTTTTTTTTTTTTTTAGGAAAAAGGTGAATTTTAGCTGTGAAGGAAAATTCTGCTTACATCACTGCGATTTTTTGATGACTAGCCGCCTTCTTTTGGCGATAATCGCTTTGGTGGAAGGGAAATTTTGGTTTAGCGTTAGAACACCGGTTTGACGAATGAATTGGTGGATTGGTGGGGATGTGATTTTTCAGAAGAAAATAGGTTACATGTCTGGGGCCTATTCTAATATGTAGTCAATGAGCTTGACTTTCGATGCTCTAATTAAATCCGAACTGAAAGAACTACCCAGATAACACATAACGTTGTTATAGCGTTGCAAATAAGTCTGAACAGTGAAAAATTGGTTACGTTATTTTATGTCCGTTGAAAAATAGTTTTTATTTCGCAATATTCTCACTGAACAATTTCGAATATTTACTCAGTAATAAAGAAAACCTATAACAAACGTTGTTTTATGGTTGTACTTTTTCAGTTATTTTATCGACGTTTTAAAATAGGTATTTTATTAGTTTTTGTTTTCCTTTTTGATTCTAATAAAAAATATGTTTTTTCAACGAATTAATAGGTGCTTTTTATAAATCATTATTTCTGTCAAATGACGTTGAATCTCTTCAACTTGATATCGATACACGATTGTGAATTGGCGGGATGTGTGTGTTATAATTTTCTTTAGAGTTTTAGAAGATATGGTGTGCTGCGAAAGAACTTCTAACATGATAAGAAGGGTAGCTTTCGGCAAATTATATTAATATGTATAGTAGAACATGTATAGTTCTTTGGCTTTCGGAAACCATAGCTAACGAAGGTGTTCATATTGTACGCTTTCTCCCTCCCGTTCTACATGCGAAATCGCCAAGTATATTGTGGCAAACCTTAAAAGCGTCTTACGATACGACGCGTGCCATTTTGAAAGTGAATGTGATGTGAAAGAAGATGAATATCGCTTCCCTGTTAAAATGGTACGAAAGTTTTCTGACATTTTACGCAATTTCCAAACAAAACTTGCTAGCTGGTAAATTCCCTTAAAAGCTCAAAGTTATAATATTCTTTGGTTTTGGGTGTGTTTACCTGCTAGCATAATATTAAAAATTACAGAGTTCTCGTCTAATTGTGGATGCTGTATTTATTTAAACAAGATTTTTCAAGTAATGAAGTGAGTGTTTCTTTTTCCGTTCTTTAATTTTATGTTTGAATTCTTGTCTTAAATTTTCAGGGGTCGATCTAACTTTAAATATTTAATACTCTTTTTTAAAACTGTACTTTTGTAAAATTTTAATTTTTTCATATTTACTGAAAAAATAATCTATATATAATGTTATTTAACATGCACTGAAGTTTTATACAGCTTCTCAGAATAAAGGTTTTATATACAGAATTTGCAGCAATTTTAATTAACTGATGTTGAGATGTCATGTAAAAATCTCTGAAAGTGAGAAATGAGAGCATCACCTGTCGGCTGATACACACTCTTAACTAATTCAGCATTCGTTTTTATATTGGTTGTCTCACATATTATATTTTGTGCAGTTGTATGTGATATGAAATTTATCTTTCCTCGAAAAACGGAAGTTGAAAATTTTTAAGAATCTAATATTTTCGCATATTGAGTATTAAAAAAGTAATAAAATTAGTAATAAAAAAAGTCTAAAAATTAAGTAAAAAAGAATGTTCCATTTTTTTTATTTTTTTTTCTTTTTTTCTTTTTGAAATTGTTAGCAATATTTAGAAACAAAAATTGAATGGATATATGGAGATAGCTATTTTTCTTGGATTTCAACGTTTATAAGACATAAGAAAAGCCGTTTAAAACTGATATAAACAGCACGACAGTATTGCGATTCTGAACAACCATTTTACAACTTTTTTTTTTAGGTATTGCGACGACAGTATTGCATTTTCGTACAACCCTTTTACAACATTTTTTTTACGTTGTAAAATGTATTAAAACAACCGTTGAAAGATGAAGAAATCAACGAGACATATTTTCATATTATTAACGTTACGGAAAAACGATAATTCAACGGAATGCATTGCCGTTTGTTCAACGTTGAAAATACCATACTGTGCTACCTGGGTAATCATCTGCGAATCGAAAGAATCTTAAGAATGTAAGAAATAGACGGAACGCTGAAACCACTAATAATTAGTTTTTTAAAAACTAAAAAAACCTTTAATTGCAAGAGTAAAGAAAATTTAAATGTGTCCCCATGATAATGTATACATATATATACAGTCGGTAGCAAAAGTGTCCGAGCACTATCAAAAATTCCTATGTAAAAAAAGTACACTTCATAGGGTTTTGTTACATAAATCTTTATCGAATCATGTTCTTACACTGACTAAGATCAGGATTCGACAAGGATTTATTTAACAAAACCGTATGAAATGTACTTTTTTTACATAGGAATTTTTGCTAGTGTTCGGACACTTTTGTTACCGACTGTACCTTCGGTAGTGGATTTCCCTCTCTCCGCACGTCGAGTCTGCAACCTCAATATCTTCGGCAGCGCATTACCTGCTTTTTAGATCCCCACCGTTGCGGGTAAAATTGAAAGTTTTGCAAAATCCCGCCAAAGTGCATATTACGGACACTTAATCAATATCCATACACCGAAATTCACCATTCTAAAGTAATTTGGAGCAGATATAAGCTTGAAAACGTGTTTTTTGCCCCGCCTGCCCCAAAAGGAGGGTGGGTGGGTAATTTCGCAAAATCTCTAAATAGTGCATGTTGCATACACATGCCTATCCGACACATAAAAAAATCGAGATCCTGAGATTATTTGAAGAAGAGTTATGTTTCAAAGCGTGTTCCCCGCTTTTAAAGTGGGTTGGAATTTCACAAAATCACTTTATACTATGAGTTTCATACATATAACTCACCCACACATCAAAAATATCCTTCCTAATATAATTTAGCGCAGATTTACACACGTTTAAAATTTTTTTGCCCCCCCCCCCATTCCCCCAAGGGGTGGTAGGATAGAATTTCATAAGATCACTTTGTAGTATGTGTTGAGTGTGCATAAGCAGCTCACACATCAAAAATTGCCATTCTATGATAATTTGGAACATAGTTACGCATGGAAACATATTTTTTGCATACCCCCAACCCCCAAGGGGGTATAGGACGGAATTTCAAAAAATCCTTTTGTAGTGCATGTGTTGAGTACGCTTAATCAATCGACATATCAAATTCGCTTTCTTGAGATAAAGTTACTCTTGAAAACGTGTTTTGCCTCCCCTGCGCCCTAAAAGGGGGAAAGGAGAAATTTCGCAAAATCCTTTTATAATGCGCATTGAGAACGCATAAGCAGCCCGCACATAATTTTTTTTTTTTTTTTTTTTGGAGGAGAGTTACGCATGGAAACACGTTTTTTGACCACCCACCCCCAAGGGGATAGGGTGGAATTTCTCAAAATCCCTTTGAATTTCTTAACGACTTAACCCTTTGAATTTCTTAACTCTTTCTTTTCTCTCGAAATCCTCTTTGAATTGCTTATGCGTTCTCAAGAGAACGCATAAGCAATCGAAATATCAAAAAACAGCTATACTGCGATAGTTTGGAGCAGAGATACTCTCAAAATCGTGTTTTTGCCCCCTCCTGCCCTTAAAAGGGGGAAGAGGAAAATTTCGTAAAATTCCTTTATAGTACGTGTTGGGAACGCATGAAAAACCCACACATAAAAATTAATCTTACTGAGATAATTTGAAGCAAAGTTATGCTTGAAAACATGTTTATTACCCCCCACCCAAAGGGTGGAAATGGGGATATTTCGAAAAATCCCGTTGCAATGGATGTTGGATACACGTAAATAAGCCACACACTAAAATTTATAACCTCAGCTCTTTAGATTTCCCCGGATGAATTCAGCGCCAAAAGAGCGGGGTTCGAATTTGCCCCTCGTAACTCCCCCCCAAAATCAAAAATTTTAAAAGACCAAAAAGGAGATTTTGGAAATACCTTCAAGAAGATGCATGGCGGTTTTTTATATATTTGTGCTATTATTGGTAGACTTTTACTTGAAAATCCTTACTTTGCTAAATTTGGCTCCGAAAATTGTTTCTAACCCCCCCCCGTCCTTAGTCCCCATCTGCAATTTCTTCACAGTGAAGTAATTTGGAGCCGAGTTATGCTTATAAAGGTGTTTTTTCCCTCTGCCCCCGCGAGGGTGAACGGGATGGTATTTCGCAAACTCTCGTCTTAGAAGGGGTCAGGGTTCTAAAAATAACCAGCTCATTAAAATTTGTGACTGTATCTCTTACAAAATCACCACAGCTGTGTTGAGTCAGTGAATCAGTGAGTTTACTCTTTTATATATGCAGTCGAACCTCGTTAAGGTGAACACTGTTAACGTGAATTACTTTTAACATGAGCTGTTTCCACAATCCCCGTCAAAATGAAGATTAGTGCAGTTATTTGAAGATTAGTTACTGATAGCATGAACTACTGATATCATGAACGAATTTTTCCCCCTTCAGATTCACGGTACCGAGGTTCGATATATACAGTCGGTAACAAAAGTGTCCGAACACTAGCAAAAATTTCTATGTAAAAAAAGTACACTTCATACGGTTTTCTTAAATTAATCCCTGTCGAATCCTGTCCTTAGTCAGTGTAAGAACATGATTCGATTAGGATTTATTTAACAAAACCGTATGAAGTGTACTTTTTTTATATAGGAATTTTTGCTTGTCGAACACTTTTGTTACCGACTGTAGACACTGTGAACAATTGGTGACGGTCCATGACATGCCATTACAATTTTGATTCTCCGTGTATGGGATGGTTCCCCACCTTCAATTACCCATAGAACCTTATAAAACGGACCCTATAGGTTTAGACACTATAGGTCACTAAAGTACCCTACAGGTCATCGAAGAGAGAGCGATCCTCTCCGTGGAGGGTCAAAATTGTGGTGGTATATCTTCGGACGACCCTTGAGGATGAGTCCCAGATCGTCGCCAGTTACCCATAGCTTTGTACTAGAGTGATATAAAACCCGTTTAACCTCAATGCACTAGCTGATTTCTAATTCTCCATTTTCTTGAGAATTTCTTTAAAAGATAAAATCATTTCTCGGCAGAATAAGGAAAGGGCATGTTTACAAACAAACGCTCCGTCAATCAATCTGTGCCACTCTTGAGTTGCAAAAGATCAACCTGTATTAATGGGAATACCAATATTTTGCCACTCTACCCATAACTTGACTGCGAATGACGTCACGCGCCATTTCCTTATACAAACATTTTCTCTGAACACAAAAAGGAACTTGATAACAATTTTCCCTATAATAGCCTTAGGGGTGCGTTCTAGGCCGTCGCCAATTACTCATAGCGCAGTGCGACGTTAAACCCAACCAAACAATCAACCCTGCAATGGCCGTCCGTAAAATATTTCATGACGTCACACTGATAAATTCTGTTGGATGATCTGTAAATGATGTGACATACAAATGGAATTTGCAATTTAAATTTTCGCAAAGGATCTTTACATAAAAGTGTTACTTTGATAAACATAAAAACATACTTTTGTCTTTTTCTTTCTTTCTTTTTTTACCCCCACAAAATTTGACACACGAGTGAATTTTGGAACTGATATATCATGCTTGAATTTTGAAAAAATATTCGCAACTCTAGATGGATTCCAGGCTTTGTTTTATTTATTTTTTTTCGTCTGCAAAGAAAACTGTATCATTGGATACTTTCATCGATTACATATCGTCATCGTAATGAGACGAAATTCACCATGTTTATAGAAACATTAGTAAAAATTTAAATTGTTTGCATTAAATGGAAATACCGCAAAGTTTTTGTTAAAGTTTGATTCAAATTATTATGTAGGTTTTAATTTTTCTTATTTGGTGATTTATATTACGAAAAAGGGAAATATCGTAATTCAAGTTCGTTTATTTTACGAAACATATTTATGATGCTTGAATCTACTGTTCATTGGTTAGATGTGTATTTGTGAATAATTGGCTATTTGAACTGCGGAAAGTGCTACTTTAACGAACAGCGAATTGTGTGTTTTAAAACTTACATAAGTGCCTGGGATAATTCCTAAAAATACAAGTTCATTCGTGTGGCTGATTAGTCTAATCAAGATAAAATCAAAAAGTAAGTGAATTCTCTATATATAAATTTTCGAAGTTTTAACTAATCTCTCATGACTTGTGAGTATTACAGTGCATAGTTGATAAGTGATTTTTGAAAGTACTGAAACTAAATTTAGTTTTTGTTTCTCCGTATATTTAAGGAAATAATATTTGCATGTAAAATTTTATCGGCTTACTAAGGCTTTTGATTTTAATGTGTTTTGTTACGAGCTATGAGTAATAAAGTAGGATAAATATATTTACTGTATTATAAAATCTATAAAAAAGACATTTAAAAAGTACAAGAAAGCCCAACCCAAAGAAAGATAGTGGATTAAAGTTGTATCTAAAAAGGGTGCGATATCAAATTCCCAAGTTTACATTCAAATAGTTATTTAATATTCCCTTTTAACTAAATTTTCACATGTAAATCAAGTGCCTTATGATATGTTGATAAAAATTCTTCTTTCCTTTACTAAATACATACATCATAGCGTGTCTCTGATTTTTTCTTTTTAAGTATTTATGACTTGGGTTTGTCTGTCTGTCTGTCCGCGCTTTAACTCCCGTAAATATTTATGGATTTTCTTGAAAGTGATATATGTTGATTCAAGTTCACTATCGAATGTTCCCTATTGAAAATGGAGTTTATACCTCTACTGGTTTGCATACAGGGACCCCCGAAAATATTTCAAAGCATTGTGTTCTATGAGAGGCATTTCTATAAACCATATTTTCATACCCTTACTGTACAAAAATCTGAATGAAATTGAAATATGTTATACAAGTTCACTATCGGATGTTTCCTGTATAAAATTAAGCAAATACTACCACTGATTTGTGTACAGGGTCACACAAAAGTATTCCAAAGCGTTGCGTTTTATGAGAGATATTTCTATAAACTAAATTTTAATAACTTTACTTTGCACGAAGATTTATGAAATTGAAATGTGTTATTTATAAGCACAAAAGAAAATGCTTTGCATAGAATATAGCATGATTAGCATTAGATTTACAGGGTGACACAAATATATTGTTATATAAAGGGTATTAATAAATATTTGCTAAAAGTGTATTTCGTTCACATTAAGCGTTTTTAACAATTTCTAACATTTTTAACACGTCCCAACAAGGTTGAAAAGTGTTAATGACTTCGGTTTGTATGCCTCTCTGTCCGTCTGTCTGCCTCTCAGCGCTCTAATTCCCGTAAATATTTGTGGAATTTCTTGAAACTAATATATGTTATTCAAGTTCACTATCGGATGTTCCTTTTTGAAAATGGAGTTTATACCTTTACTGGTTTGTATACAGGGTCACCCGAAAGTAGTTCAAATAATTGCGTTCTATGAGAGGTATTTCTATAAATCGTATTTTCATACTTTTACTGTACACATATCTTAATGAAATTGAAATATGTTATTCCAGTTCACTATCGGATGTTCCCTGTTGAAAATGGAGTTTATTCCTCTACTGGTTTGTGTACAGGGGCACCCGAAAGTATTTCAAAGTATTGTGTTCTATGAGATGTATTTCTATAAATCATATTTTCATAACTTTACTGTACACATTTCTTAAAGAGATTGAAATATGTTATTCAAGTTCACTACTGGATTTTTCCTGTATAAAATGGATTAAATACCAACTCTGTTTTATATACAAGGACACTCAAAAATATTTTAAAGCATTGCGTTCTATGAGAGATATTTCTATAAATCAAATTTTAATAACTTTACTTTCCACGAAGTTTTAGGAAATTGAAATTTGTTATTTATATGCACAAAAGAATGATTTACATAGAATATAGAATGAGTAGCATTAGATTTACAGGGTGACGAAAAAATATTCTGTTATATTAAGAGCTATTATTAAAAATTTGCTAGAATTGTACTTTCGTTTACTATAAGCGTTTTTAACACTTAATAACATTTCTTTAAGTGTGAATATGAGTCAATTTGTGTATCTGTCCCTCTGTCCGCGCTCTAACTCCCCAATATATTTATGGAATTTTTTGAAACTGATATATGTTATTCAAGTTCACTATCGGATGTTTCCTATTCAAAATGAAGTTTATACGTCTACTGGTTTTTGTACAGGGACACTCGAAAATATTTCAAAGAATTGTGTTTTATGAGAGGTATTTCTATAAACCATATTTTCATACATTTACTGTAAAATATCTTCATGAAATTAAAATATGTTATTCTAGTTCCCTATTGGATGTTTCCTATATAAAATAGATTACATTCCACCACTAGTTTATGTACAGGGATACTCAAAAGTTCTCCAAAGCTTTGCGTTCTTTTAGAGATATTTCTATAAATCAAATTTTAATGACTTTACTTTCCACGAAGTTTTAGGAAATTGAAATATGTTATTTATATGCACAAAAGAATGCTTTGCATAGAATATAGCATGGTTACCATTAGATTTACAGGGTGACACAAAAAAATTCAGTTATATTAAGAGCTATATATAAAAAAATGCTAGAATTGTACGTTCGTTTACATTAGGCGTTTTTGTCACTTTCTATCATTTTTTTAGTGTGAATATAATTTCAATTTGTGTATTTGTCTAACTGTTCTTCTGTACGTTTGGCTGTTTTTCTGCGCTCTAATTTCCGTAAATATTTATGGAATTTCTTTAAACGGATATATTTTATTGAAGTTCACTATCGGATGATCCCTATTGAAAATGCAATGGATACCTCTTCTGGTTTGTGTACAGGGACACCCAAAATTCTTCGAAAGCATTGTGTTCGATGAGAGGAGTTTCTATAAATCATATTTTAATACCTTTAATGCATAGAAACTTTAATGAAATTTTAATGTTATTCAATGCAAAGTAGAGTACATTTCTAACTGGTTTGTGTACCGGGGCACTTGAAAGTACTCCAACGCATTGTGTTGTATGAGAGTTATTTTTTTAAACCAAATTTTAATAATTTTATCTTCCACAAAGCTTAATGGAATTGAAATATATTATTCGTATGCACAAAAGAGTGTGCTTTCTATGTAATATAGTATGGTTAGCATTAGATTTACAGGGCCACACAATAATAATCAGTTACAATAAGAGGTATTTATAAAAATTTACTGGAATTGCACTTTTGTTTTCATGAGCGTTTTAACACTTTCTTATAATTTTAGTGGGAATATGATTTCAATATGTGCATCTTTCTGTCCGATTGTCTACCTTTCTATCTGTTTGTCTCCGGCTTCTATCATTCGTGAATATTTTGAGAATTTTATAAAAATGATACACTCAAGTTCCCTATGGAATGTTCCCTATTTAAAATGTTATTAATAGGTCCTGTACAACTAGTTTGTTTACAGGGACAACAACAACAATAATAAAAAAAAAGCCAATGTATTACGTTTTAGGACAGAATTTTTTAAAAGTTATACTTAAAAAACTTTCTACTACAAATATTTTAAAATCATTGACATGTATTATTAATATTCTAAAATATTGTTTTTATAGAATATGATATGATTAACTTTCAGATTTACAGGGCTACAGTAAAATATTCAGAGACTTTAAAAGCTGTAATTATAATCTAACGGCTGCATTTTCTTTTGCGTTAAGCCTTTCAGACACTTTCCAAAATGCCTAAGAGTAATTTTAAATCAATTAGTCTATCTGTATGTTTTTCTGTCCTTCTGTCTGTTGTGCGATAACGTAGGCAAAGAATATTAATAGTTATTCGATACAACAATTGCATACAGTTGGAAAGTGTTACTAATCAATGCGTACTGCATGATTTTTCTATCTCGTTTTTTTTTTTTTTTTTAAATGAATGATGGGATTGCGGACATATTCAAAGATTTTACGGATTTTTTTTAACACTGTCCAACAAGGTTGAAAAGTGTTAATGACTTCGGTTTGTCTGTCTGTCTGTCCGCGCTCTAACTCCCATAAATATTTATGGAATATTTTGAAACTGATATATGTTAATCAAGTTCACGATCGCATGTTCCCTATTGAAAATGGAGCTTATACCTCTACTGGTTTGTGTACAGGCACCCCCGAAAACATTTCAAAGCGTGTTCTATGAGAGGCATTTATATAAATCGTATTTTCATACCCTTACTGAACACAAATCTTAATGAAATTGAATTATGTTATTCAAGTTCACTATCGGATGTTTCCTGTATAAAATGGAGTAAATACCACCACTGATTTGTGTACTGGGACACACAAAAGTGTTTCAAAGCATTGTATTCTATGAGAGGCATTTCTATAAACCAAATTTTCATACCTTTACTGTACAAAAATCTTAATAAAATTGAAATATGATATTCAAGTTCACTATCGGATGTTCCCTATTGAAAATAGATTTATACCTTTAATGGTTCGTATACAGGGACACCAAAAGCAATGTGTTCTATGAGAGGAATTTCTATAAATAATATTTTCATACCTTTACTGTACACATATCTTAATGAAATTATGGGATGTTTCCTGTATAAAATGGATTAAATACCACCACTGATTTATATACAGGGGCACCCGAAAGTATTTCAAAGCATTGTTCTATGAGAGGTAGTTATATAAATCATATTTTTATGCCTTTACTGTACACGTATCTTAATGAAATTGAAATATGATGTTCAAGCTCACTATTGGATGTTTCCTGTATAAAATGAAGCAAATACTACCACTGATTTATATACAAGGACACTCAAAAGTATTCTAAAGCATAGCGTTCTATGAGATATATTTCTATAAATCAAATTTTAATAACTTTATTTTCCACGAAGTTTTAGAAAATTGAAATATGTTATTTATATACACAAAAGAATGTTTTACATAGAATATAGCATGATTAGCATTAGATTTTCAGGGTGACTCAAAAATATTTTGTTATATTAAGAGCTATTAATAAAAAATTGATAGAATTCTACTTTAATTTACATTAAGAGTTTTAACATTTTCTAACATTTTTTTAAGTGAGAATATGCTATCAATTTATGTATCTGGCCTTCTGTCTGCCTGCGCTCTAACTCCCGTAAATATTTATGGAATTTTTTTAAACTGATATATGTTATTCAAGTTCACTATCGGATGTTGCCTATTGAAAATCGAGTTTATACCTCTACTGATTTGTGTACAGGGTCACCCGAAAGTATTTCAAAGAATTGTGTTCTATGAGAGTTATTTCTATAAACCATATTTTCATACCTTTACTGTATAATATCTTCATGAAATTGAAATATGTTATTCAAGTTCACTATTGGATGTTTCCTATATGAAATAGATTACATACCACCACTAGTTTAAGTATAGGGACACTCAAAATTACTCCAAAGGATTGCGTTCTTTGTGAGATATTTTTATAAATCAAATTTCAATAACTTTACTTTCCACGAAGTTTTAGGAAATTGAAATATGTTATTTATAGGCACAAAAGAATGCTTTGCATAGAATGTAGCATGGTTACCATTAGATTTACAGGATGACACAAAAAAATTCAGTTATATTAAGAGCTATATATAAAAAAATGCTAGAATTGTACTTTCGTTTACATTAAGCGTTTTTGACACTTTCTATCATTTTTTTAGTGTGAATATAATTTCAATTTGTGTATTTGTCTGACTGTTCTTCTGTACGTCTGGCTGTTTTTCTGCGCTCTAATTTCCGTAAATATTTATGGAAATTCTTTAGACCGATATATTTTATTGAATTTCACTATCGGATGTTCCCTATTGAAAAGAGAATGAATACCTCTTCTGGTTGCGCCTGTGGGCGTTTTTCTCATAAGTTACAATTTTTCAAAACAAAATTTTCCGTATTCACATTTATATTACAAATGGATATCCATTATAATCATACTCTCACATTATATATATAATCATATATATATAATCATTATATATATAATCATTATATATATAATCATTATATATATACATATATTGATACATATAATCATTATATATATAATCATATACATAATCATACTCTCTCATATTCATGTGAAGATGAAAGTATTTGCATCCATAGTATACTGGTTGTACAAATATGAATATTGTGTATATTTTTTAGAAACAAATAACATATAAATTGCAAAAGAAACGCCCACTGGTGGAGTTTCATATTTTCAAATGGCGTGAATCTATGTCAGCGGTCGCGAAAGTGTTAAGAAACACAGTACAGCCTATAGTAATCGGATGCAGGCAATCCCTGGTAAACCAATCACTATATATGACGTGGCTGATAATGTTGGCAAGTCCTATCCGTCGGCCTTTACTCCTGTAAACATTCTATCAGGCTTTTGTGTATCCGGCATATGGCCAATGAATAAAAACACATTTACTGAGTGTGAATATTTAAGTTCAAGTGTGACTGAAGGACAAGATCCCTCCATAAATTTAAAAAAAAAAAAAAAAAAAGATTTTCCAGGTAGAAAGTGAACCAATAATGATAGAACTGGATGTCTCTGTTTCGTGTCCTGATGAAACTTCGAAACCTTTAACATCTAACATTTTTTCGTGTGTTATGCTTTTATAGGTACGAACCTAAACAAAACCGTTACCTAAAGCAAAACCTCCCACATCAAAGAAAAAATGTGACCGAAAACCAGAGAGATCCAGAAATCCAAGAGACACTCCAGAAAAGAAAAAATGAAGAAAAAAAAACATTCTGTTAGAATATCCCAAAGAAAAAAAAAGTGAAAAATGTCGTGTTTCAAATTAAGGAAACAGCATAATTATTATATGATAAATAAATATATTACTTAATATTGTTTCTTTTATAAAATACGTGTTTATATGCTTATTTTCTATTCATTACAAAGTGAAGTCTAAATTTGAGAGAATGGCCCTTGGTACAATGAAGGTGTTGTAGTACCTAGGGTGACGTGTGAGGTTTTTTTTTAAACCTTCTATTTGTCGGAATTTATTATTTTAGGTATTTATATTAATCCCTATTGGAAGTAATTAGTCCTAAAGATATGTATGTACATATCAGTTTGATAATTTTAACCCCTTGGGTACGGATTTATTTGAGAAAATATTTGCATATGGAACGGATATAATTTTTGGTTGCTTGGAGTAGTATGTAAAAGCAGTACATTTTAAGTAAGAATTTATTTATTTCTAAAATATTGGTGACATATGTAGTATTAAGATGTCTTCAAGTAATTAGAATTGCAAAACAAAAATAATAATCTGGTGTGTCACTCACACGACTTTCTCTTACCTTGAAATTTAATACAATAAATACAGGTTGCAGATTAATAGGTAAGATAACGAGTACTGTTATGTAAACCTATGTTAAACAATTCATATTAGGCTTCTGAAGAGTTTTATATGATAATTAGTTCAGTGTGAGGGGGGCTACCGCCACCCTCAACCCCCCGTTTCGTTAATGCACCTACATTTATATAGAATTTAATTCGGTTATTAAAAAATAAGTCTGTTTTTAAAAAATTATTATTTTAAAAAATTATCTTTCATCATAATGCAGACGATTTCCATATTAGAGAAGTAGTATAACATAGAATATCCAAAAAAAGTCCCATTTTATTCTCAAAATTAAAAAAAAAAAAAAAAAAAAAAGTACGATTTTTTTTCTAAGTTTTTTTTTCGTTAAAAGTAAAAAAAATCGATAACTTTGTTTTAAATTATCGCAGATCGATGGTTCAACCATTTGTTTTAAAGGTATTGGCGAGCTCTTTTGAAAGATACCCATCATGAAAATTTACTCCCCTCGAGGAGGGACTTCCCCCCCAGGGGGGGAGGCAAGGCTCCTACATACACAAAAAAAAATTTCCCAGCTCACTATCTCTATTACAATATATATATATATATTCCATTCATTTGGTTTGGTGCAGTCTATAGACGTTAAACTCTACTTTCCTGCAATTTCCCCCATAGACGTAATGTATTAGAATTCTCTTGATTGTCCCTGTACACAAGCCATTAGCTTAATCTTAACGAAAAGCTTACTGTAGCATCCCTATATGATACACATTTAGAATACCAAGTTTGAACTTTCTGCCATAATTTGTTTTTGAGATATGCTGATAACAGTCAGACACACAGACAGACACACAGACATACACACAGACCATTTGGTAAAAACGTGATTTTCGTATTCAGGGGACCTCAAAACGTGTAAATATAACAAAATCTCGCGTTCGAAAATTTGACCCAAAAACAATACTTTCTCTAGCTTATGGGTAAGAGAAAGTAAAAAACAAAAAAAGTGAATGACGTGTCTCAGACGTCAAATGTACCCAAGGGGTTAAATAGGTCAAGGGCTCTGTTTTTGGGCATTGAGAAAAAGCGGCCCTAGGTACACGGGTCTCCCTTATATATATATTATCTACTTACTGAAAAACCAGCATTCAGTCATATTAACCTTAATTGTTGTTTTTTCTGCAAAATTAAATTTTCTTGATTTCAAGCTAAAACTGGTTGGCATAGATGGACTCTAAACAGATCTCTTTCATGTATATGTTCTCATATATTTCTAGTGCAAAACATATTATAATCATGTTAAGAGAAATGAATTTGACCAAACTCTTGACACAGTGACAGAATGAAATCCCCGCCTAATAGGCTACCCATCATTCTGATCGATATATTTATCTTACTTAATTCTATTAATTTATTTTATTGGAGCCAATTTCATAGTTCAGTTTTCGTGCTACTCTTTCCAATGAAACAGCTCCCAAAATGCATATTTATATGGAATATCTGCAATTTTGCCATGTTGATAAATTCTTAAATTTCGAATAACTTACGAAATTTTCTGATTAGAATATTTATAGTCAATTATGTTAAAACAAGAATCATAAATGCTATTTTGAAGTTCTCTGATGTATTTATGATTCTCAAAATAGACGTTTATGCTCAATTTCGTCCTATTCTGCCATGTAAAGTAAATCGTAAATTCCAAATAACTTACGAAACTTTGAAATTAAAAAATTCATAGTCAGGGATGTTCATGCCAGTATCCAAAATGATATTTTAAAAGTGTTCAGACATCTTTACGATGAAAATATCCCTCAAAATGGACGTTTACATGAAATTTTGCCCTGTTCTGCCATATTATGTAAATCGTAAATTTCCAATAACTTACAAAACTTTTAAATTGAAAAATTCATAGTCAAGGATGTTTATACCAGTATGTTATATAATATTTTAAAAGTAGTCTGATAATTTACGATGAAAATTCTCAAAAGTGACATTTATGCCAAATTTTACAGTATTCTGCCATGTTAAGAAATTCGTAAATTTCGAATAATTTGCGAAATTTTCAAAGTAGCATGTTTGTAGTTAATGATGCTCCTCCCGGCATGAAACCTGATATTTAAAAGCTGATCTTACATCTTTACGATAAAATATTTCTTTTCATGCACGTTTAAGTAAAATTTTGCCCTATTCTGCCATGTCATGAAAATCGTAAATTTCGAATAACTTCTGAAGTTTTTTTTAATTAGAATACTGAAAATGAATAGTGTTCTTGCCAGTCATAAGTAATATTTTAAAACTAGTCCGACTTCTCTGCCATCTTTAGTTCGTGATATATCGTGTACACATTCTAACATACTAATGGACTAACAAACTAACAGACGCCCTACAGATAGACATGATGCCAATTTTGATATTTTTTTGATTCCTCAGACCCGAAAACGTGTAAAAAAGTCAAAAAACTGAGGTCGAAAATTTTCAAGATTACCTAAGTTCCCCGTACCTATAGTATGATGGGGAACTAAAAAATTCTAAAAATTAAAAAATGTATACATATATTGTTCATACACTTTATTTTATACAATTAAAAAAAAAAAAAGCACTTTTTTTCTTGCCGTTTTCTTGAAATTTACGAGATTGTTAAGGGGATAAATTAAATGGCGTTAAATTATTCATATGATATGGAAAAAAGTACTGAAACTCGCTATTGATTTTCTCTTTTGTTTATTTAACGACTTCTCTCACTTTACTTTATCTACACAACAGTTAACTGCTTAATGTTCGAAAAGTCGAGTAGAGTCACACCAGATTTTTTCACATATACTCTATGCCAGTGGTCGGCAACCTGCGGCTCGCGAGCCACGCGCAGATTTTTCGCTCCTTGAGATTTTAGCAAATGTCGACTTAGGAATACTCTAATTATGTTAATAAGAATGAATGAGCCAATATAAATTAGGTTAAAAATTTTTGGCTCCCAAAAGTTAATCGTTGTATTGTCGACATTTGGCTTTGTTCAAAAATGAGGTTGCCGACCACTGCTCTATGCAAATAAAGTGTTGTGCAAGCCCCTTAAAAAATGATGAAAATGGGTTAAAAAAAAAGGAAAGTGGCCTGTTTTTACAGTTTAAAAATTAATAAAAGCAAATCCCATTTTTAACTTTCTAATTATAAAATATTAGTTTCACTTTTTTATCCTTATTTAACCTGTTAGTAGTCGCATATCGGTCTTTTTGCCGTCCTTCGCTTATAAATTCCTCCTGCAGATCACCCCTTAAAAATAAAGTGGGGAAATTCTGTGTACCTGACCTTGGGTGGATGTTCTCTAACATAGCATGTTTTCAAGTCTATCCTGCTATTTTTTGAGCAGTTAAAAACATTTTACTTCTCAAATCGGTCTATTTGACCGCGACGCGACCATTAACGTTGATTCATTTCTTTCCCCATTTCCGGTTTTTCAGACAGGTTAAACTTTTGCGGGAAAAACTTCGCGTGAATTAAAGGCACTTTATCTTTCTCTACTTGCTATCTTTCGGCTTTCCCCAACACTAAACAGCGGCGGCAAAAAGACCGACACGCGATCACTAACGTTATAAAAAATGACGCGACTACTCTAGGTTAAGAGTTTTTTTCGAAGAGTTCTGAAAATATCAGGATTTTCAGCTAATCTTTATATGTATAAGATTGGCTATTAAATACTAAAATAAATTTCTCATTCAAAAGAGGCTGCAGCACCGTCATTTCCCTTTCAATTTTTTTTATTCTGTACTCAGGGTATAATAATAAATACTGATGTGCACTTGCAGTAATTGCCACGCTATTTAAAGCCTTGGATTTCTTTTGTATAATCTTAAAAGTAATTTATTATTTACTGTGTACCACTTTCTGCAGAAACTAAGACATTGAGTATCATAATAATATATTTTTATTTTCAAGTTAAAATCATTGTAACAATTTAAGAACTTCAATATATTTCCTTGCAAACACCATATATTTTTTTTTTTATATATATACGAAACAAAGTGAATGATGAGGGTCCACGAAAATCATACCTCCACTCTTTGTATCTTAAGAAGGTGTCGGTAATCCTGAAACCTGTGAAGTATGTGTTCAAGATTTGTAAGTTGAAAGAAAAAAAAAAAAAATTATTAACACTGGCGGCAACTTTGGGACAAGTTTGAAAATTCAAAATAGAAAATGAGGAAGGAATCGCTTGTTAGCTCTATGGAATAATCTGCTGAGACAAAGATTTTGTCAAAATATCCTAATATTCCTGTTTTTCCTAATATTCAGTTTTAAGAATAAAATAGATTAAATTATCGTATAAAAAAATACTCTCCTTTTTTCTTCCCGTTGTATTTCGAGAATACCTTGGAAGTTCTAAAAGATGTTGAACAGTTCTTAATTAGTTAAAGAGGAATTCTGTCTGATTTAAAGAATTTAGAACTGGGGGAAATAGGATAAATTCCGGGAACGCAACTTCGAAATTTTAAACGGGGAAGAGTTCTTTGTTAGCTCGTTTAAAATACCTTTTCAAGACAAACTTTTTTTAAAATGTGTCTTTTCTTGTAATTTATTTTCAGAAAATTATATCTCATTAAATATTATATTTCTAGTACACGACTGAATGTTTGAAAATTATAAAAAGATTTATTCCATCAATCTAAGGTCAATATTATTCGATTTTTAACAAATTGCAGTTGAAAAGACGTTAGTGGAAACCTAAGCGAGCAAACTTTTTGAAATGTCAAATGGGATGATGATTGCTAGATCGTTCTAAAATCCTCTTAGACTCATATTAGATATACTCATTCTTTAGTGTCCAAAAACTCTGAAGTTTTACCTAAATATGGGAGTAAGATGGAACTTACTTTATTTATTTATATTATCATTCATAAGCTTCTTTCAAAAGCCACATTTTTTTTTTTTTTTTTTTTATCTAGCGAATTGCACCTTAGATTCATTGAATTCCTTTTTATAGTTTTGAAAGAAATTTCGAAATCGAAAATTAACGGGGTATATTTGCCATATAGTTAATCAGATACAAAAAAAAAATAAACAAATATATATATATATATATATATATATATATATGGCAAGACAAAACACATTAAAAAAAAATGTGTTGTGAGAAGACATTTTCAATTAGCTAGGGGGGGGGGGGGATAGACACCTTTCCGTTAAAAATTTAAAAATTACTTTCCTGGATGACCAGACTTCCCCTTGCTCCATTAGTTTAAATTCAAGTACAGTTACCTCAAAGTGATTAAGCACATCTTTTTACAGTTGTCAGCGATTTATATGGAGCTTTAATGACATAAAGGAATAGCGGAAGGATTTAAAACGAAACTTTTAATCCGTCATAATATTTAAATAAAGTACAGAGTAACAAAACTTTTCTTCAAAAAATATTTTTCTCGAAAAGAATATTTCTTCGTGCTAACAAGATATCTCGTCCCATTTGAAATTTTAATTTTGCTCCATAGCATCTCCCATACTTTTTTTTATTAAATGAAACATTATGCAAGTTGATAGAATTTGTTTTAAATTTCAACGTGTTTCAGAGATACAGGTGTCAGGGTGTGTCATTTGACAAACCTTCTTAATCGAATAATAATGTATGTATATTTTATGTTATGGAATGCATTGTAAAAGTGCACTTAAAAAAAAATTCGTTCATTAATTGGAATTTTCATATTTTTTTTTTTTTTTTTTTTTTTTTTTTTTTTTTTTTTTGTATGTCTCTGATCACGAGGTACAAATGTTCTGTTCAACGAAAATTGCACGGTTAGATTGATACGTTCCGCATTAGTAGATCTACTAATCAGGAGCCTCAACACTCTATTTGTATAAATTATTTATCAGCATTTAAAAATTTTTACTTTATTCTCTATATAATAACTTAATAACATAATAAATATATCAGTGAGAATAGCGCGCGTTTGAACCTTCGTTTATTATTTGACTTTTTAAACCCACTATAACTAGAGCACTACTGTAAATATACACAAAAAGTCCAGTCAATTTCAATAGAGGTAACTCACTGATAGTTTAGAAATACACTAATAGATCTTCAAATCAAGAGGCCTCTAACTGCGTTTGTATTTCGCATTAGTGAGTAGTTAATTTTTGTTTATATACAAACACTGTCCAGTTATATTAATGCGACCACCTTTCAAAAGCCAGAGTAATCACCTTTCAATGATCAGACCGTTGCGAGAGGTGCAGGATAAGAATCAGTGAGCCTCTGGGAAGTACCCACAGGGATGTGGAGGCATGTAGACTCCAGTGTCGGGGCAAGCTGCGCCAGATTTCGGAGTTGGGGATCCAGGGCGCGAACTACTCAATTGACGTGGTCTCAAAGATTTTCGTTTGTGTTTTACTCCAGAGAATTTTGGAGAACAGCAGAATAAGGTAAAATAATCCTGATATTCTTCGAATTAAATTAGTGTTATATTCAGAGTGTCATATTAAATCTATAGAAACGTTAGCTAGTATTGTGTTTTTTAATGGTTTATAAGGTTAAGATTTTGGCTTCGTGTCTTTTCCGAACATGACATCTCCTCTTATATTAGTCTTCTAAGGTTTGATCCTACGCTGCACGATACCCTCCGCAGAAGATAGAAACTGGAATGTCATGTCTCTAAACCACTCCAGTGGTAAATTTCAGACCGTCAGTTGCCCAATACTATGTTTAACACTCTGAACTGTGTGACATGTCACGTTGTCTTGCTGGTAGATGCCATCGCGCTGACGAAAAATAATTTACATGTAGGAGTTGACATAATCTGCAAGGATAGGCAACGCCTATCTACGCAAGTCTACGGCAACGTCCATCTGTCGTATGGAGCATAAAACGAGATTCATCTGAAAAAGCTACCTGTCGCCACTCAGTGGACGTCCAGTTGAAGTACTGGCGTTAAGGGCCCTCTTCACTCACCGCCGCCAGAAGCCAAAACCAATGCTATTCTATGGGAAATTTTTCTTTACAAATAACTTATTAACTAATACATATTTTTAAATTCTGTTTTCACATTCAGAAAATTCCCAACTGTTAAATTGACGGACCTTTTTTAAAAATGTATTTTTTTAATTTTTATTATTTTATTTCGAAATTGCAAAATGAAAAAATTTCACATATTGAAAATTCGTATTTTGCAGCTTCAAAATAAAATATAAAAAAATAAATAAAATAATTTTTTAGAAAAGGTGCGTCAATTTTACAGCCGGGAATTTTCAGAATGTGAAAACAGAATTTAAAAATATGTATTAGTTAATAAGTTATTTGTAAAGAAAACTTTCCCATAGAATAGCATTACTTTCGGCTTCCGGCGGCGGTGAGTGAAGAGGGCCCTTAAGTACGAGTCCAAGTACTGGTAATTTTAACTTTCGTCACCGATGGGCTGAAATCAACGTAGGTGCTTTAACCAGAGGCCTGCTGCAGAGGCCCATATGCAGCAACATTCTCTGAAATATCGTTGAGAAGAGTCGCTCTGTTCATCAGGTTGGTCAGTTTGCAAATAGATCAGTAATCTATTTATCTAAAATATCCGCAACCGTCATTCGCCACTGTCATTTATGGTACTATCATTAATGTTCACCTCATTTTTCACGGCGTTATTTTTTTTATTTATTTTTTTTTTTTAAATCGTGTACGTACAGTGTACTTTTACAACAGCAGCACGTGAACAGTTAAAAATATTAACATTTTGGAAACTCTTCAACCATTGTCCCGGATGCCAGTGGTCGTTCCCTTTTGGCTTTTAGATAAATCGCACCATTTCTGCATTACACCAAAGATTTCAATGTTTGAAGTTGCCCCCTCCGACATTTTTAATAAACTCTCTATGATTGTGTTGCCACATTCCTTCTATGATTGGCTATTTCAGGTTGACGAATTCCAAAGAAAATTCGAACACATGGGCCTTAGCGCCTGGGAGAAGAGGTGATTTGTGAGTTTTGAGAAGAAATAAGCTAAGAATTAGATATTTGTTTAAATTATTAATTCAATTTCATCACTAGATAATTAAAAAGTTTCAACCGCTTCAAAACTGAGTAAAATGGGGTTAAAAACAGGGTATCTCACAGTTAGAAAATTGCTCGAGTTTCTTTAACCTGTTAGTAGTCCCTAGTTGGTCGTTTCGCCGACTATTTCTTCAGTGTTTATTCAATAGCCACCAAAAATGTTTAGAAGTGGCATTTGATATACATGAAAGGCGAATCGACTCGAATAATCGTCGATTATGTGCATCAAATGCCACTTCTAAAAATTTTCTGTGGCTATTGAATAAACACTAAAGGGATGGGCAGCGAATCGACCAACTAGCGACTACTAACGGGTTAATTAAGCTTTTTTTTTTTTTGTCCTTTATGCAATCACATTTTTATTTATTTTTTCAGATGAGTATGGACGGTACTATGTATTTCAGCAAGTCTGTATAACAAAACAGCATATTATTTAGAAAGTGCCTGATTTATAAGAAGAGTAAAAAGAAAAATTCACTGCATATATAAACGCTGTGCTAGTCATCTATTTCTTTTGTTTTGTTTTTTTTTACTATATCAGCGAGAATACTCGTTGATTGAAATTGCCAAATTGGCGAAGTGTTCGAGTCAAGGTAAGAAGCATGAATGAATAGCATGGCCGTATGGTGCTCTGTATATATTTATAATTATTTAATTATAACTCATTTAAGTATATCCTTATTTAATTCCTGCTAATAAAAGTACACTTAACCCTTTTCGACCAAGGCCGCACGATCGTGCGGGTTAGACATCCTTATACATTTTTGCATCTGGAACATCTATATGTAATAAAATTCGGACATGAACGATCGCGATAGTTCACGGAAAGTGTAAAATACCTTTTTCAATCAACAGATGGTGATTGTAGTTCATGTTTTTCTTCCAACCGGCAAGTTTAGCTTTGTTTACATGCACAAGGAATACAGTTAACCTTTTTATCTATCGTAAAAAGGTAATTATCAATAAATTTCTGATTGCTTCGATACAAATTTTTAGTTCAATGTGTAAATAACTGTAAAATAATAAAAAATATAAATTATGCAAAATTTATGTTGTTCATAGGACTTACATTTTCCTCAACCGTACGATCGTGCGATTTGGACGTTACGCGACAAGGAAAAAAAAAATCCCAAAAATAAAATGGATCTTTTAAATTTTAAATTAGAGGTAGCAGAAGCTTTAGTAGTATCTCCACATTCTAACAGAAGCATTATAAATGATGGTAATGTTGGTGATGCTGTAATTCCTCCTGTAAAAGGATCCATGTATGGACACTTCCCACGTGTTGATGATATTTTGAGACCTTGAAAATGCAGATTTGAAAACTGCAAAAGCAATTCAAAAACGCGGTGTGAGAAATACAACGTGTACTTACGTTTATCAAAAACGATAACAAGTCTTAAAGATTTCTTATTTTAAGTAATTATCAGTCAACAAAAGAATAGTATGTCAATGAATTTCATTATTTGTAACAATTTGTGTTCAATATAGTTTGCTTCTTCTATCAATGTAAAGCCAGTGTATAACTCTTTAAAATTTACAGGTGATGATTTCACAGAAAAAGCCCAACTCGCACAATCGTGCGGGTACCCTCTTCGTTAGGGAGGAGAAGCAAAAATTTTTTAATTATTTTTTTCACTGTCATAGGGATCAGTATAGAGTAAAAAAAAAAAACCTGAAAAATACAATATTTTAAGGTAAAAAAGTGTCGGAAAGGGATAAATCTTAGTAATCTAACAAAATTTCCCATGACAATTCTTTCAAAATTGGATTACGGTCCTCAACCACTGATCACCATCAAGTGACTTATGAGGAGAGGTCACGAAATGGAAAATTTAGATCGGGACGAAATTGTGCAGGATTGTTGTATACAAAGAAGATAACAACATATTAAAGCAGTAGGAACCACTAGCCACAGAAATTCGAGAAAAAAAGCATTTAAATTTCAGTAATCATTAAATAAAAGTTATTTCTCAACGTAAACAACGTTCCAGTGGCGTGGTCAGCACAATAAAGGTTGTCACGCGGACGGCTTGAGTTCAATGCTACTGGCGGGAGTGTTTTTTTCCGCTTTTATTTATTTAATAGAAACTTTTTATTTTACTGTTACTTTCTCTTATAATTCAATTGAAAATGTGAAAATTTTAATAAATAATAATTACCTTTTTTTTCTTAAAAAAAAAAAAAAAAAAAAGCAGGTTTTAAAATTTTAACTTAAAAAAATAAATTTGAGCTTTGCTTTAATTATAAAATAAAGTAAAAATAAAAGGAACCTTTATTTTAAAATATATATACATATATATTTATTTATCTAAGCATTTCATTTTATTTTTACTTTATTTTATAATTAAAACAAGCTAATTTTTTTTTTAAGTTATAGAAAATAGTAAATATTACATACATGAAATTATAACTATATAACGTACATATTTTTTAAATCACAAAAATTCAATAATTGTTGTTAATTAAATTTTTTAAATTTCAGGTTTAATTATTCAAAAAATTAAATTTAACAATCATTATGATCGTTCAACTGCAGCTTTAATAGCAAAATAAGTAAATTGATGAAATAATCAAATAAAAATAAATAAAATAAATATACAAACAAAACCCTGAATAACAAATATAAAAATAAAGAAAAAAATAGGCCATAAAAATAGACCATGAAAATAAAATAAAAAATAAACAGAAGTTTAAAACTACCTGTGTGTTTAAATCTTGGTCTAAACTTGCTGATATGGTTTTTATATGTATGAATTGCTTAACCGTTTTGAAGTTGTTAACATTAGAGAGCAGCTGAAATTTTCTTTCGTGCACAAAAGGATAAAAAAAAAAACAGATTGTCGAAGAAAAACGTATGTTGATTAATATTTAAACTCTACATTTAACGATGATGCATATTTCAGGTATTTGTTTGCCTGTGATTTAATTTAATATAATCGGAATCCCGTATTATATTTTTTCAAGAAGCTGTAATGATTGGAGAAGTAATTAGTTAATTTGTTCGGGCCGTAATTATATGTACAATTAAAATCATTATTTCTCTGTAATATATATATATATATATATATATATATATATATCTGAAATTTAAAAAAAAAAAAAAAAAAAAAAAAAAGAGTTTTAAATACACGTAAAATGAAATAAAATGTTTAGATTTTTAAAAATGTCTGCTTTATCTATATATTAATTTGAAACATGTTTTTGTCTGTCTCCACTATATTGAGAGAACTACTTGGTGTAAAAATTTGGTTGAGGTGTCTAAAGAAAGGTCTTGGTCTGTAGATGTGCTATGAGAAGAGAAAAATAAAAAAAAGTCGAATGTTTCCCCCCCCCCCCCCAAGAGGAAACGGGTGGGAAACCGTTTCCCACCCGTTTCGGGTTAAAAACACGTTTACGAGTTTAACTAAGCTGCAAATTACTTTACGGTGAAGAAATTGTATATATGGGGACTAGAGTCGAATACTAAAAAATCACTTTCTGCGAATTTGGAATTTTCGATTTTAAAGGGGGGAAAAAAAGGGAAAAAGTAGATTTGGAGGGGAGGGGGGAAATTAGTTTGAGAGGGAAATCCGTTCTAGACCCACGCATGCAGCACCTCATTTTAAAGGTCTGGAAATTTCATGTCGAATGGGGATGTTTGTATACAATATAGGGCGCCCTCTGGTGGTGAAAAATGGAACTAGGTGATTTTGCAGTAGGTCCAATCATGTTACACCTTATTTTAAAGGTCTTGGTATTTCCTGACCGTTTTTGATGTTCGTACATAACACACTGTGCCCCCTGGTGGTGGAAAGTGCAACTAAAGGATTTTGCAGTTGACACCACCATGTGACACCTTATTTGAAAGGTCTTGGAAATTCAAGACGATTGGTGATAAAGGTCTTAAAATTTCATGTTGATTGGGAATGTTTGTATACAATATAGTGCGCCCCCTGGTGGTTAAATATGGAACTAGGTGATTTTACAGTAGACCCTATCATGTCACACCTTATTTTAAAGGTCTTGGTATTTCCTGACCGTTGGTGATGTTCGACCAGAACACACTGCGCCCCCTGGCGGTGGAAAGTGCAACTAAAGGATTTTGCGGTTGACACCACCAGTGACACCTTATTTGAAAAGTCTTGGAAAGTCAAGGCGATTGGTGATGTTCGTATACAAACATACTGCACCCCCTGGTTGAGGAAAGTTGATTTTGCAACGCGTGCGTAGCATGCATGCCTGCTATACAGTGCAGCAGCTACAGGCAGAGGTAACACGAGTCAGAGGTTCGCTCGGTTCAAGGTTCATTTTTGAGAATTTTTTCATGTTATTAGCGGCCTGTATATACGCTGCCGCAGGCACCGGGTCACGAGCCCGAGTTCCGTTCTGTCTGAGGTTTTTTTTTTTTTTTTGATTCTTTCATTAAAAAATAGAAATTCAAACAAAATCGAGTTAAAGATATAAAACCATACAAATTTCAGGTTCATTTAAGGTTATTATCATGGGTCCGGGTATTGCCGGGCGGGTTCGTTTGGTTCCAGGTTAATTTTTTGGAATTTTTTTATAGTATTAGCGGCCCGCGCATTCGCTGCCGCAGGCACCGGGGTCACAAGGCAGAGTTTCGTTCGGTTGTAGGTAATTGTTTTGTTGCAGCTGATTATTTTTTTCGTGATGCTTTCATTTAAAAACAGAAATTCAAACTAAATCGAGTTAAAGGGTATAAAATCATACAAATTTAAGGTTCATTTAAGGTATCATGGGCCCGGGCAACACCGGGCGGTTCGTTCGGTTCCAGGTTAGTTTTTGGTAATATTTTTATGTTATTAGCGGCCGGCGTATGCGCTGCCGCAGGCACCGGGGTCACAAGGCAGAGTTTCGTTCGGTTGAAGGTAATTTTTTTGTTACAGCTTATTATTTTTTTCGTGATGCTTTCATTTAAAAACAGAAATTCAAACTAAACGTCATTGTAACACAGTTTTAGAAGTTCACTTTTAATACTCCAGTTTCTGCCCGCGAGTTTGATTTACGATATATATTTTAAGGCTTTTGTTTAGAGTTCATTTATATGTGCATACCAGTTTAAATACACTGGTCAAAAAAATTAAAGGATCAGCCCGTTTTCTCTTTCTCTTCTTTTGCACATAATTTTTAAACAAATAAACATATGAACATAAAATTTGGATGGCCTGTTCATTATCATATTATTAACCGAATCTTATGTAATTTTAGCATAAGAATAATTTTTAAGCTAATAAATATTCAGTTTTCTCTCAAAAGTAAGCTTTAAAAAAAATGAAAAATTTCAATATTTTTAGGAAAGAACACTTAATGAAAAATGGTCATAAGGATGCCTTACAGATAGGTAAAGACGCACACGCGTTCCTATGTTAGATTACAACCAAATCTTTCTACCTGCATTCATTTTCTGTTTCTTCTTTTTTCTTCTTCTTTTCGCATGTGAATAACTTTTTAAAAAATATGCATACAAACATGAAAATTGGATAAGATGTTCATTATACAATTATTTTTCGACATCATTATTATTCTAGTGCTGAGTATAGTTTACAAATTAGTAATAATATATTTTTAAAAAGTTCGTTATAAAAGTAAAAGAAAAGTTAATACAAAAAGAAAAATCGAGATTTAGTTTAACATTTCAAGTTATGAGCGTCTTTACCTTTCTCTAATGCATCCTTAACACCACTTTTCATTATGTGTTCTTTCCTAAATTTGTTGAAATTTTTCATTTTTTCCAAAGCCTACTTTTGCGAGAAAAATGAATATTTATTAGCTTAAAAATTATTCTTATGCTAAAATTACATAAGATTCGGTTAATAATATGATAATGAACAGGCCATCCAAATTTTATGTTCATATGTTTATTTGTTTAAAAATTATGTGTAATAGAAGAGAAAGAGAAAACGGGCTGATCCTTTAATTTTTTTGACCAGTGTATATGTCGAATGTTAACCCAAAATTGTAATACATTTTACATGTTTGACTCTGACACCGTCAATCCATATCACTTTTGCTCGTTTGAGAAGGTGCAAGAAGGTAAAAGTTAACGCTTGTGATTTACCTGGAGAGAGGGTTAGGTTGTATGTTTTTAGTAGATAACTAAAGAGCGACAGTGCTTCTTGGGCTTGTTCTTCCAGATTCATTTTGCTTTTGTTCGAAAGAATAAGGGTGAAATCATTTGCATATGCATAGATTTGGAAGCCTTTCTTTTGCATTCAATTTCGGATGTTGTTAGCAATTAGGTTCCATAATATTGACCCTAGGCAAAAGCCTTGAGGTAACTTTGCCTTGAAGGCAAGAGCCTTCAGAGTATTTCTCAATCCATTTTTATTTGATCGAGAGTTGTTTGTGAAACTCGGGCCCCATTTTACGGAGATAGTTCTGTCTGCTAGATAGGTGCTATGACTTCAATGATTTTCCTTTGACATTTCAAGGAATGTAGTGTTTTGAGGATATTGGGCAATTCGATATTATCGAATGTCCCTTTAATGTCTAATGAGACTAGAGTATTGTAGAGAGTCTCTATGGAGAGAGATAAAAAATGAAAAAATTACCCTACGATGCATTCTCATAGTAGACATTTTCTTTATCGAACTGGGTGTGGGTAAAAACTCTAACATTTCTAAGTTGAATATCATGAACAAAACATTCACAGATATCGTTGATTTTGGTGATACACAATCCTTTATTTCAGCTGTATTTTTGAGCTCAGTACTTTAAACGTATTAAAAACACTTTTAAATGTTGAAGATAGTTAAAAAGAAGTTTTCAAACCAATCAGAAGCTGACTCGCTATTGAAGCCTCTCTTCTTGTAGGCATTCTAGAATAGTGAAGTTTCTGGTGCTGTAGCTAAGGGCGCAGGAAGACAGGATTTCGAAAGTGCCATTTCACAGGTTCTGCCCTACCTGAATCCAAATTGATTATTATTTATTAGGTTATTTATTTCAAAGTAATGGTTAAGTCTGGTTAATAATAATTTTTTCTAATACTTTTCGTAATGTAGGCAGGCAGGTCGTTTGGTCTGTAAGTTGTAGGTTCAGAAGGGTCTTCCCTTGCTATAGAAAGTACGATTATGCTGCTTCTCTAATGCGTAGTGTTTTTGGAAAGTATCTGAGTTGTAAACATTGGTTTGCCCATTTAAGAATACCTTTTTTGGAGGCATTTATTTGTTTGTTTAACAATTTTGAAATCAATTCCATCGTGACCAGACGCCTTCTTATCACCGAAATTGTTTAGAGCTGAGCGGATTTCCGTCTCCATGAAGGTTTTGTCCGCTGCACCTGGGAAGAACAGTGTTTAATAATATAATTCAATAATACCTATAATTTAATATTACATATTATCTATATATATATAAAAATGAATTGCTGTTCGTTAGTCTCACTAAAACTCGAGAACGGCAGAACGGATTTCGATCATTCTTTTTTTGTTTTTTTCCTTATAGGTCAGGGATGGTTTAGGAAAAAAAAAATTCGAAAAAATTCGAATAGTTTTCTTATTATTCTATATATATAAAAATGAATTGCTGTTCGTTAGTCTCACTAAAACTCGAGAACGGCTGAACGGATTTCGATCATTCTTTTTTTTTGTTTTTTTCCTTATAGGTCAGGGATGGTTTAGGGAAAAAAAAATTCGAAAAAATTCGAATAGTTTTCTTATTATTAATTAAAATATGAAAATAATAACCTCCTAATACCTTATAAATAGCCATTAAAATATTAGCTATAATTTAATTGTTGCCAAAAAAAATTTACGAGTTCATTTTCTTTCGACATAAAAATAAATAAACGTGATTAAATAAATAATTTAATTAAACGTGAGCTTTAAAAAATTGTAAAAAATTAAATTATGTATCTCACAAAAATTGACGTCACTATCGGTTTAAAGATTTCATACGCATTGATAAAGTGCTAATGTAGTTAGTTCTATGATTCAACAGAAAATTTAAAAACACAGTTTATAAAAAGTTTTTTTTCTTATAATCTATATATATATATATATATATATATATAAATGAATGTTTGTCTGTATGTCCATTATAAAATTGTAAACGGCTTGACCGATTTCGATCATTCTTTTTTTGTTTTTTTCCTTATAGGTCAGGGATGGTTTAGGAAAGAAAAAAATTGAAAAAATTCGGCCCCCGAGGGGGGGGGGAGGGGGCAAAACGTGAATTCAAAATATCCTTCATAGCTCAAACAAAGAAACAGATATCCGCTAATATAAATGTCTAAAAACCAATTCCTGGAATTTTCGAAATTTGATCCCCAAGGGGGGGGGGGCAAAAACAATTAGAAATACAGTTAGGCCTTTCAAAATTGGTACAGATAGGTTTCAATAGCCTGCAAGTCGAATGGGGATATTTTCGAAAGTGTAAAGTTATTAGGAGGGGAGAGAAGGGGGAGGGGAGAGGGGGGGGGCAAAAAAATAAAAATAGAGTTAGATCGTTCAAACTTGGTATATAGAGGTTTTCGATACTTACAAATCGATTGCGGATATTTTCGAATTTGTAAAATTATTAGGAGGGGCGGGAAGGGGGGGGCTATGGGCAAAAACAAATAGAAATACAGTTAGGACATTCAAAATTGGTACAGATAGGTTTTAAAGGCCTGCAAGTCGAATGGGGATATTTTCGAAAGTGTAAAGTTATTAGGAGGGGTGAGAAGGGGGGGATGGGATGGGGGGGGCAAAAAAATAAAAATAGAGTTAGATCGTTCAAAATTGGTACAGAAATGGTTTTCGATACTTAAAATCGAATGCGGATATTTTTGAATATGTAAAATTATTAGGAGGGGCGGTAAGGGGGGGCTATGGGCAAAAACAAATAGAAATGCAGTTAGGCCGTTCAAAATTGGTACAGATTGGTTTTAGATGCCTGCAAGTCGAATGGGGATATTTTCGAAAGTGTAACGTTATTAGGACGGACGGAAGGGGGGCGGAGGGGCAAACAAAATAAAATAGAGTTAGATCATTCAAAATTGGTACATAGAGGTTTTCGATACTTACAAATCGATTGCGGATATTTTCGAATTTTTAAAATTATTGGGAAGGGGGAGAGTGGTGGGGCAAAAAAATAAAAATAGAGATAGATCGTTCAAAACTGGTGCATAGAGGTTTTTGATATTTACAAATCGATTGCGGATATTTTTGAATTTGTAAAATTATTAGGATAGACGGGAGGGGGGGTCGAAGTGGGAAATAAGAGTTAGAGCATTTTGGGAATTTTTTCGGAAGGCAATTTTTTCTAATCAGATTTTGTTTCGCTTTTTTTTTTTTTTTTTTCACGTGATAAAAATTAATGCAATTTTGAGAATTCAGTAATTATAGTGATTCATTTAAAAATAGTGACCAGCGAAGCGGGCAAAGCCTGCTAGTATATATATATATATATATATATATATATATATATATCGTTAAATACCACTGATTCAATGTCTATCAACGCGGCGTCGAAACCGCTGAAGCAGCTATGAATAACAGATTCTATTAACACGTTAATCGCCACGATAATATCAGAAAAATTTTCACATGGGCCATGGTTATTAGACAATTTAGTTAAAAATGCGTGTTAAAAATGCGTCAGGCACATATGACTGACATGGCGATTAACGTGTTAATAATTACTCAGCGTATATCATATTCCTTTTAAAGTTATTTCCTAGTTAAAAATGCGTGTTAAAAATGCGTCAGACACATATGACTGACATGGCAATTAACGTGTTAATAATGTAGCAATTCACTCGGAAACAATTTAACGAAATTTATCTGTAAGGATGTTAAATAACATCTGTATAATAACATCTGAAATACTTTATATATATATATATATATATATACATATATAAAGAATGTTATGATTATATTATTTCTCTTAAAAAAAAAAATAATAATAATAAAGATATTCACATATTTGACATCAAATTAAAAAAATAATAATAATTTTATGAACGACATTTCTCAAAAAGTAAAAATATTAGTAATTGATTCTAATAAATAAATAAACTATTTTTTATTTTTAAATTATAAAAATAACGGTATGAGTACTTTTTCATGTAAAATATAAAATGTTTAATTTTTAGAAAACAAAAAGTTGCTAGAAATCACTTTTAAAAGAAAAGTGGATTTAAAATTGAACCTATAAAATATGTAAATATTTCAAAAAAATTGTTTTTCAAATATATTGAAAATAAAACATGTATATCTTTCAAACGTTAAATGAATATAAATGATAATAATAAAACTGTATAGCTTTAAACAAATGTAAAATTTACATAAAATTTCATCATTTAAATATAAAAGGATTCCTTACAATTTCACATGTTAATAAAATCGCAAGTTAATATACAAATATATTTAGAATCGATATTTAAACAAAAATAATCTAAAATTGCCGGTGGGGGAGGTGGGGTTAAAAATTAGTAAATTATTTTTTTTTTTTTTTTTTTTTTTTTTTTTTTTGTAACTTTTCAAACAATTTAAATTTTTAATTTTTCTTTTAAATTAAAAATTGTTTAAAGATAATATGCTTACTATTGTTGAATTTCAATGCATGTACATTCAGAATTTCAAAACTTAAAAACGCATTTTACAAAATAGCTTTATAATGCCCACAATAACGAATTAGTGCTATTTAGATCTACCACGTATTTTGGGTTTTTAATGCTACAAACGATTTGTACTCTTTGACCGCGGCAGATTGATCCCCGGTTGGCAAAGTGCCAGGACGATTCCACTAACGCGTTAGGAGAAACAGCAAGGAAGACAGGGGGAATCGTCTGCTATGAGTAGAATCATTCATACTCCTGCTTCGTTCTCTGCTACGGACATTACTATTTTATAAATGGACCAGCCATTTTCACTCATGCGCAGACGACGCCAGGGATCTTCCTTCCGCGGTTTATCAGGACTAGCCATTACTTTCTTGAAATTACAGGAAACGTGCGCCAAAAAGGGAAATAAGAGCGATAAGCGAACGAGAATTGACAACATGTATGTATATTCCTCACATCTTGTAGGTGAACATGACACCCATCGAAGCGTTTATAACAGTCCACACTCCTAGGCGTACATAATCTTAACTTTTAATTTAAGTGTACAAAAAAATAAAAATAATTAATTAATTAAAGGTCTAAATTTTTGCTTTAAAATATGTAGTTGCGTTTATCGGCGTAAGTCCCAGTCTTATGAGACTTGTTATGTAAAAAAAAAATGACAGACGAACATCATCAAAAGCTTTAATAACAATTAAGTTCAAGAAATATCAAATATCTGTATATTACCTAATTATTAAATGTAACTTTTCCACTATTTGAAATTTTATTACTTAATTATTAATACTATAGTTATTGAAATATTTAATTAAATTCAAAGGATTTAATTATAAGATTTCTAATGTAACGTGCGAAAGTCAGGGCGGTTACATGAGATGAAATTCAGCTGTTTATATAATTTTTAAATGGTTTAAAAATTTCTGTCCTTTGAAAAAAAAAAAAGATTTTTCCTTTTCATTCTTATGCAATAACCTTGTACAAACGTTATACGGCAAACATTGTTAAATTTTCAACGGCATACGGTTGTTATCGGTTGTACGGTTTTTATCATATTTTGGTTGTTATCCTTGACAAAGGAGTTCACATCCATCGCATCTATACACAATTCAGGATTGGGTTGAGGGGATTAAGGCCAATTGAGTGCACAAGGGTCCTTAGCCTGAGGAAATGTGCTGTCCATGGGGGGTCTTTCTAAGGGGTCCTAAACATATCTACGCACGTTTCAAAGTAAACCAACGAAAACTCCGAACGGCTAGGCCGACGAGTACAACCTAGGATCGAACCCGGCACCTCACGCTTACCATATTTAAGGGCAGAACCGCTCAGCAACTAATGGGCTACACAAGTAAGGCAATAGCAGTAAAAATTAGCCTTCATTGTGCTCAAAGAATTATATAAGATATAAAGTTATAAATACCCATTTCATCAATATTCTTACATATATTCTTTTAAATGCTGACAAGGATTTCAGATAATTAAAAAAACAATTTATATTATTATTCATTTATTTATTTTATTTCTTAATTGCTCATTCAGCATATTAGACCAATTTCTTAGAAATCCATCTATTTTGAATTAACAAGAATTATTTTTGTTTTTATAAGGTGCTATATAAAATCATAATTATTATTTATTAATACATATCGCAGGGATACTTCAATAAGATATAATTATATTTTAGTCTCAACTATATGATAAAAACACTGAATAAATAATCACTGTTTCAGATTTAAAGTTTCGCGCATTTTAGAAGAGACGTCAGGCTGATAAGCATTCTCAAGCCTTCATTCACATTTCAGTTTAAAGAATCGATATTACATTTTATATAGTACGTAATTTTATTAACTGCACTACATTACGCATAAAGGATAAGTATAATAATTATGCATTTATACTTAAAAAAAAAAAAAAAAAAAAAAGGCTATATATCATCTATATCAATATTATTGATATATAATTTATAACAATAAAATTCTTTATAGTTTTTTTAATACTTTTTAAATTCATTACACAGAATATATAAATATTGCATATCTATTTTATTTATAGTATCATATAATCATGTACTTTGAATTTTCAATATTGTAATATTTGATGTTCAGGGATTTAAAAAAATATATGGTTTCAAAAAATGACTTAATGCTGTTTCTAAATTTGTTTTCAGTTGCTGATACAGCACATCATTAATATTAAAGATATTTAATTTTCTCTTCCATACAGTATTATATCATATTAGGGATAAAGGCTTTCTTTTAATACTAATGTAACATTTCCTGTTTTGTTTCAGCGACCATTGATAATGAATTAATTTTTAAATTTTCAAAACATACTTTTAAGATAACAATATGTATGTAACATTGATATTCTAAAAGGTCTTCAATATTTTAAATGTTTATGAGCAGGATTTTTAAATTTACAGAAATTTTTCAAAAGATGCTATAATACTGTTTTCAAAATTTGTTCTCAGTTGCTGATACAGCACATCATTAATATTAAAGAGATTACATATTCTCTTCCAGACGGTATTATATCATCTTTGGGATAAACTTCTTTTAATACTAATGTAATATGTTCTGCTTTGTTTCAGTGATCATTGATAATGAAATAATATAAAAAATATCAAAATATATTTTGAAGATCATTTCAATATGTATGTAACATCGATATTCTAAGGGTCTTCAATATTTTAAGAATTTATGAGCGGGATTTTTAAATTTACAGAAATTTTTCAAAAGATGCTATAATACTGTTTTCGAAATTTGTTCTGAGTTGCTGATACAGCACATCATTAATAATAAAGAGATTAAATTTTCTCTTTCATACGGTAATATATCATTTTTGTGATAAACGCATTCTTTTAATACTAATGGAATGCGTTTTGCTTTGTTTCAGTGATCATTGATAATGAATTAATATTAAAATTTTCAAAATATATTTTTAAGATGATTACAATATGCATGTAACATTGATATTCTAAGGAACTTCAATATTGTAAGAATTCATGAGCAGGCTTTTTAAATGTCCAGAAATTTTTCAAAAGATGCTATAATACTCTTTTCTAAATTTGTCACAGTTGCTGATACAGCACATCATTAATATTAAAGAGATTACATTTTCTCTTCCATGCGGTATTATATCATCTTTGGGATAAACTTCTTTTCATACTAATCTAATATGTTCTGCTTTGTTTCAGTGATCATTGATAATGAAATAATATAAAAATTTTCAAAATATATTTTTATGATCATTACAATATGCATGTAATATTGATATTTGAAGGATTTTACACTATTTTTCAAAAAGATGATATAATGGTGTTTTTAAAATTTTTTCTCATTTCCTGATACAGCACATCATTAATATTAAAGAGATTATATTTTCTCTTTCTTTCGGTATTATATCATTTTTGGGATAAACGCATTCTTTTAATACTAATGGAATACGTTTTGCTTTGTTTCAGTTATCATTGATAATGAGCTAATATTAAAATTTTCAAAGTACATTTTTAAGATGATTACAATATGCATGTTACTTTGATATTCTAAGGATCTTCAATATTGTAAGAATTCATGAGCAGGCTTTTTAAATGTTCAGAAATTTTTCAAAAGATGCTATAATACTGTTTTCTAAATTTGTTCGCAGTTCCTGATACAGCACATCATTAATATTAAAGAGATTACATTTTCTCTTTCATACGTTATTATATCATCTTTGTGATAAAAGAATTCTTTTAATACTGAAGTAATATGTTCTGCTTAATTTCAGTGATGAATGATGAGTTAATATTAAAATTTTCAAAATATATTTTTTAAATGATTACAATATGTATGTAACAATGATATTCTAAATGTCTCGAATATTTTAAATATTTTTGAACAGGATTTTTATATATACACTATTTTTTCAAAAGATGATATATTGCTTTTTTCAAAATTTGTTCTCAGTTGCTGAAACAACACATCATTAATATTAAAGAGAGTACATCTTCTTATTCATACGGTATTATATCATCTTTGGGATAACCAAATTTCTTTAATACTGATGATTTTGTTTCTGCTTTGTTTCAGTGATTCAACTATAATGAATTAAATATTATTTTTTTTCAAAATATATTTATAAAATGATTAGAATATGCATATAACATTTATATTCTAAGGGTCTTCAATATTTTAACAAATTATGAACAGGATTTTTAGATTTACAGCAATATTTCAAAAGATGATATAGTGCTGTTTTCTAAAGTTGTTCTCAGCTGCTGATACAGCACATCATTAATATTAAAGAAATTAAATTTTCTCTTTCATACGGTATTATATCATCTTTTGGTTAAACTTCTTTTAATGCTAATGTAATATATTCTGCTTTGTTTCAGTGATCATTGATAATGAAATAATATAAAAATTTTCAAAATATATTTATAAAATGATTACAATATGCATATAACATTGACATTCTATGGGTCTTCAATATTTTAAGAATTTATGAGAGGGATTTTTAAATTTACAGAAATTTTTCAAAAGATGCTATAATACTGTTTTCGAAATTTGTTCTGAGTTGCTGATACAGCACATCATTAATATTAAAGAGATTACATTTTCTCTTTCATACGGTATTATATCATCTTTGTGATAAACGAATTCTTTTAATACTGAAGTAATATGTTCTGCTTAATTTCAGTGATCAATGATGAGTTAATATTAAAATTTTCAAAAAATAATTTTTAAATGTTTACAATATGTATGTAACAACGATATTCTAAATGTCTTCAATGTTTTATATATTTATGTTCAGGATTTTTAAATTTACAGAAATTTTTCAAAAGATGCTATAATACTGTTTTCTAAATTTGTTCTCAGTTGCTGATACAGCACATCATTAATATTAAAGAGATTACATTTTCTCTTTCATACGGTATTATATCATCTTTGGGATAAAAGCATTCTTTTAATACTGATATAATATGTTCTGCTTTGTTTCAGTGACATTGATAATGAATTAATATTAAATTTTTCAAAATATATTTTTAAGATGATTACAATATGTATTCAACATTGATATTCTAAATGTTTACAATACTTTAAATATATATGAGCAGGATTTTTAAATTTACACTATTTTTCTAAAAGATGATATAATGCTGTTTTCAAAATTTGTTCTCATTTGCTGATGCAGCACATCATTAATATTAAAGAGATTACATTTTCTCTTCCATACGGTATTATATCATCTTTGGGATAAACTTCTTTTAATACTAATGTAATATGATAAGCTTTGTTTCATTTATCATTGATAATGAATTATTATTAAAATTTTTAAATATATTTTTAAGATTTTCTCTTCCATACGGTATTATATCATCTTTGGTTTAAAGTTCTTTTAATACTAATGTAATATATTCTGCTTTGTTTCAGTGATCATTGACGATGAATTAACATTAAAATTTTCAAAATATATTTTTAAGATGATTAAATATGTATGTTACATTGATATTCTAAGGTTCTTCACTATTTTAACAACTTACGAAGATGTTTTTTAAATGTTCAGAAATTTTTCAAAAGATGCTATAATACTGTTTTCTAAATTTGTTCTCAGTTGATGATACAGCACATCATTAATATTAAAGAGAGTACATCTTCTCATTCATGCGGTATTATATCATCTTTGGGATAAACGAATTCTTTTAATACTGATGATTTTGGTTCTGCTTTGTTTCAGTGATGCAACTATAATGAATTAATATTAAATTTTTCAAAATATATTTTTACAATGATTACAATATGCATATAACATTTATATTCTGAGGATCTTCAATATTTTAACAAATTATGAACAGGATTTTCAGATTTACAGCAATTTTTCGAAAGATGATATAGTGCTGTTTCGTGAAGTTGTTCTCAGCTGCTGATACAGCACATCATTAATATTAAAGAGATTAAATCTTCTTTTTCGTATGGTATTATATCATCTTTGGGATAAACTTCTTTTAATACTAATGTAATATGTTCGGCTTTGTTTCAGTGATCTTTGAAAATGAAATAATATAAAAATTTTCAAAATATATTTTTAAGGTTAGTACAATATGTATGTGACATTGATATTCTAAGGTGCTTCACTGCTTTAACAACTTACGAACAGGATTTTTAAATTAACAGAAATTTTTCAATAGACGCTTTAATACAGTTTTCTAAATTTGTTCTCAGTTGTTGATACAGCACATCATTAATAGTAATGAGATTACATTTTCTTTTCATACGGTATTATATCATCCTTGTGATAAAATAATTCTTTTAATACTGAAGTAGTATGTTTTGCTTAATTTCAGTGATCAATGATGAGTTAATATTAAAATTTCCGAAATATATTTTTTAAATGATTACAATATGTATGTAACAATGATATTCTAAAGGTCTTCAATATTTTAAATATTTATGAGCAGGATTTTTAGATATACACTAATGTTTCAAAAGATGATATAGCGCTGTTTTCTAAATTTGTTCTCATTTGCTGATACTGCACATCATTAATATTAAAGAGATTAAATTTTCTCTTTCATACGGTATTATATCATCTTTGGGATAAAAGCATTCTTTTAATACTGATGTAATATGTTCTGCTTTGTTTCAGTGATCATTGATAATGAATTAATATTAAATTTTTCAAAATATATTTTTAAGATGATTACAATATGTATTCAACATTGATATTCTAAATGTTTACAATGCTTTAAATATTTATGAGCAGGATTTTTAAATTTACACTATTTTTCAAAAAGATGATATGCTGTTTTCAAAATTTGTTCTCATTTTCTGATGCAGCACATCATTAATATTAAAGAGATTACATTTTCTCTTCCATACGGTATTATATCATCTTTGGTTTAAAGTTCTTTTAATACTAATGTAATATATTCTGCTTTGTTTCAGTGATCATTGACGATGAATTAGCATTAAAATTTTCAAAATATATTTTTAAGATGATTAAATATGTATGTTACATTGATATTCTAAGGTTCTTCACTATTTTAACAACTTACGAAGATGTTTTTTAAATGTTCAGAAATTTTTCAAAAGATGCTATAATACTGTTTTCGAAATTTGTTCTCAGTTGCTGATACAGCACATCATTAATATTAAAGAGATTACATTTTCTCTTTCATACGTTATTATATCATCTTTGTGATAAAAGAATTCTTTTAATACTGAAGTAATATGTTCTGCTTAATTTCAGTGATGAATGATGAGTTAATATTAAAATTTTCAAAATATATTTTTTAAATGATTACAATATGTATGTAACAATGATATTCTAAATGTCTTGAATATTTTAAATATTTATGAGCAGTATTTTTATATATACACTTTTTTCAAAAGATGATATATTGCTTTTTTTCAAAATTTGTTCTCAGTTGCTGAAACAACACACCATTAATACTAAAGAGAGTACATCTTGTCATTCATACGGTATTATATCATCTTTGGGATAACCAAATTTCTTTAATACTGATGATTTTGGTTCTGCTTTGTTTCAGTGATTCAACTATAATGAATTAAATATTAATTTTTTTCAAAATATGTTTATAAAATGATTAGAATATGCATATAACATTTATATTCTAAGGGTCTTCAATATTTTAACAAATTATGAACAGGATTTTTAGATTTACAGCAATATTTCAAAAGATGATATAGTGCTGTTTTCTAAAGTTGTTCTCAGCTGCTGATACAGCACATCATTAATATTAAAGAAATTAAATTTTCTCTTTCATACGGTATTATATCAACTTTTAGTTAAACTTCTTTTAATGCTAATGTAATATATTCTGTTTTGTTTCAGTGATCATTGATAATGAAATAATATAAAAATTTTCAAAATATATTTATAAAATGACTACAATATGCATATAACATTGACATTCTAAGGGTCTTCAATATTTTAAGAATTTATGAGCGGGATTTTTAAATTTACAGAATTTTTTCAAAAGATGCTATAATACTGTTTTCGAAATTTGTTCTGAGTTGCTGATACAGCACATCATTAATATTAAAGAGATTACATTTTCTCTTTCATGCGGTATAATATCATCTTTGTGATAAAAGAATTCTTTTAATACTGAAGCAATATCTTCTGCTTAATTTCAGTGATCAATGATGAGTTAATATTAAAATTTTCAAAAAATATTTTTTTAATGTTTACAATATGTATGTAACAACGATATTCTAAATGTCTTCAATATTTTAAATATTTATGAGCAGGAATTTTATATATACACTATTTTTTCAAAAGATGATATAATGCTTTTTTTTAAAAAATTTTCTCAGTTGCTGAAACAACACATCATTAATATTAAAGAGAGTACATCTTCTCATTCATACGGTATTATATCATCTTTGGGATAACCAAATTTCTTTAATACTGATGATTTTGCTTCTGCTTTGTTTCAGTGATTCAACTATAATGAATTAAATATTATTTTTTTCAAAATGTATTTATAAAATGATTACAATATGCATATAACATTTATATTCTAAGGGTCTTCAATATTTTAACAAATTATGAACAGGATTTTTAGAATTACAGCAATAATTCAAAAGATTATATAGTGTTGTTTTCAAAAGTTGTTCTCAGCTGCTAACACAGCACATCATTAATATTATAGGGATTACATTTTCTCTTCCATACGGTATTATATCATTTTTGGGATAAAAGCATTATTTTAATACTGATGTAATATGTTCTGCTTTGTTTCAGTGATCATTGATAATGAATTAATATTAAATTTTTCAAAATATATATTTAAGATTATTACAATATGTATTCAACATTGATATTCTAAATGTTTACAATACTTTAAATCCATATTTAATACACACTTTAATACACATTTTTAAATTTACACTATTTTTCAAAAAGATGATATAATACTGTTTTCAAAATTTGTTCTCATTTGCTGATACAGCACATCATTAATATTAAAGATATTACATTTTCTCTTCCATACGGTATTATATCATCTTTGGGATAAACTTCTTTTAATACTAATGTAACATATTCTGCTTTGTTTCAGTGATCATTGATAATGAAATAATATAAAAATTTTCAAAATATATTTTTAAGATCATTACAATTTGTATGTAACATTGACATTCTAATGTTCTTCACTATTTTAGCAACTTACGAACAGGATTTTTAAATTTACAGAAATTTTTCAAACGATGCTATAATACTGTTTTCTAAATTTATTCTCAGTTGCTGATACAGCACATCATTAATATTAAAGAAATTACAGTTTCTCTTCCATACGGTATTATATCATCTTTGGTTTAAAGTTCTTTTAATTTAAGTTAGTTTAAAGTTTAAATTTCTTTAATACTGATGATTTTTGTTCTTCTTTGTTTCAGTGATTCAACTATAATGAATTAAATATTAAATTCTTCTAAATATATTTATAAAATGATTACAATATGCATATAACATTTATATTCTAAGGGTCTTAAATATTTTAACAAATTATGAACAGAATGTTTAGATTTACAACAATTAAAGATGATATTGCGCTGTTTTCTAAAGTTGATCTCAGCTGCTGATACAGCACATCATTAATATTAAAGATAATTAATTTTCTCTTTCATACGGTATTATATCATCTTTGTGATATAAGAATTCTTTTAATACTGAAGTAATATGTTCTGCTTTGTTTCAGTGATCATTGATAATGAATTAAAATTAAAATTTTCAAAATATATTTTTGAAATGATTACAATATATATGTAACTATGATATTCTAAAGGTCTTCAATATTTTAAATATTTATGAGCAGGATTTTTATATATTCACTATTTTTTTAAAAGGTGATATAATGCTTTTTTCAAAATTTGTTCTCAGTTCCTGATACAGCACATCATTAATATTAAAGAGATTACGTTTTCTCTTTCATACGGTATTATATCATCTTCCGGATAAACGCATTCTCTTAATACTGATGCAGTATGTTCTGATTTCTTTCTGTGATAATTAATAATCAATTAAAATTAAAATTTAGAAACATATTTTTAAGATGATAACAATATGTATGTAACATTGATAGACTAATGATCTTCAATATATTAAATGTCTATGAGCAGGGTTTTTAAATTTACACTATTTTTTCAAAAGATGATATAATGCTGTTTTCAAAAATTGTTCTCAGTTGCTTATACAGCACATCATTAATATTAAAGAGTGTACATCTTCTCATTCATGCGGTATTATATCATCTTTGGGATAAACGAATTCTTTTAATACGGATGTTTTTGGTTCTGGTTTGTTTCAGTGATTCAACTATAATGAATTATATATTAAATTTTTCAAAATATATTTATAAAATGATTATAATATGCATATAACATTCATATTCTACGGGTCTTCAATATTTTAACAAATTATGAACAGGATTTTTGATTTACAGCATTTTTTCAAAAGATGATATAGTGTTGTTTTCTAAAGTTGTTCTCAGCTGCTGATACAGCACATCATTAATATTAAAGAGATTCGCTTTTACTCTTTCATACGGTATTATATCATCTTTGAGATAAAAGCTTTTTTTTAATACTGATGTAATATGTTCTGGTTTTTTTTCAGTGATCATTCATAATGAATTAATATTAAATTTTTTAAAATATATTTTTAAGATGATTACAATATGTATTCAACTTTGATATTCTAAATGTTTACAATACTTTAAATGATTATGAGCAGGATTTTTAAATTTACACTATTTTTCAAAAAGATGATATAATGAAAAAAGAATTTCAAAAAGATGATATAATGCTGTTTTTAAAATTTGTTCTTATTTGCTGATACATCACATCATTAATATTAAAGATATTAAAGTTTCTCTTTCATATCGTATTATATCATCTTTGGGATAATTTCTTTTAACACAAATGTAATTTGTTTTGCTTTGTTTCAGTGATTATTGTTAATGAAATAATATAACAATTTTCAAACTATATTTTAAAGATCATTACAATATGTACGTAACTTTTACATTCTAAGGGTTTTCAATATTTTAAGAATTTATGAGCGGGAATTTTAAATTTACAGAATTTTTTCAAAAGATGCTATAACACTGTTTTCGAAATTTGTTCTGAGTTGCTGATACAGTACATCATTAATATTAAAGAGATTACATTTTCTCTTTCATACGGTATTATATCATCTTTGTGATATAAGAATTCTTTTAATACTGAAGTAATATGTTCTGCTTTGTTTCAGTTATCATTGATAACGAATTAATATTAAAATTTTCAAAATATATTTTTTAAATGATTACAATATATATGTAACTATGATATTCTAAAGGTCTTCAATATTTTAAATATTTATGAGCAGGATTTTTATATATTCACTATTTTTTCAAAAGGTGATATAATGCTTTTTTCAAAATTTGTTCTCAGTTACTGATACAGCACATAAAGAGATTACATTTTCTCTTTCATACGGTATTATATCATCTTCCGGATAAACGCATTATCTTAATACTGATGCAGTATGTTCTGATTTGTTTCTGTGATAAATAATAATCAATTAAAATTAAAATTTAGAAACATATTTTTAAGATGATAACAATATGTATGTAACATTGATAGACTAATGATCTTCAATATATTAAATGTCTACGAGAAGGTTTTTAAATTTACACTATTTTTTCAAAAGATGATATAATGCTGTTTTCAGAAATTGTTCTCAGTTGCTTATACAGCACATCATTAATATTAAAGAGTGTACATCTTCTCATTCATGCGGTATTATATCATCGTTGGGATAAACGAATTCTATTAATACTGATGTTTTTGGATCTGGTTTGTTTCAGTGATTCAACTATAATGAATTATATATTTAATTTTTCAAAATATATTTATAAAATGATTATAATATGCATATAACATTCATATTCTAAGGGTCTTCAATATTTTAACAAATTATGAACAGGATTTTTGATTTACAGCATTTTTTCAAAAGATGATATAGTGTTGTTTTCTAAAGTTGTTCTCAGCTGCTGATACAGCACATCATTAATATTAAAGAGATTGGCTTTTACTCTTTCATACGGTATTATATCATCTTTGAGATAAAAGCATTCTTTTAATACTGATGTAATATGTTCTGGTTTTTTTTCAGTGATCATTCATAATGAATTAATATTAATTTTTTTAAAATATATTTTTAAGATGATTACAATATGTATTCAACTTTGATATTCTAAATGTTTACAATACTTTAAATGATTATGAGCAGGATTTTTAAATTTACACTATTTTTCAAAAAGATGATATAATGAAAAAAGAATTTCAAAAAGATGATATAATGCTGTTTTTAAAATTTGTTCTTATTTGCTGATACATCACATCATTAATATTAAAGATATTAAAGTTTCTCTTTCATATCGTATTATATCATCTTTGGGATAATTTCTTTTAACACAAATGTAATTTGTTTTGCTTTGTTTCAGTGATTATTGTTAATGAAATAATATAACAATTTTCAAAATATATTTTTAAGATCATTACAATATGTAAGTAACTTTTATATTCTAAGGGTTTTCAATATTTTAAGAATTTATGAGCGGGAATTTTAAATTTACAGAATTTTTTCAAAAGATGCTATAATACTGTTTTCAAATTTGTTCTCAGTGGCTGATACAGCATTAATATTCAAGAGAGTACATTTTCTTTTTCAAACGGTATTATATCGTCTTTCGGATAAACGCATTGTTTTAATACTGATGCAGTGTGTTCTGATTTGTTTCTGTGATCAATAATAATCAATTAATAATAAAATTTTAAAAATATATTTTAAGATGATAACAATATGTATGTAACATCGATATTCTAATGGTTTTCAATATATTAAATGTTTAAGAGCAGGGTTTTTACATTTACACTATTTTTTCAAAACATGATATAATGCCGTTTTCAAAAATTGTTCTCAGTTACTTATAGAGCACATCATTAAAATTAAAGAGAGTACATCTTCTCATTCATACGGTGTTATATCATCTTAGGGATAAACGAATTCTTTTAATACTTATGCTTTTTGTTCCGCCTTGTTTCAGTGATTCAACTATAATGAATTAATATTAAATTTTTCAAAATATATTTGTAAAATGATTACAATATGAATATAACATTGTTATTCTAATGATCTTCAATATTGTAAGAATTCATGAGCAGGCTTTTTAATGTACAGAAATTTTTCAAAAGATGCTATTATACTGTTTTCTAAATTTGGTCTCAGTTGCTGATACAGCACATCATTAATATTAAAGAGATTACATTTTCTCTTTCATACGGTATGATATCATCTTCATAATAAAAGTATTCTTTTAATACTGAAGTAATATGTTCTGCTTAGTGTCAGTGATCAATGATGAGTTTAATATTAAAATTTTCAAAATATATTTTTTAAATGATTACAATATATATGTAACAATAATATTCTAAATGTCTTCAATATTTTAAATATTTATGAGGAGGATTTTTATGTATACACTATTTTTTCAAAAGATGATATAATTATTTTTTCAAAATTTGTTCTCAGTTGCTGATACAGCACATCATTAATATTAAAGAGATTAAATTTTTTCTTTCATATGGTATTATATCATCTTTGGGATAAACGCATTCTTTAATTCTAATGTAATATGCTTTGCTTTGTTTCATTTATCATTGATAATTATTTAATATAAAAATTTTCAAAATATATTTTTAAGATGATAACAATATGTATGTAACATTGATATTCTACAGATCTTCAATATTTTTTAATGTTTATGAGAAGGATTTTTAAATTTACACTATTTTTTCAAAAGATGATATAATGCTGTTTTCAAAAGTTGTTCTCAGTTGCTTATACAGCACATCATTAATATTAAAGAGAGTGCATTTTTTCTTTCATACGGTATTGTATCATCTTTGGGATAAACTAATGCTTTTAATACTGATGTTTTTGATTCTGCTTTGATTCAGTGATTGAATGATAATGAATTAATATTAAAATTTTCAAAATATATTTTTAAGATGATTACAATATGTATGTAACATTCATATGCCATGGGTCTTCAATATTTTAACAAATTATGAAGAGGTCTTTTTATATTTATAGCAATTTTTCAAAATATGATAAAATGCTTTTTTGAAATTTTTTTCTCAGTTGCTGATACAGCACCTCATTAATATTAAAGAGAATACACTTTCTCTTTTATACGGTATTATATCATCTTTGGGATAAACGCATTCTTTTAATACTAATGTAATATGTTCTGCTAATGTAATATGTTCTGCTTTCAGTGATCATTGATAATGAATTAATATTAAAATTTTCAAAAAATATATTTAAGATGATTTCAATATGTATACAACGATCATGTGCCAAAGGTCTTCAATTTTTTTTACAATTTATGAACATGATTTTTAAATTTACAGCAATTTTTCAAAAGATGATATAATGCTGTTTTCTAAATTTGTTCTCAGTTCCTGATACAGCACATCATTAATATTATAGGGATTACATTTTCTGTTCCATACGGTATTATATCATTTTTGGGATAAACGCATTCTTTTAATACTGCTGTAATATATATTTGCTTTATGTTACTATGATCAATGATAATGAATTTACGTTAAAATTTTCAAACATATTTTTTAAATAATTACAATATGTATTTAATATTGATATGCTAAAGGTTTTCAATATTTTAACAATTTATGAACAGTATTTTTAAATTTACACTATTTTTTCAAAAGATGATTTAATGCTGTTTTCTAAATTTCTTCTCTGTTGCTGATACAGCACATCATTAATATTGAAGGGATTACATTTTCTCTTTGATACGGTATTATATCATCTTTGGGGTAAACGAATTCATTTAATACTGATGATTTTTGTTCTTCTTTCTTTAAGTGATCAATGATAATGAATTAATATTTAATTTTACAAATTATTGTTTTAAGATGATTACAATATGTATGTAAAATTCATGTGCTAAGGGTCTTCAATATTTTAACAATTTATGAACAGTATTTTTAAATTTACACTATTTTTTGAAAAGATGATATAATGCTGTTTTCTAAATTTGTTCTCAGTTTCTGATACAGCACATCATTAATGTTATAGGGATTACATTTTCTCTTCCATACGGTACTATATCATCTTTGGGATAAGCGCATTCTTTTAATACTGATGCAATATGTTCTGATTTGTTTCTGTGATCAATAATAATGAACTTACGTTACAATTTTCAAAACATATTTTTTTAAATAATTACAATATGTAAGTAACATTTATACGCTAAAGAACTTCAATTATTTAATCATTTATGCACAAGATATTTAAATTTAAAGCTTGTTTTCAGAAGATAATATAATGCGGTTTTCTAAATTTTTTCTCGGTTGCTGATAGAGCACATCATTAAAATTAAAGAGATAATATTATCTCTTTCGTACTCTGTTATATAATCTTTATGATAAATGCATTATTTTACTATCGAAGTAATATTTTCTGCTTTATGTTACAACAATCCATAACAATAAACAGATTTATGGCTGTCTTTTTTATACTATTTTTGGAATGCTTTGCAGAGTATATATTATAAAGATATTGTATTTACTCTCATAATTTTATTGTCTTAAAATTTTACTTTATAATATTTCCTACTATTTTTAAAGTAAACACATTGCTTCAATATACTGTTGTATTCTAAATTTGTTCTCAATTGCTGATACAGCACATCATTAACATTAAGAGATTACATTTTCTCTTTCATACGGTATTATATCATCTTCTGGATAAACGCATTCTTTTAATACTGATTCTGCTTTGTGTCAGTGATCAATGATAATGAATGAATATTAAAATTTTCAAAATATATTTTTAAGATGATTTAATATGTATGTAACAGTCATGTGCCAAGTGTCTTCAATATTTTAACAATATATGAACAGGAGTTTTAAATTTACATCAATTTTTCAAAAGATGATGTAATGTTGTTTTGTAAATTTTTCTCAGTTGCTGATACAGCATATCTTTAATATTAAAGAGATTACATGTTCTCTTTCATACTGTATTATATCATCTTTGGTATAAACAGATTATTCTAAAACTATTATAATATGTTCTGCTTTATGCTTCAACGAACTATAACAATGAAAAAATTTAGTTTTATTTAATATTTTTTAAATGCATTATGAAGTATTTATAAACATTTTATGCACACTTTTTTATAGTGTAAAAGAATGCTGTATTAAGAATGTTTATTAATATTAGATAATGCACAGGGTTTTCTAAATTAAAACATAGTTTTAAAAGATTATATAATGAGTTGACGCAGGATTAAACAACTAATTTAATACTTTAAAATGTGTTCTAAATATATTACAGTTTCGGTATGTATCTTTTAAAATATTGACATAAATCTAAATATTATTATTATTTTTTTTTTTTCAGTTTTTGAAGATATACCTTTTAAAATCAAGGTTTTTGTCTTTGTTACACTTTTAGTTAAAAAATCAGAAATATAAATTATTATTATATTAAACTTTTTATAATTTATCAAAGTTGCTACATATTTTTATATGATTTCAGACGGTAAGAAAACGATTTTAAACTTTCATTTGCTGATTAAGTACAAATATTAATTCAAAAACATTATTCGAATTCATACTTTCGTCTTTAATGTAAATGCATAATTATTCTCCATATGTACTTATAATGTATAATAAATAACCCTTAATTGTTAAATATTGTAAAATCTTCTTAATTGAGAGAAAGAAACAGGTTAATTCTTTCTAAGCATTTAGTCTTTATTATTATTTATTTATTTATTTCAATAGATGAAATAATGTTGTTTTTACGTAAAGCACGATGATTCTCATTTTCAACTTGAAAAACATTACCAGTAGTTTTAATAATTATATATTTAAACACAAGTATTATTTACTGTACTATATGCGCGTTTGACAGCCGTTAATTGTCAAATTATACTTTAATTTTTGTTGTTATTATTTTTTATCGATTTAGTTACATAGAGGATCTTATTTATCTGTATGAGTGGATCACATTTATCATTTATCTATATCTATTTATTTATTTATCATCGTGTTTGACATTCTAAAATTTAAACCAGTGAAGCAGATGAAGCATCTTATTTCTTTCCTTATATAAACAAAACAAATAAATGTATAAGTAATTCTATTTGATTTGCATATTTACAATATAAATCAGCATCCTGAAATAAAAAAGTTTAGTTAGCAGGATAGAAAAAAATGTAAGATGAAAAGAGCTTGCTAGAAAGATTAAAATAAAAAAACCACAAAACAATACTTTCTGTATTTTACACGATTCAGTGAAAGTAAAAAATAATCGATATTCTTAATCTCATTTGTAAATTTTATCATATAAATTTTATTTATTTATTCAGTTACATAAATTTGGCGGGTTGGGTTTCTTTAGAAGTGCATTATTTAAAATACAACTAAGAGCATGCAATGCAAAATGTTTTTCAAAAACTACTATAATTTATTAATTATAAGATAATTCTTGTTGTGAAATTACAGAAAAATGTATTCAGAAATGTTATATTTAAAACATATGTATTATTTTATTTAATTATAGAAGGAAGAATATTAGTATTCCACACTAATTTTTAGGAAATAGGGAATTATTTAATTTTCAATAAAAATTAAAAATGAATAATTTGAATGATAAAAAAATTCATAATAAAGAATGGAATATCGATTATTTTTCACTTTCTCTTAACCACTCATAGTAGAGAAAATACTGTTTGGAGCAAAACATTCGAATTCGAGATTTTTATATATTCCGTCGTAAGAGGATTGAGCTGATGGTTAAGTAACTTTGACTTCGCATATTAGAACTAAAAGTAGTTGGGAGGATTTAAATGAAAATTGAGAGTGTTTAACGTCGCAACAAGGAAACAAAGTACTTGAGTTTTAACATCAAACTAAACATACAAAAAAGTTCAGAAAATATAACGTCGCATTAGAGTTAGAAAGTATTTTAGAGGTTTTAACTTTGTACTATAGCTACAAAGTGGTTGAGACTGTTAATGGCACATTATAGCTACAAATTGGCTGAGAGGTTTCAACGTCGCTGTAGAGCGAGAAAATAGAGGGGTTTATGTCGCACAATAGGTGCACGCAGTTGAGAAGTGGGACGCTGAGGTTTTTTAAGGTTACTCTAGAGCTACAAAGTCGTTAATAATGTTTAACGTCGCACTATAGCTGCAAAGCTGTTAAGAGGCATTGTAACGCAAGAGGGTTGATGTGAAGGGTTTTATGTCGCATGTGGTCTGAGTTGGTTGAGATTACAGTTGAGAATATCTAACATCTCTTAGAAACTAGGCTGACCAGATTAGAGTATCTCTATAATAGACAAGCGTTAAAAATTGCTACAATTACCGATGTATTTTTTTTTTCTTTTTAATAAATAAGGATTAAGAATAAAATATTGATTAAGAATTCACTGTCTACAGTTTTTTTTAAACTTAGAAAAAGGATTTCAAAATAAGGGTTGTCCCCAGAAAATTGGGACATTTGGTCAGCCTATAAGGATAGGGCACGTGACGTCACTCGTAGTCAAGTTATGGGTAAAGTGGCATAACACTGGCGTTTCCACCAATACAGGTTCATCTTTTCCCACTCGAGAGTGGCAAAGATTGATTGACGGAGCGTTTGTTTGTAAACATGCCCTTTCCTTATTAGAAACACAAAGCCTTTGAGAGTTTTTGCATCGCAAGTGGGCTGAGTTTATGTTCACTGGGTCTAATGTCGTACGAAGCTTGAAATGATTTAAGTGACAGGTGAGGAGGGTATAACGTAACGCTAGAGTTACGAAGAGGTTAAGCGGGTTTGCGACACAAGAGGGTTGTTGTTATAAAAGTTAAGACAGTTTAACGGTGCACTGGAGCTACCAAGTGTTTAAGAGAGTTTAACGTCGTTCTAGAACTACAGAGTGGCTAAGAGGGTTTAACGTAGCGCAAGAGCAAAAATTTTGTTGACAGGTTTCGCATCGCTCATGGAACTAGGATGTAAGGAGTGATAACTTCTTAATGAGTACCATTATCTGTTTGTATAGACTGCGGAACTTCTTCACCGGCTCGCTTCTAAATTTTGAAGCTGACGACGCCGATCAGTTATTTCTTCTCCTTGTATTCTTGCTCAGTGGCCGTCGCAAATGGGGTGATGTGAATATTGAGATGAAGGTTGAAAGGGATTAATGCTGAACTAATGCTACAAGATGTTTAAGAGGATTTATCGTCGCAAAAGGTTTGAAGTGAGTTTAGAGGTTTAGATGTCGCGTTAATGTTGCAAAATTGAGATGGTTTGTTTTGCTTAGGGTTTAGGCATTGACTACATTTTAGAATAGACCCGAACTAATAACCTCTTTGTTCCCCGAACATCACATCGCCACCCATCCACCAGCTAAACCGGTTTGCTACCACGAGACCGATATTCCACTTTCCACCTGTCACTAAAGCTGGTGTCCTCCACCTTTCCCTGTCACAGAGTTTCTGTGCTATGAGCTCTTCAATTTGACAGAAACATGGTTAAAGAGTTTTTTTGCAGCGTTTTTTTTTATTATATTCTTATTGTACTTTCATATTTTTTTATGGAAAAACCGTAATAGCATGTGCAATTTACGGTTGTATTGAAACTTGTTTCCTAAAGAACCAGTTGCCAGGAAAAGGATTATCGCCAAAATAAGGCGCCCATTCACCCAAAAACCGCAATGAATTTGCGGAATTTAACTCTACAGATACTAAAGAGAATCCATACTCTACTTCATATCAGTACTCAATGAGTTTAGCTGAAGATTAAGAGTTTAGCGTCGCATAAGATTTACAAAGCGGTTGAGAGATTTTACGTCGTTAAAGGTTGAGGTGAATGTGTAAAGGGTTCAATGGCAGTAGAACTTAAAAAATTTTGAGAGGATTTCACAAGTATGTTCATGTGACGTTGAGACAGTTTAACGTATCATTAGAACTGCAGTAATCAACAGGTTTTAACGTCGCGTTTGAGCTACAAAATAGTTAAGCGTAGCACTAGAGCTACAAAATAATTGTGGAGGTTTGCGTAAAAATAGTTTTCAAGTGATGGTTGAGAGAGAGGGTTTAACTTTGCATTAGAGCTACAGAGTGGTTGAGAGGGTTTTCGTTACAAGAGAGTTGAAGTGATGGGTGAGATAATTTAACGTCACTGTAAATCTACGAAGTTTTCTTTTTATGTCGGAATTAGGCTGATCAAATGTCCCCATTTTCTGGGGACAGCCTATATTTTGTAAGCATTTTTCGAAGTTTTAAAAAACTGTATAAAGTAAATTATTAATCAATATTTTATTTTTAATCCTTATTTATTGAAAAGGAAAAAATGCACTGTAATTGGATAATTGTAGCAATTTTTAACGCTTCTCTATTATACAGTCGGCTGCAAAATTATTCGAGCACTAGCAATAATCCTTGCCAAAAAAAAGTACACTTAATACAGCTTTGTTAAATAAATCCTTGTCGAGTCATGTTCTTAATCTGTCTAAGAACATGATTCGACAAGGATTTACTTAGGAAAACAGTCTTAAGTGTACTTTTTAAATATAGGAATTATTGGCTAGTGCTCGAATAATTTTGCAGCCGACTGTACTATTATCTGGTCAGCCAAGTCGAAATAGGGTTTAGATGAAGGTTCAGATGGTTTAACTTTGCAGGAGAGTTGCATACATAGAAGTTGAGAGCGCCTTAGTCGTTTTAGAGAGTCAGTGTTTTGAGGTTATAACACCGCACTAGAGTTTTAAATTAGTTGAGAAAATCTAACGTTGCATCAGGGCTACAAAGCTGTTAAGATGTTTTAATGTCAAATTAGGTCTACAAAGGGGTTAAGATAATTTAATATTGGTAAAAGGTTGAGTTGATGATTTAGAGCGTTTAACGTCGCAATACACCATAGAGCAACGAATATTTTACAATGTCCAGCAAGGGCTGTAAAATGGTTAAGAATATTAACGTGCACTAGGTAGGCTGACCAAATTTTCCAATATTCTGGGGACAGTCATTATTTTGAAAGCATTTTTCAAAGTCAAAAAAAAAAAAAAAAATGTAGAAAGTAAATTATTAATCAATAATATTTCATATTTAATCCTTATTTATTAAAAAGGAAAAAATACATCAGTAATTGGTAATTGTAGCAATTTTTAACGCTTCTCTATTATAAAGATACTCTGATCTGGTCAGCCTAGTACTAGGGGAAAAAAAGGGAGTTTTTGCGTCGCAAGAAGGTTGATGGGAATGCTAAAGCACTGACCTGAAGAACAACTGGAGGAAATGCTAGACCGGTTTTCGCGTGCCATTTTTTGAAGGTTTGTCTTCCGAGCGTTGCATGGCAAGAAGCATTTGATATATTTATATTTCAAAGTAAAATTGTGTAAAGGTTGTCTGTTCGAACAACCAATATGCTAAACATGACATTACAATTTTAAATTTGAATTCTTTAAAGATTATAATAGTAATAGACGACCCGACAAATGTTGCTTGCCATGCAAGGCAGGTGAACGATTGCAGAAAAACTGGCACGCACGAACACTGTGTAAAAGTATTCGAAGCATTTGCTCCAGTTGTTCTTCAGCTCAGTGTGTTAAAGTAATGGTTGAGATTGTTTAACTTTATACTAGAGCTGTAAAGTGATTGAGAGAGTTGAAGTTTAGAGGGTTTAACATCGTACTAGAGTAACAAAATGGTTTAGATATTTTAACCTCGTGCTAGGGCAAAAAATATTTCAGTCTGTTTAATTTCACACTAGGGATAAAATTGGTTTAGATGATTTAATGTTGCGCTAGGAGAGCAAGGATAGGCTTTTACGCAAAAGGGTTGATATGACGGTTGAGATATTTTAACGTCGAGCTAGAGATACAAAGCGGTTCAAAGTGTTTGCTTCGATAGAAGGTTGACGTAAATGTTCAGAGGGTTTAAATCCGCATTAGACCTTTAAAGTACTGGAGAAGACTTTGACGTAGGATTAGAGCTGCAATGTAAGTGATAGTGTTAAACGTCGCTAGAAAGTGGATGAGAGAGTTTGATCTTGCCCTAAAAGTATAAATTGATTGAGAAGATTAACATTGCAAGTAGGTTGATGTGACAATATAAAGTTGGGTGTGCCATAGCTATAGTAATATATATATAGATCTATCATGCCCATGTTATCGAGCAAAAAATTTTGATGCCGAAAAAAAGTTCTAAAATCAGCCATTAGAGAGTATTGAAAAAAGAATAAAAAGAAAAATGAATTTGAAACTGTACCAAGAGTTTTTCATTCACCTTTTGTAAATAAATTATTCATAAATTTTATTTACTAAATTATCCGTGTGTATTCCTGTGTGTGATTTACTCGGGAAAAGGCAGCCATTAGAGTGACTTTTCCCGAAAAAAAAAGGTATCACTTTTTCCCTCTCGCTGATCAATCTATGTCTTATTACTATATCTATGGGGTGTGCCATCTAGACGGTGTAGTGGTTAGCGTCCCTGAACTCTACACAGTAGGGCCTGGGTTCGAATCCTGGAGAATGCATGATTGTATTGTCCCTGTTTGGGGTAGCGATGACTGCCCATTGGGTGCCCCTTCACAAATGGTCCTCAAATCGGCGACCCCCCGGCAATGCTTGTGGCAAATGCTGCGCCATTTGAAAATAAAAAGGTCTGTGCAGTGTTGTCAGACTTCGCGACTTTTTAATTCAATAATCACCAATAATTTTGAGAAGTGATATTTGACATACATAAACGACGATTCTTCGAATCGATTCGCCTTTTATGTATATCAAATACCACTTCTAAAAATTATTGGTGGCTATTGAATAAAAAAGTCGCGCAAACGGGCAACAATGGTTGGGTGTGCTATGTGAAGTTTAACGTCGTACTAGAGCAGCAAATATCTTCAGGTATTTAAACGTCGTACTAGGGTGATAAAATATTTCCAAGCGTTTATTTTCGCTCACGTGCTGAAAAGTAGTTCAGAGGAATTAACGTAACACTACGGTTAAGAAGACGAATTTAACGTCACAAGAGTGTTCAAATGAGTTTAGAGGGTTTAATATCGATTACAGCTACAACATTAGTGAAAGTGTTTAACGTCACATTAAAGAAACAAAATGTTTAAAAGGTTTAAATTTTACAAGTTGGTTGTTGTGAACATTCAAGTAAAGGTTTATAGTTTTTAACATCGCTTTAGTGCTACAAAATTTTAAAGTGGTTTAATATTGTTCTGCAGCTACGAAATAAATGATGTTACAATACAGTAATATCATGAGAAATTTTAGTATGGCACAAAATTTGTATTTGCGTTGAGCTTGGTCTATAAAAAAAAAGGTGAAAAGGGACAATCGCAAGATGGTTGAAGTGATAGTTGAGATTGCCCTAACAGCACAAAATATTCCAGAAACGTAACAATCATATAACACCGAAACATTGTAAATGTTTCAGAAACGTTTCGAAACGTTTAGTTTGCTTTCCGATTAGTTTCAAAAACGTAGAAATGTCCGCGATCGTAACAAAAAATCAGATACGTAACAGAAACGTTTCAATCACTTAACAGATATAACAGCAAAGAGGGCGAATGTTTCTGAAAGGTTTCAGAGAGCATACTTAAAATGTGTTACGATAATGAAAGGTTGTAACCTTTTTGCAACATAACTGATACATTATGTGCTGTATGGGTGTTTAACGTCGCACTAGAACTACGGAGCGGTTGATAGAAAGTGTGCGTCGCAAGAGGGTGGATGTAGCAATTGAGATTGTTTGACGAAGCATTGGAGCTGCAGAGTGATTGAGAGAATTTGCGCTACAGTTCAGTGAATTTGTGTTGCAAGAGGGTGAAGATGACAGTTGAGATTAACCTCGCACCAGAGCAACAGGCAAGTTGAAAGAGTTTGTGCCACAAGAGAGTTGAGATTGCTTAAGTCGCACTAGAGCTTCCTAGCGGTTGAGATAATTTGCGTCGCCAAAGGGTTGATGTGACGGTTGGGATTGTTTAACGTCGCACTAGAGCTACGGAGTGGTTGAGAGAGAGTGTGCGGCGTAAGAGGGTTGAGGTGATAGTTGAGATTGTTTACCGTCACACTCAAGCTGCAGAGTGGTTGAGAGAATTTGTGTTACTGTTAAGTGAATTTGAGTCACAAGATGTTTTAGGCGACAGTTTTGTTTCTCTAACGTCACATCAGAGCTGCAGTGCGTTTTAGAGAAATTGCGTCAGAAGAGGGTTGAGGGAAAAGTTCAGTTGCTTAACGTTGTGGTAGAACTAAAGAGCTGTTGAGACAATTTTCTTCGCAAGTGTTTTGATGTGAAAATTGAGATTGCTTAACCTCACACCAGAGCTACAGATAGTTTGACGGAATTTGTGCCGCAGGAGAGTTGAGATTGTTTAACGTCGCACTAGAAACGTCGAGCTTGAACTACAGACAGGTTTTGAGAGTTAGTGCCGCAAGAGGTTTAATGTGGCGATTGAAAATCTTTAACGTTGCACTAGAGCTACGGAGTGATTATGTGTGTGCATTGCAAGAGGGTTGAGTTGAATTTAGTTAGCGTTGCGCTAGAGCTAGGGAGCGGTTGTGTGAGAGTGTGCGGCGCAGGAAGGTTGATGTGACGATTGTGATTATTTAACATCGCACTAGACCTAAAAACATGTCGAGAGCGTTTTTTCCACAAGAGTGTTCAGATTGCTTAACGTCGCACTAGAGCTACAGACAGGTCGAGAGAGTTTGTGCCGCAAAAGGATGAGATTTTTTAACGCCTTATTAGAGCTACAGTCGGCTGCAAAATTATTCGAGCACTAGCAATAATCCTTGCCAAAAAAAAGTACACTTAATAAAGCTTTGTTAACTAAATCCTTGTCGAGTCATGTTCTTAATCAGTCTAAGAACATGATTCGACAAGGATTTACTTAGCAAAACAGTCTTAAGTGTACTTTTTAAATATAGGAATTATTGGCTAGTGCTCGAATAATTTTGCAGCCGACTGTACAGAGCGGTTCAGACAATTTGCGTCACAAGAGGGTTGATGTGACAGTTGAGGTTGTTTAACGTCGCGATAGGATTACAGACAAGTTAAGAAATATTGTGCCGCAAGAGGTTTGATGTGGCGGTTGAAAATCTTCAACGTTGCATTAGATCTACGCAGCGGTTTAAAGAGAATGTGCGTGAGAAGAGGGTTGATGTGACATTTGAGATTTTTAATGTCACATCAGAGCTGTAGAGAGGTTGGGAGAATTTGCGTCACAAGATGTTTGAGGCGACAGTTTTGTTTCTTTAACGTCACGTCAGAGGCTGCAGTGCGTTTCAGAGAAATTGTGTCAGGGGATGGTTGGTTGGTTTGATTTTACGTCGCACTAGTGCTGCGCAGATAGTCAATAAAGGTTCATGGGGAAGTTCAGTTGCTTAACGTTGCGATAGAACGAAGGAGCGGTTGAGAGATTTGCGTCGCAAGTGTGTTGATGTAAAAATTGAGATTGTTTAACCTTACGCCAGAACTACAGACAGTTTGGCAGAATTTGTGCCGAAAAAGGGTTGAGATTCTTTAACGTCGCTACAGAGTGTTTGATTGAATTTGCATAGCAAGAGGGATGATGTGACGGTTGTGATTGTTTAAAGTCGCACTACAACTACGGAGCGATGTGTGAGAGTGTGCGTCGCAAGAGGAAGAGGGTTGTGCTGAAATTAGTTAACGTCACGTTAGAGCTACGGAGCAGTTGTGAAGAGAGTAAGAGTCGCGACAAGGTTGATATGATGGTTGAGATAATTGAAGCGCGCTACAGTTACAGAGCGATTGAGAGAATTTGCGTCACAAGAGAGGGTTGATGTGTCGGTTGAGAATATTTCACGCCGCAGTAGAGCTATGGAGCGATTGAAAGAGAATGTGCGTCGGAAGAGGGTTGATTTGACAATTGAGATTGTTTAACGCCACATCAGAGCTACAGAGCGTTTGAGAGAAATTGACTCAAAAGAGGGTTGAGGGAAGTTCAGTTGCTTAACGTTGCAACAGAAATCTTTTATGTGAAAAATTGAGATTTTTTAACCTCGCACCAGAGCTACAGACAGTTTGACAGGAGAGTTGAGATTGTTTAACGTCGCATTAGAGCTGCGGAGTGTTTATGTCAGGGTGTGCATCGTAAGAGAGTTCAGTCGAAGTTCTTTAACGTCGAATTACAGTTACAGAGCGGTTGAGAGAATTTGCGTCGTAAGAAGGTTGAGGAGGAAGTTCAGATTGTTTAACGTCGCGCTAGAAGTACAGAGAGGTTGAGAGAAAGTGTGCGTCACAAGTGGGTTCATGTGACGGTTTAAATTATTTAACATCGCACTAAAACTGCAGACAGTTTTAGAGAATTTGTGCCGCAAAAGGGTTGAGATTATTCAACGTCGTTACAGAGCGTTTGAGTGAATTTGCATAGCATGAGGGATGATGTTACGCTTGAGATTGTTTCAAGTCGTTATTGTGTGAGAGTGTCTGTCGCAAGAGGGTTGAGTTGAAATTAGTTAACTTCGCGCTGTAACTACGGAGCAGTTGTGAGGAGAGTGAACGCCGCAAAAAGGTTGATATGACGGTTGAGATTATTTAACATCTCACTAGAGCTACAGATTAGTAGAGTGAATTTAGTCAAAAGATAGTTCAGGTGACAGTTGAGATTCTTTAACGTCGCATTAGTTCTATAGAGCGGTGGTGACCATTTGCGTCGCAAGAGGGTTTATGTTACAGCTGAGATCGTTTGATCTCGCGATAGAGTTACGGAATGGTTCTGAGAGGTGCGAGTCACAAGAATGTTGAGATTATTTAACATCGCACTAGAGCCATGGAGCGGTTGTAAGAGTACAGTCGGCTGCAAAATTATTCGAGCACTAGCCAATAATTCCTATATTTAAAAAGTACACTTAAGACTGTTTTGCTAAGTAAATCCTTGTCGAATCACGTTCTTAGACTCGACAAGGATTTATTTAACAAAGCTGTATTAAGTGTACTTTTTTTTGGCAAGGATTATTGCTAGTGCTCGAATAATTTTGCAGCCGACTGTATGTGCGTCGCACGAGGGCTGATGTGACGGTTGTGATTATCTATCGTCACATCAGAGCTGTGGAACGACTGAAAGTTGAGATTATATAATGTCGCACTATATCTGAAGAGCGGTTGAGAGAAATTGTGTCAGAAGAGCGTTAAGGGGAAAGTTTAGATTATTAACGCTGCGCTAGGCTAGGAGCCTTTCAGGTCGCAAGTGTTTTGAAGTAAAAATTGAGATTGTTTAACCTCATACGAGAGCTACAGACAGTTTTGGAGAATATGTGCCACAAAGGGAAGATTGTTTAACGTCGCTCTAGAGCTACACAGCGTTTGATTGAATTTGCATAGCATGAGTGATGATGTTACGGTTGATATTGTTTTAAGTCGCACTAGAGCTACGGAGGAATTGTGTCAGAGTGTGCGTCGCAAGAGGGTTGAGTTGAAATTAGTTAACGTCGCGCTATAGCTACGGAGCAGCTGTGAGGAGAGTGAACGCCGCAAGAAAGTTGATATGTCGGTTGAGAATATTTAACGTCGCACTAGAGCTACAGAGCGGTTGAGACGTTGATGTGAGGGTTGAGATTATTTGACATCACACTAGAGCTACGGAGCGGTTCAAAAAGAGTGTGCGTCGTAAGAGGGTTCAGGTGACAGTTCAGATTCTTTAACATCAGCTATAGAATGGTTCAGTGAAGTTGCGTCACATGTGGTTTAATGTGACAGTTGAGTTTGTTTAACGTCACCTCAGAGCTACAGAGCGGTTGAGAGAATTTGCGTAGTAAGAATCTTGAGGGGAAAGTTCATATTGTTTAATATCGAATTAGAGCTACACAGCGGTTTGTAGAAATTGTGTCAGAAGAAGGTTGAGGGGGGAAGTTCAGTTTGCTTAACGTTGCGCTGGAACTAAGGGACCTTTGAGAGAATTTGCATCGCAAGAGCTTTGAAGTGAAAATTGAGATTGTTTAACCTCGCATCAAAGCTACAAACAATTTGAGAGTTTGGCCGCAAGACGGTTGAGATTGTTTAACGTCGCACTATAGCTACGGAGCGTTTGTGTGAGAGTGTTCATCGCAAGTGGGTTGAGTTAAAATTAGTTAACGTCGCATTAGAGTTACAGAGCGGTTGAAAGAATTTGCGTCGTAAGTAGTCTGAAGTGAAAATTCAGATTGTTTATCTCACACTTGAGCTAGAGAAAGGTTGAGAGAGTTTGTGCCGCAAGAGTGTTGAGATTATTTGACATCGCAGTTTGCTTTGAAAGAGGGTTGATGTGACAGATGAGATTCTTTAACGTCGAACTAAGAGCTACGAAGTGTTTAAGTGAGAGTGTTCGTCGCAAGAGGGTGGAGTTGAAATTAGTTAATATCGCATTAGAGCTACAGAGCGGTTGAGAGAATTTGTGTCGAAAGAAGGTTGAGGTGAAAGTTCAGATTATATAACGTTGCACAAGAGATACAGAGCGGTTGAGACAATTTTCGTCGCAAGAGGATTGATGTCACAATTATCTCCTCTTATGTTTTAAATTAGCCAGAGTTTTGAAGCGTTTCAATTTTCACGTTATTTTTGAACCTGTCAATAAATTCCAATTCCCTTCAACTAAATCCCCTGTTCACGAGCTTCATAAGTGGGGTATCTACAGTCGGCTGCAAAATTATTCGAGCACTAGCAATAATCCTTGCCAAAAAAAAGTACACTTAATAAAGCTTTGTTAACTAAATCCTTGTCGAGTCATGTTCTTAATCAGTCTAAGACACATGATTCGACAAGGATTTACTTAGCAAAACAGTCTTAAGTGTACTTTTTAAATATAGGAATTATTGGCTAGTGCTCGAATAATTTTGCAGCCGACTGTATAATGTCCCTTGTAATAATTGTAATTTATCTTATATTGGTCAAACGAAAAGAAATCTTGAATGCCGTTTACGTGAACATTCTCGGTATGCTGTTAATCAAGAAATTTCTAAATCTTCTATTGCAAAGCACAGTTGGGAATTTGATCATAGTTTTAATATTAAGAGTGTCAAAATTATCTTTCATGTCAAACGCGTTTCCGAACTGGATTTTTTGGAAAATTTAGCTATTTACCTTAATCGTGATAAAATTGTCAATGAAAAATCTGATTCCACTTTGCTGTCTACAGCCTGGAAAAATTTGCTTAAATCATTTAAATAATTTCCTTCATTATGTTTATAACATTATAATAGTTATAATAAAATAATTCTAATTGAAAAAATAAATAAATTTTATTAAATTTACTTATTAGTATAATGTTAATTAAACAAAATATTTAATTGATTATTCCCTCCCTCTTTTTTTTCTTGTGTGTGTGTGTGTGTTCCTCTCTCATTAGTCCTGCATGATGCTTCCTATTGGTTGTTTGTGTTGCTCCTCCACTTCTGGTTTTTGCATTGCTTTCAGTCTTGCTTTTGCCTCCAAGGCAGTAGCATGTGTTAATTTGCATCTGATGAAAAAAGGCTACGTCCTTTCGAAACCGGTTGTGCTGGCTTAAAATTTATGGTGTGTTAAGAAGTTTTAAAATCTTTTTATTGAGATTATTTAACGTCGCATTAGAGCTACGGAGCGGTTGAGATTGTTTAACATGGCACTAGAGCTGCAGAGCGGATGAGTACATTTGCATTGAAAGAGTTTTGAGGTGAGATATGAGATTTTTTTAACGTCGCACTTGAGCTACGGGGTGATTGAAAAAGAGTGTGCATCGCCAGAAGGTTTAGTTGAAATTAGTTAGCAGCGCACTAGATCTACAAAACGGTTGAGAAAATTTGCGACGAAAAAGAATTGCGGTGATAGTTGAGATTGTTTAACGTCGCACAGAGTGACAGACAGTTTGAAAAGGTTTGTGCTGCAAGAGGCTTGATATGACAATTGAGATTTTTTAACGTCACATAAGAGTTAAAGAGCGGTTGAGACATATTGCGTCAGAAGCACAGATTATCATACAGATAGGACACTCCCGTATATTCTTCGGTAACCAAAATTTGACTGCAACGACCCTATTGTCAACAGCTGTAAGTTTCTCGAGCTCTCCTGCTTACGCAATTGCTCGTCTTATTTTTATTGTATCTATGCTCATATCGTAATATTAGTGCAACATTAAACTGAACATTCAACCAACTATCCATATTGTTTTGATATTTATGTTTGGCAAATTTCTTATTGTTTACGAACTTGATTGTCGAAAGCAATTTATTTTAAGAAGCAAGTACTAAATATTAAGCAAAAAATTTCGAAAATATACAAAAACCAGAAATATTTTTTTTCATTTTAAAGCATTTTGTATTATTTAAACCAAGCAATGTTAAATATTTAAGATTTCATACCATACTGCTATTTCAGCATTAAACTTTGTTATATTACTTTTTACACTTGAACACGAATGTGTTTGGCAAAATTTATTTTCAAACATAATAAAATTAGTTTTATTTCTTAGAAAATAACTGCGAATGTTATGATTTTGTGAATTTAAAAGTAGTAGAAAAAGTGAAGGAAAGAAAACTGCACATACGTTTTCGTATGGCAACTTTATTATTGTTTACAAACTTGATTGTCAAAAGCAATTTATTTTAAGAAGCAAGTGCAATATTAAGAAAATAAACTTTGAAAATATACATAAAATAATTTTTTTTTCATTTTAAAGTATTTTGTATTATTTAAACCAAGCAACGTTAGATATTTAATGATCTCATACTGCTATTTCAGAAATGCAGTTTGTAATTTAATTTGTACTTGAATATGAATATCTTTGACAAAGCATATTTTTAAACATTATAAAAATTAATTTTTATTTATTAGAAAAATAGCTGGGAATGTTTTGAGGATAATTTTGTGAATTCAAAAACAATAGAAAGTGAAGAAAAAAAAATTCCCATACTAACCTGCTACTAACTACTCGCGAAATAGAAAAACAATTTTCGAACAAAGATGCTATTCATGTAGACTTAACACATGTAGTTTCCCTCTGTTGACACTAGTGGTGTTACTATATTTCCGGTTCGCGTTTTAGCTTCACTGTCCTATCTGTATGATAATCTGTGGTCAGAAGAGAGATGAGAAGGCAGTTTCGATTGCTTACTTTCACGCTAGAGCTATAGACGGGTTGAGATATTTGTGCCTGAAGAACGTTGAGATTTTTTAATGTCGCACTAGAGCTACAGAGCGGTTGAGAGAATTTGCAGCGAAAGAAGTTTGAGGTGAAAGTTGAGATATTTCAATGTCGTACAAGCGGTACAGAACGGTGAGATAATTTTTGTCGCAAAAGCATTGATGTGACGGTTGAGATTGTTTAACATCGCTCTAGAGCTACAGACAGGTTGAGAGAGTTTGTGCCGTAAGAGGTTTGTGATTTAACAGAGAGCAGCCCCCGTTCATCACTCTTGGAGCGATGTATGACGCTTCTAAGGGGACTACTCGCAGTTTATTTAAAAACTCAAAAAAAAAAATTACATACTTGGCCAGGCTGTAGTCTAGAGCCGAGAAGGGGCGATGATTCAGAAGTTAAAACTGCCGGGCTATGCCCCACACGACTGGTGACATGAAGTATTAAAAACATTTCAGTGAATGGATGACATTTCAGAAGTAAGTTCATTGCATGGCTGTAGTAAAATTTAGCTGCCGGGTTCTTTACCTTACGCGACACAGGGCATGGTGGCACTGAACTTCAGATAAAGCGGTGAATTTTTTTAAGACTTAGAAGATACAGGAGCTTTGTTTAATCATTATTCTGGTGGGAAATTTTTCTAGATTGAATGTATAAATAGGGCAAGTAGGTAAATAATTAATCTGTTAAATTACAGATATCCATTAAGATTTCGAATATTTAATTTAGTTTTATTAGCAAACATTTTCTGAAAAGGGTGTTTTCCAGCCAATCAAAAGGTCTTGATATTGGGTTTCTTATATGGTAGGCTGATGTGAGATTACAATAAAAATAATAGTGGTTGAGAGTTCCCTCCTGCCCACAAGGACACAGAGGAGAACGTCGGCAATGAAATCGGTTTAAGTAGGATGGAAAGGGGCTATGGCCCTTTAGGAATGCAGTAACTGAAGGGGAGAGCGACCAGGAATTAGAGGAGACTACAGTGATTAAGTTGAAGGTGAATCTTCCTTTTTCTGAAGAGTCCCATAAATCCTGCCACTTTTGTATTTGTTTATGTTTTATTACTTTTTTGATAAAGGTGGGTGGAGCAGGAAGAGTATAGTAAATGGAATTATCTTCGGTAGCAACTTTTGCCAGGGAGTCAGCAGTTTCATTCCCGAGTAGTCCTCTGTGGGCAGAAACGTGTGCCAAGGATAAGTGATTAACGAGAGAGATTAGTTTGGATTTTATAGAGATCATTTGAGGATGTCTACTCCTGTGACGGGCTGTGGCTAGCAAACCCGATTGAATGTCGCGAAATATGTTAAAGGAAAAGTGGGTCTCGATATTATCTTCAACTCATTCAATTGTTTTTTGGATTACATACAATTCAGCCTGAAATACTGAATTGTGGTCAGCAAGCCTGCCAGCCCACCGATGGATTACGGAATCCTTAAACAGCACACAGAAACTGCGATGACGCCGTGATCTGTCTTGGAACCATTTGTGTAGATGGCCACAGGAGCAGAGGGAGTGTAGCTATTTTTGTTACAGTTAATTATTTTGGAAGCAACATCTTTCTCAGGGTTAATTTCCACAGCTTTTAGTAGTAGTTTGAATTTCAGTATTGGGGGAAAATATTTGCTAAATTTATATTGATTTAATTGTAGGATATTAGTTTTTAAGAAAATAAATGCAGCCTGAAGATGAGCAGGAGGAATACCTGTGATGACAGTGAGGGCGTCAGTTGAGATCGTCTTGTAGCCCCTGAAGAGTTGTAGGAGAATGGTCCTTTGGATAGAGTTGATTTTGGTTTGGACATCTGTCCTGAGACGACCTCCCCAAATTCCAGCCCCATAGTTTATTACTTTGTCTATTATTGCATAATACCATGTTTTAAGGAAGGATGTGGATATTCCCCCCTTCCCCTTCTTACCATTTTGGCTGCACTGTGATAATGAAACATTGTTTTAATTTTAAGGTAACCCATGTTGGCCAGCCAATATCAACAGTATTCCCAGGATTTTAAGATGGGGTGCGTGATTCACACTGACGCCCGAGGTTTGTGATTGTTTAACGTTGCACTAGAGCTGCAGAGCGGTTGAGTAAATTTGCGTTGCAAGAGGGTTGATGTGACATATGAGATTGTTACGTCACAATAGAACTATAGACAGGTTGAGAGAATTTGTAGGCAAAAAGGTTCAGAATGTTTAACGTCGCGCAAGAGCTACAGAGATTTTGAGAGAGTTTGTGCCACAAGAGGTTTGTTGTGACAGTTGAGATGTAACATGAGATTTCACAGAGAACAGCCCGTTTAACGTCGCTCTAGAGCTACAGAGCGGTTGAGGGAATTTGCGTCGCAAGAGGAATGATGTGACAGTTAAGATTGTTTAATTTCGCGCTAGAGCTACGAAGCGGTTGAGGGAGAGTGTGCGTCAAAATAGGGTTGAGGTCACAATTGAGATTGTTTAACGTAACATCAGAGCTACAGAGCGGTTGAGAGAATTTGCGTCAGAAGAGGGTTGTGAAGGCAGTTCAAATTAAACCTCGCGCTGGAGCTACTGAGAGGTTGAGATAGTTAATGTCGCAAGGCGTTTGAGATTGTTTAACGTCGCACAAGAGCTACGCTGCTATTGAGAGCGTGCACATCACAAGAGGGTTTAGTTGAAATTAGTTAACGTCGCATTAGATCTACAAAAGGGTTAAGAGATTTTGCGTCGAAAAAGAATTTAGGTGATAGTTGAGATTGCTTAACCTCGCACCACAGCGACAAACAGTTTGAGAGAGATTGTGCCGCAAGAGGGTTGATGTGGCAGTTGAGAATGTTTAACGTCACATCAGAGTTACAGAGCGGTTGAGAAAAAATGCTTCAGAAAAGGGATGAGAAGGAAGTTCAGATTACTTACAGTCGGTAACAAAAGTATCCGAACACTAGCAAAAATTCCTATATAAAAAAAGTAGAGTTAATACTGTTTTGTTAAATAAATCGTTGTCGAATCCTGTTCTTAGTCAGTCTAAAAACAGGATTCGACAAGGATTTATTTAACAAAACTGTAAGTGCATTTTTTCTATAGAGGAATTTTTGCTAATGTTTGGAGACTTTTGTTCGACTGTACTTTCGCCCTAGAGCTTAAAGACAGGTTGAGATAGTTTGTGCCGCAAGAGGACTGAGATTGTTTAACGTCGCGCTAGAGCACACACCGCCGCCGGAAACCGAAGCTAATGTTATTCTATGGGAAATTTTTCTTTACAAATAACTTATTAACTAATCCATATTTTTAAATTTTGTTTTCACATTCGGAAAATTGCCAGCTGTTAAATTGACGGACCTTTTTTAAAAAATTATTTTTTTAATTTTTTATATTTTATTTTAAAACTGCAAAATACGAATTTTCATTATGTGAATTTTTTTCATTTGGCAATTTCGAAATAAAATATTAAAAATAAAAATATTATATTTTTGAAAAAGGTCCGTCAATTTAACAGTTTGGAATTTTCTGAATGTGAAAACAGAATTTAAAAATATGTATTAGTTAAAAAGTTATTTGTAAAGAAAATTTCCCCACAGAATAGCATTGGCTCGGTCTTCTGGTGACGGTAAGTGAAGAGGGCCGTTAAAGGCGCAGGAACTCCGATTTTGTTGTAAATCCATTTCGAACGACCTGCCCTCTCTGAACCTAAATTGGTGAGGATGCAATAAGTTGTTGATTTCCAAAAAGTAATTGAGTCTTGTGACTATGAGTTTTTCTACTAGTTTTCCTAAAGTTGGTAAGAGGCAGATCGATCTGTATGAAGAAGGTTCAGAGGGGGTTTTCCCTTGCTTTAGAAAATACAGCATTTCTCCTCTGCGAGGAATTTTTGGGAAATATTAAATTTTAAGGCATAGATTTGTCCAGTCGTTTATGATTTGTGGAATAGTGTAATGGGTGTGCCTGAGAATTTTGAAATCTATATGTTCAGGACCTGGGACTTTCTTAACATACGCTATCGAAGTGATGACGTCAGTGGCGTGAAATTTCGTCTGCTTTCGGTTCAAGTAGAACTAGTCTCGGGGAAATTTTACTTTCACCGTCACCTTGGCGATATTTCCGGAAAACGCCTAGATGGAGCCTTTCCGCATCATGTTCCGAATTGTAACCCTCTATCAGAGTCGTACGATATTTGTTGGTAGGTTTTATCGTCGCACTAGTGCTGCGCACAGGCGGCGTACGAAAGCGAGCATTTCGCCGATTTAACCAAACAACAAAACACGTCAAAAAAAGTAATTTGATCGCAAACTATACCTAGAAAACAAAGGAAATAATCATTCAAAAAAGAATTACTTAATAAGTGCTAAAATAACAAATCAGAAATAAAAAAAAAATAAAACTCCAAACACAAAATCTTACAATACAAATTCTCTAAAAGCCCAATCGCAGGAATAATAATCACATGTCTGTACGCTTCAGGTACATAAAAAAAAAATCATTGAATACCGTATCTTAGAATGCATAAATGTCAAAAATGCATGAAATTACATATTGCAGCAATCACTATTATGCAAGTGTGTACACGACACATACATTAAGAAGAAGAGAAAAAAACAACACTTTAAACAATTTATTACCAACAAAAACCACTTTTTAAAAAATGTTTAAAAAGCACAAATATGCATAACATTATTTAAAAAGTAATGCATAAATATCACAAATATTATATAAAATAGTAACAGAAATAAAGCAGCTCACTTACCTCTCTTTCCCTCGTTAACTACCAGAAGTTCCTGGAGCTCCTTCATCATCTGAAAAAGAAGCCCTCTCCTCCAAATTTTCCTCATCAGAATTATTCAGTTCAACATTGAACACTTACTCTCTAAATAAACGTCAATAACTTAAAATTTCGTCTGCTCGATAAAAGCGAAACTATTTATTATGGAAATTTAACTTATTCCTTATTAGCCCCAGGCAGAGTTCGCTCATAGACGAACAGACGAATTTTCATGCTACGCAGCAGCGATTGACGTACATTCGGTAACAAAAGTCTCCGAAAAATAGCAAAAATTCCTATTTAAAAAAAGTACACTTAATACAGTTTTGTTAAAAAAATCCTTTTCGAATCCAGTTTTTAGACTGACTAAGAACAGGATTTGGCAGGGATTTATTAAACAAAACCGTATGAAGTGTACTTTATTTACATAGGAATTTTTGCTAGTGTTCGGACACTTTTGTTACTGACTGTATTCCAATATGGGCAGCCAGCCGATCTCTTATAACGTAGCACTAGTGCGACATAAAACCCTCTCATCCGAACATTAAATATTATTTTGGAGAGTATGAAAAAATCGCCAAAGGTATAAACCAGCCATTTAAAACCTCTCTTGTCAGATTTTTTCATATCTTGAATTAGCTGTGACCCACCGGACGCCCATGCCGAGCGTGAACGTGTCATTTTTTTTTTTTTTTTTTTTTTTTATTAAAGCTATTTTTTATACTGCCTAACTGACATTTTTATTATAGCATTGCTTAAATCATAGAAATTTCATACGGAAGAAATAAAAAATAATTACATTAATTGTTGAAAACTTAATTCTTAAATGATAAAATAGCCAAAAAAAAAAAAAAAAAAAGTTTAAATTTTTTTTGTTTTTCAGACAATTGTTGCTAAATCAGAAAATCAGACATAGCTCATTTACTTTAACAAGAAGACTTTGTCATAAATATCTGAAAGATCAATCACATTTAATAATAGTAATAATAAACAGGATGTAAAAAACGAAACAATAGTCCAAAAAATAAATTTTCTTTCAAAAGATTTGGAAGATGAATAAATTCTTATTTAAAAATGTATTTTCTCTAATTTTTAAAAATCGACATTTTTTATGTGAGATTAAGTTTTTATATACACATTTTATTTTAACCATCACTAAATCAGGTATTAAGTTTTAATTTAACTCAAAATGAAAGCTTAAAAACCAGCATTATCAATATAATATTTTTCTAACGGGGACCAGTAGTAGAAACGATACGATAGTGACAATACAATACGTGAGGGGAAAAAAATAATATACAAGTAATATTTAAGCACGCAGACTCAGTTCAGTGATATAATAGAAAAAAAAAAAATAAAAATAAAAAATGAACAAAAAAAATGTCTGATTAGATCATTTTATAGAAAAATTTATTTCTAAGAGTTGCATCTTGCAATCCTTGTAAGCGTCATTTTAAATCCAGTAATACTTTAAAGATGTAATCAAAATATGAACTTTCTTATAAATTGACTGACGAACGCAATGATTAAATGCGTAATCAAAATAGGTACCAAGTGTTTTTAATAAAAAAACATGTCAAAATGATTAAACAAAAAAAAAATAAAAATAAAAATAAGTGAGATCTTGCCAACATGGCGGAAAATTTTTGAAATTCGCCATAGAGGTCCTTTATTAATGCTGTCTTGCCTGGGGTAAGGCTCCTATGTATACGAGCTGGCGCATCAGACATTTTGTTGCCTTAGGGTTGCCACATGTACACAGCATTTCCGTAGATAAACAAACGACAGCCATTATTTCTATCGTCTTGTATTACTTTGGAGTTACTTTTTTATTCATTTTCATAATTTTAGCTCAGTAAAGTATCATACGGGAGATTGTTTACTGAAAAATTTCTATAATCACTCAAGAAAAGTACGTATAATGTTCAGATTTCCATAAGATAATTTAGGAAGAATAAAATAATATAACTTTTATTTACTTATATTTTTCTCTGTGTTTTTCACGTGTTCAAATGTAAAAGTATAAAGAATGTGCTATTTTATTCATAATATTTATGTTAATAACTAAAAATTAATTGAAGAAGACCGTTTATTTCCGTGCGTTTGAGTTTTGGCGACATTTTCTGGGGTCGCCAAAGTTGTTACATTTCAGTGTCGTAATTACATTTATTTTAAGTTTCGTTTTTTAAAATGAATACTATATGCAAGAAATAGCAGAAGAATAAAATAAATAAATAGATTTTCCACTTTTAAACAATAAGATTTTTTTTTTTTTTAAATTTATGAATTGTATTTGAAACAGGCAGAAATAGTCCTAACAACACATCTTATCCCCAGTACACCCACAAAATATCCTTAGGATGAAAAAACATACATAGAAATGTACTGTTTATAAATGTGTTGTTAGGGATATTGCTTGTTGCTTATTGCTCTTAAAGTAGCTTGTCCGATCGTAGCTTCAGATCAAGATTTCTTAAAATGGCTAGTTAAGCGATAAGGACGCCAAGCGGGAATGCTGCCCTCATCCGAGGCAACAAAATGACGGCGATGCACCGGCCTATATATTTTATTTAAGGGGCTCTAGCCTGGGGAAATATGAAAATTGGGTCGTCAAACATGAATTTTATTTTGAAATTTTTCTTTGAATGATTAAGTTTAACTATTATTAGCATTTTATCACCAAAAGCTGATAATAATTTGGCTTTTGGTGATTTAATAATTTAATATGATGGTGAAATTGGAAAGAGACTTACAAGTTTAAAATTTTAAATAAAAAAGAAAGAAAGAAACCGCGAAAATTTCACATGGGTTTGCTAGTATATTACAATGATTTTTTTTTTTTTTTTTTTTTTTTTTTTTTTTTATAGTAGTATATACTATAAAATTTTTAATAAACCATGAAATGAATCTTCATAAACTGACATTCAAAAAATTATTTTGAAATTATTTATATTTGAATACTTTTTTGCGAAAGTTACAATAAGATTTAAGAATTAAAAGAAAAAAAAAATGTAAATTTGATAAATAAGAGTAAAAATGTTGCCTTTTTCATGCAATTAGAAGTTTTGAATTTATTAAGCTTTTACATGTCTTCGAAAGAAAACTTTAAAACTTCTTTGATGCTCTACATATTATTGTTAATTCTATTTAATCAATTTTTTCGCACTGTATATGTTGGTATACACAATTCTTTAAAATTATTTCTTCCAATGCTTCATACCAACTGTAATAAACTAATCTGTAATATATTGCTTTAAATATGTAGGGTACGATGTTACATTTTCAAAAAATAAATGTTCCACTCTGGAGATTCATCTTAAAAATAAATATAGAGATATTTCATCTAGGATTTCGATAAAACAGACAACATAGTCTAGTTTGTTTCTTGAAATATTATACATATTTTCTATGGGTTCCTTCCCATGTCAGATTTTTAGAAAATAAATCTGTTGATGTTTTGACTGCTTCCACTGAGGATGTGATACCCGACGGAATTATTACATACAGTGAACTCCTTCCGAAAAAAAAAAAATGAAATAAATAAATTTTGTAAAACTTCACCCAATCGGCCATGGTGCACTGGAAGGTGATTAGGTGGGTATGTCCAATTCGATTTCGACAGAAATCGTGAAACGGCTTTAACGCGTTTCTTCAGTGGGCACACCAGAAAGCTCATGTTCTAGCAGGGCCGAACGTTTTTTCTAGACTGTCCCTTCTGTAACAATCTTTAGGCCTTTCCATCACATATCCTTAATAGCTTGTATTTTGCAAAAGACGAGGTTTTAAAAGAAACCCACTTCTGTTTTAATACTTTTTGGAAGTTTTTGGCTTCATAGATCTGGTTTAGCGTATGGTGAACCATCTGGGATTAACAACAACGACAACAACAACAACCATTTTCTCATAAATTATTATCTACATTTCTATATGTATAAAACAAAATTTTGGCATATATTTCTTTTAAGGACTCAAGAATTATTGAATTGATTTACGCGCGGTTTTTTGCAATAGGGTCTGCATACTCTTGGGGCGGTTTAAAGATTTTTTAAAAAATCGTTGTGACAAATATAACAGAAGTTAGAAATTCACAACAACAACACATTTTCTCATAAAATATTAACTACATGTTCAATATTAATAAATAAATAAATCTCTGATCAAAAATCACTGATGATGCTTTGGTATTTCAAAGCGAAAAGCTAGGGATATTTTTTTTTTTTTGAAATCTTTTAAATAAAGTTTAATTTTACGTGTTTTAAAGTGTTTTTAATCTAAAAAGCAACTGACACGTGTTTTAACTTAACTCTATTTTTAGAGATAATTTATTTAAAAAAAAAATTATTCATGGCGCCATCTACAATTGAATAATACACTTGGTATAAACATTAACACTAATATCCACGTCCCTCATTCATAAATATTGGCATATAGTTATCATTTATTATACTGAAAGATGTAAAATAATACAAAGAATCCGAATTGACCGTTTAAATTGTTTTAATTAGTTATCAGCATATATCCTTACGCTCATCACTGACTGACTCTGTCACGATTAAAAAGACTAAGAGATTTCCTTGGACTCTGTTTGTGTGTGAACGCAAGTTGCCACCTAATTTTCATACTTTCGTTAATTTTAAAAATCTAATTGTCCGATCGATAAGCTGTTTAATCCTACGGATTCAGAAAAATCGTCCCTTTCATTGGGTACCTTAATTGTAACGAGTTTTTGATTAGATTTTTAAAAATTAATATGAAAATAGACATAGCTTTAAAATAGACATTAAAAGTTTTAATTGTTGCGATTTTCTTTTCTTTCTTTTTTTTTTTTTTTTTTTTTTTTTTTCAGCATAAAATGAAATATATGCTTTCACGTAAAAAAAAAAAAAAAAAAAAAATAATTAAAATAAAATAAAATAAATAAATAAATAAATAAATATAAATAAAAAATATAAATATATAAATAAATAAAATATTAATTTTGCGTCTGTATGATGACGTGATGATCTACAAAATTGCGTCTATAAAATAATAATAATAATAATTTTAAATTATTAAGGTAACGAAGAGATAAATAAAATGTGAAAATTTCGCACGGTCTTGCTAGTAAATGATTTATTTGAAACGAGAAATAAATAAAATGAAATGATCATTTTTCAACGGGCGTGTTAGTCGCCCTACAATTAACTAGTTACGATATAATCTAAAACTCTCATAGTAGCTTCAAAATTATTTTTTATTTATTACACAATTGTTTCAAATTAAAAAAAAATATTCTTTACGCTATCATTTATTTATATATTTATTGGAATGAAAAGATATATATCTAACACGTGGAATAAAACTCAAAGCAAATTGAAAGAAAAAATTTAAGAAAAGCTAAAATTGCACGGTATAAAAAATTCTGCTAACTAGCAGACAATGTTCGCATAATAGGTCTCTATATTTAAATGATTCCATTTAATTCAGTTATTGAAACAAATAAATATATTTCGATTGAAGATTATTTTCAGAAAATCAGAATCTTGTCCAAGTACCGTTACATAATAAGGTAATGAAATGTAAATTCACATTTAAATATTTAAGTTTCATTACGTCGAACAGAAACGTCATTAATTAAAAATAAAACTTTCTATACTCTATTAGAGTTAACAGTTTCTTTTGAAAATGTACTTCATTTGCAAACAATCTCAGTTTCGATTCTCAGTTGAGGGTTCCTAAACCCTTTGAGGAGAAGAGTTGGTTAGTTGGTTTGGTTTATACGTCGCATTAGTGCTGCGCAATGGACAATTGGAGACGGTCTGAGACTGGCCCATAGAAGTGGACCGAAGACATGCTATCACAATTTTGATCCTCGACTAAAAGGATTGTGAGCAGATTAATTTTGCTTATTGAAAGTTAAAAACGACCAGAATTTATGAACGATGTTAGAAGAGAAGTAGTAATTTTTATTAGCATGAATGAATATATTCAATATTCATTCACGCATAATTTTATCGCCATGCTGTTCTGAACTCTTGTTATGGCCAAAATCAAAACATATATCAATATTGTATAAACTTGATTTTTTTTATACAATAAATAATTACTAGATAAAAAAAAAACTTTTTATACACTATGTTTTTAAATTTTTTGTTGAATCACATAAACGCTACCGAAGGCAGCGGAGACCCGAAGTAATTGCCTAAAAGTACTAAAAAACTGCTTTGTCACCGTGTTCTGAGCTATTCTGAAAGTTTCAAATGTTTAGCTAGTCAGGTAACATGATTGTTGAATCATATGAATGCTACCGAAGGCAGCAGGGACCCGAAACAATTGGCTAAAAGTATTTAAAAAATGCATTGTTACCGTCTTTTGAGCTATTATAAAAGTTTCAAATGACTAGCTAGTCGGGAAGTTAGTTAAATAAATTTTCTGTTGAATCGTATAAAGGCAGCAGGGACCCGAAGCAGTTGGATAAAAGTATTTAAAAAAATGCATTGTCACCATGTTCTGAGTCTTTCTGAAAGTTTGAAATGTCTAGATAGTCTGGAAAGTAGTTAAAAATCGATTTCAAGATTTGCACTGGTAACGCCACCGAAGGCTGCAGGGACCCGAAACAGTTGGCTAAAAGTATTAAAAAATGCATTGTCACCGTGTTCTGAACTATTCTGAAAGTTTCAAATGTCTAGCCAGTCGGGAAGTTAGTTAAATAAATTTTCTGTTGAATCATATAAACGCTGCCGAATGCCGCAGGGACCCGAAACAGTTGACTAAATGTATTGAAAAAAATGCATTGTCACCGTGTTCTGAGCTTCTCTGAGATCTTCAAATATCTAGCTAGTCAGGAAGTTAGTTAAAAATCGATTGCAAGATTTGTACTGGTAACGCTTCCGAAGGCAGCAGATACCTGAAACAATTGCCTAAAAATACTTAAAAAATGCATTGTCACCATGTTCTGATCTTTTCTAAAATTTCAAATGCCTATCTAGTCTGCAAGTTAGTTAAAAATGGATTGCAACATTTGTACTGGACACATAAACAAACAAACAAACAAAGAAAAATCGAAGTTAATAAAAACATGGTAATATTTTGGAAAATACTGTACGTATGTTTATATTTTTATTTGTATTCACATTTATATTTTCAACCATTCGGGGGCGATATTTACGGAGACGAAATACTTGGGGCGAGATGCTGGGGGCGAAAATTCCGGATCCCGTAAATCTTTACTGTCCGTTTATAAAGAACCTTTTTTTCGTTATTTATCGAGCATTTAATTATAAAATTTACTAATTATATAATTTTAGTGAAAAAAAATACTAAAAAAAAAAAAAAAAATTAGCTTTATGGGAATTAAAAGACTTTTTGAATCGTGCTTATGGAAAAAAAGAAAAGACTTTCCGAACTACCTAAAAATGTTTTCAGGATCTTTCTGTACTGGTGGACAAGATCTATCATCGTTGTTGAATCACAGTTATATAATTCCAGAGCTGCCACCCTTTTATCTTTTAACCTTTTGTATCCCGCTATAGCCGAAATCATCCGAGCTTCTTGAATCCCGTTATAGCCGAGGTTAGCTCAAGAAAATTCATCCCCCCTACCGATAGGGAGCGGGCAGTCTAGGAGGCGTGGGAACAGGTCAGTGATGGATAGCGCTAACAGGTGTCATTCCCGAACAAAAGAGAGAGAAACAAGTGTCATTTCTCTTTGGTTGAAAATCGTCGTTGCTTCTTTTACTTTGCATTCGTAGACAACTTTCATTTTGAGATATTTAGGAGAAAAAACATTTGATCTTTTTTTTTTTTTTTTTTTTTTTATGCAAAATGGCTTTTAGAAAAAGAATAAAAAGACAAAATTAGGACACATTGTGCAGAGCTTATGGGAATGTGAGATTTGCAAAATTTGCTCATGCAAAGACGTTTGATTACAATATGATATGATCTAATTTCTTTTATATCAATAACAGACCATAATGATAAAACTGTGATAAATTTAATACTATCAAAGAAAATCTAAGCCATGAAAAATAAATAAATAAATAAATAAATAAATAAATAAGCAAAATCATCTACGAATATGAATATAAAAAATAATCCATTTATTTTCAATATAAAATAATTTAAAATAGTAATTCTTAAAACATCACATTTATAAAGCATGTGTGTTATTTATTAGTAGAAAATTTTAAATTAAACTTCAAACAATTAAATTACATATTGAAAACTTAAATTTAACCATATACATATTTGAAATGTCATTATTTGAAATGAAACAGATAAATCTTGGTTTATAAGCAAGAAAAGAAAATTATCATTCCTATGCAATTCCGCCCCCCCCCCCCCATAAAATATATTTTTATATTTTTAACCAGGGGAACTCAAAACGTGTAATTTAACCAAAACCTTGCTTCAAAAGTTTGCCTGTAAATCGACATTTTATCAGTCATACAAGAGCAAAAGAAAGCATTTATCATTTCTAAGTAATTGCATCAGATAATACACATATTCATATTCAGGGCACGCCGAAACTTTCAGCAGTAAAAAATTAAGCTTGAAAATTTAATCTTTCTTTTGAATTTTACCATTATGCCAAAATTTTAAATTTTTTTCTCAAGTGATTTTTTTTTTAGAAATATTTAAAATTATAAAAAACACTTCTATTAAAACGTTACTAAAAAAGAGAAACAAAAAAGATAGAAAAAGAAAAAACTGTCGCAAAATGTTAGAAAGTATTAGAAAGATGAATTTAAAAAAAAGTATTTTTCTTTCATTCTTTATTCTTATTTATTTATTTATTTATTTTTCTTTCTTTCTTTTTCTTTCTTTCTTTCTTTTCAAATTGATCTGTATGAATTATTTTAAATTGTGCATATATTCTTGGTGAAATCATTTTCCTCTATAAAATCATTTAATATTATGCAAAAAAAAAAAAAAAAAAAAAAAAAAAAAATGAGGAAAGAAAGAAAAAAAGAATAATAAATCATAGACTAATACAACAAAGAATTCGCTAAATGTAGGTATAAAATCATTATACTTTAAAATTTAGTAAAATTGTATTGCCAAAATTATATTGCCGAAGTTATGACTATACCTATATAACTTTAACTTGCTTAATTGTAAGAAGGGTGAACTTTTTAATTATCCATTCAATGTAATTTTAAAATGTGATAATAAACATTTTTAAGGGAGAGTATTCAGAAATTTATTTTATGAAGTAGTCCCTGAAGTTTACTTCCCACATACCCAAAGCTCAACAGTGACCGAGAGGTTCAATTCCAGATCGAGCTAGTTCGGAATTTTTCGTAGTTTTCCCCGAAACACGCATTAATATGCGGTAGGACCCTTAGAACGACCCCCCACGGAAGTAACTCTACCCAGACCTAGGTATCTAATGCAGACAATTAGCCTTATTTTTTACCCCACCATACCTACTCCGATTTAAAGTATTTCATATATTATAATTATAACTCATGAATATCAACTGTAAAGGCAGACTCCGACTCCAATATATCATTGAAAGAGACATTTCAGTACAAAGAAGCAGACAGTCTGGGGCCTAACGGCTCGCAGCGGAACATCTCTCCTTTGTAGAAAGGTATGTCCGTTTCCCTTTGATGAACGTGGGAAGCCGCGTGCCTTGAGAACTTTTCCTTCGAGAAGAATTCAACGCGTCAGAACCGATGATGGAATTTCGAGCGAATCAGGGCCTGCATCTGAGATTTAGTTTTCAGAAAACACGCCCAATACTAACTGTAATTTTTACGATGAGAGACTGAAAACGGGAGTTCACTGCCGGAGTTTGGAAAGGCAGGATTCCCAGAGCAGGTCGGGCTAGACCTAGGGAAAGGTTACGAACTCATATTATTTTCCGGAAAAGACTGCAGAAGCGGTCACGGACGGGTGAAAACCACTGTGGACTTTATCTGATATTCCTTCCAGCCATATACTGTAGAACTCACTATCTTATTGAAAACCCTTTCATATAGATGAAATACAGCAAAATTTGTATATATTGTAAATTTCTAAAAATTAATCTAGTTAAATTAAAATTTGGAAAAAATATAAATTTCTTGTTCTGATTAGTCAAGTCAATAATTCTCTGCCACTCTCCAAGATACTACAGACTAATAGAATAAAGAAAATTTGGTGGCAGCTCTATCGGAGTACAGTATATAGAGAAGAGTGAATCTAAGCAGAAGCGAGGAAAGAGATTCCAGAATTCAGAAGAGATCCTCAGCGCAGACCAGGCAACAACGGAGGCAACGACCGGGGTTCCCAGTACCGAAAACGCACTCGACCAGCGGAGGCATCGTCGTGACATCGACCGGTTCCTAGTACGGAAGCAGCGTTACGAAGTCCTTCGACGTAGACGGGAGAAGCCAAACAGCGTACGGAGAGCCAGTCTAGCGCAGGAGTGACGGAGTGCCCTTTCAAAAGATCAAGGAGAGGAGCATCGATCCCTGGAGTAGTGGTCTTGTGCCTGCTAAAAGAGTGCTCAGCGGAGATGTGCCCACCTTAGATCAAAAACATCAGTAAAGGTAAGGATATTCCGTTCATTCTTGAGAGGCAATTAGTAAAAATAAAAAAAAATTGTTTGTCTTTGTATATTGTTGCAGAAAATTTTTAATGTTTGAGCGAAATGCTTAATGTCTAAAATTAACAGGTTAGTTAATTAAATTAAATGAAATAATTCATTATTTAAAAGCTTAGAATTGACAAAATAGTTAATTTGTTAAGAGAATTTTAAATTTATGTTGGAAAAGAAAATTTCCTTAACCTTGAAGAAAATTAAAAGGAAGTAAAATTGTAAAAGAAATTGAAATTTAAAAAGAAAGCAGAAAAAAAAGGGTTCTTGTTATTCCTAAATAGAAAATTCTGAAAATTAAGTAGATATATTTATTATAAAATGGAAGTTTGCAGAAAAATAAACTGTGAATGATATATTTAAATTATATTCATAAGAGAATTTTCAGAATTTTAAGTTGTGTGTATTTAGGGTATAATCAATGGTTGCACAGTGTGAAAGAACTCCTTATTTTTGTGTATATTAATTGTTCTCTTTAAATTGCTTGTAAGCATAAGCTTAAATTGGGTAAAAAGTATTGCAAAATATTGCAGGAATCCGAAAGCCAAATTTGGTATTAAAGTGTGTACTATTTAGTTATCTATTTAAATTGTGCTTGTATTTGAAATTTTAAATAATTGCTAAATGTGTATTGCGAATAATTAGGAAATTGAGAATATTTAGGAAAATTGTGTTAGGAAAATTTCAAATCAAAAATCATGGCTGCTTTGCACGAATATTCGAAAGTGGATTTAAAATTTTTAGCAGAAGAATGGGAAGTAGATATTCTGCCCACCGATGGGACAAGGTCCATAATAAAAAAAATTGAACAATCTGCAGAATTTAAATTAGAGGTGGCTTTGGCCCAAATTAAATTAATCAAGGAAGAACGATTAGCGCAAGAAATAAAAGAGGAACGTTTAGCCCAAATTGAAAGTGAAAAAGCACAGAGAGAATTCGAATTAGAACGTCTCAGGTTATCTCAAAGTATAGAAACGACAAGCTTAAACTCTAGCAGAGAAGAGCGGAAATATATTCCCCCACTTAAATCTATTGTTCACAAATTTGATGAGTTAAATTCTGACATGGCTTTATATTTAAATCTATTCGAACGTCAAGCGAGTAAATTGGGGTTAGAGAGCTCAGACTATGTAAATCAATTACTTGCTTTGTTACCCACCAAATTAGCAGAACAGATATTAAGACAACCGGCGGATAAATTAGAAGATTTTGATTACATCAAAAATTATCTGTTAGATCGATTTAAGGTTGACGCTGAGTCATTCAGACAAAAATTTAACAACCACCAGCGATCAAGTGGAACGTCATTTCGAGATTTAGTTTATGACTTGGAAACATTCTTGTTAGGTCGGTTGGAAAAACTAAAAATTGGGGACTTTGAGAGCTTGAAGAAATTACTAATTTGCGACCAGATGAAAAAAAAGGGCTAGCGCAGAGATGAAAGAGAAGTTTCTAGATTCTTGGGCGAAAGAGACTGATCCCGAAGAATTAGCTATTAAACTAGATGAATTTGAATCCGTTAGGAAAGCCATAAAGAAAAATTGGGTCGGTAAAGAAAAAGATGACCGAAAACCCGATAAAAATAAATTTACATTTTCAAAAGAAAACAAAGAAAAAAAGCCATTTAATTGGCGCGATAGGACAAAATCGCAGGAAAACAAAGGAAAAGAGAACGCCTATGAGAAAAAGAAAGAGATCCGATGTTTTTATTGTTCCGTTGTCGGGCACTACAAAACTAATTGTCCGAAATTACTTAAAGATCATTCAACAGCAGTTGTAAATCAGATAGGAATTACAGACGATTTAGGATCTTGTTTCGCACCTTATTTAGGGGAGGCCGAAATAAATGACGTCAAAATTGTCACCCTTCGTGACAGTGGAGCAAGCTTCGATCTTATAGGAAAACAATACATAAAACCGGAGCAATTAACCGGAGAAAGTATTTGGCTCAAACAGCCGTTGCAGAAAGAATTACACTGCCTGCCGATCGCTAGTGTTACGCTTAAGATTGCAGATATTGGGACTGTTAGCACGAAAGCGGCAGTAGTTGACGACTCACTGGAAATGAATCATTATCTTTTGGGTAATCAAACGCATGAAATTATCGAAGGCGCAAAAATGAAAAAACCAGAGTTAATCAACCAAGTAGTAACTCGCGCGAAAAAAAGGCAGAGCGAAAAAGAGGAGAGAGAGAGATTACGAGAATCCGAAACCACCAACGCAGTAGCCGAGATACGGGAAGAAACCCCTATTGTCATTCCCCCCTCTGAGAAAGAGAAGTCTCTAAGCCTCTAGGGGTGAATAGAGAAAGGCTGAAAGGATTACAGCGTGAAGACGCGACTTTAAATCCGTGTTTTGAAAAAGCGAACAAAGGTAATTCCGAGTTCATTTTAGAAAATGAAATCCTTTTTAGACAATCTAAAACAAATCGCGGGGAGGTTAGAAAACAAGTGATTATTCCTGTAACACTTAGAAAAGACGTAATGGAATTATGTCATTCGAATGTTGGCGGACATCTCGGAGTCACAAAGACGAAAGATAAAATCTTCAGGTATTTCTCGTGGCCAAATTCGGTCAAAGAAATAGAGGAATTTGTATTATCGTGTCACCATTGTCAGGTGATAGGAAAACCTAGAGAGGTAAAGAAAGCGCCTATGAAAAGGGTTCCCATAGTAACCGAAGTGTTCACTCGGTTTTCCGCTGATCTAACGGGACCACTCCCTCTAAGTGAAAACGAAAATAGGTATCTTTTGACAGCTATGTGTTTGTCTTCGAAATATCCGGAGGCCATACCGCTTAAAGAAATCACTTCTCCAGCAGTGATAAACGGGTTCTTACGAATGTTTAGCAGATTCGGGTTCCCGCGAGAGATTCAATTAGATTTAGGAAGAAGTTTTACGAGTGAATTGACCGAGACCTTTTTCGAAAAGTTTGGAATAAAAGTGATTCGTAGCTCCATACATCATCCCCAATTCCAAGCGATTGAGAGATTTCACCGCACCGTAAAGCGATTATTAAAAGTGTTATGCTTAGAAAACGGAGCAGATTGGGAGAAAAATCTTCCATTTGCATTATTGGTGTTGCGTACTACCGTGCATCAATCTACCGGATATAGCCCTGCCGAACTCGTTCACGGCAAAAATCTAAGAACTCCCGAGACAATAATTTTTGAAAAATTATGCGGAATCGAAAACGAGGAACAAACGCCCGTTACTGAATACATTTTTGATTTTATAAATCGGCTAAAAAAATGCCAAGAATTAGCTATTGAATCGATGGAAGATGCGAGGGAGAAAAGGAAGCTTTGGTACGATCGGGACGCAGTTGACCGGAAATTTAAACCGGGAGACCAAGTTCTAGTGGTTGCGACGTACAAGCCGAATAAATTCGCCGTAAGTTGGATCGGACCGGGTACAGTGGAGAAACAAATCTCGGAGACTAACTATGTTGTGAATATTCCAGGTAGGAGGGAGCCCTCTCAAGTATTCCACGTTAATATGCTGAAACCTTATAGACAAAGGGCAGAGATGATAAATGTTTTGTTTAGTGAAATCACTAGCGTGGATAATAAAGAAACAGATTTAGAAATAGTATATCCACACTCTGACCCAAATGTTTATGATTTCAACGAATTCGTAAGAAATGGAAATTTAGAAATGAAACATACTACCGATCAGATAGAGAAATTAAAAGGGGTTTTGGATCGCCACAGGGACCTGTTTTCAAATGATCCAGGGCGCACCGATCTCATCGAGCACGACATCGAATTAATTTCCGACAAACCGGTTAGAATTAAACCGTACAGAATGTCTCAAAGACAGACAGAAATTCTCAAAAGAGAGATCAAAAGAATGCTTGAATTGAAAATAATCGAAATAGGGGAGTCGGACTATAGTAGTCCTTTAATTTTAGTAGAAGCCCCCCACAAACAGCCACGCCCATGTTTGGACTATCGCGTTTTGAATTCCATGACCAGAACCGAATATTTTCCAATACCGAACATCGAAGATCGTTTGGACTTAGTTTCAAGTGCTAAATTTATCACGCTTGTAGATCTAACGAAAGGATATTGGCAAATTCCACTGACACATAGGGCGCAAAGATATGCTGCATTTTCCACTCCTTGGGGAAATTTTAGACCCTTAGTAATGCCTTTCGGATTAGTGAATGCCCCATATAGGTTCAGTAAATTTATGTCACTATTATTACAGGGCTGTGAAAACTTTTGCGTACCGTACTTAGACGATATCGCCATATTTTCAAAGACTTGGGAAGCGCATATGGAACATTTAGACATAATTTAAAAAAAACTAGAGGATGCAAAGTTGAAAATAAAACCTTCTAAATGTCAATTTGCGCAAGACAGCGTAACATACTTGGGGCACGTTGTAGGGAACGGACGTAGGTTGCCCGCAGAAGCTAAAATCCAGGCAGTCTTGGATTTTCCGATCCCGAAATCTAAAACAGAAATTAGACAAATTCTCGGAATGGTAGGATACTACGCCCGCTATATCGAAAATTATGCCACTATTGTTGAGCCTCTAACTAGAGCGTTAAAAGGGAAAAATCGCAAAGAAAGCATAGAATGGTCCGCTGAAATGCAAAAAGCATTAGAGGAAGTAAAACGGAAATTAACAGACCAACCTATTCTTTATGCTCCGAACTACGAGCACCCCTTTATCGTACAGACCGATGCATCAGACTTAGGGGTTAGGGTAATCCTCGCTCAGAGAATAGAAAAGGAAGAGCACCCTATCTTATACTTGAGCAGGAAATTTACTGCTCCCGAAAGAAATTACACTACGACAGAAAAAGAGTGTGCTGCGATAATATTCGCTATAAAAAAGTTAAAGCACTATTTAGATGGACAAAAATTCACTATTGAAACAGATCACGATCCATTAGTCTGGTTGAAGAGAAATGCTGGGAAAAACCCTCGATTAATGAGATGGGCATTAACTCTGCAGCCATATGATTACACTGTAATACACCGGCCAGGGCGTGAAATAGCTCACGTAGACTGTTTAAGTCGAATGTAACTTTAAAAGCAAAAGAAATTTTTTGTATTGTAAATAAGCAAGTTAAATTTTCAAAATTAAAATTTTTTCTTTTTGGTGTTTTTAAATTAATCAGTATAATCAGAGAAGTATATATTTTAAGTGTAAAAATTATTAAGGTAGTGTTTAATTATTTTGGTTTTGTTGAAAAATCAACATTATATTTTTCTGGTAGATATTCCAATTTGTAGGGACTATTGCCTCTTTTAGAAGTGAATTTGAATATCCTAATTTCAGCTTCTTCTGATGAAAATTCGGCCCCAAAATGGCCCCGAAATTTTCTTTAAGGGGAGGGGAGCTGTAAAGGCAGAGACTCCGACTCCAATATATCATTGAAAGAGACATTTCAGTACAAAGAAGCAGACAGTCTGGGGCCTAACGGCTCGCAGCGGAACATCTCTCCTTTGTAGAAAGGTATGTCCGTTTCCCTTTGATGAACGTGGGAAGCCGCGTGCCTTGAGAACTTTTCCTTCGAGAAGAATTCAACGCGTCAGAACCGATGATGGAATTTCGAGCGAATCAGGGCCTGCATCTGAGATTTTGTTTTCAGAAAAACACGCCCAATACGAACTGTAATTTTTACGATGAGAGACTGAAAACGGGAGTTCACTGCCGGAGTTTGGAAAGGCAGGATTCCCAGAGCAGGTCGGGCTAGACCTAGGGAAAGGTTACGAACTCATATTATTTTCCGGAAAAGACTGCAGAAGCGGTCACGGACGGGTGAAAACCACTGTGGACTTTATCTGATATTCCTTCCAGCCATATACTGTAGAACTCATTATCTTATTGAAAACCCTTTCATATAGATGAAATACAGCAAAATTTGTATATATTGTAAATTTCTAAAAATTAATCTAGTTAAATTAAAATTTGGAAAAAATATAAATTTCTTGTTCTGATTAGTCAAGTCAATAATTCTCTGCCACTCTCCAAGATACTACACAACTACCGATAGCTCAGCATTTTTCTCAAATAATATGGAGTAAATTTCTCTTGACATATTAAAAAGGAAAAAAATGTCAAATTTTTATTATTGTAAGGGAAAAAAGAAAAAAAAAAAAAAAAGCTTATTACATGGGTCCCGTTATTTTCGCTTGAGTTTATAATTAATTGTTTTAGATGAATTCCTTTTCTTTGTTAATAAATTTTCATGTAATTGTTTTCATGAAACAATTATTAAAATTTGTACAATTTAAACAATTTACAATTATTTTCATATTACATTTTAAAAATAATTGTAAGTTTTATGTACTTCCGAGCTATTTACATTGTCCATATTCTCTTGACTTTGCGGAAACAATTGAAAATTTATATAACAAATCAATTTATTTGATATTATAATTCTGAAATTTAAACCCCGAATTCAAATATTTATTCTCTAAGATAGATTTAAATAATAAAATACTAAACAACGCATATGTTTATGATTTCTCTTCTTATCTGCTACTTATACGCTAACTGAGGGGGTGTAATTTTATGTCAGATTCTGATGAAAGGAAAAAAGACTATCTTCTTACTCCAGACATTGAGGGACCTCCTTAACGACATGGTCTTCTGCAGAGTGAACAATAAAAAGAGGGGAAAGTAGTGACCGCAAGACTCGGCTATGCTTCTGGGATCCTGAGGCCCTCAGAATTTCCAGGCCGTGGGAATTATAGAGTTAAATCGGAATCGACACCATTATGTTTAAATGGAATATTATATATTCGACGATTAATATTACCGAAATCAGCTATAAAATTTTGAAGTCTCCCTTGAAATTTTGAAGTTTGAAGTCTCCCTTGGAAAGCGGGAGACTTGGCACCTATGTAATTCATATCGCAAAATACAGAGATGCCAAGTTACTAATAACGAAAAATCAATTTCATACCACAATAAAGAAAAAGTAAAACTTATCCTATTAAATTGCAGATAATTATTACAAAAGAATACATTAAAATATTTCCGGTATTAAGATTACGGACAATCCGTAATAAATTTGCATCTCTAAAAATATGTTGTTGATCTTGCTTGTAATCGTTATTTCATTTAATGAGCAGCAACGAACTGTTTTAGATTTTAATATTTGATTTCTTTATTGAAATAAATAAAGAGAGAACCTTTTAATTTTTTGTATTAAACATAATCTTTTTACTTCAATTCTTTTTAATTTTTTTTTCCTTGAAAATTATCTTAAGTGATTCAATAATTATGATACACATACTACATTTTTTTTAACGATTTTACGTTAGCCCTATGCCGGTTCTATTTAATTTCACCTTCTGCTCAGTGTTGTCAAATTTAAAGAAATTTTCTTTGAATGTCCATCATTAAATTTTAACTGTACCGATTGCTTTATTACTTCGAAGGTTATTTGTCCATTATGTATATCAAATATTACTCCTGAAAATTATTGGTGACAGTTGAATAAAAGAGTCCCTAAATTCAGTTACATTATTTAGAACGCTTTAACCCTTTACAGCGCACTACCCTTTAAAGTTGGAATTTCAACAAAAACAGTTGTAGGCTATCTACTTAGGCCTAAAGGAGTACACAGGTATAATTTTGTAAAGATAGTACTTACCGTTTTGAATCTGTGGGTGTTCCATCAGCGGGAACACTGCGCAACTAGAGCTCTGAAAAGTGCGTCTAAGAGCATCGCAGTGAAGCGCGTAAATGAGTGGAAGATTTCGCATATGAATTAAAAAACACTGTATTATACATGTGTAGTAGATTTAGCATGACCCATGGTGCATCACGGGGAGGCCTGCTACTCTACACCCCATTTCCCCCCCACCCCCACCAAAAAAAAATTTGGTTATATGATTTTTTATGAAATTATTTGATATTTAGAGTTAGTATACATATATACAAGTCCTATGTGCAAAAATATTTACAATTAGTCTATGTTTTAGCTTCATGAAATTTTTGGAAGCACGTCACACTCTTTTGGTAGAAGCATAAACCAACATTGCAGGTTTTGCACATGAAACTAGTTTTGTGCGGCTTTTTTTTTTTTTTTTTAATAAACAACCAACCCTCCCTCGCAGCATCTGATAGCTTGACGTCATTCCCTCCAAACAGAGGAAAACAGAGCATGTAAACACAGCTGTCTTCTCTCATCATTGTTTTCGGTTGCATAATATGAAAAGCGCTAATGTCGCAGTGTTCCGTGAGATGGAACACCTTATTTTATTCAACGATTCCTCGTATGTTTCCAGTATAAAAAATTGAAAATAATACAGAATAAATAATTTAGAGTGCAGACAACTATATAACATAGAAATCTTTTTTCAAGCAATCTTTTTGTATCACAAAAAAAAAAAAAAAAAAAAAAAAAAATTCCATTAAATACGAGGATCTAAAATAACGCATCTCAGCTAAATATCATGGATTGCCTTGTGAGTGATGCCATCAATGGATGAAAAGGAAAGTTCAAAGTAAAAAATGAACCTATTTTTATGCATTTGCAACTGAATTTAACGGTTGGAGAAGCTAGCGAAGTTAGGTGTTCCATGTAGTGGAACACTGAACGGCAAAGGGTTAAAGCGTTAGGGCCGGCGAAGGATTAAATTCGTACTGGAATACGGAGTTCTTGTTATTAGTCGTCGTGGTAAAACAGATCATTGCAAAAACTAATATGTTAGTTTAATGCTTAAGTTTGTAAAATTAAAATTATGAAATATTTAAATTGGAGTTTGTCATTTGTGAATATTATTTTCGTTTATAAAAGAACATATTCAAAGATTTTAATATTTCAGGTAACTTTTCAACAATTTAATTAAACTAGTTCAGCATTAACTAGTTCATCATTATTTTTAAAGACATATCAAACATTAGCTTCCATCATACATATGTATGAATGATATGTATGATATATATATATCATGATATGTAAAACTTTTCTAATCAAGTTATATTAAAACTTATTTGTCTATGTAATCTTTTGCGTTCATATTAAATTATCTTGAATTATATATACATTGCCAATTTTTTTTTTACATGTATAAAAGCATAGCTGCCAAATTTATCGCTTTTTAATATCCTTTTTATTGAATACAGAAACTTTTATTTTTTAAACAACTGAAAACCGTTACAGGAATTTATAGAACAATTTTATTAAGAATTAACGATAGTCCAAATATGTAAAATTTAGTAGCTATGTTAACCCTTTGTGGGGCAGGGTAATTACGCTCAATAAATATGGAAAGCTGTCGGAATTTTCGAAAAAAGTTAAAAAAAATAAAATAAATAAATAAATGAATGACCTTTTTTTTCATATATATATAAAGAAAGAAAATGGTAAAAAGTTGCTTTAATTTTCATAATCTGGATTCAGTAAATGCATACTTGTAGTGAGGAACTGTTCATTAAAGTGTCAAAGGCAAATGAAGCATTACTTAAAAAAATTAGGGAAAAATAACTAAAAAGACACAGTTAATTTATCAGAATTTTTTCTTTAAAAAATTTCAAAATTTTGTGAGAAATATCGTTAGATGTACAACTTGAGATTTGGTTTAGAAATAATATTTTTTATTATGTTTGTAACCAATATTCAATAACAGTAATTATTTCAGAAGAAAAATATGCACAGATATTCCACAATATAAATCTCCGTGAGAATTTGAACAATACGCAAACCTGTTTCATAAGGCCTAAGATGTAACTAACATATATTTTTTACGATCCTAAAGCATAATTTTATTATAAACAAGCAGGCAAATGTTATATAAATAAAACAAATATTCGTAATGTACATTAGGTGCACAAATGCGATAAATTTCAGTTTGATATATTATGTTTTACACTTCCAAAATTTGGTACTAAATTTTAACAATGAGTATGGAAATACTGAAAGAAATGGCAATTGAACAAAAGATATATTTTAGTTAAAGCGATAAAAAGGCAGAAAGACTTGCTCTTTATGACGTTGTATATCTTCTCCTTATAGGATAAAATAAAAATAATGTTAAATGTATGAAGCTGAACGTTAAATTTGTGTTCATGAAAATGTATAGCTTTCTGTAATAGACGGTAAAGAAGTGTGAGAAATCTCGTTTGTTTAAAAGTATCTTCACCATATAAATAAAAAGAAAATATATATCCCGTAATGTTTTATTGTGTAATGTACATCTGCAAAAGTAGTAAATAAATAAATAAATATAATATATATGTACATGAAGTCTGTAGAGAGACCGCAAAAAACACTCCTTACGCCCTGTACTTCGGGGTAATTTCTGAAAACTGGAAAATACCTGTTCAATAAATTTGACGGGATCTCCGTTTTGTTACAGTCATTTGCAAAAGTTTAAGACCACCCATAGAAAAATCAGATTTAATGCAATTCCGCAAAAATAACATACATATATACATATAGAAGAACAAAAAAACTGTACATGGTTATTTACTGTAGTTAAAGTTAGTATTTTGTAGGACATCCTTTGTTTTTAATAACTTGTGCAATATTCTTAGGCTTTCTATAAGTAAGAGACTTGCAGTAAGCTTTAGAAATGTCTGTGCACCAGACATGAATTACTGCTACAACAAGTGCCGTAGAAGTGGATGGTTGCTTTTCGGCGACTACACCATAGATTCTCTATTGGATTCAGATCTGGGCTGTTACCTGATCAGTCAAGCACTTTCATTTTCTGTGTCCTCAGATATTTTTTGACAATCTTTGTGCTGTGACACGGAGCCCTATCATGCAATAAAAATTGAACATTTATGAACACGCATGTGAAGCTTTAACTTCTCACATAACAAATTAATATACCGCTTTCCGTTCATAGTGGTTTTTGATGGCACAAAATACAGACTAACAGTACCGGACACAGCCATTGTACCCCATATCATTTGGCTTGGATAATATTTCACAGTTTGAAAAGTATATCTTTCATCATATATTTTTCCCCTTGGGCGGCGAACACTTGTAGTACGTGCAGAAAATTGGTGCACACTTGACTCATCGGAAAATAAGACCCTGCTCTACTGCTGTACTGTCCAATTCAGATATTGTCTGGCGAAAGTCAGTCGTTTTTTTCTTTTTCTTTTTTTTTTTTCATACTTGGAGTAAGTCGAGGTTTCCTGGGAGGTTTATGGGATGATAAACCAAAATTTTTAGCCAAACGTCTTGAAATAGTACTCAAACTGACGTTGGTGCTTTTTGCAGCAAGAGAATGTCTAATCGTACAGTCGGTAACAAAAGTGTCCGAACACTAGCAAAAATTCTTATGTAAAAAAAGTATACTTCATACGGTTTTGTTAAATAAATCCTTATCGAATCCTGTTCTTAGTCAGTGTAAGAACACGATTCGGTAAGGATTTATTTAACAAAATCGTATGAAGTGTACTTTTTTTACATAGGAATTTTTGCTAGTGTTCGGTCACTTTTGTTACCGACTGTATAGTAGGAGGCTCTTGGATCTCGTACGACCATCTTTCTTATCACATGATCATCACGTGCACTCGTTTTTATAGGGCGACCGCTTCTCTTAAGATCTACAATTTTTTTCGAATTTTTAAATTTGCTAATAGCTTGATGCACAGCTGTCTTGCTCACACTTACCCTCGAACTTATTTGACGTTCAGACAATCCAATTTTATGTAGGGTCAATATTTCTGACCATTATGCAACAGTAAGTGAAGGTTCCGCTAGTGGGCGTTTCTTTTGCAATTTGTATATCATTTATTTCTTAAAAATATACACAATACTCATATTTGTACAGCCAATATACTGTGGATATAAATAATTTGTTTAGAAAGAGTATAATTATAATGTATATCCAATTGTAATATGAGTCTGAATATAGAAAATTTTATTCTGAAGTATTGTTACTTGGGAGAATTACGCCCACAGGCGGACCTTACTGTCAAAAACACAAAAGCATGCGGTCGCGAAAGTGTTAAGTGTGTAAGAAGATAAAAAAAAAAAAAACTAAAATTGACTAGAAAAAGTCATAGAATAGCGGGTAGGGACTCTGGTTGGGGTCCTGAAGCTATCGTCGAGGGTTTAATACGTCTCGCTTCTTATGTGACAAAAGTTTTTTTTTTTTTTTTTTTTTGACAAAATGTCTTGAAAGGACTTTTCGATAGAGGTAACAAAAGTTCCCTCCTCGCTTTTTGTATTTTTAAAGTTTCTACTTACCCTGTACCCTCCTAACCGAGACGATTTTTTTTTTTTTTTTTTTAACTAAACGAAATTTTTCTAAAATTTTTTGACACGTGTTTTAGAGTTTTTAGAAATTCTGACGGATTCTGAATTTATAGGGGTTAGGGTGTGACTTTTGGCAGACACCGTATGTTTATAGTTATTTATTTGCTTATTTATAAGGTGATTTAAAACTCCATATACAGAGGAGGTTCATCAAAATTTCAAAGACAATGGCACTGAAAAATATTAGATTTAGATTAATATATTTTCGTAATCATGTATCCTAGGATCTAGAGGTAGATAATCGGCGTTCCTCTATATGGCACCACACTTAGATCTTATTATGTACTTATTTTCAAGCATTTTCTAATATAATATTTAGGCCATAATTAAACACTGAACAGGATAGAAATTTTATTTTCAAGCAAACAATACATAATAGTACATCAAGAATATTACAGGAATAGAACATACAACTGGAGGGCTGGTAAGCGTTCGGCAGAATGATTGACTTTCTTTATAATTTGGTTTCCAGGAATGCTGTTCAAAAAAGTTAGATAATATAGACACATAGCGATAAGCTTCAGAAATTTTTCTATTTTTTCCCCTGGATAATTACCTGCGATTTGTTTTTGAATAAAATATATGAATTAAGAGAAAAGTCGTACCTGTATCAACTATTAATTGACTTTTAATCTGCTTATTAAGAATTTTACAATTGTATAAGATTCATAATTAAAATTACATTTAGTGCGTTTGTTTTCTTTTCAATATAAATATTTTACATTGATTTCGAATACTTTTAAGTACAGCTTAAATCAATAACTAATTTAAAGCATGTGAATGCTCTGCATTTCTTGCTACCACTACTTGTATGTAAAAATCTTTATCGTATTTCTCAGTATTTTTTTTATAATTAAACAGGTAAAGATTATTATAAAATAAAAGTGGTAGCAAAAATAGCGGAAATTTTCGTAGCTGGTATTTGAATTATTTGATTTAATATGTGGATGTTTTATTTGTTAATTATTTAAATACGTGCCATATTTTTTTTTCTTGTACTCTTTACTCAACACTTTTAATTACGTTTAATCACTTCTCATGTTTTGGAGAGATAAGTCTAAATGATTTAGCAATATTATAATATTTTATGCTTATAAATTAAATAACTGCAAATAATTAGTACATAAATAGCTACGTTTTAAATATTTAGATTTTCCCCCTTGTTTAAAACTGATAAAAAGTTGTAAAAAACAGTTTATTAAACAAGTTCTATTCATTTTTTTATTTATTTTTTTTTTAATTCTCGTTACTTATATTGGGAATTTTGTTTTCCGTTACTCAAAATTTAGGAATCCTAAATTTCCCCATCTGGGATAGCTTTTAATGTTAATTTGTTTCATTTTTTATAATAATGGCTTATATGTTTCTAAGCATACGTTGGGGACAAAACAGTTATTTTTGAAGGCTATTTTGATTATTAATAACATTTTGCTATTTATATAAATTCTCTTCTGCTTCAATACTATAGAAATAAAAATAGCTGAAAAAGAAAATAAAAGTTTCATACAGCAATGACATATCTCTATGACATCAATTCTTTTAAAAATATGTAGAATTTTGCATCATGATTCATTGTGATAGCTTATGCTGTTAAGTTTAACCCTAGATAACTAAACATTCGTTTAAAAGATTTCCGATCCCTGCCAGTTTTGCGAATTCGAGATGTTCCGGGTACAAACGGGTACAAACAATGCTCCAGAATAGTTTAAAAATTTTGGCAACTCCGCTAACACATAGCACCAGATTTGTAAAAATTGCCTAAAATGAAATTTCGATTTCTTAAAACAATGGTTCGATTTCTTTTAAACGAATGTTTAGTTATCTAGGGTTAAACTCAACAGCATAAACTATCACACTGAATCATGATGCAAAATTCTACATATTAGACTAAATATTTCTATATTCCTTTGACGCTCAAGGTAAATACGGACATTTAAATTAGACTGCCACCAGAATTTACGAACAAAATTAAAATACAAGAAATAAAGGAAATTTTGGCTGTGTTCTTAACAAAAAAAAAAAAAAAAAAAAAAATCTTTAAAAAAATTTTCGGGATGAGTTTTCACAACTGTTACTTAATGATTGCGTAGTCCTAACAGCAAGAACACCGCGCTTTAAGGGATTAATCCGTAAAAGAAAAATTTATGATGGCAACAACATATTACTTTAAATATGCGGGCTAAATATACCAAATTAAGGTTTAATTGATTGAAAAACAAAGGGTAGAAGTAGAATACGTATAGTAATGGAATAAATTTACTAATACAGGTCTGTAAAAGAAAAAAAAAAGCAGTATGAAAAATTTTTGGTAAACATGTTTTCGAGGATGCTGATTTCAAAAAATTACCTCCATTTCTGCCCATCACGTACGTTTACTTTTTACTTTGTAAATTAATAGGGGTATGTAATTAAAAAACAAAACAAAACAAATAATAAAAACCAATTAATTTTATGACATTAACTTAAACAAATTATTTTTCATAATTAGCCTCCTAAACTAGATGTCTGTTGCGTGGCTCAGAAGCTTGGCAACAGTTGAAGCGGTAGACAGCGCCACCTGGTACAGATTTCGCGACTTTTTTATTCAACAGCTACCAAACATTTTTAAAAGGGGATATGATATAAATAAAAGGCGAATAGAATCGAAGAAACGTCGATTACAGGTGGCGCTGCCTGCCGCTTCAGCTTTTGCCAAGTTTCCGAGTCACTCGACAGGCATCTAGTTACGGAGGCTATGATTAGACAAACAGCTACTTTTTTCGCCTGTGAAGCATTTTCTTCTTTTTTGACACTCTTTTGAAAGAGCTTCCACTGCACGCCACACCCCTTTTATTTTAAATTTTGTATACATATATATGTATTTAAATTTACCTTAATAAATATCGTTTTTAAGTACAAAATAATTATTTAATATGGTTTTAATAACCAACAAAATAATACGAGTTTCTATGCTTTCACACAAATTTGAAGTAAAAATATGCATTTTGAAAAAATAAATAAATAAAAACTTGATAGGATAGAACTTTTTTTTCCCTGCATTTTATGCTTTTAGTTGGTAAAAATTTATAAAAAAACAGTTAAAATATCATATGGAGTATTTATACTGTAGATCTATATAATTGATAAATTTAATATTGAATATGATATGATTTCTCTGATTGTAATTTTCGCACTAAATAGCCTTATTTTACATTAGTGTCAATGGCCCCTACATTCTGCAACTTATTATTATTTTAAATTGACTATCCATTTTAATAAATTTGTACGTCTTAAATTTATCTATGTAAATATCATTTGTGACAATAATGATTATTTTCTCTAAAATGGATTTTAAAGATAATAATTACGAGCTAACAAAATCATACTTTATAATCTTATAAATTTTTAGATGTGTTTTACAGAAAAAAACATAGCTTTTAAATAATGAAAAATCACCTTTTTAAAGGCATAATAATAAATTCATCTCTGTCATAAAATGTTTAATTTTTATGGTCGTATTCACTGACAATTTGCGGATTAATTAAATATGCAAAATAAGATAAAAAAAAATATCTATAATGAGATGATTTTTTTTATTTTTTTATTTTTACAGCTTTTAGACAAGAGCATCAGAGAAATAATTAATTTTTGTTTTTATTTGCATTTACATTTTACGAACGTCTTCCACGGCTCGTTAAATTGATCCTCTTTAAGAAAAATTCTCATTTAAAATTGTTTTCGTAATTGCACAGCATAAAATTTAGAAAATATGCAAGCTTGGAATGTAACATTAAGTTTATGACGCATTTAATAGGATTATTTAAGGAAAAGACAAAAAAAAATGATATTAAAGGATTTTATGTTTATTATTAGAAAAGAAAAGCAATAGATAGTGAAGATCACCAAGAGTTTTAAATTTATAACATATTTTTAAAAATTATTAACAGATTATTTTATAGCTTCTTTATCACCTCCATGAAAGTGATTATTCTACAAATTTACGTTAGACTTTATAAAGTAAATCATTTTTTCTCTAAGTAATAATTTTGTAAAACAATTTTTGACTTGTGAATTATGTAACTGTTATAAATTGAATATTAGTTTTATTTAAAATTTAAATTGTGTAACAGGAATCTTTAAAGTTGTTTAATGTTTTAAGCTCTAATGACAACAAGATATCTCGAATTAAAATAAAAATTGCAATGTGCATTAGTTTTTAATATATTGATTTTGAAAAGAAATTATTATTTATTTCATTGCTGAAAATTTATTTAAAATATTAATATATGAAAATAGTGGCACTGATACCTCATACAACCATTAAATTATACTTCCAAATTAAATTAGTACGTATACTTAAAAAAAAAAAAAAAGTCATTAACCGATAATTTTTTATGCCCGGTAGAATATATGTGTGTATGTATATATATATTTATATTATAAATATATATTACCATGTTTTTATTAACTTCGATTCTTGTGTGTTTGTTTGTGGGTTTGTTTGTGGGTTTGTTTGTGTGTTTGTCAGGGACAAATCTTGCAATCGATTTTTAACTAACTTCCCGACTAGCTAGATACTTGAAATTTTCAGGACAGCTCACAACTCGGTGACAATACATTTTTCTAATAATGTTAGTCAACTATTTCAAGTCCCGCTGCCTTTGGCAGCGCTTATATGATTCGACAGAAAATTTATTTAACTAACTTCCCGGATAGCTAGACATTTGAAACTTTCAGAATAGTTCAGAACAGGGTGAAAATGCATTTTCTTAAAACCTTTAGCCAACTGTTTCGGGTTCCCGCTGTCTTCGGCAGCGTTATCAGTACAAAGCTTGCAATCGATTTTTCACTAACTTTCCGACTAGCTAGACATTTGAAATTTTCAGGACAGCTCACAAGACGGTGAAAATACATTTTTCTAATAATTTTAGTCAGCTATTTCAAGTCCCGCTGCCATCGGCAGCGCTTATATGATTCGACATAAAGTTTATTTAACCAACTTCCCGACTAGCTAGACATTTGAAACTTTCAGAATAGTTCAGAACACGGTGAAAATGCATTTTCTTAAAACCTTTAGCCAACTGTTTCGGGTTCCTGCTGCCTTCGGCAGCGTTATCAGTACAAAGCTTGCAATCGATTTTTCACTAACTTTCCGACTAGCTAGACATTTGAAATTTTCAGGACAGCTCACAACACGGTGACAATACATTTTTCTAATAATTTTAGTCAAATTTTTCAAGTCCCGCTGCCTACGGCAGCGCTTATATGATTCGACAGAAAATTTATTTAACCAACTTCCCGACTAGCTAGACATTTGAAACTTTCAGAATAGTTCAGAACACGGTGAAAATGCATTTTCTTAAAACCTTTAGCCAACTGTTTCGGGTTCCTGCTGCGTTCGGCAGCGTTATCAGTACAAAGCTTGCAATCGATTTTTCACTAACTTTCCGACTATCTAGACATTTGAAACTGTTAGGACAGCTCACAACACGATGATAATACATTTTTCTAATAATTTTAGTCAACTATTTCAGATCCCGCTGCCTTCGGCAGCGCTTATATACTTCGACAAAACATTTATTTAACTATCTTCCCGACTAGCTAGACATTTAAAATTTTCAGAATAGTTCAGAACACGGTGAAAATGCATTTTTTTAAATACCTTTAGCCAACTGTTTCGGGTTCCTGCTGCCTTCGGCAGCGTTACCAGTACAAAGCTTGCAATCGATTTTTCACTAACTTCCCGACTAGCTAGATATTTGAAACTTTCAGGATAGCTCAGAACACGGTGGCAATATATTTTTTTAATACTTTTAGTCAACTGTTTCAGGTCCCTACTGCCTTTGGCAGCGTTCATATGATTCAACAGAAAATTCATTTAACTAACTTCCCGAGTAGCTAGACATTTGAAACTTTCGGAACAGTTCAGAATACGGTGAAAGTGCTTTTTAAAAATATTTTTATCCAATTGCTTCGGGACCCTGCTGCCTTCGGCAGCGTTTCCAGTACAAAGCTTGCAATCAACTTTTAACTAACTTTCCGGCTAGATAGCCATTTGAAACTTTTATAATAGCTCAAAAAAAGACGATAGCAAGGAATTTTTTTTAATACTTTTATCCAATTGCTGGGGTTCCGGCTGCCTTCAGTAGCGTTTATATGATTCAACAAAAAATTAAAAAACATGGTTTATAAAATTTTTTTTATCTTATAATTATTCTTTTTTGCTTCATTATTTTAAAAAATGTAAAATGATATTCTACACATTTTCTCTTATTTTCTAAAGCATATACAAGCTCTTATGAATAATGATTATAATATTCACCAACCGCAGTGTCCATTTATATTGTTTGATTATATGTAATTTTCTGCATTGTGTATTAATGAAATATTTTTATTAATTTTACATATAGCTACATGATATTCAAGTGAATTTTACGGTGTAAATTTTTGATTCAATTTTAAACATAATTTCATGAATTTAAATAAGAATTTGAATTTTAATATTACCGTTTGTCAGGCAATGAGACACGTAATAGATTTAATGTAATAGATTTTACAGAAGGGAGCATAGGTTTCAATGATTAGAAATATACCGTCCTGAACATATGAATGAAAACTATTTTCAGTTCACAGGGGAAAAAATTAAAACAAATATTTATATACACTCATGTTCGTAAATTCAAAATAATGCTAGCTGTGGCGAATAAAGGTTCAGAAGTAAAACAAACATGACTTATTCATAAAACCCATTTATTTAACAAAAGAACAAAAATGGTGGTTTATGTAGGATACCATTCATAAAAACTACGACTTTTGCTTTAGAGAAATTACAAAAAATATCTCCCTCACAAAAACTTAACATTACATGGTTGGTATGACGGTTAATACATTGTACATTTTACAGATGATGAAATACAGTCCGTACAACGCCTAGGCATGCTAAATACTAAATTATCGATATGATCTTGGGGGAAATTACTTCACTCAGCAAGCAATGCTCTCCGAAGTTCCGGTACATATGTAGGAGGTGGTTGACGGGTTAAAACTCGTCGGCCAAGCATGTCCCACATATGCTCTATCGGATTCAAGTCAGGTGAGAATGCTGGCCATTCCATACGGATGATATCCTCAGATTGTAGGCATGTGTTTACAATGTTTGCACGGTGAGGACGGGCATTATCCTCCATAAACAGAAATTCTGGGCACATGGCATACCTAAACAAACGTACATGTTATTCGAGAATGATATTCTGATAAATTTGGCCTGTCATGGTTCTGATTTGAACAAGCATATCTGTTCTGGTGCCCAGTACGATTCCACACCAAACGAGCACTCCTGCACCACCGTAACGGTGTCGTTAAATGATATTGTCATGGTGGTAACGGGTACCTGGCGTTCTCCATATCAAAGTCCGACGTGAATCAGACTGCAAGCTAAACTTGGACACGTCGGTAAACCTCGCAAAAGCACACTTTGCCGCTGTCCACATTGCTTGTTCTCTACTCTAAGCTTACCTCTTGTGACAGTGTGTTGCCGTGAGCGGAACACATCTGACATGCCTGCGAGCAAATAAACTAATATCTTCAAAATGTCTGTACGCGGTTTGCCTTGAAACTGTGGTACCCGTAGCTGCAGATAGCTGACGAGACAGGTCTGATGCTGTGCTCAGTCTGCTTCTTTTAGCAGTTACTGCATAATACCGATCGTCATTCGGCGTTGTAACTTGGGGCCGACCAGTACTGTAATGTCGACTGACATTTCCATCGTTTAGGAATCGTTTCCAAAACCTAGAGATGGCACTTTGGGCGATTCCAAGTTCCTCTTATACCTCTACCTGAGTACGCCCACATTCCAGTCGGCCGATAATTCTACCACGTAAAAAATCATCCACATTCGTCCTCTGTGTCATAAATAGTTGGTTGTGGCACTGAGCAACTTACAGAACGCTTGCGAACAATTTTCCCTCTTTATCCCATTCCTTATCTAGCGCTTTCTTACACTTTCGTCATTGTTACCTCATATCGGCGTCATCTGACGGCCTCCTATAATTTGCATATTATTCTTGAAGATGTGCGTGGTAATTCTACAAGTGAAATTTTTGCAATGAAGTTCAATTTTCGTGTGATTCTGAATTATCCTTAATTTATGGACATGAGTGCATATATATTTCACTATTGTAATGCTGCATATACTTAAAAAATGTAATAAAATAAATTTTTCATATTTCAGAAAATCAGTATTTTCAGTACTGTTTTTGTAAGTTTTTTTTTTTTTTTTTTTTTAATTCTTAAGTGTACTTTGTGATTAATTCAAATTTTGTTTAATCAACTAGATATTTTGAATAATTTGTCAGTTCAAATTTAAGAATCAGCTATAAATTATTAGTGTAAAATTAAAGAAAGTTTTAGGGAAATTCTAAAACCTTTAAATAGTTAAAGATTTTGTGTATAAAGTATAGGTGCTAGATATTAAGATTTTTGGACACCAGTATTTTATAACATAAATTTTCTTTAATATTTTGTAGTGGTTTTCTGTGACTAAATAGAATACAATTTTATTAAAAAAAGGTAGAAAATGTTCCTAGTACATGGGAGCTATGCCTTAACGGCAAAAACCTTTATTGAATCTCGCTTTTACCATAAAAAAAAAGTAACAAAACACTTGTTAATTTCTTATAGTTTTCTATACAAAAATTTTAGTAAAAGAGTTTTAGAATTTTAACAGCGCAATTTTTCTGTCAATTGTTTTATTATACATTAGTAATTTATGATGAATGTATATAATTTTAAGTCTTAAATTATAAATAACTACAAATTACATCATAGTTTTAGTTGTGATAAGAATTTTTCGTAAAAAATAATTTCAGCATAAAATATATTATATAATGCATAGATGCCAATATTTTAATTTATTTCGGAGTATTTTAAGCCCGTGTTTATTTCATGCCACTTACTTTTTAAAAGTAATTTTTGCTTTTTTTTTATAAAAGTTGTACATTAGAGAAAAAAAAATCTATGAATATAGTGGTGCGAAATAAAGACGGAGCTAAAAATACTCCGGAATAAATTAAAATGTTGGCATCTAAGATACAGATATTTGCTGTCATTCGCGAAAATAAAACGCAAGATAGAATTTATCCATTAAAGCTTAATTAGAACTGGAAAAAAAAGAAAGAAAGAAAGAAAGAAAATAGTGCTGTTGATGCATATATACGACAGTGGCACTTTCCGCAGCGATTGCTTGGTATAAAATTTAATTGATTTGAACACGAATATATAAAAGCATTTTTGTCTCACCTATGGTCGATTGATTCTAAATCTTTTTAGGCAGGTGGCACCAGGTTCGAACCCAGGTATTGCTCGTTTGCTTAGCCTTTTGTATTTTTCTGCCGTTTCATCCAAAATTCGTACGAATATAGGCTAGGGTCTTTTAGACTACTGCGGATAGCAACCCTCCTCAGCCTTGTTAAAGTGAGAATCAATTTGAGTTATGCGCACAACCAACAAACCAATTTTATGCTGAGTAATTTCACATTTTATAAGAGTGCCAAAATACTCAGTATAGTGCTAAAAAATATAAAGAAAGAAAGAAAAAGAAAAGGAAAGAAAGAAAATAAAAGAAAATACGGGACATAAAAGTACCAGCAAAGCTTTCCACCGAACCGCTTTTTTAAAAGAATCTTTGACCACTGTTGTTGAAAAAAAATATATTTTTTAAATTTATAGGCTATTTTATTATCTGGCAAAAATTATATAAACTATTTGAAATACGTTTCATTGATAAACTTTTCCACAAAGCTATCAATTGCTGCATTTTTTACCACACATTATTTTAAAGAGGTTTCTTTTATAAATTTCTGTAAAAAATAGCAGCAAACTAATAAAGTGTGAAGTTTTACTGAAATAAATTTGCAACAAAATTTCGTAGTTTTAATGTAGCTATATCTTAGCTATTTTCTGCTGCCTATCTTAATTTATATAAAAAATTGTCTTATTTTATTCAGTAAGACTAAAGTCGTATCACATTTGCTTATATATCAGTCCTCCCGATTTTTCGGGAGACATTGTACCATCATTCAGGGTTCCCACATAGGGTATCTTTTGCGCCGCTATTTTCGTATAGTTAATAGTTAATATTTATATATTTTTCATTATTATTTTATTTTATTATAATTTATTTTTGTCTGTCTGAAAAAAAAAAAAAAAAAAAAAAAAAAAATCCGTAAATAGTGATGCCAATTATGCGTTAGATTGTTACCTCTGCTGTAATTAAAAAATGACAACAATAATCTTTACTATATTGATTCGTAGATTATTATTAGCGATTTCTATAAAGAAATAGTTGTATTAATCCTTATTTTAGAACTGTTAATGTTAGACGCAATGGGTAAAAAAATTTCCCTAGAATGAAATAAATTTAATCAGTAAAAGAGTACAGTAGATTCTCGTATAACGCGCGGGGTATGCATTCCGCGTAATAGGAAATCGCGTTATAGGAGACATACATTGAGTAGACGATTTAAATCCGTAATGAGACCAAAAACGTCGTATGTTGACATACTAACGGGGCAACCCTTATCTGCAGTCAAAAGTAAGTAAGTAACCTTGCACAGGTTGAAAGTAGGAAAGATGTCGTCACGTGCTTCCTTTATCTTACGCGTTATAGGAGACTCGTTATCGCGTTGTATGAGTAATATTCGTAGATTTTTTGTCGCGTTATACGAATTCGCAGTTTGCGAGAGCGCATTATACGAGAGTTTACTCTATATTACATATTTTGCGCAAAATGTTAAGAAATAAAAGCAATAAAAGAGAAATTATGAAAAGAATAAAAACGAATTAGGGTTTTGTGGATGGTCATTCATTAGTTTTTCTGCTCTTTAGAGAAAAAAAGTTATGAACTTTTGGTATATATTATAAAATCAATGGCGAGGTAAGTTACGATTTACATAAGATTTACGACATATTGTCTTTCAGAGTAAATCACGGATTGTGAATCAAGTTTAGCAAAAAATAGATCCCGTTTAAAAAAAGAGGATACAGCACAATATCATACTTGCAAACATACTAATTAATATTCCGTAGTTTTGTTAGCTCCGCCTTCTTTTCCACAACAGAATCTTTTTAGGGTATTTTTCTGCTTATTTAATCGTAATTGCATTTGAAGACTATTACTCTAAAAATTTACTGGTGTGAAAAAAGTGCGGGACTAACAATATTACGGAATATTAATTAGGATGTTGGCAAGTATGTAATATACAGAACATCAGGCACTGGAATATAAGTTTTATGCCTCCATTGGAAAGAATAATATAGAAAATTAATAGACAAATCCAGGGGTGCAAGAGTTTCAGTCTCAAAATGAAAAACTCCCACCAGAACTCTTTATCAATAATTTCTATAATGTTCAGTCGCAATAAATTACTGCACAAACATGACATAAATTATTGATGAAAATATACTGGTGTTAGTGTTCCGTCTTGAGCCGAAAACTCATGCACCCCTGGATAAATTTATGAAAAACTTCTATACAAGATTATACATACAAAATCCTTTATTACGAAATTTCGAAATAGTAAACAGTAGTGTTCTCATTCAAGTTAGTAAATAATAATTTGTCCAATTTTGTGCATTCTCTGGAAGATTGAATGCAACCTATTTAAATGATAATTAGAGTTTTACTTAAACGTAACTAGTATTAAAAACATATATTAATAAGTACTAGCGATGATTAAAAAAAAAAAAAAAAGACGATTTTAATCATTAAACATAGGGAAATCTAAAATGTTGAAATAAATTTTGCATGGCTTAGTTAGTGAAAAGAAAAAAAAAAAAGAAAAAAAAATATATATATAGTGACTTTTAGATTTTTCCTATATTAGTATAAATAAACTAGTAAATCGATCATATACAATAGTTTACATTAGTAGCTAAAGCACAACATAAATTATTTCAAAATTATTTTCAACAAGATGCAACGTGTGAACGTATTATATTAAAGATACAACCAAAGCAAAAGAGCTCTTCAGGCGACAAATCTAACGGTTCAATTATGAAAATATGCTATTTTTCGATTACTAGCGAATCAAAATATTTAATTCAAGCGTAAACTTTTAGATGTTTTAATTACAAAGCATTAAGAAAATTCTGAGAGCGGAAGATAATGACACTAATTAACTGGATGGCTTTGAAAATTCCAAACTCTGTAGAATTCGTAACTCCCGTAAAACTGCATTTTTAATTCAAACGAAACTGAAAACACAAATTAAATAACTCAAAGTTGTATGTGTTATTAATGATGTATATGAAAAATATATTTATTAAGTAGAACAAACTAATTTCATGAGTATTAACTTGTTGAATTTTGTGTTGAATTTTGATGTCATAATTGTGGTTCTTTCTAAGTTTACAAAATTGAAATGTGTATGATTTGTAATGAATAAATATTTGGTAACTGTTAAAAACAAAGTTTAACGTTTCATACAAGCACATACACACATAAAAATGTGCGAATTTAGGTTAATATAGCTGAAAGAAATTTCTAAAATTATTCATTGCAGCAAAACTGAGTTAAATGGGCACCATTTATTAATGAAACGTTGAATTTTATTTTTAACAGGATACTTTGTCATTATTCTACACATAAGTATTTGTCAACATTCCCCTCTTAAAATTTCGTAACATGTTCAATAATAGAAATTTTCATAACATAGTAGAATAAGATAACATTTTTCATAATTTTGAATTACAGAGAATATCACATAAGAAATAGCAGGAATTGGATGAAAACTAAAATAGGAAACTGACAACAGCATCAGTAGGAAGCAGCGTACGATAAAGGAAACGTACCGATGCAGGGCGTGGATAGCTTAGTGGGAATTATTTCAACCTTTGACTTTGTCGAACGAATTCATTGCGCATAAAATGTATATAGTATGAACTATACTAGAAAACTATGAGAACAAATTCATGATGGGGAACTGAGCAGATCAGGGAAGATTTGTGTACTTAGGGCCATTATGTACCTATGGCAGCCCCACTTTATTTAAATAACATTCTATTTTAATTTTTACTATTCAGTTAGGTGAGTAACAACACCATTTTCGCAGCCACTTTGAAATCTTTGCAGAGAAGGTTTTGACAATTTATAAGTAGAAAAATGTTTTATATAGCCTAAAGTAACACATTGCAGCTGATCTATTTTATTGTTTTACAAAGGAGAGCCAAATACTTGTCTTTCATTTCTGGTACATAATTTTGATTGTTATATTAAGTATTAAATGATATAATAAAAATGTCTTTTCTTCATCTGAGTTTTTTATCAGAAAACATTTTGAATGAAATTACCTAGTCTTGTACCCAGGGCCACATAGCTGACTTGTATCTAGGGTCATGACCTTAGGTACAGTTATAATCATATTCGTTATGTTGTTACTATTCCATGTAAAAAGTTTACGTAATTAAATAAAGGAAAATGGTTTAATTTAATTGACATATTCACAAATCCTATACTTGACCTTTACTCCTTTTACAGGCTCTTTTGACCCTAAAATTTAAATGTGTAGTTTTAAATACAAAATATCAGTGTTGCCAGATTTGGCGGATTTTTTATTCAATAATCGCAAACAAGTTTTAACTGTAACGTTTGCCTAATCCCTTCGAAGATTGATAGTCTATTATGTATATCAAATATCAATTCTCAAAATTATTAGTGATTGCTGAATAAAAAATCCGCCAGATCTGGCAACACTGATTGTGATAAAGGATTGAATTTATTACCAACATTGCAAATGGAATTTTCGGCAAAATATGTCCCAAAGTGCCCTATAAGTGGATTAACGTACCCCAGACATGGGATAACTTTGTCCACTTTGTAAAGTTTTGTAAAATAATAATAATAATAATAATAATACAAAAAAAAAAAAAAAAAGATTATTAACTAACCTATTTGTTGATTGCTGTTTATAAAATTGAAAATACATTCAAACTTTGTAATTTATATCTTTTTTATGGTGTGATGTATTAATTAAGTTTGACTGACAAAGGGATGGTTTTAAGCCTGTGTGGGATGACCTCAGTGAATTTCTTTCTAAGAAGCCCAATATCGGAATTACAAGTGTTTCATAGAAAAACACACAAAACTTTGAATGACAAACGAATGGTCGCAACATGGATCATTTTATGAAATTCATGCTGCTGTGTATCAAAATGAAAGAAATGTAAAATTTGTAGATTCGAAGTATTATTGCGTTTAAAATGTCTTTAAATAAATATACATTATATTTACACGTGATTTAGAAGCAAACTTCCCTTGTTGAATATCAACGTTATTAACAAGAAATACTTTTCCTTACTAAAAAAAAAAAAAAAAAAAAAACTGCTTGTGAAATAAAGAGGATATCTGAGAATTACGAGCAGTTAATTTAAGGTAAACCTAGGAGAGTTTGTGCACAATTTTACAGAACGTCATAAAAAATCCAAATATTAAACTTTTGCTAAACTATTGGTGCATAATTTTGAATTGATCTTTCATCTATACATTTCCATTACTATTTTGTTGTTCCGTTATAATTTAAACAACAGCTGTAATAAAACCAAGAGAGCTATTTTGCACACTCTCTCCTTATAGGGTAGGAGTGATTACGCACATGCGTAGGAGAGATTGCGCTTAATGAAAACTACGTTAATAATAATAATTGCACTTAAATGGCGTTTTTTCAAAGGTATTTGTAAACAAATATTTTTGTATTGGAAATAGATATTTTAATTTAATAACTAAAAAATTAGAAAATAAAAGGAATTGGAAAAAAAAATTACAAAATTCTATTAAAATAAAAAACATGAAAGGAACAGAAAAAGAATTGATAAGATGGCAAAATAACATTAAGTTGCTTACTAACACGTTTAATTTAAAATTAGTTCATTTCAGTTTCAGCTTGAATAGTTTCTTGTTTGCTAACCGAATCTCTCGTTATCCGCAATGTCACCACTCATTATCCACTTATGTAAAAAAGGAAAAGAAAAGAAAAGGTACTACACTATATGTGTAAAATGATTTACGAATTGTCCCGCCCACTTTTAAGCCCAGAATCCCAGAGATGCCAAGTTACTACTAAGGAAAAATCAATTTCATACTGCAATAAAGAAAAAGTGTAACTTCACTGTTGAATTGCAGATAATTATTACAAAAGAATACATTAAAAATTTTCCTGTGTTAAGATTACGAACAATCCGTAATAACTTGTTACCTGTGGAATCCGCTCACCGTTTACTATTTATTATAATTATTTTTCTTTTTTTACTCACTTACAATATTCCGCAGAAAATGTTTAAAACGAAAAACCTAACTTTCACTTGGTTTGAAATCTTCTCATTTTAACTTTAAAATCATTTACGTTAATTTAATTAATTTGATTTTATTGAAATTTACACGATTACTGTCCTTAAAAAAAAGTTTGAAAGGCTGATATATTTTGCTTGCATTTGATTTTATCGCTTCCATTTAAGCAGCTGACAGCTGCTTAAGCACATATTTGAAAATATTGCAAAACTAAACAGATGTACAATAACATTTAAATACTTTGTAATAAATCTCTCATAGGCTAACATTACCATGCGAGAGGTAAATTCCCCCAGATGTGTGGTTTTTGTTGACTGAAAACACCTGTTTTCCCCTCTTGAAAAATGTTCAATTTTTGATTCTAGCGGCAGCCTCCAAAAAGAATGGGTTGAATAATCTAGTCACTTTTCGAAATTATTTCCCGATTCAGTTCCAGGCATCCAACAAACCCAGTCTCTTGTTATTACCAATAATCTGCAAAATCTCTATTGGTATAGAACTTTATAAAAAATCAATGCGCAATCTCTCCTAAACAGCAAAAGCGCAAACTCTCCCCCTTTTTTTTAATGAGAGATTGCGTAGTCTTTTATTATAATAATTATTCGCTTTTAGAGAAAATCGTTCTGCGCATACTGTTAGTTTAGGTTAGTATCTTATGAGAGTAAAAATTAAAATATTTTGTACTACTAACCTTGTCTTGAAATTCCTAGGAAGGGTTAAGAAAATTCAAGTATTTATTTTTGAAAGCGAGGGAAAAAAAACACGTTTTATCTTAGGCTCTTGAAGCAACCAACTTGGCACTTCATATATTGATGCTGTACAAGCATCTGAAATCGAAGCTCGCCCACTCTATTCTTTCCCGCCGATCCCCTATGTGCGCAATCTCTCTACCGTGTGATCTCTCCTAGCTTTACCTTATAAATATATTTTAAATAAAACGATATGCAGCTATAATATTACTTCGGTAAATAAAGAAAAAAAAATCATGTTTGAATGGTGAAAAAAAAAAAAAAAAAAAAAATCACTAAAAAATGCCAAAATGCGTAAAAAGGTTTCGGTTCTAAATAATTAAGTACGACTCTTGATCATGTATTAGAATGTAGGCACGAGTAGATGGAAAAAACAACAACACACATTGCAGTTTTCATTGCAAAGGTTTCAATGATCATTAAATTCTGCGTAAAAATATGATGTAAGGCCCTGGACAAAGTATAAGGTAGCAAAAATATATTAACAAAAAAAGTATAAAACTTAGTACAACTCGAAAAATTTAATATCACTCTTTTTTAGAAATAAAATTAAAAACATAAACGTAGGTTATGAACGTATGTAATATATAATCAAAGCATTAAATGACGATTTAGAAATTTGGTGGCATTTAATATTGGAAATAATTATAAGGTCGAGGAGTTGTGAATGAAAATATAAAATCAACATATTACAAATTGACCTTTTTTTTTCAATGACATTTATCAGTCGATCAGTCATTGTCGATTCAGGTCGAGATGAAGTTTTTTTTTTTTATAGTTTCTCTTGTATATCTGATTGCATTGATGAGTTTACCTTTCCCACGATGGTGCCACATGTACTTATAAACAGACGGCGCATGTATGCTCCAAATATTTTCTAATGGGTTTAAATGCGGAATGCAGGATGGCCAATCAAGCAGACGGACCTCATTTGCTTCAAATTACGTTTTTGTTGACGAATCAGCATGTATACTGCCATTATCCTGGCTGAAATATCCAATCTCCGGATATAACTAGAGTGGCATTGGGAAGCAAATTATCACCCAGCATATCTTGATACTTTTTGCATTCATTTAGGAATAAATTACCACAACTGGTAACGTACCATTACTAACAATCTCTCCCCGTACAATTACTAATCCCCCCTCCATATCGCCACTTGGAAAAGTAGGGTTTTATTTTTTTTAAATATCATACCATTATTTTTTAAAGGCGTCTGACCCATCAAAATAAAATTTTCTCATCCAAAAAAAGTAAATATTTCCACTTATCTCCAAGCGAAACATTTTTAGCAATTTCTTAGCGAGTTAATTTATGCTTCTTTCTCAAGTGTTGTCGAGGTTGTAATTTAAGGAACTGTGACCTCGGATTGGAACTTAAAACACTCCTGACAGTTCGGCTAGTATATGGTAGACTTAAACCACGAACTATTTCTAAAGAAGACATTTTTTTTAATCGCACGTTCATCGAAAAATGGTCCATTTCTGGCGCTTTGAAAGTGCATTTGGTCTTTTTGAGCGCTTGCATTTATTATATTTTGAAATATTTTTAAAGGAATTATTGACTACCGATTTAGACTAAACGATAGACCTGGAAATAGCTGCATCACTTATTCCACTCGTTTTCATTCCAAGGATTTTACGACGTTCTGCATCGGACATTTGTTTCTGCCACGGCATCGTTGCCAATAGCACAGAACTAAAGTAACCCAAATTGCATTGTTAAGTTACCTTTTCTATTTTTGCATTCTCAGACCGCAGAAAATCTGCATGCCCCTCCAAACAATTCGACGACCTTATACTTTTGTTTTTCCCATCAGCAAATAAGAAAAATAACTAATATGGTAATTAGTTCATTTAATTTAAAGTAGATTTTAATTAAAGTGTATTATAATTATCAAATTATTTGCATACTTTGTATTTTTGTTGCTTTCCCATCCGAAAAACGTGCATAAATCGTAGTTTAACTGGTTTTTCAATCGACCTTATAATTTTTTCCAGGGCCTTAATAACAATGGTATACGTATTCTTAGTACCAATATTTGAGAATTCTAATACTTTAGAAGCCTTCCTAATACTTACTTAGGATTGGACCTGCCGTATTTTTCTTAACCACTATTTTTGTAAAGTAGTATTTACTTTATACAATAATATAAACATATAGACCTGCCAATTATTCTAATTTATTCCGTAATAGTGTTAGGACACTTTTTCACACCAATTTATTTATAAAGTAATTTTCTACAATATGTACTTAAGATTAAATAAGATAAAAATCTTCTTTAAAAATGGTGGTGTAAAAACCATCCTAATACTATTACGGAATAAATTAGAGTAATTGGTAGGTATAAGCATATTATGAAAGATCGCTATTTATAAAGAGTGGCGGAAAAATTTGCGGGGCAATGGTAACTCTGTATTCATCAAGTCTTTATAAAACAATAAAAATATATAAAGTAATAAAAATATAAAAATATAATACTATGGTCCTTATGAATGCAGACTTCAAATATATAATCGAAAATTTCATACATCTTTTTTTTGCAGTTGTAACTTATTCTTAGGTTTAAACAAACTTAGAAAGAAAACGGTAAAGATTAACTTAAAGTTTTTATGTTTATAAAACATTATTCTCTATGAATTGAGGAAAATGTTGGTAATAGAAGTAAAATATGGATAAGTACCTCACATTAGGAGCAAAAATGTGAAACGATTTTAACTTCAATATTATACTTTACACTCTGTAAATCGGTGCTAAATTTTTACATTACGCTTGAAAGCAGCGAAAGAAAATAATAGCAGAACAAAGCATCCATTTTCGTTAAAAGTAATAAAAACGACACAAATTCTTTTTTTTTTTTTTTTTTTTTTTTTACGACCTATTATATTTTTTCCCTATACATTACTATAAATGTCGAAAAACGGTAAACGGTAATATATTTCCGGAAAAATAGAACTTTCTTAAATTTTATTCCTAATAAGTTTAAAATACTGCATTTTAAAGATAAACCTCTCGACTTAAAGTTTAAAAACGTAGTTTTCAGTCTCATAAAATGATGCTGATACTTAGGATAAAAGTAATAAAATAGCATTGCAAATTGAAAGAAAATGGTCATTTTAGATTGAAATGTGTATACATAAAATTCAATTTTAGAAGTTTAATTTCAAAGAAATATAAAACATTGCGAAAAATTAATCATACTTGAGTGAGAAGCATAAATTTAATATATATATTCACAAAGAAAACATTATATTTTAAAGAAACGAAAGCTCTTTTTCATATAAGGTAATTATCAAATTAAGTTTTTGAATACAGGACTCAAATTAAAACTATTGCAAAAATATTTTTGTTGTAATTAATACACATATTGATTCATTATTAATTATTAAACTAATAATAATTATAATAATAATTATTATTACTTTTTAATATTTATATTATTTTTGGGAGAAATGCTAATGTATTTTTGAGGATGGAAAATTACACAGAAAAATTTCTTTAGAAAAATTTTGAAAAGTACAATGGTAGTTTTCAAGTTGTTATCCATTGTGGATTAAACAATTAGCATATTTAGCGTATTTAGTTAAGGATAATATATCAATATCCATAAATAAACGGACATTTTTGATTTTAGACGTTGTGTTTAAAATCTAAAAACATTCTGAAAGTTTTATCCTGAAACATCGAGATTGTTCAGAAAATATTATACCTATATACTTCAACGAAAGTTTTGTTGGAAATTTTTGAGGACCAGTAAAAAGGAAAAAGAAAAGAAAAAGTTAAAAATTTTTTATCCGAAAACAATATTTTCGGATCAATTTGTAAGAAATAATCTTTGAATTATGTTATAGAAGTAGCATGCGATTGTAATGATTTTCTCAGTTATCAATATTCGTTTATATAATAATAGCACTCATTTTAATTTAAAAAAAAGAAAAATTCATCTTACAAATATATATATATATACGTTTTATACAGCAAAGTCTCGTACAACGCGGGTGCAAGTTTGCCTCATGAATATTACAATTTTATTTTTTAGCACCACTAATTTTAAATATATCAAAGTAACTGCTTTATACAAAAACTAAATCGGGTGTATGAACCAACAGACTGGTACTTTAAAAATTTAGTGGTGTTAAAAAATAAAACTGTTTTATTTATTTGCCATATCTGTCATCGCGTTGCACGAGGCTTTACTGTATTTATAATATATAGTGTTTCCATATCAATGCAATGTCATTTTTAGAAAACTTGACATGCACTACTAGATATAATATACTGCATTCAGAATTAAAAAAATAGGAAATGTCTATAAAAATATAAAAATATTTCAAAAAAAAAGAAATTTATTTGCTCATAAGCAAGAGTTATAATTTTTGCTTACTTTATTAGCCAAATCTATTTAAAAAAAAAAAAAAAAAAAAAAAAAAAAAAAATCAGAAATATTTTGATGATAGAATGAATCAAATTGAAATTACTCTAAAGATGAAATAAAACGATAAGAGATTTTACCCCGAATATTTATTTTTATAAAATAAATGGCAATACAGCCTATGTTGGTTCAAAATAAAAATTTGTGTAAACTTTAAATGAAGTAGACTTTTTAATAAATTCGTGAATTTTGAATTTTTACTCTTTTTATGTTGTTTTGCTCATTAATTTAGATAAATGGCAATATGACAAAAGCATATATATTAATCTTCTTTATTGTTAAACGAATTAATCTTGTATAATATGTATATATTTTGTTCATCAGAAACGGCTCTATTGGTTTTGATAAAAATTAGAATTAAGTATTTTTTGGGATGAAAAAACGATCGGACTTATCCTCAATCTGAAGGAAATCTGTCAAAAAAAAAAAAAAAAAAAAAAAAAAACTGGTTTTCTATTCATATAGGTGAGAACAAATCTTCACTATTTGAAATTTACTTACAATGATAAATCTTACAACAATAATTTTTTCATTTATAAATATCAAGTCTAAATTAAGATGACATTAAAACGGCCGACATTATATAAATGCCTCTTTAATTCCTTGGAGACTTGTACCTGCTGATAAATAATAATAATAATAATAATAAAAAGATTCTTCTCAAGCACGAGATATAAGGGAACGGTGGGGAATATGGAATAGTCGGGTAAAATGGAATACCATTATATGTTAGCTGTACGAAGCTGCAAACTCTCGGAAGCCAGTCAAACATTTTCAATGGGCCTCAAATTGGAGCTTTAGTTCACCTTGTGTCAGCGAAAAGAGCAGTTTTCGTGTCACAGAACTTCCTTCGTTTGACAAGATTCAGACTCTTTTGGGGGTAGGTATTACGAATTCTGTTCTATTTACGAATCAGTGTAATGAGTGAAAACTTAGTATCATTTACGGTAGAAGAGTTGGGTTAGTTAGTCGTCTGGTTCCCATGAACTTATTTTTACGAAGAAGTGATTGAGATTTACTTATTCTTCAAGTTGACGATTTGGGTAATATGAAATATCAACTATTCCATATTATTCGCATTTTTTGTACAACTTGAATGCTGATAATTTTATTAATACTGTTTATTTTCAATAACAATTTCAAAATAAAATGTTTCTATTGAAATTATTCATGATTTTCTGTAAGAATAATACCGTATATTCCTATTATCTTTTAATTCTTTCAACCACACTGGGACTTATACGTCTCGAAGATATTTTTAATTCACCCAATGGGATAAATAAGCGTAAAATTTAATGGAGGGCATGTCTCGCTGGTTTTCTGTGATTACATTTATATGTTAGTGTAATTTTATATATTATCATGTATATATTTTCAAAAGTATTGTAAAATTAATTTAGAACTAGGGAACGGATTTTTTTACTGTATTTTATATCGTCACCTGAACTCCATTAGGACACATGTGTGCCACCTAGAAAGACCAGTGGAACCACTTCCACAATTGACCCTACAGTTAATTTTTCTTTTTATTTTGGCAGAATATTGTTATTTCTATTTCACTTGACCTACTAAAGCCATAATTTACCTTAGTGTTGTAAAAAACTGGTAGTAAAAAAAAATAGTTATGAAAGGGATAATGAATGGGTATTCCATATTTCATTTCACAAACCTTCCATATTACGCACTTGGTTTATATTACCCGATAATTTTTTTTTCCTTTAACTAAAAATTTTGCATGTAAACTAATTTGTTTTTTGTAACATAAAATAAAACCATCAAAACTCATTAACAACACTTGAAAATTTGCAATTGTCTAATCCAAAATGAAACAAAATACTTCCGTTTAGGGTTGTGAATTCAAATAGAAGTATTCTATAGATTGTGAGTACAAATAGAAGTATATTCTATATTCATTTACTTTCCCCTATTTCTTTAATTCATGCAACAACTTGATTTTTTTAAAAATTCATTACATTTAGATTGGTGTTGCCCTGTCACTTCCATCCTAAGATAAATGTTTTCAATACATTATAGGGGACCTCTTTAACACTTTCCAACAAGGCTGAAAAGTGTTGATGACTTCAGTTTGTCTGTTTGCTCGTCTGTCCGTGCTCTAACGCCCGTAAATAATCATAGAATTTCTTGAAACTGATATATATTATTCAAGTTCACTGTCAGACGTTTCCTATTGCAAATGGAGTGAATACATCTTGTTCAGTGACACACGAAACTATTCAAAAGCATTGTGTGCTATGAGAGGTTTTTTATAAACCATATTTTAATATTTTTTCTTTACGCAAATTTTAATGAAATTGAAATTTGCTATTTAAGTTCACTATTGGATGGTTTTTGATGAAACTGGAGTAAATACCACAGCTGGTTTGTGTACAGGGACACACGAAAATTTTATGAAGAATTGCGTTCTACGAGAGGTATTTCTATAAACCAAATTTTAATAACTTTACTTTGCACAAAGATTAATGAATTTGAAGCATGTTATACATATGCACAAAAGAAAGTTTTCTATAGAATTTTGCATCATTAGCATTACGGTTTACATGGCCACACAAAAATATTCAGTTATGTTAACGGCTATTATTGGAAATTTACTCGAATTGCATTTTCGCTTATATTAAGCATTTTTAACAATTTGTAACAATGTTTAAGAGTGAATATGATTTGAATTAGTGTACCTCTTTGCTTGACTGTCCATCTGTATATATGTCCGTGTGCCTATCTCCAGTATCAGTAAATATTTTCAGAATTTGTTATAAATGATATACATTATTCAAATTCCCTATGGAATGATTCCTATTTAATAGGACATTAATAGGACCAATACAACTGATTTGTGTGCAGGGACACCCCAAAAAATGACGCTGCATTCCCTTTTAGGACAGACATTTTTATAAGTTATATTTAAATTACATTCAATTACAAAAACAATAAAGAAAGTGAAGTTTATTGTTAATATTCTAAAATAATATTTAGTATAGAATATGATATGATTGATCTTCAGATTTACGGGACTACACTAAAATATTCAGATATATTAAGGGCTGCATTTAAAATTAGAGGGTTGTATTTTCTTTCGCGTAAGCATTTTAAACACTTCCCAACAATGTTTAAGAGTGATTATGAATTAAATTAGTCTACCTGTATGCCTTTAAATCCTGCTGTCTGTTCGTTGTGTGATAACGTAGGCAAAGAACATTGAAATTCGTACGAATTAGTGTACCTGTCTGCTAGACTGTCCATCTGTATATATGTCCGTGTGCCCCTGCCCATCTCCAGTGTCCGTAAATATTTTCAGAATTCCTTATAAATGATATACATTATTCAAATGATATACAAGTACGTACAGTTGGAATGCGTTAATAATCAATGCGTACTGCATAGGTTTTCGTTCTTATTTTTTCAATAGGGTGTAATTATTTTAAATTAATTTCACGAAATTGAATATCGCAACTTAAATAATGAAATATCTGTCTGATTTTGTATATATCGGCTACCTTCTGTTGAGATATATTTTTTCCAATCTTAAGATATAATTTGTTAAGTGATGCGAGAGTTTATTACTATTATTATTATATAAATAAAATGCAAGTAAATAAATAGATAAAAGAGGGTGATAGTAGTTAAATAATAATAAAAAAAATCTTTGTGTACAGGGTACTGCAGCTACTAACCAAATAGACTAATTTCAGAGTGGTTTTTCTCTATTAGAACGCTGATTTAATCGGAATGGTTCTCAACAATGTTTGATAAAAATCTATTTAATTGATATTTAAAAAAAAAAAAAAAAAAAAAAAAAAAAATGTGATTTTTCTTTAAAGCAACTTTTTACTGATATTTTAATGTTTGCTAGTTGAAAATCGTCCAAGTTCCAGCTGATATTAGATGATAAGTCATGTGATTCTTTAGATTGGCGTAAAAAATCAATTATTATTATTATTTTAATATCTCAAATTTTAAACTGATTTTGACACACACACACACACACACACAAAAAGCTATAATAAATGATTAAGAGTTCGTATTTATGAATGTTCGTAAAATTATATAAATTCAGTTGATAATTAGAGATTTTATAGAGATTTTATTTAAGATTTTTATTCAAGACAGGTCAGGGGTTGACATCTTATATAATATGCGAGTTGTAGATCTTCCAAATTTCAACTTTAAGTTATAAATAACGTAATTTCTGCATTGGAGTATAAATAATAAATTAATTATTAAGTATCTTTTTAAACTGTGAATATTCAGTTGGTTTTAACAAATAATAAAAGTTGGGAATAAACAGTGATTATGAGTGAACAGTTATCTCCGAATTCGGACGAAAACTATATAATTTATTGAAAAATAATATTAATAAAAGTCAAAGTCAGTCATATGTTAACGTTTAAAAATTTACTAACTGGCTTCATTCCAATTGAGTATAACAGATTATGTAGAAAAATAGTATTTAATTAAATTCAGGATAGGGTCATCACCTACCCGCCATTTTTTCTCGATTCTTCCTCCAGAATAATCATACACTAATTTTCATCTTTATTTATTGAGGAAACATATTATTGAAAATTACTATAAAAAAATTCAGGTGGAAAAGTTAGGGAAAAAATACGATCCGTGGCAACCCTGTATACTGTGCGCCCCATAAGTCTGTATACAATATAAAAATTCACAGAGATTGAATAAATTAGTAGAGCTGAACATGGTTTGCGGCAAAGTTATTCTCGTGAAGGGGGATTTTTTGATAAAGGAAAAGAAAAAAAAAAGTTTAAATTTCCGTCAATAGAGAGTGATGTACGTGAGCAAAGTATTTCCGTGAAAAACTGTATTTATTTGCATGCAAATATTTACTGGCATATAAATCCTATTCTATGTTTTCGCTATCACCAAAAATAACAGTTTGCAAGCGAATTACAGTATCGCTAACTACAGCTTCAGTCGACGGTTCTTATCAGAGGGATCTTCACCAGTAACGCTTTATCCACCAAGTCAATTTTGCAAAATAAATAAATAAATAAATAAAATAAAATGAAAATGAAATAAAAAAACAAAAATAAAATGAAATAAATAAATAAATAAGATAAGAAAATCCTCACGATAATAACTTTTTCGTAAACCCCTACCAGCATACCCTCCAACATCCTAGTTAATATTCAGTAGTATTGTTAGTCCCGCCCTTATTATCCCACCAATAAATTTTTAGAGTAATATTCTCCAAATGCAATTGCGATTAAATAAGAAGAAAAATGCTCTAAAAATATACTGGTGTGAAAAATGAGGTGGGGCTAACAATACTACGGAATATTAATTAGCACGTTGGAGGGTATGCCTACCAGATCCTTCAATTTTTATGAATTTTTAAAATGTCTATAGAGTTAAGGGACACCCAGTATATATAAAGTTAGCTATACGCTTGTAAAATGCGCCTCTTTATGAAACCAGTTAATCTTGTATGTATGTCCTCAATTTATCAGAAACCGTTGTAACGATTTTAATGAAAATTTAGTGTTAAGTATATTTTGAGATGGCAAACCAATCTGACTTACCATTATCATAAGAAATATTAACAATCCTTTGTAACCGACATTGAGTTCCTGTTATACAGACTGGCCCATCAGGAATTTTGTTGTTAACCTCGTTATTCTTGAAATTGTCGATGAAAGCGATCATTGTTGAACTATAAAATCTTTAAATTAAGCAGTTATTCTGTAGTTAACTAATTCATACTTGCCAACATACTTATTAATATTCCGTAAACCTCTTAGCAACCGCCCCTTTTTCCACACCAGTCTATTTTTAGACTATTTTTATCCAAATGTAATTGCGACTAAATAAGAAGAAAAATACTCCACAAAAAGCGTGGCGTGGAAAAAAAAAAGGCAGGAACTAACAATTTTACGGAATATTAATTCGAATGTTGGCAGGTATGTTATTCCTATCACACACTGCATAGATTTAGAATGGAAATGGAAAAAAATGCAAGAAATAAATTAATATTTTACCACTACAATTAAAATTTTTATTTGGGTTCCGGCGAAATTTCGTCGAATACCGTCAATTTGTACTCATGTAATTTGCACTATAAACGTTTTAGGTGTATTTATATTATTAAATACTTTATATTGAAATTTTTTTCTGATTCAGTCTTTATATTGATTAGTTTTAACAATACTTTACTTTTTTTTGCTATTATTATAAAAGAACTAAATATTTAAGTATATCATAAAATTTGTGTTCCAAAAAGTCGCATTTTCAATTTATCAATTTAACAACTAAAACTTGACTTCAAAACTCTAATAAAAATGTTGAAACCTAATGCAGATGTCACATACAATTTTCATATTACTCATAGACACAAAAGACATGAAAACAATTTAATTCATTCCGGAGCACAGTTTGTACCCGAACTTTGGAAATATTGGTATGAAAATAATAATAATAATAAAAAAAAAGTCGCCTGTGGCAGCCCTGGAAATAGGTGTTAGTATAATTTTATTTAGATATGTAATAACTTACTTTTTTCATTTTTAGGAAATTTAATGATTATTCCTACAATAATTTCTATATTTTAGAATGATAAGTTAAGGTCATTTAAAATATTTTATTTATTTATTTATTTATTTTGATAATTTGCAATCAGTAATCGTAATTTAAATAATATATTTAAATAATTTATTCAATTTTTCGTTAATTTCAAAATGAACTCCAATAAAATTTAAAATAAGTTGTTTTAGTTTTTCGCATATATAATAAAAGCAGTTACCGTTATACGCGTCAAATCATAGCTGACAACATTTTAATTTATTCTGGAGTATTTTTAGCCCCGCATTCATATTTTGCTTCACATTACTTATAGAATAATTCTCTACAATATAAAATACGAAAAAAAAAAAAAATGATACGAAATAAAAGTGGGACTAAAAATACTCCGGAATAAATTAAAAATGTCGGCAGCTATGGATGAATGCGCCAAATAATATATCTCTCTAAGTGTTCCCCTTTTGCAAGATAGCTGCGATGCGTCAGCATGGATTACAGTAGATTTTGCACAGGAGAAAAAATAGCTTAAACCTAATCATCTAGAAAACTGTCCGATGAAAATTCAGAAATAGTGTATTTTTGAGATGACATTTTAAACTGAATTACCCCCATCTTCTGTAAAATTATCTTTTGATAAAAACTTGCACTCAACCTGAGTAAAATATCGCATAAATATGCATACTTGCCAACGGAAAATTTTTAGGATCCACCTTTTTTTACACCAGTCATTTTTTAGAGTAATTTTTATACTTATTTAATCGTAACTGCACTTGGAGATAATTACTCTAAAAATAAAGTGGTGCGGGAAAAGGGGCATGTGCTTAAAATCTTTCATTTCAGAATTAGGATGTTGGCAGTTTGAATGTGATTTTCTAGGAAACATCCCTAGGAAATTTTGAAATTTAAAATCGATATGATATTTTGCACTATTCCGCACTAGTAAAAATAAAATATATATTTGCAATGTAAAAAAAATTATTATTAATAATAATAAATTCACACTAGTAAAAACAAAATGTAGTTTAGCATTCTTCTCTTTTTAACTTTACTTGAATTATCTTACTTTTTTACACTCTTTCACTGAGGGGCTTCCCTGACAATGGCCTTAATGTCTCTTGAATTAATCATTATTTTCTGTCTGCTTTCGTTTAAGTTTTTTAACTTCACTCAGTTTCAATTTTTATATTAAAATTCTGTTTACATATAAGCATAGATGCCAACATTTTAATTTATTCCGGAGTATTTTTAGCCCCGCCTTTATTTCACACCACTTTATTTATAGAAGATTTTCTCCAATATATAACTTCGATAAAATAAGAAAAAAATACTTTTAAAAAATAAGTGGTATGGAATAAAGGCGGGGCTAAACACAATCCGGATTAAATTAAAATGTTGGCATCTATGTATAGGGGAAGGTGGCCTAAAACCTAGATCCTTGCGGGCTAAACGATCCACATATTATTTCTTCTACACAGATAGAGCTATCTACACAGTAGCACATAAATTAGTTATACCAAGTAGAGAAGAAGCAATGGCGGTATTCAAACGACCGCAGTATTACGCGTCTGAATAGAATTCTTTGAAAAACTGTTTTTATTACATCTGTCATAAGGTAAGCACTAACTTTCCTATTTACTTAGATGTACTGTCTTTCATGTACAGAAATATGACTTGGTTTATTTATTTAATTTCATTATATAGTGTCATATTTACTGTTATATCCTTTATTTGACAATAAAAACAATGTAAACTTATTTTTAAATGAAGGATCATTTTGCCCTTTGGTAAGGGTAGAATGATCCTTATGACACTTATTCAAAAATTCTGTTTTTTTTTTTTTTCAATTACCGAGTTTGGCTTTAAAATATTATTAAAATATGTTTATAAAACAAAATATAGTGTAAAACATACTAGCAAATGTTCAAAGTTTTATTTAAACAGCTGTGTTATTTTACACACGTTTTTTTCTTAAGGGGGTCGTTTTAGGCCAACTTTCCCCTATTCTATTTTTTCTGAATTTCCTTGCGCAATAGGTATATGAATTTGTTATCTCTAAATTGCTTATATTAGTAATTTTTGATTTTTAATCCTTCAAATTATATTCCTTTTTAGTATATAAATGTGTCAATATCTGCTATGTTTCAAGAAAATTTTAAATGAAATTTACAATTTTTTATATCTATTATATGAAGGAAAATTTTATTTCAATAATTTTTGCATTATATTTTAAATTTATACTTTAATTTTATATTTAATCTTTACCCATTAAATAAGTCCAAATATTATTATTTTTTTCTGTTCCTTTTCTTTTCTTTCTTTCTTTCTTTTTTTCTTTCTTTTTTTTTTTTTTTTTTAATGCTACAATTCGTATAGTTCCTTTATTTATTTATTTACTTTTTAACGTGAAATACTTGAAATGTTTAATTTGTATTTCATGTAATAAAACTTAACGTCACATATGTCTCAGAAACAAATTGGATAACATGGAAATTCAATTCTATCAGAAAGCATAACGTTAAAAATATTTTTTAAATATACATAAAAATTAAAAATATACATAAGAAAAATATATTCATATTTAATAGAATATAGTAAGACTATCCCATAAAAAATTTACAATGCAAAATTGAAATATATGAATTCTTCGTTAGTGATGTATAATGTTCTTTAAAATCACCCAACTTAACAATAAAGAAAAAATGTTATTTATTTTTATGTGCATTTTATGAACATTTTACAAGGCTCGTTAAGTTCATCATCTTAAAGAAAACATTCTATTTAAAAAATATGTCATTTTTTTTTTTAATTATAAAGAATGATACTCAGAAAATATGCTGGGCAGGAATGCAACATTAAGTTTATGACGCATTTAATAGGATTATATTATGATGATATGAAAAATTAATTTGAGACGATTATAGTTTTATTATATGCAAAGAAAATAGATAGCGACGATAACCTGTAATTTAATATTTATGATGCAGGTTTTATTAATAACAGAACTTTCAAAATTTATTAGTCATTCAATTTACTCTTAAACCTTCTAATCGATAAACATGTAGTGCATTTCCTGATATTATTATAACTTTTCTGAAAAGATTTCTATATTAAAGAACTGGAATATAATCTTAAGTATATCAACAGCCAACATTTTCTAATTTATTCCGGATGATTATTAGGGTCCGCCTTTTCTTCACATATTTTTTTTTTTTTTTTTTTTTTTGTAAGGTTTTTTTTTTCTTTAATATGTAAGTACGATTAAATAAAAAGGAAAATAAGCCTCAACATAAGTGTGAGGTTAAAAAAAAATGGCGTGTAAATAACAGTGCTCAATGGAATAAATTAAAAATGGTGTATCTATATCAAGGATGTGATTTTCGTATGTTTTTTGCCATCACTATATTTTTTTTTAGTTAATCATATCTTCTGTAAATGAAAAAAAAAAATGTTGTTGAAAATCATAAGGATTTCTATATGAATAAAGTGATAGAGAAAAAAGGTGAAACATATATATGTACACTAAGCGACAAAAAAAAAAAAAAAAAAAAAGCCGCACTCGGATATTTTCAATTTTTCTTTCTGTAATCGCTAATTTTAATGTTTCAAAAGTAAAGTTTTGAACAGATTTTATTACGTTGTGTTCCGCGTGCAATTTAGGATAGAGCCAAGTGTTAAAAAAAAAGAAACAATTCTTCAGAAAATTGTAATTTTAGAAAGTGTTTAAAAAATGGCAAGAAAAAGGCAATTAACGATACCGCAAAAATATTAATTTTAGAGCAAAAATAAAAAAAAATATTTTAATACGTGGGATGTGAAAATGATAAAATGTTAACAAAATATTAGTGATCTAGTTTTCAGCATGATATAATATTTTTTGGCTGTTTAAACGGCACATTTGTTCTTAGGCGGTCACGTTATTCATCCAGTCGAGATGATCGCAAGTTAAAAAGCCAGCTTTAAAAAAATCAGTTTGTATTACATTTAGAACACAGCAGGAATTCAGAAAAAGTGTTTAGTAACACAATTTATCTAAATACAGTGAAATAACAATTAAACAAAGCAAGTTTAATTGCCAGAAAATCTAAAAAAAAAAAAAAAAAAAAAAAAAAAAAAAAAAAAAAAAAATCATTCTTAACGAAAAGAATTAGAAAAACAAGACATTAGAGGGTTAAAAAAATGATAAAAGGATCAATTAATTATTGGGCTGAAGTTGTTCTCTCTGATGAGTCAAGTTTAACTTATTTCAAACTGACTAAAACAAGCAGATCTGATCATAAAAATGTGACTGACTTAATGGAAATGACACTTTTAAAACAATAACATATTCCCCGTACATTACGATACGAAAATGCATAATTTTTCAGTGAGTCTGGCAAATTTTCATGTTCAAGGGATCAATTAACCCGAAATAAAATTTGGCCATTAAAAAATTGATACCTGACTGACTACTTTGGGGGTATTTCAAACTCTTTCATAATCAGCATTTCAAGATGATAATGCACCTTGTTATATGGCGCTTGTGATACATTTATTTCATTCAAGTTGTTAAAATTACCTATCCATTCTCATGAGCATCTATAATTTTGTAAGTTATCAAAACTTTTTTTCCTTAAAATTAAATCCCACAAAGAATATCGCAGAATTTCTTCTTTATTAGACCTGAAAATTGTCCTAATCTCAATCCGCTCGAAAATGTTTAGTCTATAAAAGAGGATGGGGATTAGAAATTTGTAGCCTACAACTTTGAAAGAACTAGAAAAAAATATTTATGATATTTTGGACAGTGAAATTTCTGAGTTTCATGTTAAAAAACTGTAAAATATTATGCCATTGTGCATTAAAGCAGTAAATCCATATAATGGCGGAATTATCAACTCCAGAATACATATTTTTATTAAATAATTGTTTAGATCTAACAAATAAATAGTTTTATTTCATACATTAAAATAGCACTTGTTTATTTCACGTAATAAATCATGAAAGAATACAAAGTATATGCTTATTATATTTATATATTATACGGAAGTCATAACATGATAAGAAAATTTTATGTAGATTTTTATTAAATACTACGTAAAGTGTAACAAAACGAATTATTAAATCGATAATGTACATAGGTATCATGTTGTGACTTCTGTATTATACAAACATAACAATTTTATTTGTTGCAATCATTAGTTTTTAAATTATTAGAAACCCAAAAGGTATAAGTCAGTTTTTCTGTAGAGCGGCTTATTTTTTTTTTACTTATTTATTTATTTATTTTTTTTTTTTTGACTGACTCAACACAGCCGTGGCAACCATAAACTTAAACAGATAGAATATGCCACCAATATAACTTCTTTTATGTCTCGGACAGCTAATGAGGGGGGTTGCGTGGTTTATATATGTAAGGTCTATGGTGGTAATTCTACAAGGGATGGAATCGCAAATTTTGATGTGAAGGTTTATTTTGGAAATCTGATCTCCCACTAAAACGAAACCTTGCAAATTTCTCCCTTTACCCCTGTAGTCAAAAGGAAGAAACGTGTTTCCAGCACAAGGCGGCTCCAAATCACTCCATGGGGATAAAATTGTACATGAGGAGAATACATTTAAGTTAAATATATATATATATATATATGTGTGTGTGTGTGTGTGTGTGTGTGTGTGTGTGCGTGTGTGTGTGTGTGTGTGTGTGTGTATGTATATGAACACACACACACACATTTTTTCAGAGATATTGAAAAGTAGGGGAAATCTAATTTAGGAGCACGTGTCGCAAAACCCGGATTTTTGAGTAGAACTCTATCAAAAATTGTGCAAAGAGCTTGGAAATGACCATGCGTCTTCTTGAAGATATTTCAAAAATTTTATTGTGGGTTTTTGCGATTGTTGATGCAAGGGCAGAGTTACAAGAGAACCATTTCCAGAGCACACTTTTCGTGGTAAATTTGTCTTTTGGTATCTATAGGAGGTAGCATTGTTTACAAAGTTTGATGTTAGATGTGGTTATATGCATCAAACACCCATTGTGACGTTATTGTGTGAATTTCACATCCTCATTTTCCCCTTTGAATATGGTAGGGCAAATAACGGGTTTCCAAGATGTAACTGCCCAAAATTACCTCAGAAAAGAGATTTTTGACGAGTGTGTTGGTTATGCGTAGCCAACGCACGCTATAAAAGGATTTTGAGAAATTTCCCCCTTCCTTTCACTAAGATCAAGGGGGAGAGCAAAATCATGTTTTGAAGTGTCTACTTCAAAATATCTCATTAAAGCGCTTTTTTGATTTGTCGTTTGCTTATGCGGACCCAACGCACACATTACGGAGAGATTTTATGAAATGCCCCATTCCAGGGCGGAAAATAAAAACACGTTCCCAATCATAACTCTACTCCAAATCATTTTAGAAAAGCGGATTTGATGTGTGGGTATGTACTCAGCACATATTGTAAATGGATTTTCCGGATTTCTCCTCCCTTCCTCCCTCTTTAAAAACAGCGGTTTGAAAATTACATTTCCAAGCTTATATCTGATTCAAATTATCATAGAAAAGCGATTATTGATGTGTGGATTGGTTATATGTGCCCAACACGCACTATAAATTGATTTTTCGGAATTTTCTACTCCTCTCTCTTAAAGGCGGGGATAAAAAACTCGTTTTGATCAGTAACTGTGCTCCAAATGATTTAAGGAAGGCAATTTTATAGTGTATCTCGTAATTATGTAATCCACACGCATTACAAAATGATTTTGCAAAATTACCCACTTCCTCCATTTAGAGCGGGCGGGGCATATATTTCTTTTTTCAAGCTTACCACCACATTACTTCAGGATGGAGAATTTTTGTGAGTGGGTGTTGGTTGAGTATGTGCAATCTTGAACTTTGACATAAATGTGTAAAATTTCTAACTTCACAGAAGAAGGAAGGAGGAGATTCAAAAGCGAGTAAGGCGCTGCCGAATGCAGTTGGGATCCGGAATCATCAATTTGCATGTAAGCACACCAAAAGCACATAGATCCCTAACTGCTGTTTTGACGGATTCCAATGATTTTTTTTTTATAATTTTTGATTTTTTTAAAATTTTTATATTCATGATGGAATTTTGAGAATTCATTTAAATTGACCAACAAAGCGGGAAAAGCCTGCTAGCATCTGTATAAACAAAGAGAAGTATCTGTGTGTTTTTCTGCACTCTGAGGCTCACACTACTGATCGTGAACCTAGTTTGCCTAGATAAATGATTCAGGTCATTTACACAACCTCTGTAGACCTATAAAACTTTGCACAGGTGAGTCTGAGACTTGCGGAGAACAACGCATCGATATTTTTTAAACTTTTGATTCTGATTTTATTATTATTATTATTATTATTTTCATTTATAAACAGTTTCGTTTTCTCAGTTTTATTTTATTTAAATTCTTCTTTATTTATTTGTTTTCAATCGTCTGCATTTTTTACCTTTGGCTATGATACACTTTATTTAATTAATTTCTTTAATAAGAAACATATTTACCTTACCTGAAACATATTTATCTTACCTGTCAATATTTCAAATTTTTAAATAAGATTTAGCATCACTATTTTTTTAAATAAAATTCTCATACTACATTTTACTATTAAATGAATTTAAAAATTTTAAAGAAAATTTCTGGTATGTAGTCTTCCGAAAAAAAAGCGGGAGTTGTTAACTATGATATATATATATATATATATATATATATTTATTTATTGTATTTATTGAAATCAAACAGTAATATTACACAAAAGATTAATTTTCTTAAATTTTAAACATATTTAAAATTTATAAAAATGAAGTTCATGTAAAACTTTTATCGGGCGAAAGCAGCGGATATCTAAAAGGAGAGCGATTTCAGTGCATTTACTTTGTTTTTATTTATAAAGTGATGCAAAAATTACATTTTATTATCTATATATATTGTAGAGTAAAAAAGTTAATAATTGCAAGATAAAAAGAACTTTTTATGTACTATGTCCTTAAATTTTCTGTTGTATCATATAAACGTTACCGAAGGCAGCTGGGACCCGAAAACCAATTGGCTAAAAGTATTAAAAAAATGCATTCTCAGCGTGCTCTGAGCTATTATGAAAGTTTCAAATGACTAGCTAGTCGGGAAGTTATATTCTTGTTGAATCATATAAATGCTACCGAAGGCAGTAGGGTCCTAAACAGTTGGCTAAAAGTATTTAAGAAATGCACTGTTATCGTGTTCTGAGCTATTCTGAAAGTTTCAAATGTCTAGTTAGTCGGGAAGTTATATGATTGTTGAATCATATAAACACTACCGAAGGACACGAAACAATTGGCTAAAATTATTAAAAAATGCATTGTCACTGTGTTCTGATCTATTCTGAAAGTTTCAAATATCTTGCTAGTCAGGAAGTTTGTAAAAAATCGATTGCAAGATTTGTACTGGACAAACAAACAAACAAGAATGCGAGTTAATAATAAAAACATGGTAAAATAGAGCTGGACTGGGCACGTTCCCTTCATCTTGCAGTGGATTAATAAATGCTACAATTGGTGATATATATATGTAAAAATAGCTGCATGTGTTTGATATGTACAAATATCGATAGATTTAATTAATAGAAAAAAAATATATTCTTCATATGTAGGAAAATTGCAACATAAATACTTCAAAAACGAGTTTCTATATAAAAAATATTATCTCTATGAAATTTTGTATTATTATAAAATTGTGAATCGAATTAAAAATATCCCTATTTAAAATCCCTATAGAAATCCCTATAAAAATAGCCCAAAGGATTAATTCATATATTAAGCAACCTTTTTACAATAAGCAACAAGAGCAAATAATAATAATAATAAATAAATAAAAATAAATAAAAATAAATAAAAAACAGACTACAAGAAAATAAAATCTAATGCTAATTTTAAACATGTAAAACAAAATGAAGCAGAAAAAAATTTCAGTGTATATATACACTAAGCGACAAAAAAAAAAGCCGCACTTGGATGTTTTCCTTTTCGCCTTCTACAACCGCCAATTTTATCGTTTAAAAAGCAAATTTTCGAACAGATTTTACTATGTTGTCCTCCACATACACTTTAGCTTTGAGTCTAGTGTTAAAAACAAAATGCAATTGTCAGGAAAATTGTAATTTTAGAATTTATTTCAAAAATGGTAAGAATAAGGCAGTTAACGATGCCACAAAAAGTATTAATTTTTAAATGAAAATCAAAAAAATATTTTAATACGTGAGCTGGCAAAATAATTAAATGCTAACGAAATATTGGTAAAATGAATTTTAGCAAAATATAAAATTTTTTGGCCGTTTAAACTGGGAATTTGGCTTTAGGCGGTCATGTTGCTCATCCAAGCAAGATAACCGCAAGTTAAAATGCGAATGTTTAAAAAATCGATTTGTATCATGTTCAGAACTTAAAAAAGATTTTTAAAAAGTGTATAGTAAATTACTTTCTTCAAAAACAATGCGGGAACAATTAAACAAAGCGGGTTAAAGAACGGAAGATCTGCGAAAAAAGCCATTATTAAGGAAAAGAATTAGAAAAAACAATACTTTAGTTGACGAAAATTTAAAAACATTATCAGTTAATTATTAGGCTGAACTGGTTTTCTCTGATGAATCAAGTTTTCTTTATTTCGTGCAGTTGAAAAAAGCTAGAATGAAGTCGAAAATGTGACCGACTTAATGAAAATCGCACTTTTAAAACAGTGACACATTCTCCGTACATTATGGTACGGAGGTGCATAACTTTTCAAACACTCGGGGAAATTTTTATGCTCAAGAGATTAATTAACTCGAAATAAAACACAATCTGAATAAAAGTGGTGCCTGACCGACTATTTTGGAGGTATCTTAGACATTTCCGTAAACAGCATTTGAAGATAATAAGGCACCTTGCTACACGGCGTCTGTGGTAAGTTTATTCACTTCAAATTGTCAAAATTTCTTATACATTCCCTTGAGAACCTATAATTCTGTAAGTAATCATACTTTTTTCACTTTAAGTTAAATACCACAAAGGATATAGTAGAATTTCTTCTTTACCAGACATGGAAATGGTCAAAATCGTCATCCGCTCGAAAATGTTTCGTCTATAAAAAGGCGGGGGAGAGGGGAGAAGATTCGAAATTTGCAGCCTATAACTCTGCCAGAACTAGAAAAATTTATTTGTGATATTTGGCACATTGAAATTTCTGAGATTTATATTAAAACACTGTATAAAACTATGCCATTGCGCATTAATGCAGTAATTCCATATATAGGTGGAATTAACTCAATGCAGAATACATATTTTTAACAAAAAATTGCTTAGATCTAACAAATAAATAGTTGTATTTCATATATTAAAATATAACTTGTTTATTTCATATAATAAATCATAATAGAATGCAAAGTGTATACTTATTGCATTATGTTCAAAAAGAAAGTTTTATGCAGATTTTTAAAAAGTACTTCGTAAAGTGCAATAAAGCGAATTATTAAATCGAAAATATACATAGGTATCATTTCATACCTTTGGTATTATGCAAACAAGACAGTTTCATTTGTTTCAAACATTAATTTTAAAGTTATTACAAATACAAAAGGTATAAGTCATTTTTTCTGCAGTGCGGCTTTTTTTTTGTCGCTTAGTGTATATATATATATAAATACCGGGTGATTCAAAATAGATGTTACAGCGATTATTTCGTAAACTAAGAAAGATAGAAACATACTTCCAATTACAAAATCAATGCAGATTAAGAGTAGATTTCAGATATGGCATTTTTTTTTGTACAAGGGGCTGTATACATATTAAATACGAAATTTAATTTTTATACGGCCCCTCCTATCATATGACATATATTTAGAAAAATATTCTCCTCGCTCTAACAATCAAAATAAAAAAAAATAATCTCTCTAAGTCAAAATCTCGCTGAGTTATTGCAATTTCAAAATTCTAGCATTTTTCTCCAAATCTTAAGGGGTTGTAACAAAAGTGAGAAATTGTAGCTTTTGTAATAAGGCACACGCTGATCAGCGTTTGGGGGAAAAAAAAGAAAAATTATTCAGGAAAAGACGGCTATTTTAACCTGTAATGTCTCTGTGAATACACAAGGGAATACTCATTGATAATTTAACAAATAAATTTATGAATAATTTATGTACTAAAAGGGAATTTTCAAATTCATTTTTCTTTCTTTTCTTTTATACATTCTCTTACTCATATACACAGTGTAGAGAAAGAATTGTTTTTGAGTCACATTTCCGAAAATTAGCTTTTGTTATATTTGAACGTTTTCAGATCCTCTGAATTCAAAAATCATGTTTTAAGCGGTTGGTCTCTCTCTCTCCCTCTGTGTGTGTGTGTGTGTGTGTTTCTGTGTTATTAGAATATCTCAATAACAAATAGTAGCAGAAAATCCAAATTCGATATTCTAAATCCGTATCATATTGCGGTGCTACATTAAGTATTCGTTGCGATCAGACAATTGTTTGTTTACAGGGTCATCCAAGAGATTTCAAATACATTATGTCTGTGAGCGAAATTTCTCATATGTACAGTGCGACATGTATATACCGCACTAAACAAAATGAAAGGAACAGATTTTTTATACGCAGAGAAGCATTTTTTATGTAGATTGTGGTATAGCAATCATTCATCATTCATTTACAAGGTTACGCAGAGTATTTTGATATATTGGAGCTATACTTGGGAATTGCTGGAAGTGTATTTCAATTTATGTTACTTGTTTTACATATAACACTACATTTACGTACACAAAGTCATTTGTATATAGTTTATAGACAATATACAGGGCTACCCAAAATTAAGGTAATTTTTTTTTTATTATTATTATTAAATGTAATTGGCGTAAGTGCTTTGCTGCATTTTTCTTTTTTTTTTTTTCGAAGAACACTGCTGACACAGAACGGAAAATTAATTTCTCATACCCATACTGTAAACAAAGTAGTTTTTGAAGAGCGATCATTTGTCTGTATAATACCACATTTTGAGGCCTCCTGAATACGAAAGGTAAATTTTTATTGGTTGATCTGTATATATGAATTAGCAGCATAATTTAACAACAAATAATCTGGTGTGCCACTCACATGACTTTCTCTTACCCTGAAATTTAATACCATAAATACAGGTTGGAGATTAAGAGGTAACATAAAGAGTACTGTAAACCTATGTTAAAATAATTCAAATTAGGCTTCGAAAGAGTTTTATACGATAGTTAGTTCTGTGTGAGGGGTGATCACATGAAATTATTCGTTTCCTGAAATTATTCGACGCAGGCAATGATCAAACTTTTAAAAACTTGACTTTGGTAATAAGGAAGCCTCAAAACGTGTAAATACACAAAAAAAACAAGCGACGCATATTTAGCTTAAAAACATACATTATTTATCATATGTCTATGAGGAATTCATTTCCAGTCCTGAGCAGTTTTCCTGGACAAGGTAAAATATTATAGTAAAGCACTTTCACTAACAACAAAAAAGAATATTATAGCTTAAATATTTGCAAACCTGTATATCTTTTGAAGAATATGTACAAACCACAAAGTGCACCTAAATATAAACCTATAGTAATAACATACGGCACAGCCTAAAATGCACTTCCATCAATTTTCAGCTATTGTCGCATTATAATCTAGTTATTTTTTGTAGCTCTGTAAATAAACAGTGAATGATTTCCCTGCCATATTCTACATGAGGCATGTTTTTATGCATATGAAAAATATATATTCATTTCATTTGGTTTAGTGCAGTCTACAGGTGTTAAACTCTATTTACCTGCAATTTCCCCCATAGACGTAATGTATATGAATATTCTTGAGTGTCCCTGTACACGAACCATTTCTTTCATCTCAATGAAATCTTAGTGCAGCATCCCTATATGATACATATTTAGAATACCAAGTTTGAATATCTGCTGTTATTTGTTCTTATTATATGCTGATAACAGACAGACACACACACAGACCAACCGCTAAAAACACGATTTTCATATTCAGGGGACCTCAAAACGTGTAAACATAACAAAAACTTACTTTTGAAAATTTGGCCCCAAAACAATACTTTCTCTACCTTATGGGTATGAGAAAGTAATAACTACAGGAAATGCGAATTTGGTACTTCGGATTCCATATCTAGTTGCCACTTGAAAAGTTGATCAAGATTTGGAAGCTTCAAGGAAATTGATAACAGACTTGATTTTTGTTTTGATAAGTATAGGCACTATAATTAAACGAAGGTTGAGAATGGCGGCAACCCCCCTGACATAGAATTATACATCTATACGATATCATATTCTATACAAAACATTTAGAATATTAACAATAAATATGAATTTCCTTATGATTTTTACAGTATAAAGTTATTTAAATGTAATTTATAAGAATGTCTGTCCCAAAACGCAATACATTGGCATTTTATGTGCGTTCCTGTACATAAACCAATTGCAGAGAATTAATTAATGCCATTTTAAATAGGGAATATCATATAGTAAACCTGAATAACATATATCATTTCTGAAAATTTCTGAAAATATTTACAGACGCTGGGGGCGGACAGACGGACAGATGGACAGTCAGACAAAAAAATATGCAAATTGCAATCCTATTCACAGTTAAAAATTGTTAAAAAATGTTTAATGTAAACGAAAATGCAATTCCAGCAAATGTCCAATAACAACACTTAACGTAACTGAATATTTTTGTGTGCCCTGTAAATCTAATGCTAATCGTACTGTACACTATAGAAAGCATTATTTTGTGCATATAAATAACATATTTCAATTTCAATAAGATTTATGCAAAGTAATTAAAATTTGGTTTATAGAAATATCTTCACATAGAACGCTTTGGAATACTTTCGGGTGTCCCTGTATACAAACCAGTGAGGGTGTTTACTCCATTTTCTATAGAAAATATCCTATAGAAAACTTTAATAACGATTTCAATTTTATTAATATATGCATAAATTAAAGGTATTAAAATATGGTTTATAAAAATACCTCTCATAGAACACAATTATTTGGAATACTTTCGGGTGTCCCTGTGCACAAGCTAGCAGAGGTATTCATTCCATTTTTAATAAGGAACATCCGAGAGTAAACTCAATTTTCATATATCAGTTTCAGGAAATCCTATGAATATTCATGGGAGTTAGAGCGCGCACACACAGAAAGACGAATGGACAGACAGACAAATCGAAGTCATTAACACTTTTCAACCTGGCTGGAATCGTTAAAGAGCCGAAGTCATTAAATTTTTCAACTATCATGGAAAGTGGTAAAAATAAAGCGCGAAAATTCCAAACGGTTTTGCTAGTCTTTTATTTCTTTTCTTCTCTTAACGTGTTTTAATTTGCAGGTGACCCCTAATAAATTTAACTATTAAATTTTTTAACAATACGATATAATGTAAATTTGCATTAAGTTCTTAAAACTGTTGATTTCACGTGCTTGAATGATTTTAGTTGCTATTTTAAAATAAAGGATCTTTTTTTTAATTTTTCTCATCTCATAGATAACCCCCTAAAGTGAGCCCGTTGGCGTCGAAAAATAGATGCCAAAATTGAAAAAAAAGTGCTGTAAGTCATCATTTTCAAATTGCAATAACTCAGCGAGATTTTGACTTAGAGAGATGATTTTTTTTTTATTTTGCTTCTCAGAGCGAGGAGAATAATTTTCTAAATATAACTCACATGATAGGAGGGGCCGTATAAAAATTAAATTTCGTATTTAATATGTATACAGCCCCTTGTACAAAAAAATGCCATATTTGAAATCTACTCTTAATTTGCTCTAATTTTGTAATTGGAAGTATGTTTCTATCTTTCTTAGTTTACGAGATAATCGCTGTAACATCTATTTTGAATCACCCGGTGTATATATATATATATATATATATACAGGGTAATCCATAAGTCTGCAGACATTTTAAAACTTTATAACTATTGAATGAATTGATAGAAATGAACGCGGTTTGCGAAGAAATTCTTCTTGTGAAGGGTGATTTTTTTTTTTTTTTTTTTTTTTTTTTTGTAAAGAAAAAATATAGTTAAATTTTTTGTCGATGATAGTTAGACAAATAGTTAAATTTTTCACACGGGTGCGAAAGAAAAATATGCAAATGAAAGTCCTATAAATTGCACAATTTTCCGATTTGAACAGTATATTTCTTATTTTGCCTCCTAATTATACATACATGAAGTTTTAATTGCGATGCTGACTTGAGGGATAAAGCGTTATTGATGAAGATGTTTTCCCTCATACAAAAACCGCCGATGAAGCTGCAGTTAAGAGTGTTATAACTCGTCTGCAAACTGTAATTTGTGGTAGCGACAGACATATAGAATAGAATTTATATGCCCGTAAACATATCCATGCGAATAAGTACAGTTTTTTTTATAAAAACGTGTGATCTGGTCACGCACAGTGCCTCTAACGACAGATAACTTAAGTATTATTTTTTCATTACCAAATAAATCCCCCTTCACGACAATGATTTTTTTTTTTTTTTTTTTTTTTTTTTTTTTTTGCAAACTGCGTTCAGTTCTATCAATTCACTCAATAGTTGTGAATTTTGAAAATGTCTACAGACTTAAGGGACACACTGTATATATATATATACACTCCGCGACAAAAAAGATAGGAACAGTGCATTATCAAACAAATCTTATAGAATAAACGTTTAATTTAAATCATATATTTAGTATGCATTTTAAGGATAAAACTGATTTATAAAATTACCAAATTAGTGTATTTCCCTCGCTTTATAGTAGTTTATTCCTTCAATGTCATTAATTATGCACGACAAAACGATAGGAACAACAACTTTCCTGCCGACGAAAGCCTTTGATTGGTTAAAATTTTTATCTCAGTTAGTTGTTTTTGGCATAAATAAAGTTGTTATTCTCAAAACCAGTTTGTCTCACTCTTTTCCGACATCAGATGTTAAGAATGGGACGCGGTAAATGTTTGAGTGCAGTTGAACAAGGAAAAATTACCGTTTTGCGTAACGAAGGTTTAACCTATCGACATATTCCTTCAAAAATAAGTCGAAGCATTAGTGTTATATGCAATTTTTTAAAAGATACTGCAAATTTTGGGAAAAATAAATCTCCTGGACGACCTTCCGTATTGAACGCACGTACGAAAAGAGTCATTTTGAGAGTTGCTTCGAATTCTGCATTGTCTGCTCGAGGGATAGCTGAAGAAGCCGATGTTAAAATGAATGTGCGAAATGTTCAAAGACTTTTAAAGAGTTGTCCAACCATTAAATATAAGAAAATAAAGAGGAGGCCGCCTTTAACTGAATTGCACAAGGAAGCCAGACTAGATTTTGCAAGAAAACATATGTCGTGGACTAACGAATGGAAAAAAGTTATTTTATCTGACGAAAAAAAAATTGACTGGGATTAATATTATCACGATTTACGTAATCAGCAACGTATTCTTTCACGACGACAAATGGCTGGTGGCTCTGTCATGATCTGGGCAGCGATTGGTATCAATGGGAAAACTGATATAAATGTCCTTTCGAGCAAATTAAATGCGAAAACATATCTTGATCTTTTGCAAAGACATCTATTACCGATGGCCCCATTATAGCTTCCTGTAATTTTATTTTTCAACAGGACAACGCCGCTGTTCACACTGTAAAAACATGGTTTTCTAAAAGATAATTACACTTTTTGACTGGCCAGCTAGATCTCCTGACCTAAATATAATCGAAAATATTTGGGGCTACCTCGCAAGAGAAATCTATAAAAACCGTCGACAATTTTCTGCAACAGCAGAACTTAAACAAGCCATTACGGAAGAATGGGAGAAAATGCCTCAAAAGTATATAAAAAATTATTTGACAGTTTACCTGATAGAATTTTTGAGGTTATCAAGGTGAATGGAAAATGCACTCATTTTTAATTTTTCTAATTTAAGACTAATTAGAATGTAATTTCCTGTGTTCCTATCTTTTTGTCGCTCATGAAAATTCCAAGACGGGTAAGATTTATCGTAAGATTTATTTATTTATGAAATAAAAATTGTTATCATATCTTCTATAAATATTTAGTATGTGTCTGAAAATAATAAATGATCAGCACAATTTAGATAATGTTATTTTATGAAAAATTAAAAAAAAAAAAAAAAAAAAAAATGTACCTATCTTTTTCTCACGGAGTGTATGTATATTTAACGCTAAATTTGTAAAACTATTTATGTGTCAGAATATTTTATATATTTATTTCCGTTTGAACTATAATATATATATTATTTTATGTTAGAGGAAATTGTATATTCTATTTAATATAAAGGATACAAGATATATTTCATTTATGAATTATACGCAAAATTTACGCGTGCAAAAATAATTATGGAAAAAGTAATGTTTATTGCTCGATTTTTTTCTGTGATAAAAAAAAAAAAAAAAAAAAAAAAAAACTGGCCGTATGATTTTTTTTTTAATGAATAAGTATGCTTTATAAAGTACAATTTATTTTCTTCCTGTTCCATGCATTTGGAATTTAAAATAACGTTTAATTCAATTTGATTTCATTTTTACTTAATATTCAAATTTTCATGGCAAATAAATATTTCATGTTCTCTAAATTCAAACGAGTTTATCAAATATGTCGTAAAAGCATTTCATCTTAGCAGAACTTTAATTTTTCGACATAAATATGAAAAGTGTACTGTGGTTTAAACGGTTGGTGGAAAGTAAAATACTTAGAAATTTATGAAGTAACGAATATATTTTCTCTAATTTTTCAGCTTAAAATGCGCTTAATTCATTTATTTTACGTTCTTTGAACTTCATAGTGAACTGTTTTAAATTATTTTAATTTGTTAATAAGTTCTCGATAGTCTCAAATTGCGCTTTTGGTGAATATAACATACGCAAAAAATTTTTCAGTCATTTTAAAATCAATTTTTATTTTTAGCATTTAAATTTAAGGTAACGACACCAGTGCTTGTCACCCTTAAGGTCTTATTTTTAAAATGTTTGTTTTTTTCGCGTGGCATTCATGTGGAATTTATGTATCAATATTATACTTTGGTCTATTTTATACACAGATTCTTCTAGTTGTTGTTAGACACTTTCATTTTTTCAATACGTTAAGCCAATTAAAAAAAAAAAAAAAATTAAATTAAACCTATAAAAATGCACCAGTGCTCGTCACTTGAAAACTGCGTTTCACCAGTAGTCGTCAGGTGATTGCACCAGTGGTCGTCATGTAAATAAAACGCAACAATTTGCTCAATAGTTTGATTTTAATTGCGTTTCTGCAAAATTAACAGAATATTATAGAAACAGAATATCTTTGGAACATATTTAGAACCCAAATCCATTCTTAGGGTTTAAAACACAAAACATTAAATGGTAAAATTCAAAATATTGCGAATAAAACAAATTCATATGTGAAATAATTTGAAAATTCTTTGATTTTAGGAAAAGTTTTCAAAATTTTATTCGTTCTCAAAAATATCTTTACTTAAAGCATAGGGTAAGTAGCAGGGGAGGGGGTAATAATCTCGTTTTTAAGAGTGACTTTGTTCCAAATAATCGCAGTAAGATTGCTTTTACCATGCTTTTTATTAACGCGTATTCCTGTTTGTTTGTCCAGTACAAATCTTACAATTGATTTTTAACTAACTTCCCGACTACCTAGACATTTGAAACTTTCAGAATAGTTCAGAACACGATGAAAATGCATTTTTTAAATACTTTTAGCCAACTGCTCCGGGTCCCTGCAGCCTTCGGCAGCGTTATCAGTACAAATCTTGCAATTCATTTTTAACTGACTTCTCGGCTAGCTTGACATTTGAAACTTTCATGAAAGCTCAGAAGACGGTAACAATGGATTTTTAAAATATTTTTAGGCAATTGTTTCGAGTCACTGCCGCCTTTGGCAGCGTTTCTATGGTTCAACAGAAAATTTATTTAACTTTTTTCCCGACTAGCTAGACATTTGAAACTTTCAGAATAGCTCAAAGCACGGTGACAATGCATTTTTTAAATATTTTTAGGAAACTGTTTCGGATCCCCGCTGCCTTCGGTAGCGTTCACGTGATTCAACAGAAAATTTATTTAACTAACTTCTCGACTAGCTAGACATTTGAAACTTTTAGAATAGCTCAAAACACGATAACATGCATTTTTTAATACTTTTAGCCAATTGTTTCGGGTCCTCGCTGCCTTCAGTAGTGTTTATATGATTCATCAGTCATATACTCGTCCCGATCATCAATCTTCCCGACTACCTAGACTTTTGAAATTTTCAGAATAGCTCAGAACACAGTGACGATGCATTTTTAAATTACTTTTAGCCAATTGTTTCAGGTTCTCGCTGCCTTCAATAGCATTTATATGATTCAACAGAAAAATTTAAAACACGGTATATAAAAAATTCTTTTTGTATTGCAATTATTTTTTTTTTTTTTAAACGTATGGGTTGATTATGCGTACCTAACGCATACTATAAAGGAATTTTGAGAAATCCTTCGCCTTTCCTTCCTCATTAAGTGTAGGGTGGATGTAAAAACACGTTTTCAAGAGTACTTATTCTCCAAATTATATCAGGAAAGTAATTTTTTGATGCGTTGATTGGTTATGCGTACCCAAAAATACTGTAAAGGTATTTTGCGTAATTCTTTCCGACCAAATTTTGAGAAAGGGTAGCAAAAAGGTATTTCTACGCACAACTCTGCTCTAAATAATCTTACAAAGGCGATTTCTGATGTGTGAGTTGGTGATATGCATCCAACACCTAGTATAAAGAGATTTTGCGAAGATCTTTCGTCTATGTGAGGGTGGCAAAAAAAAAAATAAAATAAAAATAAATAAATAAATATACATATATATATATATGTTTTCAATTTCAACTCTGCTGCAAATTATTTTCGGGAGGGGATTTTTTTTATGCGTTGGTTGGTTGTGTGTGTGTACCTTAGACGCATTATAAGGCGATTTTGCAAAATTACCCTTCCCCTCTTCCCTCGGCCGGACAAAAAACACGTTTTTAACCTTAGCTCTACTCCAAATTAACTCAGAAAGGCGAGTTTTGATGTTTGGGTATTGGTTGAAAGTACGGAATATGTAATTTGATAATATTTCGTTAAAATTCTAAATTTACCCGTGGGAGAGGGGGGGGGGGATAAAAAGCGGTTAAGTCTATGCCGAAGGATGTATAAGCCAATCATCATATTGCGGGACGGAAAGCTATTACAGAAGCCAGCGGAACATTAACTGCGGTTTCGATTAATTTAATTTTTTTTTTTTTTTTTTTTTTTTTTTTTTTTTAATTTTTGATAATGATAGGGATTTTTCCTATTTTATTTAAATATAGGGTCCAGCGAAGGTGGCAAAGCTTGCTAGTATTATTCTACACATCGAGCTAATGTTATCAAATATTATGGATATTAATGTTATCAAATGTTGATATTAATTACTGTTATCAAATATTATCTTACAATTTTAATTATTTAAGAACAACAGTCAACAGGGTAATTTTTATCAACATTTTAACTATTTGTTTATCTTACATAATTAATATAATGTATAAACAGAAAATTTCCTTAAGAAATGTTTTTAATGTTTAATATTTTCTATATAAGTTTTTATTCACCTGCATCTAACATAACAAAAAAGCCTTAACATAATTTTGAACCGACTCACAGTCATGCTAACTATGAAATTAAGCCTTTGTATTTTATCATTTTCGAAATATATATGAATTAAAATTAAATTATCACGGTCATTAAAAAACTTAAAACATCACTTAAATACATCTTCGCAAAACCATGACATCATAAAAATTTAAAATACATTAGACAGATGTATGGGGTAATCAAAATCATGTCTGTTTTTCTAAAATATATAACAGAAAACTAGAAAAAGCGCTTTATAACTAACTATGTTTATGTGCCATTGTTTAATTTTTCCAGCAAAATAATATGGAAAATTTTAGGTGGTATAAAGTCAGTCATAGTGAATTAAAGGTACCATGACTGACTTTATTTAAACAAGCTACACAAGAGTTACAAGTGCAATAAAGTTCATGTTCTTGAGGTTAAAATACATTTGTTTACATTTACGAATACCCCTGACGACTACTGGTGCCGATAGACAAATTAAAGTAAAAATTATACCATCATAATTCTAAACGAAAATATAGTATTTTTAATCAAAACTGTTACCCAGTTATTAAAAATGTTAAAACACCAGTGTTCGTCAGGGGTGACGAGCACTGGTAAAACGTGCAAAATATGCACCAGTAGTCGTCATACCTTAAAAACCTTTATATTATGTCAAATTTTAAAAAGTTGCACATAAATCGTATTCTGCATTTCATAAGAATTACATACAATGCTTTATGAGCAATGTCAAAAGCAGCGAACAACAAAATATATCAAGAAATGCATATCTATTCCCTTAATCATTTGCTTTACGTTGACTCAATTCAATTGTAATTTAACGTATACTTCTCTTATTTTGTTTCTCCCTACTCTTCCCCAATAGTTGAAATCGAGCTTTTTATGTCATAAGAAGCAGAAGGCTTTGGAGAATCTTATGCGGGTAGATTCATATTCATACAGGTTATAAAACGGTTATTTTAACACTTCTTTTAAGAGGGTGACGACTACTGGTGCAGATTTTTGGGGTGACGAGCACTGGTGTCTTTACCTTAAACATGTTTTACTTTTTGAAACTCTTATTTTTTAAACAAATTTAAGAAGTATATCTCGGGAATACATTTTAGATAAAAGTAAAGTAATGTATAATTCAAAATGGTATAATAAAAACCACTATGTTAAAAAGGGACTTAAAAAAAAAAAAATCCGTTATTAAAACTCACTATTATCTTAATTATCTCAGATCTACTGTAACTTTTCTATCGTTGCAGAATAAACAACCGTTATTTAACCACGAACAGAGTTACCATCTTTAACCGTTTTGGGGAAAATTTTATGTATTTTTGTAATCATTTTCTTTAATAAAATAAAGTTAAAATTTTTTTGTTAAAATATTCCGGTAACCAAAATGCAAAAATTGTAAGCTATGACCATGAGCATCAACCGTGCACATACGGATCAGCGTTTTTTGCAAGGGTTAGTCCACCACAATTTTTATACAATAAAGTTTTATTTAAAACTGTAAGCTTATTTTATGATACAAACAAATTATGATTAAAAATTAGTAGCGAAAAAAAACAACCCTCACAAGTACATACCCTGAACAATACTTTACAATGAATTCGATTAATATAACTTTCAATAAATTTCTTAAGGATATCTAGGTTTGCGGCAGCCCAGTCGGTAGAGCGCCGAGCTCGTAATTGGAAGATTGCGGTTCGATACTCGAGCAGGCTAAAAACCATCGTGTCGACTAATGGTAGCTGGTACACGCAAAATCGTCGTGGCCGAATTGTCCTCCATGTTTCAATCAAAATTATACATCTGGGGGTTACCGAAGCGAGGCAGCCATCCAGTCAGTGGAGGATAAAATTTGTGATGGCATGTTTCCGGATGATTCATAGGGTGCGGCTCAGACCGTCACCAATTACTTATAGCGCAGTACTAGTGCGACGCTAAACCCAACCGACCTACCTTAAGGATATCTTATCTGCTAACACTTCTAATTTAATCCGAAGCATTTTCTGCATCAGTATTTTTTTTACACTTCTTTGGTAGGTAATTTTTTCCATTATGTCATTACGAATCAGTTAGAAGAAAATTGTATCTTATACTATTAAGTGAGCAATATTTGTATGTATATTTCATTGATCTCGAAAACGGTAGCTCGGACAGTCACGAGATTTAACACAAAGGTGCATCCCGAAGGGTCATTGTGCACATCGAAGTCAGATTTTCGAATTTTTGATTAGTTTTTTCTTAATTAATTAAAATGTGAAAATCATAACCTTCTAGTTTCTGATAAAAAAAGCCATTTAAATTTTAGCATTTTATCCATAATTTAATTGTTGCCAATTTTTTTTTTCGACAAAATAATAATAATAATTTAAAAAAAAAAACCGTACATTTATTTAAAATGAGGAAAATAAATCAGAAAGATTAGAAAATAAATTAGAAATATCACTCGCATCGTTACAAATAAGACACCAAATGAAAGGGAAAATTTTTGTAAATCCGATGCATTAAACAGCTTATCAATCGGATGATTAGTTTTTTCTTAATTAATTAAAATGTGAAAATAAAAACCTTCTAATTTCTGATAAATAAGACATTTATATTTTAAAATTTTATCGATAATTTAATTGTTGCCCTTTTTTTTCGACAAAATAATAATAATAATAATAATAATAATAATAATAATAATAATAATAAAAAAACGTACACTTATTTAAAATGAGGAAAATAAATCAGAAAGATTAGAAAATAAATTAGAAATATCAGTCGCATCGTTACAAATAAGATAGCAAATGAAAGGGAAAATTTTTTTAAATCCGATGCATCAAACAGCTTATCAATCGGACAATTAGATTTTTTAAAATTAACTAAAGTATGAACTTTAGGTGGCAACAGCAGAAGATTGTATGGAAACCGTTAGGAGAAAAAAAATGAAAAATCTGCTTCACATTAAGTCACATGATTTTTAAAAGGGATTAAAAATTGCAGTTTTCAAATTCTTTTAAATTTTCTCTCACGAACACAAAAATATAATATACAGCCTGTACCCCACAAGACCAACTTGCATTTCAAATTTCATCAATTATTTTGGTTAATAAACAAAAGTTATTATTTTTTTTTTTTTCAAATTAAGTTTTATTCTATTTTCGAAAAGATTTATGTGATCATAGATATAATAATATATATAGATCTATCATCCCAATATTATCGTGCAAAGATATTTGATGCCGAAAAAAAAGCTTTGGAATCAGCCATTAGTGGAATTGAAGGAAAAAAAAAAAAGAAGAATGAATTTGAAACTATATCTGGGGCTTTTCATTCACCTTTAGTAAATAAATTATTCATGAATTTTATTTGCTAAAACATTCGTGCATATTCCCGTGTATATATTCACTCGGGGAAAGACTGCCATATTTTGGTAAAATCGCCGTCTTTTCCCGAGTGAAAAGGAATCACTTTTTTGTCCCCAATGATCAATCTATATATTACTTGTGATACGATAGATTAATAATTTGGGTTTTAAAAATTTTTTAAATAGATTATTTAAACTCTATGAACCATATTTTTATTTTATCAGCTTCATTAACAGATCCTGCTGGGCGATTTTTTAAATTTTGGTGTTGAAGTACACCGAATGTTTTTCGACAAGAAGTTTAATATAGCAACAGCCATTTTAATCTAAGTAGCGCATAAAATATATAAAAACATAAATGATTTATTTTTACACAAAATTTACAGAACAAATGCAGTTTTAAAGATAGGAAATTTATTTCAACAAGCACTATTTTAAACCTAAAAAGCATTAAAAATACAAGCAGAATATAAAGGATTCTTATGTATAAACAAAAAAGAGTCTGATAAAATTATTAGCAAGATAGTCCTCCCCTTTTCATACAAAAAAAAAAAAAAAAAAAAAAATTCATCGCTAATATGGCGACAAAAATTCAAAAGCCACCAATGGAGCGACATAATAAAGTTGTGTAACACGATAATGTTTACCTATTTATTTATTTTTTTATATAATAATCACTATGCTAATTTATCATACAAACAAATGAACCTCTGTGTGTTACTGCACTCTCACGCTGTCGAACAGAAATATTTGAAAAATTCAAATTAATATTTAAATAAATAAATAAAAATATGTTTAATGGGAAATATATATAACCATAAAAAGATTAGTTGTCTAAAATACGGCAGAAATAGCGCTCATAGCATATTGTTACAAGGGATTATGTCTTATTGTTACAATGGATTAAGTCTAAAATCGTGACAAAAATTCAAAAGCCGCCAAAGAGAACTATATTAAGGCTGTACTATCAGGTTTACAACCCATGAATTATATATAAACACAAAAAATTAATTGTCTCATGCGACAGACGTAGCCGGTCACAGCATATTGTAATATTTGGCGTGAAATTGCTGTCATTTAATGGTTGATTGGATAAACAAAAAAAAACATATGAAATAACGTAAAAGCAAATATTATGTTGTCTAAACCCAGTTACGTTTGAGTCCAGTCCGAGTTACATGTGAACAACACGTATAGTGTTGTTCACGTGTAACTGGGATTCAAATATAAAAGGGAAACTCCAATTTTTTCGACACTATCTATTTCGAAACTGTTATGTAATAAGCACCTAAATGGAAGCTCATTGGTAAACTGTTGTCGCAGGTAATAGGGACAAGCGCCCGAGTTGCAGTGGATGACCAAATCGCTGCTGAATGCAGCAGGAACCTGGAGCGAGCTTTTGAACAATTTCAGTAATTTATTTTATTTTATTTTTATAAAGCTATATAGAAACGAGTTTCCTTTAAATTTAGTGGCCAGCGAAGCGGGCAAAGCCTGCTAGTGTAACTTATACACTATTAACGCCTTCTTCTACGACATTTGGGTATCTGTTATTCCACCTACGGTATTTCCTTTGCAATCTGTATTGTATACTTTAATAGTTCTTAAGAATATATCCAATATTCGTTTTTCTACAATTAGTCAAGGTACAACTACTTTGATTAGAAATAGTATAGAGTTAACGTATATTCATTTGGAACATAAACAAGAATATAGAATACCCTATTCTAAAATTATGTAACTTGTAACAATAACTTGCGATAGTAAAAACAATTCATTCTGTCCCAGTTGATTTCTTTTTTCTTATCAAGTAGCCGCCATTAAAAAAAAAAAAAAAAAAAAAAAAAAAGGCTACAAATTATTAATGGACTTGGTAGAAACGTTGATGAGGGCTATGTGTAAATGGAGTTTTAAGCAAATTTGTTCATAAATACCTTTTTATGTGAATTGAAAATTTTCCAGTGTCTGACACTTGGAAACAAGATGGCGGAACATGTTGTCAAACAAACATATCAAATGCATTTGTGAGATAAGTCTACTCTACAAATTTAGTTCTAATTAATTCAGAATTTTAAAAGTTATTGTGTTGACAAATTAAGTAGCCTTCACATAAAAACGGTGAAGCAAGTTGCTCAATGAACTAATCCAAGATATGTATAAAACAATACCACTGTCCAACTTTGGTTCAAATAAATTCCGTATTTTAAAAGTTATCGTGATAACAAATTCGCAAGTAGCAGCGTTCAAGTGGCCGCAACTTGGAAACAAAATTGCAGACAAACTCTCCCACTGAAATCGTTGATATATAAAAGATAACTTTGGTTCGAATTGATTAAGTATTTCAAAATTTATCGTGATAACAAATTTTCAAGTTGCCGCCACTTGGAAACAATATGGTGGATCAAGTTGCCCAGCAAATTCATCCAAGATATTTGAAGCAAACGTTCACTATCCAGCTTTGGTTCGAATCAATGTAGTATTTCAAAAGTTATTAATATGACAAATTTTCAAGTGGCAATCTGACTTCAAGTCGCCTCAAATTGGAAACAAACTTGCGGAGCAACTTGCTCAGCGAAATCATTCGTGATATTTGCATAATAAATTCACTGTCCAACTTTGGTTCGAACTAATTCAGTATTTCAAGAATTATCGTGATAAAAATTTTCAGGCGGCACCGTGATTTCATGTGGCCACTACTTGGAAACAAAAGAGCGGAGTGATATGTATAGCAAACTTATCTGAGATATTTGAATGATAAATCCACTACTCAAATTTGGTTCGAATTGATATCAGTATTACAAAGTTATCATAATGACAAATTTTATGTGGTCGCCACTTACAAATAAAATGACAGAACAAGTTGCTAGCGAGTTTATCCAAGATATTCGAAATCTTATGTTCGCTATACAACATTGGTTTAAATCAGTTTAGAATTAAAAAAAAATATCGTGATGGAACATTTTCAAGAGCAGCAAATTGGAAACAAAATGTCGAACAAGTAGTCTAAGATATTTGTATGATAAGTTTACTGTCCAACTTTGGTTCGAAATGAATCAGTGTTTAAAAATTTATCATGATTATAAATTTTCAAGTGGTAGACTGAAAAAAAAAATTATACCTCTAGAACGAATTAAATTGTCACTTTCTAAATCCCTAAAGTAGAAATATAAATTTACGAGCTATGCGTATAAGCCACGCCAGAAAACTGAATAGACCAAATGATCGAGAATTTCTAGTCTATACACTTCTAGATGGTGAAACAATATTCTAAATATTCTGATTCCTTCATATTGCGAGAAATTCTTGCTTGATTTCCTAGAATTGGGTTACAAACCAAGATTATAGTTGCTAAAACTCACTTGATGTATTCGTGTTTATTTGCAGAGATCTTTAAATAAGTCTGACTTGCGTAATACAAACGTTCTAGAATTTTAATTGGGATTTTTAGCAGTGTTGCCAGATCTGGCAGATTTTCAATTATCACCAATAATTTTAAAGAGTGATATTTAATGTACATAATAGACGATTAATCCTCGAAGTCATTAAGCAAAGGTTACAATTAAAAATTATTGTGGTAATTGAATAAAAAATCCGCCAGATCTGGCAACACTGGTTTTTAGAACTCATTCTCATAGGGGACTAAGTTTTATTAGGATGAAATGGAATTATTTTTACTAGAGCCACAATTTAGATTCTAGATATCGGTTAATTTTTTTTTTTTTTTTTTTTTTAGTGTCGCCTCATTTTAAGTTGTCCCGCTTAATTTAAGATACCCGTCATTTTTATAAGAATCATGATAAAGTTCATTAATAAACTTTGTTGAGACACTTATATAGTCAGTGTATATATCAAAATTCAAGCAAATCCGATCTTAAATACGCTTTTACATTGTAATTTTGAAAATTTAATTGGCCTCCACTTGAAAACAAAATGGAGGAGCAACTTGGTCAACGAGCGCACCCAAGATATTTGTAAGATACGTTCAATGTCGAAATTTGGCTCTATTTGAAGTATTATTTCGGAAGTTATCGTTATAATAAATTTTTATTTGGTAGCCTGATTTCAAGTTGCCCCGCTTAATTTATGATATCCGCCACTTCGTTAAAAATAGCAGATATAGTTCATTAATAAACTTGGTTCAGACCCTTATATGGTCTATATATACATCAAAATTCAAGCAAATCCGGCCTTAAATACGAATTTACAATGTGGATTTGAAATTTTCAAGTGACCGCCACTTGAAAACAAAATGGTGGAGCATCTTGGTTACCGAACTCATACAATATATTTATAAGATGAGGTCGCTGTCTAAATTTGGTTCGAATAGGAATATGATTACGAAAGTTATAGTGATGACAAAATTTCCAATATATATATGTCTAAATTATCTTAATCTTTCAGTCAATACATCTTATTTAACTGACTTAATGTTTTTATAGCTAACCGAAAGATGGCGCTTGTACTCAGTAGTCTTATACCTTCATTCTTCAGTCCTTATCTTAAACGATTTAATTATTAATATTTTTGGTACGATTTAATTTAACTCTACTAGTATTAACTCTACTAGTATTATTTTAACTTCAATTTAGGTTTTGGCATCAACCATTTTTCCAGTTTGTGTTAACTGTTTTCCATGTGGTTACTCTGATTATTTCATGTTAATACTTTGGTTTCCTTTAAGATTTTAATTAATAATTATTTATTCTTTGTTTTAATTTAATTTTTCACTTTTTTCTCATTCTTTATGGTTTTTTTGCTGCATTGATCGGGGCGTGAGATGATATAAATTGCTATGATTAGCAATATCGTTTTACGAAATCGTTGCAGCTTTCTCTGCTTTATGAAGTATGCGCCCCTTGAAAATTATGCTTCTAATTTTAGGCATTTATATCCAATTGATTATGTGGTTTATTATCTTTTTTCTCTTTCACAAGTTTAATGGTCCTTTTTTATTATCCTTCAGGTCGGCGTAAGTATTTTAAGTTAATATGGTAACTCATTGGTTCCTTATCTATATCGCAACTTTTTGTGTCATTCTTTCCTCTATGTTAAATTCAGTTCTATATTTTAGTGTGCTGTTATTGTTTTAGTTCTATTAATTGCTAAATTTTAAGATTAAATTTTATTACGTTATCTATTATTTATATATATATATATATATATATATATATATATAGAGAGAGAGAGAGAGAGAGAGAGAGAGAGAGAGAGAGAAATAAACAAAGTGATTGCAGTAGGTCGAATTCTAAAGAATTTAACCTAAAAAGGGACGTACATTTAACATTATTCAAACAGTGACATTTCATTTAAGATCCTTTGCAAAATTTATAATGAACTTTTTGAATTAATCCGTATATTTTTTTATTTATTGTAACCATAAACAAATCTAACCATAAACATAACAAAGTCATAAAGAAATAAAAGAAAAAAAGAAAACTTAAAATTCCTTAGGGCCGAAAATCCTCTTACTGACTCTTATTCTTTATAGGTTATTTTTAAGACTAACAAGTCCTTCCGGCTTATTCGGAAGGGTAGGTTGATTTCTTTTTCCGTATCAAGTAGCGTCATTTTGTTTCAAAATGGCGGCTACAAATTATTAATGCACTTGGTAGTAATATTGATGTAGGCTACGCACATATGGAGTTTTAAGCAAATCAATTCATAAATACACTTATATGTGAATTTAAAATTTTCAAGTGGCCGGCGCTTGGTAACAAAATGGTGGGTTAAGTTGACAAATATATGAAATGTATTTGGGAGATAAGTCTACTGTACACATATAGTTCGAATTAATTCAAAATCTCAAAAGTCATCGTGTTGAAAAATTAAGTGACTGCCACTTCGATCAAAATGGCAGACAAAGTTGCTCATCTAAGATATCGTTGCAAATTTGAAAATAATTTTTTTTGGTAGAAATTCTTTCAAAGAGGCTTAGTAAGTTGATAAAAATGTTAGTTTTCTGCATTTCTAGTTTGTTTTAGCATTAAAATAGTCTAATTTTTCCTTTAAAACGCATTAAAAAGATCCAGTAACGCAGGTAGTAGGTTTGGCGCGAAATTTAGCGACTTTTCCCTATTGGCGACATTTTTGGCGACTTTTGGCGAGAAAATACTTATTATCGATACACCAAAGATGGACGCAATAACGTGATTGGTTCACGAGTTACGTGAATTTTCTAGATTTTTGTTGTTTGAATGATAAATCTAATTTTCAACTTTGATTTGTATAGATAAAGCATTTCTAAAGTTACCGTGATAACAAATTTTCAAATGGCCGCCACTTGGAAACAATACAGTGGAACAAGTTGCCCAGCAAACACATTCAAGATATTTGAAGCATAGGTTCATTGTCCAACTGTGGTTTAAATCAGTGCCGCGTTTCAAAAGTTATTGTTATGGCAAATTTTCAAGTGACAGTCTAAGTGGATGCAACTTGGAAATAAAATGGCAAAACAACTTTCCCATCGAAATCATCCAGTATATTTGTATGATAAGTTCATTGTCCAGTTCTAGTTTAAATTAAATCAGTATTTCAAAAATTATCGCCATAAGAAATTTTCAGGTGGCACCACTTGTAAAAAAAAAGTGGAGTGAGATGCCCAGCGACTTAAATGAGATATTTGAATGATAAATCCACTACCCAAATTTGATGCGAATTGATTCTGTATTACTAAATTTACAATAATGACAAATTTTCAAGTGCCCGTCACTTGTAAATAAAATTGCGGATCAAGTCACCAAGTGAACTTATCCTAGATATTTGAACCATAAGTTCACTATCCAACTTGTATTTGAATCAGTTTAGTATTTTAAAAGTTATCGTGTGGCATATTTTCAAGTGGTAGTGTGATTTCAAGTGGCTGGAACTTAGAAACAAGATGTCGGGACAAGTTGTCCAGTGAAAACATTCAAGATAATTATATGATAATATCACTGCGAAATTTGGTTCGATTTGGAGTATCATTTGAGAAGTTATCGTGATTTTAAATTTTCAAGTGGGAATTCAAGTGGCCCCGCTTAACTTAAGATATCTGCCACTTTATTAAAAATGGCGGATATAGCTTGTTAATAAACTTCATTGAGATCCTTACGTGGTCTGTATTTACATCACAATTCAAACAATTTCGGAATACGCTTTTTACAATTTAAATTTGAAAATTTCAAGTGGTCTCCACTTGAAAACAAAATGGCGGTGCAACTTGGTTAACAAACTCATCTAAGATATTTATATGATAAGTTAAGACAGTGTTCAAATTTGATTCCATTTGGAGTATTATTTCGGAAGTTATCATGGTTTTAAATTTTCAAGTGGTGGCCTGGCTTCAAGTGGTCCCGCTTAACTTAAAATATCCGCCACTTTATTAAAAATGGAGGATAAAATTCATTAATAAAGTTATTTGAAACACTTGTATAATCTATGTATACATCAAAATTTAAAAAAATTCGGAATACGCTTTTTACAATTTGAATTTGCAATTTTCAAGTGGTCTCCACTTGAAAACAAAATGGTGGAGCAGCTTGGTTAACAAATTCCTCTAAGTTATTTATAAGATAAGTTAAGACGCTGTCCAAATTTGGTTCGATTTGGAGTATTATTTCAGAAGTTATTGCGATTTTAAATTTTCAAGTGGTAGCGTGATTTCAAGTGGCCCCGCTTAACTTAAGATATCTACCACTTTATTAAAAATGACGGATAAATTTCATTAATAAACATCATTGAGACCCTTATGTGGTCTATAATAACATCAAATTTCAAACAAATTCGGAATAAGCTTTTTACAATTTGAATTTGAAATATTCAAGTGGTCTCCACTTGAAAACAAAATGGCAGAGCAACTTGGTTAATAAACTCATCTAAGATATTTATAAGATAAGTTAAGACACTGTCCAAATTTGGTTCGATTTGGAGTATTATTTCGGAAGTTATAGTGATTTTAAATTTTCAAGTGGTAGCCTGATTTCAAGTGGTCCCGCTTAACTTAAAATATCTGCCACTTTATTAAAAATGGCGGATAAACTTCATTAATAAACTTCATTGAGACCCTTATGTGGCCTGTATTTACATCAAAATTCAAGCAAATCTTGCTTTAAATATGCTTTTTACAATGTCGGTTTGAAATTTGCAAGTGGCTGCCGCTTGAAAACAAAAAGTCGGAGCAACTTGGTTAACGAACTCATCCAAGATATTTATAAGATTAGTTCACTGTCCAAATTTGGTTCGATTTCGAGTATTATTTCGGGAGTTATCGTGATGACAAAATTTTCATTATAGATAGATAGATGTATATATATATAGATAAACGAAGTGATTGCAATAGGTCGATTTCTAAAGAAATCAACCTAAAAATTGTTAATAAAAGTTAGTGGTATGAAAATTCGTGGATGGTAAATATAAAACGATATTAAAAAAAAAAAAAAAAAAAAAAAAAGATCAATCATATTGTAAATTGAACTTTTAATAAAGTTATATTGTTTAAACTTAAAGGTAAATTTAAAACGTGCAAAGATACAAATAAATAAATAATAATAATAATAATTGCCTCCTTGTGGAGACTCAAAAAGATTTTTATGTCTGCGTGCGTGAATGTCTCGCGATAGCGGTCGAAAAAATCATCTGACTAACACTCGTAAATTGGTACACGTAGACATAAGCCACAAAGAATGAGCTGTGTAGTTTTTGGTGTGCATTCTATTTTAAAATCGTGTAGAGGGACACATCAAACTTTTTTTCAACATTACGGCCTATGGACAGAATTTGTATGTACTGCAATGGCGGTCACAGAAAAACACGAATGAAATGCAAATAGGTTCACGTGTTCTGGCACTATACAGAAATAGTTGTATAATTTTTATGTATATATTTTTTATGGTTTGTGTAGACAAACACGCGAAATTTTTCTTATCATTACGGCCTATGGGCAGAATTACATTTAAACGCATTTTAACAAGGTTAACATACATTACTGAAATGCTTAAAAGCATGTTTTCTGTGAACAATGTGTGCTTAGACTTAATAATTGACACACAGAACTTACAAAGATAATCCGATAATGCATACTTGCGAACATCCTAATTAATATTCCATAGTCTTGTTAGCCCTTTTTCTAACATCAATAAAGTTTTAGAGTAATATTCTCCAAATGCAATTACGATTAAATAAGAGGAAAACTACTCTAGATACCTGTGTGAAAAATAAGGCAGAGCTAACAATACTACGGAATATTAATTAGTCTGTTGGCAAGTGTGCCATAATGCCACGTAAACATCCTGATTACGTCAAATTTTGAATAATTATCCATGAGCTATATATAATAAGTTGTATTTTTTTCGCAAATTACATGATTTTTTTTCTATTATATTTAGTTTTGCAGTATTTTTGCAGTAGTTTTTCAAGCATGCTCAATTTTTATGCAGCTGTCGGCTGGTTAAACTGAATAGATAAATCTGAATTTATCTATCTATCTATATATATATAGGGGAGACCCGTGTACCGAGGGCCATCATGTACCTAGGGCCATCATGTACCTAGGGCCACCCCACTTTATTTGAATAATATTTAATTTTAAGTTTTAATACTCAATTGGGCGAGTAACAACACCAATTTCTACTTTTACAACTACTTTGGAACTTTTGAAGAGAGAGTTTTGACAAGTTACAAGTAGAAAACGAATTTACATGGTTTGAAGTAAAATTTTGCAACTCATCTCTTTTGCTATTTTACAAAGGCAAGTCAAATATTTTTTTTTCATTTTTAGTGTATAATGTTGCTTGTTATATTGAGTAATAAATGAAATATTTAATTAGTCCTCTCTGCATGTGGCTTTTTTATTGGAAGGCATTTTGAATGAAGTTACCAAAACTGGTACCTAGGGCCAGATAGCTTTGTACCTAGGGCCAGTGTGTTTGGACCTTTTAACACTTTCGCGTCCGCATGTTTTTGTCTTTTCGACAGTAAGGTACGCCTGTGGGCGTTTTTCTCATTAGTTACATTTTTTCAAAACGAAATTTTCCGTATTCACATTTACATTACAAATGGATATGCATTATAATCATACTCTCTTTAATCAAATTATTTCCATCTATAGTATACTGATTGTACAAATATGAATATTGTGTATATTTTTTAGAAATAAATAATATACAAATTGCAAAAGAAACGCCCTCTGGTGGAGTTTCATATTTTCAAATGACGTGAATCTACGTCAGCGGTCGCAAAAGTATTAAGAAACACATTATAGCCTATAGTAATTGGCTGCTGGAAAACTCTAGTAAACCAATCACTATATATGACGTTGCTGAAAATGTTGACAAATCCTATCCGCCTGTAAACATTCTATCAGGCTTTCGTGTATCCGGCATATGGCCAATGAATCAAAACACATTCACTGAGGATGAATATATAAGTTCAAATGTGACTGAAAGACAAAATCCCTCCATAAATAAAAAAAAAAAAAAAAAAAGAAAAAAGAAAAAGAAAAAGAAAAAAAAAGAAAAGAGAAAAGAAAAAATGAAAAAAAAAAGATTTTCCAGGAAACAAGTGAACCAACAATGATAGAACTGGATGTGTCTGTTTAGTGTCCTGTTGAAATTTCGAAACCTTCAACATCTGACATCTTTTCGTATGTCATGCTTTAACAGGTACGGACCTAAGCAAAACCTGTACTTAAAGGAAAACGTCCCGTATCAAAGAAAAGATATGACCGAAAATCAGAGCGATCCAGAAATCCAAGAGACACTCCAGAAAAAAAAAAGAAATTGAAGAAAAAAAAAAATGTTCTGTTAGAATATTCCAAAGAGAAAAAAAGAATGAAAAAATTCGTGTTTCAAATTAAGGCAACAACATGATAACTATTATATGATAAATAAATGTATTACTTGATATTGTTTTTCTTTTTATAAAATATATGTTTACATGCTTGTTTTATATTCATTAGAAAGTGAAATATAAATTTGAGAGAATGGCCCTAGGTACAATGAGATCTGGCCCCAGAGACAATGAGGGTATTGTACCTAGGGCCACGAGTGAAGTTTTTTTAAAAACCTTCTATTTGTCGGAATTTATTATTTTAGGTATTTATATTAATCGCAATTGGAAGTAATTAGTTCTAAAGACAGGTACATATCAGTTTGATAATTTTAAATAGGTCAAAGGCTCTGTTTTGGGGCATTGAAAAAAAGCGGCCCTAGGTACACGGGTCCCCCCTATATATATATAGGCCGTCTCTCTTTTTTTTTTTTTTTTTTTTTTTTTTTTTTTGAGAGCTGCAATTGTTTAAATTCTAATAAAATAAAATAAAATAAAACAACGTAGTGACTTTTAAAGTCGAAACGAGAAGATTTGAAAATTTCTGAAAATTTGATTTTATGTTTTGAACATTTTTGTGCTGAAAAGTTTAGGAGCATAACTTTGATTAATAATAAAACTTAAAACCTGGGTTTATGAATAGGCGGGCCACTAAGAACAACCACATACCACTAGTAACGTCATCATTACGAATTTAGGTTATGGTAAAGGAGGAGTTTGTGCACAATTTAAGAAAACAGTATAAAAAATCAGAATATTCATTTTTTGCTAAAGTAATAGTGCATAATTTTGAATTGATCTTTCTTCTATGCATTTTCATTACTATTTTGTTGTTTTTTCATAATTTCAAACAACATCTATAATAAAACCAAGAGAACTATTTTGCGCAATCTCTCCGTATAGGGTAGGAGTGATAGTGCACATGGGTAGGAGAGATTGCGCTTAACTATAACTACAATTACGTTGTTAATAATAATAATTGTACTTAAATTATATTGTTGTAAGGTATTTAAAAAAAATGTTTTTGTATTGGGAGTGAATATTTAAATTCAATAGTTTAAAAATCAGAATATTTAAGGAAATTTAAAAATAATAAAAAAACAATTTTAAAGAAAAAATATCGAGGAAACAAAAAAAAAAAAAAAAAAAAGAAAAAGAAAAAAGAAAACCAGAAAAGATTGCAAAGTAACATTAAATTACTAGAACACGTTTAGCTTAAAATCATAGCTGCCAAAATTTTATTTTACAGCGGAGTATTTTTAGCGCTGCCTATATTTCGCAAACTTTTCCCGAAAATATAACTTTGATAGAATAAGGAAAAATTACTCTTAAAAAATAAATGGCATGAAATAAAGGCGAGTCTAAAAATATTCCGGAATAAATTAAAATGCTGGCAGCTGTGTTTAAAATTATTATATTTCCTTTTCATTCTTTTCCTTTGTCACCAATAATTTTGAGAAGTGATGTTTGATATACATACTAGACGATTCTTCGTTTTGATTCGTTTTTTATGTATATCAAATATTATTTATCAAAATTATTGGTTACTATTGGATAAAAATTCCCAAAGTCTGGCAACACTGCTCTGAAATCTTCTCATTCCAGCTTTAAGATTCTTTATGTTTATTTAATTTATATTATTACAGTGAAATTTAGATGATTACAGTCCTAAAAATGAATTTGGAGTTGGTTGATATTTTCTGCTTGCATTCAGTTTTATCGCTTTGCTCTATTTAAGAAGGTGACAGCTGAACAAAACTTGAGCATCATACCTGAAAATATCGCAAAACTAAACAGATATACAATAACAGAGACTCCAACATACTAATTAATATTCCGTAGTATTGTTAGCCCCGCCTTCTTTTTCACACCAGTATCATTTTGGAGTATTTTTCTTCTTGTTTAATCGTAATTGAATTTGGAGACTATTACTGTAAAAATTTACTAGTGTGTAAAAAAGGGCGTGACTAACAATACTACGGAATATTAATTAGGATGTTGGAGTCTCTGCAATAACATTTAAATACTTTGCGATAAATATCCCATAGGCTAATATTAGCATTCGAGAAATAATCTCGTCAGAGGTGTGTCTTTTGTTGACTGTGCCACTCCTGAATAATGTTCAATTTCAATTTCTGGGGATAATCTCCAAAGTCTTAATCAAGTTGTACTAATCCAGTCATTTGTCGAAGTGTTTTTTGGTAGAGTTTCAGACATTGAAAATAATCATCTTTATTGTCTTGTTAATCACAACAAGCGTCGAAATCTCTTTTAGTATAGAATTTTAAATTCATAATCTCTCCTAAATAGCAAACTCTCTCATTTTGGTTGGAGAGATTGCATGGTGTTTTATTAAATAGTTATTCGCCTCTAGAGAAAAACGTAGTGGTTGTGCAGTTAGTCTAGGTTAGTTGGTTATGAGAAATTGTTTAATTAAAAAATATATTGTATTGCTATCTCTTTATAGAAATTTCTAGGAAGGGGCTACGAAAATTCAAGACTTTGTTTTCAAAAACTAGACAAAATAACCACGTTTTATCGTAGACTTTTGAAGAAATCAAAATTCACATTTAAGTCGATACTTCACTATTGATGTCGCACAACCACCTGAAGTCGGAACTCGCTCAATCTACTCTTTCCCTCCAATTCCCTATGGGCGCAATCTTTCCTACCGTGCGACCTCTCCTAGCTCTACCTTACATATTTTATTCCTTTATTAAACGATAATTTTTATTTGGCATATTTTCAGGAACGATTCTAACTGTGAAGCTCATTGAGAATATCTATATTTTTATTAGTTATATGAGTGATCTAATTGGTGAATATCTGCGAAGTAGATGCGTTTATCTCCCTTTTGCGATCTGGCAATATTATTTTTCTTGACTTGAAACTTTTTATAGCGATGAAGAGAAATTTTTCTAATACCGGCATAATTATTAGAAAAAGCTCAATCTCATTTTAGTGCATCATTCTATTTTTCCATAGTCCCAAGATATTTTTTTGTAATTTGCGATGTGTTTCTAGGAGTAACAAAAGAACATTTTTAAACAAATTTTTCTTTCTTAAAATAGTAGTCTGAGACTTCTTAATTTATTTTAATTTCAATTTGAGTGTTTACAAGACACTTATTTAACTGCGTAAGGAAAAACATTAATATTTGAAACACTATTATTTTAAATAATTTACTGATCATTTTTCTTCATTTTTTTGCGCAGAAATATGCTTCTATTAATATATCAGGCACGAATGTGACTGTAGGAAAGAAACCGGGTAATTTGCCCTTCCTTCTCTATAAAAAAAAAAAAAAAAAAAAAAAAAGAAAGAAAAAAGTGCATGGAAAAAGAAATTCTAAAATATTTTTGAATTATTAATTATTTCCCAATACAACTGAAAGAAAAGTTCACAGTTTTTATTTTAGTCATTAAAAATGCAAATATATTCATTTAATTACCATTTTTTACTTCGATAAAAAAAAAAAAAAAAAAAAAAAAAAAAACTACTAAAATTTTATTAGTTTGTAATAATTAATAATATTTAATAATCATTATAATAAAATTATAATGCTGTTTTAATGTACATATGCTATTATAATTATAATGCTGCTAGAATTATTTATCCTGATATTTTGACTCGTGCTCATGCACATCGTTACATCTTCTGAAAATAATTTCTGATTTTATTTCCCAGTCTTTTCAATAAGACAAGTCAGGCGTATCTATGACATTAAAATTATTATTTTTTATGGCATGAATTGTGCTAATTTCACCATTTTAGAAAATTATCAGTTGCAATGAATTGATAATCAGTTCGAAGAATTTTAATTTCAACCTAGTGAACTATTAAGTAATCCCTTAACTGATTCTTTTTTTTTTTTCACTTTATACTTGAGCTTACACCAATATTACGGCATGATAATATTCATGTTATTTAACCTTTCAATAGACATGCTGTTTTGTCGAAACAAAGAAATTCTTTGAAAGAATACCGGTGTCAGTTTGTACAAACTGCTACTGCAGTAATGTCCGAGATTATCTCGGGCATGACAGTTAAAAGGTTAATAAAATACAGCTAAGGTAAAGACATCAGTGTTCTTCACTTTCACAAAAGGCATGTTAAACTAACCGTTAATTAGCATCAATGAATTTCAATCCGCTCGAGCTAGATTCTAAGTTCTAGGAAATCTAGTGCGGGAGTATTCAAATTTATAGATGTTATTAAACGCTTACTTTAACAAGTCTTTTGTGGGGGTGGCGAACACTGGTGTCTTTATCTTATTTAAGGTTTCTGCCTTTAAATTTTACTGTCTTAAACAAGTCTGTGTTTGAACGTAAATAAAGCTTAGTCTTACATTTATATATCTATTGAATGACACTGCGCATTTGAGGAAAATAATTTGTAACAATTACACCTATGAAGTAAAAGAACGCCTAAATGCGATAAACATTTTTAAACACCTCTAATTTAAAATGTGTCGTCTTTTCTAACTTAAACTTCCGACAGATGTAAAGGTATTTAAGATTATGTCGTAAAAGTGTTTACTTGACCTTAAAAGATTAAAAAAAAAAAAAAAAAAATTCAACTGCTGTTTCAGGATTTTTTGTTACATATTGGGAGAATAGTTGGAGAAGGATAAAGAAAGAAACTATGTGTATATAAATAGAAAATTCTAATTGAAAAATCTTTCAAAATACTGTGAAAAGTTTCGCGGATTGTTTTCAAGATTTAAAATGTCCAGTATGTTGCATCTAAATAGGATCCTGGTGTTAAAATTATCAGTAAAATAACTTTGTTGCATTGGTGGGTTATCGCATTTAAGCATTTTGACCTTACAGATCTATGTATTTCCTTAATATTGACTTTTAAACTGTTACATAATATTTTATAAGCATTCCCTTATTCTTAGAAGAACTGATGATTACCCAATTTACAGGAAAGGCTATCAAGTACACTGCAAGACAAAAACCTTTATTTTGATATACGAAGGCATGGGTAACTTCATTTGCTGTCACGCCAAAAATTATTTTTCTTCCTGAATCAATAGGTAAAAAATATTTGTGCAAAAATAAAAGGAACGTGGAATGAACTGTTTGTTAATTTCACGCGGGTTCCACAAAAACATGGGTCGCATTCTCCACCTATTTTTAGGGCACTTTCAGGGCTGAAAATTTTCCGACTCTTTGCTTATCATTATATGTAGAGTGAATTTTTTATTTTATTTTTATAGTAATGTGTCATGATAAAACAGGGCAAAGATTTTAATATAAAAATAGTGGTAGTAAAAAAAGTGGAAATTTCTTATTCCTAAAATTGCCCCCCCCCCCAAAAAAAAAAAACGGAGAGCAATGTTGCCAGATCTGGCGGATTATTTATTCAAAAATCACCAATTATTTTGAGATGGGATACTTGATATAATTAATAACCTATTAATCTTCAAAGTGATTAGGCAAACGTCGCAATTAAAAATTACTCAATTAAAAAATCTGCCAGGTCTAGCAACACTGCCTGCCCCCCACCCACCATCACCATTTACTTGATATCTTCGGACCGCTAACTATTACATGTAACACAAGAACGAACGTTCCAAAGTGTATCTCAGCAGCGTCGTTTATTTTTATTGGTTTCAATGCCATTTGCGAAGGTTTTTAGTGATATGTTATATTACTTATTTACTGAAGAAAAATAACCTTTCAATTAAACAAAATATCCGGAAAATTAGTTTTATTACATTTAAAAGTATCATTATTCGGAGACGTTTTTAAGTACACGTGCTTCAGTAGATATCGAATCCGCATCGCAGACACAAACTATGACAATCGTGAATTCTTAATTTGATTTTTTAAAGTGCATTTATTCAAATTTTCATATCCTTATACAATACCATGTAACACATTTTCTTAGTAACGGCTTACAAGAAATGTTTCCCTGATTCATGTTACTGATTTCTAAATCCCTTTCTCTACAAAACTTCATGGTACTCCGGTTGCAAATTGCACTATAAATAATATTACAACAAGCAATGGTTTGACTTTAATTAGAATAATTTAAATTCTACATTACATTGTCATACTCACAGACAACTAAACAAAAATAAAATAACCTTGACTTGCAGTGCCACGAGTCTGCTATGAGTAATACGAAGAACAACGGTATTGATTTCATTGACAACTTTAGTTTACAGAAATATAATAAACTAATTATTAATACTTTCGCGACCGCTGACGTAGATTCACGTCATTTGAAAGTCTGTAACTCCGACAGTGGGCGTTCCTTTTCCAATTTGTATGGCATTTATTTCTTAAAAATATACAGAATATTCATATTTGATCAACAAATATACTATAGATATAAATATTTTGATTAGAAAGTGTATAATTAAAATGTATATCCATTTGTAATATGTTTCTGAATATAGATAATTTTGTTCTGAAATATTGTAACATGGGAGATTAACGCCCACATGTGGACCATACTGTCAAAAAGACAAAAACATGCGGTTGCGAAAGTGTTAAATATGTTTGCTGTAATGATGTATTAATAAACAACTGAAGTTGTCAAGGCAGTGCTGACATTAACAACATTATTATTAAGAAAAAGGCAACGCTGCCTATAGTTGATGCCTAAATTGATCACATTTTCATATACCTGCCAACATTCGAATTAATATTCTGTAAAATTGTTAGTACCCTCCCCTTTTTCCACATTACTTTATTTTTAAAGCAATTGTCTTCAAATGCAACTGCGAGTTAACAAGAAGAAAAATACTCCAAAAAAAAAGACTGGTGTACAAAAAATAGGCGGGTACCAACATCATTATAGAAAATAGAGCACTAAGTCTCTTCTCTTTCTTAAGGACACTTTGTGGAGTGAGAAATTTTTCATACAAAAATCTTTATGGTATTTTTATTAGATCTGCTAACTATGCTAGTTTATCAGTAACGGTATTAGACCCCGCCTTTTTTTCACACCAGAATAGTTGTAGAGTAATATTCAGCAATATGTTCTCATGATTAAATAAGAAGACTATTGCACTACAAATATTCTGGTGTGAAAAAAAGGCGGGGCTTAATACCAATACGGATTAACTAGCATAGTTAGCAGGTCTACAGGACTGCCAACCATCTCATTAATAAGCGTAGACTTGTTAACGCCCCTTGAAAATACGCCCCTTTTCCCACACCACTTTATATTTAGAGCAATTCTCTCCAAATGCAACTGCGAGTTAACAAGAAGAAAAATACTCCAAAAAAAAAAAAAAAAGACTGGTGTACAAAAAATAGGCGGGTACCAACATCATTATAGAAAATAGAGCTGTAAGTCTCTTCTCTTTCTTAAGGACACTTTGTGGAGTGAGAAATTTTTCATACAAAAATCTTTATGGTATTTTTATTAGATCTGCTAACTATGCTAGTTTATCAGTAACGGTATTAGGCCCCGCCTTTTTTTCACACCAGAATAGTTGTAGAGTAATATTCAGCAATATGTTCTCATGATTAAATAAGAAGACTATTGCACTACAAATATTCTGGTGTGAAAAAAAGGCGGGGCTTAATACCAATACAGATTAACTAGCATAGTTAGCAGGTCTACAGGACTGCCAACCATCTCATTAATAAGCGTAGACTTGTTAACGTCCCTTGAAAATACGCCCCTTTTCCCACACCACTTTATATTTAGAGCAATTCTCTCCAAATAATGTTACGATTAAATAAGAATGAAATTACTCTAAAAAATTACTGGTGTACAAAAAAAGGCGGTGACTAAAAGTACTACGCTTCATAATGAGATGGTTGGCAAGCATGGGTCTATCTTATAGTAATACACCATGACTAATCAGGATAGAAATAATTTTATAAAAATACTGGTAGCAATAAATACATAAATAAAAATGAAAAAAATTCGAAATTCTTGAATGTATCCTGCAAAATCAGCGGAGAAATCGAGCCCTTGGAATATTTATGGACGACATGACTCTTTGGCGTTATTCCACGTCTTGATGACGATATTCTTTCATTTAACACATTAGAATCTGTATTTAACCCACAAACAGTGGAATATAGACAATCGTAGCACTCTATTTTCCCAAAGAGAACATACGAATTTTGAGTTAAACTCTTAACATTTTTGCGAACGCATGTTTTTACCTTTTTGACAGCAAGGCCCCCTGTGGGCGTTATTCGCCCAAAATATAATGTTTCAGAACAAATTTTTTGTAGTCACAATTATAATAACATACTCTTCCTAATCAAAGAATTCGTATCCATAGTGTATTGATTGTACAAATACGAATATTGGGTATATGCTTAAAAAATTAATAACATACGAATTTCGAAAGAAACACTGTTGGAGTTACAGATTTTCAAATGACGTGAATCTACGACAGCGGTCGCGAAAGTGTTAATAAAGTTATAACTTTTAAGCATAAAGGTAAATTTTGAACTTGGAAATTTAAAATAATTAATAAAAATGTCATTGGAATCAGTAAAAAAAAAAAAAAAAAAAAAAAAAAAGATGGGATAGGACTTATTCTATATGATTATTGGAATATATCTGGCGTTAGTATCAAAGAATGCTTATTAATTAATATCAATTATAAAAAAAAAAAAAAAGCTAAAAATAATCTTACATAACAAAATAAAAATAAATTTGCGTAAATACAAAAAATGGCTTGTGAAACTTATGGAGTAAATTTTATTCCCACTTGTCTAAAACATTAACATTTTTGTGGTCACTGACATGGGACTACAGGTCTGTGATTTTTAATGCAATTTTTTACATACAGTAATCTATGTTAACTAACAAGCTTCTCCAACTTCGCATTAAAATGTATTTAAATGATTACTTTATAACCGAAAAACTTAGAAAAATCCATTTCGTCAATTAGGTCTTTGGAAAGAAACACATTTGCACAAGAAAAAACTACGTTTTTTTCAGCGTTTTTTTCCGAGCACGTTTCATGCTCACTATTTTCTTTTTTTTTCGTAGAAGTTAAACCTATGTACGATAAGGTGAATCTCTGATTCCACTGCTTTTGTCTGTGCCTTATATGGGAGTGCTGCATGTACACATATTTTTTCTCAAAAAAAATAATCAATGTCTAAAGATATATACCTTGAAAAAAAAATATAGCGATCAAGTAGTAAAAATATTCTTATAAAAATCGTATCTCTTATAAAAAAAGACGTTTCTTATATATGTATAAAAAAAATATAGCATGTGGATACTGGTTTGTTTATCCACTGCCTTCAGCAGAGTCTTTCTTGAGTTAATTTTTAACTGATATTTCTCCCTATCCGTTTTGTGCGGGAAACGGGCAGTTTCATATCCATAACATAGCAAAATGTTTCACAATTCAAGAGTAAAGCATGATTTTACTTTTTTACAATACTCTGACTTAATTTTACTATAACAACTATCACCCATATATCAGGAATTTATTTAATTTGTCACTGATGCATGATTTTACTTTCTTTCTTTTCCTGTAATAAATTTTCATTCAATCGTTTTCTGAGTCACTTCTCACTAGTATTGAACCTTAATTTTTATGTTTTATTGGTACATTTGAGTGGGATTTTTGTGCGTAATTCTCTTTTTATGCTTTTAATATCTAAAATTTATTTTATTTTTTATCTTCTTAATTTTAAATTATCCTATTTTGTTCACGGATAATTCCATACGAAATGTAATATGGGTCACAAACAGACAGCAGTATTTTTACTTCCACCAGTATTTTCTAATATTAATTGGGATTCTATTTAATCACAAAATACTGCAATAAAAATATGATAATCATTTCTTTATAGTAACACTGGTGGGGAACTCTAACCTTCTGTGTGACTCGCACTGCCTTTGTGCAGTGGAATCAGTCTCACTACACGATCTTTTTTTCATTCAGCTTTAGCATGGCTTATTTATCATCTATTTAAAAATATATTTGAAAAGCAAACATGCAAAACGTGTTTTCTCAAAAAATACATTGAGGTAGTGATTTTTCTTTAAACTTAACACTTTCGTGACCGCATGATTTTGACTTTTTGACAGTAAGGTCCGCTTGTGGGCGTTATTCTACCAAGATACACTATTTAAGAACAAAATTTTATGTACTCACATTTATATTACAAATGGATATACATTATAATTGTATTCTTTCTAATCACTATATTTGTACCCGTAATATATCTTATTGCAAAAATGTGAATAAATGGAAATTTAAGAAATATGTCGCATAACTTAAGAAATATGTAGCATACAAATTACGAAAGAAACGCCCACTGGCGGAGTTACAGATTTTCAAATGATGTGAATCTACGTTCGCGGTCGCAAAAGTGTTAACATAAGTCGACACATCTTCATAGATATGTCTAAATATTTTCCTAGTATCTCATAACACATCTAAACAAACGATAATTAGGTTTCAAATTTAGTTATTCTTATACCCCTTGAATGGGAAGGCTATAGATCAGATTCTATTTTATAAAACTGCGTAAAACTTGGTACAGGAGAGAGCAATTAGGAAACACAGTTGTTATTGGATTTGGGTGCATACTGACTTACAGATATTGCTGCTGTGCTAAAATAGCGTTGCCATTATTTAACTTCTATATTTTTCCGCATGGCTACGTTTTAGCACCTGTTGGTTAAAACTGTACCAAACTGCTTATGTAAAATCTGCTTATGTATTGTGAGAAGCTATGGTTACAGTTTTTTTTTTCATGTTAAACAGTAAGTGGCGCTCTTATGTAGAATGTTGTAGAAGAAATTTTTTTTATGGCCAAAACATATTAGTTTTTTAAAATACAGTTCTATCTATTCCGAAAATGAAAATTGATTTAAGTGAAAATACAGCCTTTATTTATTGTACACTATAGAGCAATCAATAAAAGACATAGATTAAATGTGAAAATATTATTTAAAAACTAAACTCTCTAAAACTATCAGCAAACAAATAAATATACAATAATCTGATTTAACTACTATTAAAAAATAATAAAAATGCATAGTTAAAATATATTACATTTGTTTTTGATTTGCTAAGCATAAAGTATACTTTAAAAATTGGCTGTAGACATTCAGATAATTTTTATTTACAATTTGTCAAACGATTGTCAATAAATATGTTTTTTCCGCTAAAAGTAAAACTTATTATTTATTACTAACATTCTGTAAAATTCAATTTACATTCGATGCGAAATTATTTAAATTCTTAGCTGTATAATTACTTCTTTATTTAAAAATTCTTTTCAGCTTTCTTAAAATCCACTAGAGAAATAATTAATATTTGTTTTGTATGTATTTCCATTATATAAACAATTTCTATGGCTAGTTAATCTCATCCTTTAAAAAAAAAAAAAAACTTAAAATAATGTTTACAATTTCAGTCTGAAATATTACAAAAATATTCAACAGTGAAATCTAAAATTAAGTTTGTTTTACATTTAAAAAAAAAAATTAAGTAAAACAGAAAGGAATACAAAGATAGCAGATTTAATGTATATATAGAGATAAGATGAAATCAAGGTAATCTGTGGTTTATGATAGATCAGGTAAATTTTAATTATTAACAGGCAATATTACAATATTTAACTATTTTGTAATAAATCTTGTAATTGTTGAATGGTTATAATATTTTGAATAATATATCACATATGTCAATTTTTCCAAATTTTTAACACAACTAGAAAATATAATTAAATTTGTCTAATATAATTTCATAAAATTTGTCCTTAAATAAAGTAAAAATGATTTTGAAAATAGTGGTGCTAAAAAATCGGAAGTGATGGCAGTTATAATTTTATAAATATAGGCGCAAATTCTTTTAACACCTCTATATTAAGCTAGTTAATTTTATCTTATATGATTGCAGAAATTTAATTTTTAAGCAAAGCAAAGATATTTTTTCTGAAATAGATGTGTTCAAAAATCGTAAAAGCTGGCAACTATGCACTAAAACATATTTTCTGACTCCTCCAAGCTTCCGGATAATTATTTCAGTATATTTTTCTTTGCCATAAAAAAAAAATATATATACAATGCATAGCATGTTTATTTTAAATACAACATTTTTTGAATGTAAATCTTTCTTTAAGTTAGGTATTGAAATCCATTTGAAAATATGACATATATATATTATTTTTTCACCCTAATTAAAGTCGGAACACACTGCAACAACTATGTGTAACAATTATTATTCACTTATAATTGACAGAAATTCTTATACTTACTGGGGACCCGACCCCCTCGGGGACCCGAATTAAAAACGCATCGATCGTATTTAAACGGGAAACAAACCCGCTTTCAGATAATCAAATTTCCTTATAAAGTAGCAGTCCGTTTAAAAAAAAAATTAAATTGTTTTTAATAATGGGTTAATATGTATATTAAATGAGGAAAATGTATAAATGAAAAAAATTATCTTGGAAATAAGTCGTTGCCAAAATTTGGCCCAAAAATTTGACAATTTGGATTTTTTAAGCATTTATTACTGATAAAATATTAAAATACTTTTCAGTCAATAATTGTAAACTCATCTTAACACTTTCGCGACCACTGACGTACATTCACGTCATTTGGAAGTCTGTAACTACGCCAGTGGGCGTTTCTTTTGTAATTTCATAGGTGCCAAGAATCCCGTTTTTCAAGGGAGACTTCAAACCGGAAAATCTTTATAGCTGTTTTCTTTAATATTAATCATCGAAAACACACATAACATATTCCATTTAAGAAAACTGGTGTCAATATTGAGTTAAAAGTTTTGGCAGCTATGTAATTTGTATGTTACTATATTTCTTAAAGATATTCCAGTACTATGGGTACAAATACTTTAATTATAAAGACAGCTGCCAACCTAATCCGGCAAAATGTTAGTACCGCCCCCTTTTCTACACCAATAAATTTTTAGAGTATTTTTCTACTTAATGCATCATAGATACATTTGAAGAGAATTGCTCTAAAAATTAAGTGGTGCAGGAAAAGGGGCGTTTTTCAATAGGCGTTAACAATTTGCCGGATTAGGTTGGCAGCTCTGTAAAGAGTATGATTATAATGTATATTTATTTATAATATACATATGAATACAGAAAACGTTTTTCTGAAATAACGTAGCTTAAAAGAACAACGCTCACAGGCGGATCTTATTACCACAGAGACAAAAACGTATTTTTGCGAAAGTGTTAAGAACGTCAAAGAAAACGGGTCTAAATGTCAAACTTGGTTTACAGTCTCATAATGTTTTCTCATCGTTTATTGCAGAAATGTCTACAATTCAAATGAAGACAAGTTGAATAAACTAACTTCTTTTATTTTGAACATTAATGAGTGGTAGGATGATTTTCACACTTAATATTAATTTTCATTTCACTTAGTTATAACATAATTTAAAATTAAAGATTCTATGAAATTATTCACTCACGAAAATCTTAATTAACTAGTAGCATCTATATTCAAAACGACGAGAGTATTATGTTCGCGCTATTTTCGCTTTAAGATTTAGCTTAGCTCCAAAGACTTTGTAAAGCGCAGGGATGGAACACGGGCGCAGAATTCATACCGGAATCTGTTTAAGAAATTTCTCTACCTATAATATCGTTGATTAACGAAGTAGAAAATTTTCTTACATTGATAGTGGTATGAATTCTGCGCCCGTGTTCCATCCCTGAAAGCGTAATCGAAACTCACAATCCAAAAGCTCGATCAAAAAAGAACACTTTTTTGTTAATATTAAAATTAAAAACTACTAAAAGTTTAAAATTTGCAATGATTTTACGTGTTAACATATTAAAAAATATATAAACCACATTTAAACACGTACATAAAATTTTATTATGCACTCAAAGCTTTTCGCTATTTATTACGTAGCATCTTCAGGTGATGTTATTTAATATAAGAGTAGACAGCATTATAAATGTATATCGAAGTAGTTTTATACGGTTAAAGTTAAACTTTTTTGTTTTCAGAAGTTTCTTTTAAAGTGTTAACTGGTGAAACGCTTCACTTCTTTTACTTTAAAACATAAAATTACCGATATCCAACTAAACATCAAAAACTACGCAATTTCCTTTAACACTTCTTCCTCTTCCATTAAAACCAAAGCCAGGCTAAACTAAATCGACTATCAGCCTTTTATTACACTAACACAGCTTTTCCATGGACAACTTTACACTTTCTCAGAGACCAACGTCAGCTAAAACTAGATTCGACTAGTAGCTTTATCTCTTCCAATCTAACACTCCATGGCCAAGTTCAGCGTGATTTCGAGCACTAAGGTTGCTAGATCAATACTACATTTCTATTTTTTAACACCGCTAACTTTTTAACCTTTTCATTGGCGGTGGTTGCATAGTTCAACCACACATTTTAATTCAGAATTGTAAAAACTGCGCCAGGAAATTTTTTATAAAATTTTTCTTTTATGACTTAGACGAATAACCTCATTTATTTCTTGTCTTTTAATATTGTTGGCGATTTTTGGTGGCTGTTGATTTTAAATGAAGATAATGTACTTGCTCCTGAAAGGGTTAAAGTGTCCATTTACTGGTTTAACCCTTTGCCGTTCAGTGTTCCACTACATGGAAAACCTAACTTCGCTACCTTCTCCAACCGTTAAATTCAATTGCAAATGCAGAAAAATAGGTTTATTTTTTATTTTGAACTTTCCTTTTCATACATAGATGGCATCACTGCACAAGGTAATCCATGATAATTAGCTGGGACGCGTTATTTTAAATCTTCGTATTTACAAGAAATTTTTTATTTTTTTTTTGTGATACAAAAAAGATTGCTTGAAAAAAGATTTCTCTGTTATATCGTTGGCTGTACTCTAAATTATTTATTCTATATTATTTTTAATTTTTTATACAGGAAACATACGTGGAATCGTTGAATAAAATAAGGTGTTCCATCTCCTGGAACACTGCGACACTAGCGCTTTTCATATTATGCAACCGAAAACAATGATGAGAGAAGACAGCTATGTTTACGTGCTCTGTTTTCCTCTGTTTGGAGGGAATGACGTGAAGCTATCAGAGGCTGCGTGGAAGGGTTGGTTGTTTATATTAAAAAAAAAAAAAAAAAAAAAAAAAAAAAAAAAAAAAGACGCACAAAACTAGTTTCATGTGCAAAACCTGCAATGTTGGTTTGTGCTTCTACCAAAAGAGTGTGACGTGCTTCCAAAAATTTCATGAAGCTAAAAAATAGACTAATTGTAAATATTTTTGCACATAGGACTTGTATATATGTATACTAACTCTAAATATCAAATAATTTCATAAAAAATCATATAACCATTTTTTTTTGTGGGGGGGGGGGGGGGGGGGGGAATGGGATGTAGAGTAGCAGGCCTCCCCGTGATGCACCATGGGTCATGCTAAATCTACTACACATGTATAATACAGTGTTTTTTAATTCATATGCAAACTTTTCTACTCATTCACGCGCTTCACTGCGATGCTCTTAGACGCACTTTTCAGAGCTCTAGTGGCGCAGTGTTCCCGCTGATGGAACACACACAGATTCAAAACGGTAAGTACTATCTTTACAAAATTATACCTGTGTACTCCTTTAGACCTAAGTAGATAATATACAGCTTTTTTTGTTGAAGTTCCAACTTTAAAGGGTAGTGCGCTGTAAAGGGTTAATCAAAAAAAAATTTTTTTTCTCTTTTAAGCAATTGTTTTAATATAAAAAAAGTGGTGCGCAAAAATAAAAATGTAGTAACCATATGGCAACTCTTAGCCTTACATCCTTACAAAATTTGCCAAAAACTACAACTTTATGGAAAGCCGCAAATCGAAAAAAAGTGCCTTTTGTGTGTGTGAACTGAACGGGAAATTTCGGTATTCTTCTATCTACGGAGTTACAGCAAAACTCTTTACAACAACAAACGATCCAGGAAAAGATCTAATTTAGTATAAAAAATATAATATTAAAATAATTAATTTTTTAAGATTTTTGGCTCTAAAGTTTCTTTTTTAGACGTTTTAGATCACTTCTGTTGCTCAAATAATAATTAAAAAAATGTATATATCATTCGATTTATAAAAGGTTCTAGTTTAATAAAATAATAATAATAATAATAAAAAGATAATAATAATAATTATTATTATAATTATAATAAAGGAAAATGCCTTTGGGACCACTTACAAACTAATGAAGTTTTTCGGTGTCTGTGTTTGTTATATTATGAGAAGCTTTTATTTCCTTATAATAACCACCTTTAATTGAAAACGAGAAACTTTAATCATATGTAAGTGAAAACTATTGCTTATGTTAGGGCAATTTCGAATTAAACAAGTTTTGTTTGTATCTATAAGAAGGTCCTTGCATATTTAGTCCCACAAAGAACTAGTTTGTAAAAAAAAAAAAAAAAAAAAAAAAGAACCTTTAAATCTTTTCATAAAATTTTTTGCATATATTACTTTCACCATTTACATTATACTTCTCAGAAGAATTAGATTTTAAACACACACATGTATTTGCAGGCAATATTTTTAAATATCAAGATGATGGCTTTCTCTTATCAACAATTTTCATTATGTTTTAATCAATATTGCTTTTAAATAACATAAAAAGTTTATTTTCCTACTTAAATCATGGAACTATCTATTCTTTTTCAACAGAATATCACTCACTGCATACAACATAAACATTATAAAACGGGTTATAGAATATTCTTCTTCCAAAATAAATCTTTGAAACCATCGTTTCAATCAAAATGAGAATTTACATCATAAATTTCTTAAATGAAATATTTGATAGAAAATATCCATTTATTTTGATAAATTGCATTTTGAATAAACATTTTGCAAAGACAGTGAAATATACTTTTGAATAAATGATAGTGCAGTACATTTATGTTATTGATTTACTCTTTCAATAAAATTCTTCATTTGTCTTTTAAGAAGATGAAACGGCACAATGAATAGAAAAAATATACAATTTAATATAAATTTTTCATTGAAATGATTAGATGTTCTTGCTTATTATGTTTGTTTTATGATATATATACGTTTATAACTTTCTCGATATTAACTTTTCTTCAGGTATTTACATTGCTGAAGTCAGTTGCTTAATGAAATGATGCAAACGTAAAGTATTTTTTATTTAATCCGTTCATAACAAAGCACATATTGTAAGTGCCAAATGTTTTTACTGTTTAAGAAAATTTAGAAGCATATTTAGAAGCATGTTATAATGTTCAGTATCTTCATAATTTGAATATTACAGTTCGAAAACAAAGATACACAGAGTGTAGAATAAATGATTGACACATTTTAAACATAAACAATAAAAACACAATATGAGATTAAAAAAAATGAGTCGCTTGATGCATAGTTATTAAAAAAAAAAAAAAAAAACAAGATAAATAAAAAAATTCTGTCTGTGACAGAATTTAATTTAGCACGACAGGACTATTTATGGGCGTGGTCATGATGCACTGTGACATGTCTCGAAACTCCACCATAATCGGTAAATCAATGACAAATTAAGTCCGAAATGAAAGTGGGTGGGGTTAAGCTATTCCATAAAATACATTATTGTAATATCTCTAATATTGAGAAAATCACTTGGAAATTTTGCAAGTCAAAAGTATAGGTGGACGTGGACAAAGTTGGTGCGGCCAAAGTGGGCGTGGCTTATAAGCCCTTTAATATTATTTGGGGCTTATAGGCCATGCCCCTCAGACCCACCATGGTGAGAGAGTAAGAGATTTAATGGTAAAATTGGATACTGGCAGGCATTTTGGCATTTTCGAAGTGGAACACTATAAATTGGTAACGACGCAAAATGCCAGATTGAAAGAAGTCCTGTCGTACTAATTTTTTTCTTTATATATATATATATATATATATATATATATATATTGATTTTTTCATCAACTAATTAGAAGACATTGCTATTAAGAAAATATAGCCATCTATGTAGAAGCCATTAATTATCAATACATATCCAAAAGAAATAGATAATAAATATTTTGAAGTTATAGTCAATGTATATTCAAAAACTTCGCCATCAAATATTCAGAAGCCATATGCTATATGTACTCTGAAGATATAAATAAAGAAATATTTAGAAACGATCATCGATATACATTCGGAAAATGTAGCCAACAAATACACAGAATCCATCCAATTTATGAATATTAATGGTCACGTATACATACTTGCCAACCATCTCATTAATAACCGTACAATTGTTAACGCCCCCTAAAAAACGCCCTTTTTCTCACACCACTATATTTTTAGAGTTATTCTCTCCAAATGTTGTTGCGATTAAATACGACTAAAAATACTCGAAAACATTATTGATGTGATAAAAAAAGGCGGGTACTAATAATTGTACGGTTCATAATGAGATGGTTGGCAAGTATGCGTATACCAAGATCGGCAATTGATAACTACATGCGATCAAGGAAGCATCTCTAGATTAAGGCTGGACTTTTAAAAATATAAAAGTTTTTACGGATTTCTCAAAATATTTTAAGATAGAGAAAGAAATTAAATAGTAAAATTGGATATTGGCAGGCATCTTGGCATTTTCGAAGTGGAACACAATAAATCGATACAAAAAATAAATAAATAAATAAATAAATAAATAAAGACATGTTAATTATAATTAACATTTGGAAACATGAGCCAAAAATTTAAAAAAAAAAAAAATTAAAAATTGGTGTTTTTTATTCAAAGAATGGAATATGTGTAAATAAATGTATCGTTAAATTATTTATGAAAATTTGTTTCGGTATGAATTCCACAAACTTCTAGATGTAGAAAAATCTACTACATTTACTCACTTCCGCTGGAAATAAAATCTCGAAAATCGTAAGCAAAATTAAAATGAAAAACGAATTTACATTGGTATTTTAAAGACAGCAACTACAACTTTCAGGGATGGAACACGGGCGCAGTATTCATACCGGAATCTGTTTAAGAAATTTTACTACCTATAATATCGTTGATTTAAGAAGTAGAAAATTTTCTTACATTGATAGTGGTATGAATACTGCGCCCGTGTTCCATCCCTGAACTTTACCATTCAAAAATACGCGGTGAAATAGCGTGCTCTAAGTAAAATCATATTCATACCACGAAAAACGTGTCGAATTGCGGCTATAAATATCGACTTGCGCGAAGTCGTGCTGGTATGTTCCAAGTGGAGCACTATAACTTGGTAACGACGCAAGATGGCAGATTGAAAAAAATAGTCCTGTCGTATTTAAAAAAAGAAAAACAAGTAGTTTTGAAAGATGTATGTTGTCAAATTTCCTTACAAATTTGACGCAAGGTGGCTTAAAAACTGAATAACTCACTTTTTACTGCACATTTCACATTACACGTTAACTCATCATTTTACTAAAAACACGTCTTTTATCATAGTAAGAAATCTTTCAAGAAAGACTAACTGAAAATTATATGTTCTTTCTCTAATATTACAGCAAAATTATGCCTGTGGGGGATCACCGAAGGGGAAGCGAATTTCTCCGAGAGAATGAAAATTGTGAGGGCATGCTAAAATTCTAATAAATATTTCGTAAAGTTTTTTTGCGCCTGCCTTTTTTTTTTCCACACCAACCTTTTTTAAGTGTATCTTTCTTCTTATTTAATCGTAATTATATTCAGGCAAAATTAATCTTAAAATAAAGTGGTGTAGAAAAATGGTCGGGTGTTTACAATCTTAGGAAATAGAATTTAGAATGTTGGCAGGTATGGAGAAATTTACTGTTAAAAAAAAAAAAAAAAAAAAAAAAAAGAAAGAAAAAATGAAGAAGGAAGTGTCGTGAAAAAAATACAGGTGTTAACACTGCTTTTGAATAAATTGAAAATATTTGCATTTTTGTGCTATATTGAAACATTCCGATTTAATTTTATGTGAAATGAGCTGTTTATTGTTCCATTTCTGTGTCTGGCTTAAAAAAAAAAAAAAAAAAAAAAAAAAAAGCAGCTGACATGCATATATGTTATTGTTTAGGGTGACTTTTGTGGTACTAGTAGTTCACGCATATATATTATATGTAATAAAAATATTATATGTAATATGAATCAATGAAAAATATGGAAAATAGTATACATAATAATTATAAAAATATTATATGTATTAAAAATAAAATATTTGGATTCTGAATAATTAATTTAGTCATATGAAACAAAGGGTACACGAAATGAGCAAAAAATAATCAGAGATAAAGCAACCAATTTTTTTTCCTAATTTGAAACTACACGAAAAAACAACAAAGTTATAAAAAATGCAAACATTTACAGTTTAACTAGTGTTATTGTAAAAGTGATAGTTTAAAATTTGCATAAAGTAGAGTATTTTAACACCACGCTTGAACGCGGCTCGAACTTATGTAAAAATTAGGAAATTTATGTTCGTGTTTAAAATTGAAAGTGTCCACTACTGGTTTGGATTGCCAGGAAAATACTAAACTTTTACTTTTTAACACCACTAATTTTGTAAAATATAACATAATTTTCGGTGTATAATCCGCAGGTAAGATATGTCATTTCTCCAACAGAAATATTATTTGACAGAAAAATCTGTATTTTTTTTCGAGTAAAAAAACTCGTACAACTATAATTTTATTTATCAATTAAAATTTTTCGTGCGAAGCTAATTTATTTGGCCTGCAGATTGTACGCAAAAAAATACGGTATGTCCATTAATTTAATTCCAACATTTTTGGATTTATTACAAAGTGACTGTTTTGTAGAAAAATAAAATTATGGTATTTTCCTGCTGGTACAGAGTCTACGAATGGTGCCCTTACCCTAATTAACAAATATAGAAATAGAGTAAAATATGAAAAAGGCACATCTCTTTAAGTAGACCAAAAAAAAAAAAAAAAAAAAAAAACTTTCCAAAACACCTAATTGAAATGAATCTTGGTACTTGCAGGTGATTTGCTTTCAGTTTCGTTAAAAAGAAAAAATTTCAGAAAATCTGATAATAACTAAGATAGTATATTCTTAAAACACAAACACACGCATATATATATAAATAATATAAATAAATTTCACTTGAAATTTATTTATAATTTATTAGTAATTTATTTTTCTAATTATTATCACTGATAAATGCAGGGGTGGAAATTTGGTACAGAGCTCAAGCCGGTATTCAAGAAACAAAATTTTCTTAAATCAACAATTTTATAAGTAAAGAAAAATTTTAAACAAATACCGGTATGAGTTCTGCGCAAAATTTCCACCCATGATAAATATTAATTAATGCTTGTGTTAAAAAAAAAAAAAAAAAAAAAAAAAACGTAAATTTTATGTTATATACTTCACTTCCCTTTTCTCGTCTAAAATAATTATTTTAAGGAAACGAATATAAAATAATCCTTGTTCCAAAGGTTTAAAACCTGATGTCTAAAAGCTAATAAATATTATATGATTGTTAGGAATTATGCATTACGTAGTAACATTACAGAATTACTCCTGTATCATGGCATATTCAGGGATTGTAAATAAACGTTTCCTTGTACCACAAAGCATTCAACCTTGATGAATCAAACATAGCAATCAACCAATGTAACCAATACGAAGAGACTTGAAAGGTAACCTTTGAAATTCTCCGCTGTTTCTATTGTATAAACATATAGGATTAATGTATGATTGATTCAATGTTACTAGATGATTATAAAGCTCGCCATTAAAACAAAATTAATATAACACTTCTCAACCTTGATAAAAAATATTGAAAATTGAAAGTGTCTTTAATTAGTAAATTATCTATCTATTAAATAAAAAAATTAATTAATTAATTAATTAATTTAAAAATCGTTTTATTAAAAAAATATGTATTTTTTTTAGTTTGCTTAAGGTCAAAATTTTAAGGAAATTGGATATCTTTCATAGATGATAAAATGAAATTAATATAGTTTCTCTCTCTCTCTCTCTTTTTTTTTTTTCTTTTTTTTAATTTCACATTGAGATAAATTTTTGTAAAACCTATTTACAGTTAAAGGGGGAAAAAAAATTGAAAAAAAAATATTGAATAAAAACAGCTAAAAACTACCCCTCGCAATGTTATAATAAATTTTTGTTTACACAGTACTTGCGAGTCAGGTGAAATAATATTTTTAATGAAAGATGAGCCTCGCCTTTGGCGTTCCTAAAAAAACATTTCGCTCTAAAAAATGATTTTGCGTATTCGTGTTACTTCAAGTGCTACCGGTGTATATCTATGTATGGAATTTACTTCATGGAAGTTCTATTGTATAAACATATAGGATTAATGTATGATTGATTCAATGTCACTAGATGATTATAAAGCTCGCCATTAAAACAAAATTAATATAACACTTCTCAACCTTGATAAAAAACATTGAAAATTGAAAGTGTCTTTAATTAGTAAATTATCTGTCTATTAAATAAAAAATTAATTAATTAATTAATTAATTAATTAATTAATTTAAAAATCGTTTTATTAAAAAAAATATGTATTTTTTTTAGTTTACTTAAGGTCAAAATTTTAAGGAAATTGGATATCTTTCACAGATGATAAAATGAAATTAATATAGTTTCTCTCTCTTTCTCTCTCTCCTTTTTTTTTTTTTTTTTTTTTTTTTTCTCTTTTTTTTTAAATTTCACATTGAGATAAATTTTTGTAAAACCTATTTACAGTTAAAGGGGGAAAAAAAATTGAAAAAAAAATATTGAATAAAAACAGCTAAAAACTACCCCTCGCAATGTTATAATAAATTTTTGTTTACACAGTACTTGCGAGTCAGGTGAAATAATATTTTTAATGAAAGATGAGCCTCGCCTTTGGCGTTCCTAAAAAAACATTTCGCTCTAAAAAATGATTTTGCGTATTCGTGTTACTTCAAGTGCTACCGGTGTATATCTATGTATGGAATTTACTTCATGGAAGTTCTATTGTATAAACATATAGGATTAATGTATGATTGATTCAATGTTACTAGATGATTATAAAGCTCGCCATTAAAACAAAATTAATATAACACTTCTCAACCTTGATAAAAAACATTGAAAATTGAAAGTGTCTTTAATTAGTAAATTATCTGTCTATTAAATAAAAAATTAATTAATTAATTAATAATTTAAAAATCGTTTTATTAAAAAAAATATGTATTTTTTTTAGTTTGCTTAAGGTCAAAATTTTAAGGAAATTGGATATCTTTCACAGATGATAAAATGAAATTAATATAGTTTCTCTCTCTCTCTCTCTCCTTTTTTTTTTTCTCTTTTTTTTTAAATTTCACATTGAGATAAATTTTTGTAAAACCTATTTACAGTTAAAGGGGGAAAAAAAATTAAAAAAAAAAAAAATATTGAATAAAAACAGCTAAAAACTAACCCCTCGCAATGTTATAATAAATTTTTGTTTACACAGTACTTGCGAGTCAGGTGAAATAATATTTTTAATGAAAGATGAGCCTCGCCTTTGGCGTTCCTAAAAAAACATTTCGCTCTAAAAAATGATTTTGCGTATTCGTGTTACTTCAAGTGCTACCGGTGTATATCTATGTATGGAATTTACTTCATGGAAGTTAATTCTATATTAATTATATGCCTATGGAATTTACTGCATCTATTACTAAGGATAAAAGTTAATTGATCTAATCACAAATACATAAAATCATTTTCTTAATTACCGTAATGTTTTAGAGAAAGGCCAAAAGTTTAGGTTTACTGATCAGAAAAGGAAATTATACCGACGAAGATGTGTTAAATTATAAACTTATATCTTTAGAATTAACACATTGTCATAAGGGTATTTTTCTACTTTGAAGAAATTATTCTGAATAATGTGGTACGAAAGGAAGGCGGGTTAAGATTGCTATGGAAGAAACTTTAAAAGTTGGCAGCTGTGCTGCGAAAAAGAGTACTATAAAATAAAGTCAAGATTAACAATGCTCCGGAAAAAATTATAATACTTGGCAACTCTGGATTAGATAAATTAAATTTTATCCTCAACACGCGAAGGGGGTAAATATCATACATATACACCGGCAATATATAAAGTTTTTAACAGGAAAACGCAGATTTAAAAAAAAAAAAAAAAAAAAAACTCTTTCGTGACCGCTGACGCAGATTCACGTCATTTGAAAGTACCTAACTCCACCAGTGGGCGTTTCTTTCGCAATTGGTATGTTATTTATTTCATGAAAACATGTCCAATATTCATAACTTCGCTATCAATATACTATGGATATAAATGTCTTGATTAGAAGGAATATAATTATAATGTATATTCATTTGTAATATAAATGTGAATACGGAAAATTTTGTTCCGAAATATTACAGCTGGATAAAATAACGCCCAAAAGCTGACCTTACTGTGAAAAAGACAAATACATTGGAAAGTGTTAAGTAAAGTATTATTTTAGAAGAACTCCTAATAGTAAGTATCGATTAAAAAAAAGATGCATGACCCGGAAACACGATTTAAAACAAATGCAGAACAAAATATACTGTAAAACATTTAAAAAAACCCACTACGTCTTCAAAATTTTGAAATATGTTTTCTTCCTGAGGTACAATTCCTGTTCTCCTTCTGCATACATAAAATCCACATTAAAACACAATGGAATGAACGGGGAATAAAAAACCACCAGAACATGAATATAAATAGAAAGTGTATTGAAACGGAATGTGATAAAATGAAATAACTAATTGAGAAAGAAATATCTCGAAGATTACAAAAATAAAGAGATGACTATACAAAAAATTAAGGAAGGAAAACTAATAAGATTATAATTAAACAGTAAAAACAATATAAGTAAACGAATGAATCGAAATACTACAGGCAAATACAGCTTAAAGACAAAAAAAAAAAAAAAAAAAAAAAAAAAAAAAAGAAGCATATAGGTAATATTTAATGTATGTGTATTTCCGTATGAATGTAATGTCAGTCATATACAGCGATATTTCGGCATCCACCAATATTTTCTAACAATAATCATTATTATATTTAATCACAAAAAAGCTCTGAATATTCGTTAAAGTTTTCTGTATGATAATACTGGTAGGAAATCAAATTCTTCTGTGTGACTGATACTAACTTCTGCAGTAGTATTATCTCTCTATATATAAATATCTCGTAACATTTATAGATATTTCGGTAATTCTATAGTATTGTAAGTACAATATACCTCTTTTACCACAATTATTATAAAAGAGCCTGTTTCTTCTTATTTCATCGTAAGTATACATTGGTAAAAATTTCTTTACAAATAATGTCCAGGTGTCGCACTCTCCACCTTTTTTAAACCACTATCTTTTTTTTTTTTTTTTTTTTTTTTAAACCTCTGTCCTGTTTAACTATATGCCACCCGAACGCTCTAAAAAGTATAGCCAAATTTAGGGACCCTTGTATTTGACTACCACCAATAATTTTCAGGAGTGATATTTGATATACAAAATGAACGAATAACCTTCGAAGTGATTAAGCAAGCTAAAATTTAATGGTGGATGTTGAATGAAGAAGTCTCTAAATTTGCTAACACAGTTGGAAACCATAGAGGCGAAATTTTGTTGGACCGGCAAAGGGTTAAATAGAACACATAACTACGAAAATACCATAAAAAATTCTCTATGAAAAAGTGGTAACAAAAACAGTTGGAAAATTTTCATCCCTAAAAATGCCTTATAAAAAGGCGACGAATGCGACCCCTGAAAGTCGTATGAAAAAAGGGTGGGAAAGAACGGTACTCTAATATAAAAGTACTATTTAATAAATATAAAAGTTACCAGGTATGCATTTAGATATCTGTCAGCATTTTAATTATTATTGCATAAAATTGTTAGTATCCAACTTTTTTTTTTTTTTTTTTTTTTTTTTTTTGAGTATTTTCTTATTATTTAATCATAATTACATTTGAAGTAATGTATTCTGAAAATAAAATGTTGGGGGAAATGGGGTAGGTGCTAACAGTTTTATGCAATATTGATGGGATTGCTGACGGGTATTCATTTCTATATAAGGAAAATTAAAGCGAGACAAAATATCATATTACGATTTCTATTATTATTAATAACGTTACATTTGTGACAGAAAGCGTTACCATAGCCTCCTAAACTAGATGCCTGTCGCGTGGCTCGAAAGCTTGGTAACAACTGAAGCGGTAGACAGAGCCACCTGGTACAGATTGCGCGACTTTTTTATTCCACTGCCATCAAAAAATTTTAAAAGTGGGATATGATATACATAGAAGGCGAATAGAATCAAAGAAACCTCGATTATATATATCACTTATTAAAATTATTGGTGACAGTTGAATATAAAATATCACGCAATCTGTAACAGGTGGCACTTTCTACCGCTTCAACTGCTGCAAAAAGTTTATGGGCCACGCGACAGGCATCGAGTTAATGAGGCTATGGTGTTACGAACTACTTTCTAGCCCCTTAGCGTGCGATAATATGTTTAATTTCACCCGTTAAAGGTGAAACATTTTCTCGATTGTATTAGCACACATCCACATGATTGCGATAAACAAATATAACGCAAATAAAAGATTTAATATTTATTTTAAATATTTTCTGGTGTAAACTGTAATGTAAATAATATCTGTCAACAAAAATAATTTAACCCTCTCAGGGGCGGTGGTTGCATAGAGCAACAACAAATTTTAATTCAAAATTACAAAATCTGTCCCTAGAATTTTTTTTTTTTTTTTTTTTTTTTTTTTTTCTTTTTATAAAATTTTTCTTTTAAAACTTATAAAAATAACTTCATTTATTTATTTTATTTTAATATTGTTGGTGATTTCTGGTGGCTGTTGATTTTAAATGAAGAAAATTTGCTTGCTCCTGAACGGGTTAAGTATAGATCAACTTCAAGAATTAATTGAATAATAAAATTAATTGTGGTTTAGTGCAATCCATTGTGCTGTGAATAAAATAGCACTGTACGAATAGTGTAGCATATTTTAAATCATATTCGTATACTAAACGGCAAAATCTACTTATTTATAAAGACAATTCGCACTAAATTACAGGACGGATACATAAAACCAAACAATATAAATAGTTATAGAATATTCTTTTTGAGCAGAGAAAAAAATTTCTGATGAACTATGATGTACTTAATGCAGGTGGCCTTAATTTGGGGTATGCAATTCTATGTCAATTGTTTCTTATTTATAGTAGTTATATTCATCGAAATGTATTCTTATACTTACCTACATACTTGTCAACCTAACCCGGAAGATTGTTAGTTCCCGCCCCTTTTTGTACACCACTTAATTTTTAGTGTTATTCTCTTTAAATATATTTACGATTGAATAAGAAGAAAAGTACTCTAAAAAAGACTGGTGTAAAAAAATAGGCGGAAAGGAGCAGGACTAATATTCTTCCGGGTTAGGTTGGCAAGTATGAACCTACCAATTATTACGATATTTGGACACCAGTATTTTTTATTAAAATAAATTCACAAGCTTTCGCAGCGATTTTCTGAAAGTAAATAAAGTGAATGTTTCTATAAAGCACTAATGTATATAATTATAAACATAATTTCAAAATAGTAAATTCAGGAATAATTTTTTGCAAATACATCACACAACAAATACGATTTAAAAATAATAGCGTTTGGTGAGAATAATAACAAAGGAATATCGTTCCTTTGAGAAGCAACGTCTAAAAAGATTTAATTAATTATAATAATTTTTATAAGATTACAGTGATTAATTTTAAAATTACAGAAAAGTTTACCCATGAATTAAATAATTTCTTAAGCTTATCTCGCTGAGGACAGGAAGACAGATATCTTCATATTTAAGACAAATTATAGTACATTTGAAATATTTTCTGTTCTCTGAATATAAAGATTATCAATAGTCTTTAAAATATGAAAATACAAATAAATATTTTTAAATTACTTAAAATAAACAAACGTAAATTTGCTCATTAAATTTCATGAAATAATATTAATTTGATAAACTGAAAGATTTTTAAATCTTTTTATTTAATTATTTAATTATTTAAATTTTAGAGTGAATTATATATAATTTAATTCAAATCATATTCACAAAATTCAGGGATGGAACACGGGCGCAGAATTCATACCGGAATCCGTTTAAGAAATTTCTCTACCTATAATATCGTTGATTTAAGAAGTGGAAAATTTTCTTACATTGATAGTGGTATGAATTCTGCGCCCGTGTTCCATCCCTGAAAATTTCTTATATTATTTTTTAAATATTTCTTAAAAAAAAAAAATAGAATGTGCATACCTGCCAACATTCTAATTAATATTCCGTAGCATTGTTAGTATCTTTTTTTTTTACATCATTTTATTTTTAGAGTAATTTTTGAATATGTAATTACGATTTACTAGAATGAAAAATCCTCTAAAAAAAAAAAAAAAAAAAAAAAAAAAAAAAACACTTGTGTGAAAAAATTTACTAACAGTACTACGGAATATCTGCTAACATTCTAATTAATATTCCGTAAAACTATTAGTACCCGCCTTCTTTTTACGCACCAGTCTTTCTTTAGAGTATTTATTATTATTATTATTATATATAAAGAAAATTACTCTAAAAAGTAAAGTGGTGTGGAAAAAGGGTCGGATACAAATAATTTAACGAAATATTAATTAGAATTTTGGCAGGTATGAGTATGATTAGCATCTATTTTTTATTTAAGAACTCTGTCCTTAATATCCATGCTTGCCAACATACTAATTAATATTCCGCAGTATTGTTAGTCCCGCCCATTTTTTTACACCAGTAAATTTTTACAGTGATATTCTCTAAATTCCATTACGATTAAATAAGAAGAAAAATACTCTAAAATGATACTGGTGTGAAAAAGAAGGCGGGGCTAACAATACTACGGAATATTAATTATGTAGTATGTTGGCAAGTATGTTGATATCCTGCATTACTGAAATATTTTTTAAAAACTCCATTTAGAAGATATATTCTTTTTATCTTTAAATGTTTATCTACAAATATAAATAAATAAATACATAAATAACGATAACAGAGCTGCCAACCTAATCCGGCAAATTGTTAACGCCTATTGAAAAACGCCCCTTTTTCTACACCACTTAATTTTTAGAGTATTTGTTTTCTTCATTCATCGTAAATATATTTGAAGAGAATTACTCTAAATATTAAGTGGTGTAGAAAAAGGGGCGGTACTAACAATTTGCCGGATTTGGTTGGCAGCTCTGCGATATTAATGTTTCTTAAAACCTTCGCGACCACATGTTTTTGTCTTTTTCACAGTACTGTCCGCCTATAGGCGTTATTCTCTCCAGATACAATATTTCGGAACAAAATTTTCCCTATTCGCATTTATACTACAAATGGATATTCATTAGTGTCAAGCCTACTGTTTTTGGCGGAAGACTTCAAGCCGGAAAATATTTATACCTGATTTCAGTAATATTAATCGTCGAAAATATATATAACTTATTCCATTTAAAAAAACTGGTGTCAATTCTCATTTCAAAATTTAAGTACTTGGCAGCTCCAATATTTATATTCTTTCTAATCAAACAATTTATATCCATAGTATATTGAGAGTACAAGCATAGCCTCCTAAACTAGATGCCTTCCGCGTGGCTCGGAAACTTTGCAACACTTCACAGTGCCACCTGGTACAGATTGCGCGACTTTTTTATTCAACTGTCACTAATAATTTTAAGAAGTGACATACGAGATGTATAATCGACGTTTCTTCGAATTCGCCATTTATATATATCAAATACCACTTTTAAAAATTTTTGGTGGCTGGTGAATAAAAAAGTCGCGCAATCTGTACCAGGTGGCGCTGTCTACGGCCAAGTTTCCGAGCTACGCGGAAGGCATCTAGTAAAGGAGGCTGTGGTACAAGTATGAATAATGGGTGTATTTTTAACACTTTTGCGACCGCTGACATAGATTCACGTCATTTGATAAACTGTAACACAGCCAGTGGGCGTTTCTTTCGCAATTTGAATGTTATTTATTTTCCAAGAATATACCTAATATTCTTTGTAAAATCACCCAAAAAAAAACGCCACCCCCCCACCTAATTTTGCCGTAAATTATCGTAGAAACATGCGACTGGTACCAATCAGTTTGTAATAACGTCTAGTTTATAATGTTATAGTTAGATTTTACTTAGGGGGTCGTCTACATATTAAAACTGACATCAACTTCATTTTTTTCAATGGTAACCCCCATTTTTTATAATTTATTTGAATTCTTTGGATCAAATCATCACGGAAAATGGTATAGTTTATATATTTCGCTCAATTTTTCATAGAGTTAAAGCTGTCAAAGTTTGGGGATGCTAATGTTAAATGAATGTGACAAACATTAAATCATATCTTCCGAAATAATTATGATATTTAAATTCTGTTTTTTTTATTCGTTAGAATGAAGTGACCCAAACATATTCCATGCAAATTTTTGCTAAAAAAACATTTTTTGAATTATGAAAATTATTAATAAATTCATATTTGAAAAAATTATGAATTATGACCTATGTTAATTTTCGCACGAATAGAACGGGCATCATCAAAAACATGGGTTTCCAAATTTACAGCTCGTTCCTAACATTATTTTTTGAGTTACAGTGATATTTCACTTTTTATTCCTGTTAGGGGGCCGTCACTTGTTATAATCTGTATCCTCTATAAGGAAATGTTTGTATATAATTTGACGGAAAGCTATTTTAATTTACCTTTATGTTATTTTTATTGTTTCCTAAGCAATATTTCGATGTTTATTATACAAATTGGCATATTTTTGTAAAGTTATCACAATGTAGGCGAGGGATTGTGAAAGAATTTCAAAAGAAAAGAAGCCCCGCCTCTGATTCGCTGAAACACTATTTAAAAAAAAAGACAAATTTGCATATTCCTATTTGACTCTGTATGTGACGCTGGTATGCATAAATCACAATGGTATTTACTACATCGATTATTGAAGACAAAACTTAAATGATTTAATTACAAATATGCAAAATTATTTTGCTTTATATTATAAAGTTTTAGAAAATTTGTGAAAAGGCGTGGCTTACGGTACAAGAGAAGAATAAATCCCATCCTAATATGTTAAGTCTTTCTTCATAAGTATTAAATATCTTTTTCTAGTTTTTCGCTGCTAAAATTCTATTTTAACCCTGTTACACTTTTTTTCGCATTTCAATATTCAAGAGTACGTACACCTCTAGTTAAATATCTTGTTTTAGAAAACACGGTACAGCGAAACTGATTGCATGAAACAGCAATTATGCATTCGACAATCGTTTTATTATTATTATTATGAATATTTAATAATTTTAAACAGATTTTTTACCATAAATTTTCTGTTTAAATTTTGTTGTGACATATTTGCATTTGGTTACTGTACCGTTTGTAAGCTTTGTGTTATTTAAAATTTATCCCATAATGTAACATAATAAAATATCAAATTTCTATTAAAAGTTTTTTAATACAGAATCAAATAGTGAAAAATTGCTTTATTATTATTATTATTATTGTTTTTTTTTAAGTTTATTAGATCTATTATTGGAACATAGCTCAATAGTATTTATTTTCAATTTCCTAATCACGAAATTAAAGTCACAGTTATTATGGAATAAAAATTTAAAACAAAGGATTTGTCTTATTACTTTCAAATATATAGATATTGATCTTACAGAATCCTGAAATTTCATTTAAAAGACTTTAAACGTCTAAATTTAAAAATTCAAAATAATATAAATTAATCTAAATGCTTTTAAAGTTGAAACGGGAAGATTTAAAAATATGTGAAAATTGGCATTTGTGTTTTGAACATTTTGGTGCGGCAGATATTAAAAACAATATTTTTATGATGAGCTGAACCTGAGCTTAAGAGAGGGCGGATCCAGCTATTTAGCACGAGTGATATCACCTGACTAAAACCAGAATAAACAACATTTTAATTTATTCCGGCGTACTTTTAGCCCACTGTTATTCTTTTTTTTTTTTTTTTTTCTAATTTCAACACTAGCTACAGTACGCTTACGTCCTATTTGCATTAAGCCTTGATATGGAAGCTATGTTGCTGTTTTTCGATGCTGCGAAATTTACAAAATATATTTGTGTTAATATATTATACAAATAGAAGAATAATTATATAATATCAACAAATCTTCTTTAATCAATATGTTTATATACATTACTGTATGGAAATGTTTATATATGAATATTGTATTTATTTTTAATGAGAGATATAAACACAAAATACTAAAAAAAAAAAGAAAAAAATGTGTTATAAATTTTTATAAATCAAGCAAAATATATATGCATACTTGCCAACCTAAACCGTAACATTGTTAGTTCCCGCCCCTGTGTGTACACAATTTAATTTTTAGAATAATTAACTTCAAATACATTTACGATTAACTCATTGAGCGCCACGCGAATTCTTATGGAAATCCCATTCGGGCCACACGTGCTGCTTAGAAGCGTGTTATGTTTATCGAGTTTCAATAAACCCCATTAGGCCTTAACGATATAATCCTATAAAAATCCTATTAAAAAAAAAAAAAAAAAAACATGAAGTAAATTTTAAATAAATTGTCAGTAATTACTTAAAACAATGTAAGTTCTGTAGTTTTATATCATATTTTACACTGCCGGCTGACTTAGCCTAAATGGAAAGATCAGTGTCAGCCACCGATGGCTGACACGGCTCTAAAAAGACTGAAGTGAAAAAAATGTACGGAAAGGGGAGGGACCAGTAATCTTCCGGGATAGGTTGACAAGAATGTATATACATAGAGCAAGGCCAGAAAATGTTCTTTATTTTTCATGAACCAGATGAATGGAACTTTTTTTCTGAATAGTCTATGTATTAAATATAATGCTGCTTTAAATACCCTTTAAATGAAAAGTTTTATTACATAAAGTAATTTTCTGGCACTCTACAGCTCCCAAATGACACACAATACGAAACCCCGCCTTTTTCTAGTGTTTAAAGGGTATTAACGTTTAATATGCTTTATATTCGTTTTGATCTTTCCTTCTCCTCCTTATCTTCATCTTTTTTCCTTAAAAAAAAAAGAGTTGTGTAACATTTTGACCTTTTCAAGTGAAGATTTAGATTGAGGGTAGTCAGCCTTTCTACACCCACCGTCCACTTCGGTATCTGTATTAAAGTGTAGAATTTTAGAACATCCCATTAAGTAGTAGGATTTATTATTTTAGATATTAATTTGTTACAAATTATAAAATATAAAAGCAAAAGAATACCGTGGAGATTTATGTAAAAGTTTTTAATAATGTCATGAAAAAAATAATAATAATTATTAATAAAAAAAATAAATAAATAAAAATAAAAAAAATCTGTTTTAATATTTTAAAAAAGTCAATTAAAGAAAATGAAAGTACTGCAGTATCAGAACAAACTCCCATTGTCACTGTGAAACGGCCGTGGGAACCAGGTTGAGTGCCGCCGTTTCAGACAATTATACGGCAGCTTGAGTTAAAATAATTTTGAATTTTCAAACAAATTTAAAACCATTCACCTTTTTTTTTTTTTTTTTTTTTCTTTTGATAGATATTTTAATATCTATTCAAGCTATTTAATTTTTTTCGTATGATGTTTATGCTATCTGATGTTTAATCAATAGAAACCAATAAAAATCTTTTAATTCATAAACTAACTCAGAAAGTTCTGTGAATTAGGCATTTTTTTTATTTTATAACTAACATTTCTGAAACTTTTTTCCGGTGTGAAACTTAATAAATAATGTATACTTGGTGGTAGATCGTGATTTATATTTTCTAAATGTATAGACGGACCCCTAATACATTTTCACGTGTAACTCTATTTAAAATTGATTTAAGGTATATAAATAGGTATGTTTTTCGAACCGCCTTGATCTCAGAAATCTGAATATGAAGTCAAAAATAGGGGTTGCCATTGAAGAAAATGAAGTTAATGCCAGTTTTAATATGTAGGTGACCCCTTAGGCAAAATTTAACTATACCGTTATAAACTAGACGTTATTACAAATCGATCGGTACCAGTCAAATGTTTCTACGATAATTTACGGCGAAATTAGGTGGGGGGGGGGTGGCGTTTTTTTTTTGGGTGACTGTACAACCAATATACTATGAATACAGATACTTCGATTCGAAAGTGTATAATTATAATGTATATCCATTTGTATTATAAATGTGAATTAAAAAAAAAATGTTCTGAAATATTGTGAATCGGGAGAATAACGCCCACAGGCGAAACTTACTGTCCAAAAGACAAAAACATGCGGTCGCGAAAGTGTTAAGCAATAAATAATATACAAATTGCGAAAGAAACGGCCACTAGTGGAGTTAGAGATTTGCAAATGACGTGAATCTACGTCAGCGGTCACGATAGTGTTAAATACTGGCTTGAAACGTTTCCGCATTTTACCGTGGCTCACCACTGCTAAATTAGTATAGCAGTTTCCCACTTTATTGGTCATGGAAACTTATGGTAAACTGTTGCTGGGTAATTCCACAGTTCTGTACTGTTAGTCACACACAGATGTCTCTGCTGCCACCAATATTTTTTTATAATGAACGTTATCCTGTTTAATTTTAAAAATTGCTAGTAGTTTGCGATGAAAGATGTCTGTGTAGTAACAGTAGTAGGAAATTTTATAATGTGTGATTGACGCGAGCTTCTGCATTGGATTTTCCTTGTTATATTAATATAGGTTGGGAAGAGTCAGGAAGAAAAAAATAAATATATACAGGGTGACCATAATTAAACTTGGTCTATTTAGAGCACTTTGTAGCGCTAACTGAAAAAACATTGAGTCTAAAATTTGTATATAGAAATTTCAGTGGATGCACCTTAGGGATCTGTCCCCCAAAAATAAAAAAATGAATAAAAATAAATAAATAAATAAAAATTTCCCCTTCAAGGGGACATGCACCAAAATACGAACAAGCTACATATTATATTTTAACACAAAGTTTTTTATTTATTAAAATTTTTATTGTTATTTGTTACAATTTGCAGATTATTTATCGATGGAGATCATAGTATTCAATGTGGGCCCCATGATTGCAGCCGATGAATAGTGCGTTCAACAGCTGATCGCAGCTGTTCGCCAGTGATCCTCCACACATACTTCGTTATACAGTCCGTCAATTCAGCCAAAGTTCCAAATTTCTTTTAGAAACCAAACACTTTAAATGGCCCCGCAACCAAAAAGCCCACAGATTAAGACCGGAGGAACAGGCCGGTCAAGGAGTGGAAAATGAACTATTTAAATTCTCTGTCATATGTGAAATTTTGCAACAATAACCTATGCAAAATGTAAGAATAATAGTTTTAAGTGTCGATATGGCTTGAAATATACCCTATTTCTTTGTTACAAAATTTTCAAACATTTTGACTGAAATTCTTGTTTGATTATTTTTATGTATGTCCCCTCGGATGGGAAATATATATATATACATATATATATATATATATATATGTATATATATATATATATATATATATATATATATATATATATATTTCAGATCCCTAGAGCGCATCCTTTGAAATGTCTATATACAAATTTTTGACTCAATATTCATTATAGTTAGAGCTACATAGTACTATGAATACGCCAAGTTTAATTATGGTCATCCTGCATATATACTGACTGCAGCAACCGTATAACAGAGCTGCCAACCTAACCCGGCAAATTGTTAGTACCGCCCATTTTTCTACACAACTTTATTTTTAAAGTAATTCCCTTCAAATATATTTCGATGAATTAACAAAAACTCTAAAAATTAAGTGGCGTAGAAAAATGTGAAGCACTAACAGTTTGCCGGATTAGGTCGGAAGTTCTGGTTTAAGAATCTATTTTTAATTTAATAATGCTACTTTATAGTTTGCATAAAATAATTAAAATATTTTAAAAATGAATAATGTAAAATTGGTTATGAACATTTAAGAAAAAGATTTAGCGTGGTTCATATAGATACGCCTTTTTTGAAGTATTTTTCCACCAGCATTATTATGCAATATATTTCATTTAAAGTTTTGAGGCTTTTATCATTTCGAGAATTGCTATGTAATGTTACTGGCGCAGTAAAAAAAAAAAAAAAAAAGAAAGAAAAAAAAAAAAAAAAAAAAAAAAAACAAGAAGTGTACGAACCATGGATTTAGTTTTTATAAAATAAATAATTTCAGAGTTGTCAAGTCCCCTCATCCCTCCCCAACACACGCACTTACTTTATTCCAGAGCACTTTTAGCCCCACCTTAATTTCCCACCACTTAGTTTATAAAATAATTTTCTATTATATAAATAGAAATATAACTAGGATAAAATGAGAAAAATAATTCTTGTGCAAAAAGTGGTATGAAAAAAAAAAAAAAAAAAAGATTCATTGTTAAACGTTTGTTAAAATAAAGACAACTATTGAAGTATGACACTGAACTATTTTTAAATTACGAATGCTGTTCTTAACATCGACCATTGCACGTAACCCTATAGTCAATGATATATGAAAGACGAATATGTCTTTTAAAATAGTACAAATAAAAGGGGGGAAAAAAAAAGTAGCTCGGAAAAAGCTTGAGAACAATACATTGATCTTTAAATCCCGTTTGTAATAGAGTGATGAGGGAGTAAGTGCCAAATATCCAAAATAAATTAAGTATTGATCCCTAGAGTCCAGAAAGCTCTCACGGTAGCTTTGCTTAAAGCCTGTGATACATATAAATCGATGCACAAGAGAAACACATACACACGCGCACACACACACATACACACACAAAAAAATTTCTTTGTTTATTTAATTTCAGTAAAAGAGTTTTTTTTTTTTTTTTTACCGCGTTTGAGCACATTTATCATTTGATCATTTTAAAACGTAAAATATTTTAATACGAAATACCAACTTAATTGTGACATATCATTAGGATTTTCAAAATAAATCAGAGGCAGGAAATTATAATAGCGTACGTCTAATTTAAAAATATTTATTTCAAATTTAAATACAATTTAAAAAAAAATAATTAAAACATTTTCTATTTAGATTACAGAAGAAAAGAAAATGTATTAAAATAATTTTATGGCACAAATTTTAAACGCTTTTGTAAAATAAAAAATATACAATTATTTTTTTTTTCTTTCAAAATTTCGATTAATTAAAACGTTTTTAATTATTTAATTTTATTAGGGCTTCCGAATTTTGCGCTTGTATACTGCGAGTGAAATTTCTATTGAACGTAATCAGTTAAAACTAATACATAATTTTATAAATGATTTCAATTGACTTCTGACGGGCGAAGTAATTACGCTCATTTAACATAGTTGGCAGCATCAGTGATGCCAGATCAGGCATATTTTTTATTCAATATTTACCAATAAATTTTATTTGTAACGTTTGCCTAATCACATTGAAGATTAATCGTCTATTATGTATATCGAATATCACTTTTTAAAATTATTGGTGATTATTGAATAGAAATTCCACTAGATCTGGAGACACTGGCCAGAGTTGTCAAGTTTCTTAATTTATTCTGAAGCATTTTTAGACCGGCCTTTTTTTCACACCACTTTTATTATAACAATATTTTTATTATTTTATCGTAGTTAAGTATTATGGAAAAATATTCTATAAATTAAGTGGTGTGAAGTAAAAGCGGGGCTAAAAGTGCTCTGGAATCAGTGGCGGCTCGTGCACCGAAAATTGGGGAAGAGGCATACTGCGTTTACACTGTATTCATTTATAGAATATAAATTTACTTTTAAATAAGTATTTTTAGTTAAACTTAGTTAAGACCATGCTTAATAAAAATCATGATTAAAAATACTTAAATATTATATTTGAGCTCTTCACCTATTTTCGGTTCACGAGCCGTTACTGTCTGGAATACATTACGGAACTTGGCAACTGTGATATCGATTTTCACATATTCAAGAAAAATATTTTCATTTATAAATAATAACAATAATAATAAATAAAATTTAAATTAAATATGTAACGAACACATTTTTATAACCTCTAAATTGCAACTTAAATTCACATACAGTATTTTCTTTAATTTTTTACATTCTCCCTCTTCCCACATATGTATTTTTTGCTTATTGCAACTCTATCGAAACCTTTGATCACTTATTATTCGTTCTTTAACGTAATGCAGATCTACAATAGATTATTTTGACTTTTCCTAATTCGGTTTTTTTTTTCATCTTACAAATAAATGCAGTTTTGTCGGCATAAGTGGATTCCTGGTCTCATAACATGGTACGTTAATTTTTGCTTAAAAGTTCCGGTTCTCATGGCGTGTTTTGGCGTTTAGTGAGGACCGTTTGAATTATAATCATGGGGTAACCTTTTCAAAAATTGTATGTATTTATGCGTAACATTTATACGTCGACTAGAGCTCTGGCGAAATTAGTCAAGAAATCGAAGCGTCACTTGATCACAAAAATGTAAGCTATCAAGACGTCAAAACTAAATACAAAACTGGTGTACAAACGATAAATAGACAATAAGACTTCTTCACACACCATAAATTTTAAGCCAGCACAACCGGTTTCGAAAGGACGTAGCCTTCCTTCATCAGGTGCAAAAAGCACGTGCTACTGCCTTGGAGGCAAAAGCGTTTTTTTTTTTTTTTTTTTTTTTTTTTTTTTTTGCACCTGATGAAGGAAGGCTGCGTCCTTTCGAAACCGGTTGTGCTGGCTTAAAATTTATGGTGTGTGAAGAAGTCTTATTGTCTATTTATCAAGACGTCGTTGTTAGGGCTCCTGGCTCCCCCTCCACTCCGTACTTTGTAACAACATTGAAAATTTTTATTAATTTTTATATTCACGTATATGGTTACCACAGATGTTTAATATTTTTAAAATATTTAAATAAAATAAGTCTGCAGTTTGAATAATGTCTATTTCTGAAGATTTCCTGAGTTGTTGCATTACTTCGCATGTACTCTCCCAAGTTGTGTTTTTTAAATTGTATTCAGTTAATACGTCAATGTTTCCGGCCATAAAAATCTATTTTACAGCAACTCTGTAGTTGCCAACGTTTACGCCTTCGTTGCATTTGCCTGTCGGAAAGTATTTTACGAATTTTTATTTTACTGTAACAGTGAAAAAAACCTTAACATATAAAAAAATTCTATTAAAATTCTATTCTACTTAAAAGCATAAAAATTGGCAGATAGAATTTGATATCGAATGCCGCCAGAATTTACGAACAAATTTAAAATAAAACAAGTCAAGGTTGAGTTTGCAATTGGGAATTAGCAATTGCATCCTCGTAGTGAGGATAGTGCATGTTAAAGGAGTAAGCGTAGGCAGACAGTTGAGTCAGGTGAATCGAATCATCAGGTGAATCGAAACTCAACGTATAAACTTGCAGGTTGGCGAGCGGTGTCTTCTACTGTATACAGAGTTCCCAAATTTTATAATTCATTCACGAGCATTATTAGCTCCGCCTTCTTTTCTCACCGGAAATTTTGTAGATTATTTCTCTTTAATATGTGACAACGACTAAATACGAAGAAAATCATTTTTCAAAATTTCCGGTATGAAAAAGAGGCGGGACTAAAAATGGTCCTTAATAAATTATAAATCTGGGAACTCTGACTGTATATGCAGCAGAGATATAAACAGATTTTATCAAGATGAAAATTAACATAACCTATATGGGATTGCACCGAGGAGACTTTTAAATCAAATTACCTAAAATTATTTTTAACTGGATTGTGGTTGAGGTTCTGTGGTTAAGGCCGATTGACTACGCTAGTGTTCTAAGCCTATAGGCATAGATGCAAACATTTTAACTTATTCCGGAATATTTTTAAGCCCGATTTTTTTTTCATACCACTTATTTTTTAAGGATATTTTTTTCTTTTTTTACCGAAGTTAAATATTTCAGAAAAATGTTCTGTTATAAGGTGGTGCGAAATAAAGGCGGGAATAAAAAAACTCCGGAATAAATTAAAATATTGGCATGTATGCTATAGGTGGGAAGCTCACCGTGGGGGCTCTCTATAAATGGTCCTAGCGGGTATTTACGCAAGTTTCGGAGAAAACTACGCAAAACTCCGAACCCATAGGTCAACGAACGCAACCTGGAATTCCCCGGATTTCAACTGGAACGTTTTTCAAAAATAAGTTAACACTTCGTCGTCAAAATTTCTTCCTATTTTGAACTGTAAACCCCACCCCGCCTGTTGCCAGTCTTTTAAAACATTGAATTGTTTAACAAAAAAGAGTTCTACCTATTCGTGTTTAAATGATATAAATTTTATCTTCAGATGCCGTTAGCGCCACTCTAGTTATCTCTTCGATGCCGTTAGCGGCCCTGACGTATATCATAGCTGAAAACGTATTAAAACGTAACGTCACTGGAATTTTTTAAAAGAAATTTTTTATATTTTTTTTGACAAATTCCTTCCATTAAAATTTTTTTTTCAAAGAAATAGTGCTGTTAAACCGTACAATTTGGCATCTATGCGCAGAGCTGCCAACCTAATCCTGCAAATTGTTAGTACGGCCCCTTTTCCTACACCACTTAATTTTTAGAGTAATTCTCTTTAAATATATTTACGATGAATTAAGAAAACAAGTACTCTAAAAATATATTGGTGTAGAAAAAGGTGCGGTACAAACAATTTGCCGGATTAGGTTGCAGAGCTGCCAACCTAATCCGGCAAATTGTTTGTATCGCCCCTTTTTCTACACCACTTAATTTTTAGAGTAATTCTTTTCAAATATATTTACGATGAATTAAGAAAACAAATACTTTAAAAATTAAGTGGTGTAGAAAAAGGGGCGGTACATTCAATTTGCCGGATTAGGTTGGCAGCTCTGAGGTTGGCAGCTCTGTATGCGTGTATATACGCTGACGAAATTAAAGCGGCTAAACACGAATACGCAAATGCCTTTTCTTAAAATGATGAAAATATTGTTGCAAATAAAATGCCTAAAAGTGTTTTTTTTTCTCTCTTTTTTAATAAAAGGACATTTTTTGTTTCTTACCAAGGACACATTAGGCTATTTCATAGATGCACACATTATTATTTTGCCGCAAATTTTTAGTATCGCTGTTTATTTTTTACTAGTCGTTTACTCATTTATATGACGAAAATATTTACTAAAATTTCTGTTTAAAAATTGGAAGCACTGTTCCTTTGAATAAATTTGAAAGATTTGACAACTAACTTTTTAACCCTTTAAATATCTATTATATATATCATATATCGTCACTTTTTCCAGCTGCGTTAATTCATGACAGAATTTTTCAACAAAAATTTACTTTCAAAATTAGCAGAAAAATATTTTACTTATTTTTTCTATTTATTTACTTTATTTTATTTTATTTTATTTTTTTTTTTTTTTCGTTAATTTTGGTGGCTTTCCGTATTAAACGAAAACACTGAGAAAATAAAATCTGGTGTTAACACTAACATTTGAAATTATGTAAGTGTCCAAAAGCAAATTAGATTTAACTCCAGAACGCACCAGAACAATTCAAATTATTGATAGACGATTAATTTAACTTAGGTTTGAAGGTCATTCCATGTAAAATGAACAGAAAAAAGCTGCTTTTTCAACCTGACGCCCTCATATTTTTATGAATCTGGGCTCATTTATAGACTAATAATTTTAAGAAGTGATATATATAATAGACGTTTCTTCGATTCTATTCGCCTTTTACATTCTTGCCAACCATTTCATTAATAACCGTACAATTGTTAACGCCCCCTGAAAAAACGCCCATTTTCTCACACCAGTATATTTTTAGAGTAATTCTCTCCAAATGTTGTTACGATTAAATAAGACTAAAATTACTCTAAAAAGTTATTGGTGTGAAAAAAAGGCGAGTACTAAAAATTGTATGGTTCATAATGAAATGGTTGGCAAGTATGCTTTTATGTGTATCAAATCCCATTTCTTAAAATTATAGTTGAATAAAAAAGTAGCACAATCTATACCAGGTGGCACTTTCTCCCGCCTGAATTGTTGCCAAGTTTCTGAGCTACGCGGAAGGCATCTGGTATAGGAGGCTATGATTCTATAGAGAAATGAATGAATATTAATTAAAAAATCTATATTTTATTTAGTTTTTGATATACAGGGCTCCAAAATGGGTAATAAATGCAAATTTTCAAAATTCTTGTGTTATAAGTGTGCTTATATTTTAATACTTAATTTACTTAGAGGATTAAAATTGGCATCTTTATAAAGCATTTAATGCTGGCTTTAAAATTATATATCACATGTACATATATATTTATAAAAAAAAAAATTAAAGGTCAAATATTGAATTGATGAGATATTCAAGATCATTGCATACCATGGGAACTACTTTCGAACAACGCAATTACCCTAAGTTTCCTGCATGCAATCTGCAGGTAGAAAAAATCGGCTTTACACCAGAAAATTTAATTAATAGCAAAAGCTTTATTAGAGGAAGTACTCGTTGTAAAATAAATTTGTCTTTTGATTGAAGTTTCTGATATAAAACCGATTTATCTGACCTGAGGATTACATGTAGGCTATTATAGTATTTGGATTCTTAACCCTTTGAGTACTGAATTATTTGACGATTTTTATGCCCATGGGACGGATTTACTTTGTCGCTATATGGAATAATTTTGAATTTTTGACAGTAAGGTCCGTCTGTGGGCGTTATTCTCACATGTTACAATATTTCAGAACAAAATTTTCTGTATTCACATTTATATTACAAATGGATATACATTATAGTTTTATTCTTTCTAATCAAAGTATTCGTGTCCATAGTATATTTCATTGTAAAATTGTGTATATTAATTATATATTTAAGGGAAAAAATAGCATACAAATTGTAAAAGAAAAGCCCACTGGTGGAATTACAGATTTTCATATGGTGGGAATCTACGTCAGCGGTCGCGAAAGTGTTAATATGTAAAAGTAATACATTTTACAGGGATGGAACACGGGCGCAGAATTCATACCACTATCAATGTAAGAAAAATTTCTACTTCTTAAATCAACGATATTATAGGTAGAGAAATTTCTTAAACGGATTCCGGTATGAATTCTGCGCCCGTATCCATCCCAGATTTTATTTGGAATATACTTCTATTGATGATATAAGTATGGTTGTAAGATATCATAAAAAACTCCAGAAAAGTGTTTGCGAATAAGGCCCGCTGGCGTGTGTGCCGCAAACATTAACGCCTACTTCTTAAATTCAGATGACGAGTCAGACTCGTTCACCGTAACTTCGCCCAAGTAAGTAGGTGACGAGTCTCACTCGTCAAATGTACCCAAAGGGTTAATAGGGAGAATTAAAACAAATAAATCTGACTATCAATTTAATATCCACCACTAAGCTTTAGCTGTAACGGTTACCTATTTACCGTAATTTCTGTTAGACACCCCGCAGATTATATAATTCAGTTTTGCACCAGAAATTTCAATTGATAAATAAATTTATATTTGTACGAGCTCTTCCTTCGAAAAAGTATAGATTTCTCAATTAAATAAAACTTCTGGTGGAGAAATGACGCATGTTACCTGCGGGTTATGTACCAGAAATTACGGTAATTCTATGGTTAATTGTCCATTGTGTATATGAAATACCATTCCTTAATATTATACATGGTGGTTGAATAAAAGATTTCCTGAATTTGGCAAGACTCTTTATAGCGTTAAACCCGGCAAAGGGTTAACGGGATGTGCCAATTTATTACCAACGGAAAGTAATTTCTATACCACTACATACTTGCCAACCATCTCATTAATAACCGTACAATTATTAACGCCCTATGAAAAAACGCCTCTTTACTGACACCAGTACATTTTTAGAGTAGTTCTCTCGAAATGTTGTTACGATTAAATAAGTCTAAAATTACTCTAAAAAATTATTGGTTTGAAAAAAAAAGCCGGGTACTAAAAATTGTACGGTTCATAATGAGATGGTTGGCAAGTATGCCACTATTTAAGAATCTCCGTATATAGTTATTAACATTTTAAATTTTTAAATCAGAGTTATCACCAGTGCTTTTAAAAAGGCATCCGTCACATATGATTTTGACGAATAAATAAAATTAAATAAGTTGAAAACATTTATAAAATGTTTGCCGTATGAAGTAACGGAGACTTAGCCCCTATGTCCGTATTGCTTAATTGCTGATAATTATTACTAAATGATACAATTAAAAAAAAAAAAAAAAAAATCTGGTATGCGGATTACGGACAATCCACAATAACGTGACACACCTGTAGTTATTTATTAGCCTACGAATTGTACTTCCAGAGCTACCAACCTAATCCGGCAAATCGTTAGTACCGCCCCCTTTTCTAAACCATTTAATTTTTAAAATATTTGTTTTCTTAATTCATCGCAAATTTATTTGAAGAGAATTACTCTAAAAATTAAACGGTGTCGAAAAAGGGGCGGTACTAGCAAATTGCCGGGTTAGGTTGGCAGCTCTGTACTTCTTCCAATCTGTCATGAATGTGTTATTACCGTTTCAATGGCTTATTTTGAGTAAAGGGGGTTTTAATAAATGACTATTTTACGGCTTACATTTAAAGTTGTATTTTTATTGTATTTTTTTCTCATTAAAGCAAATTTACGTGCATATGAGTCATATCCGTTTGCTTACGCACAAACATATACGCATTCAGTAAAATCATAAATCAACGAAAATATTTCTGTTTTAATTACCTTGTTCATTTTCTTTTATTGTAATTATATGACTGTTATACTTCATTAATCTAAGGTATAGTAAATCTGTATTTAAAGAATAATTATCTTATCTTATATTTTCATTAAATTTAATAATATGATAATTTTTAAACTTGCACAGTCTATATTCACACATTTCATTGAAAATATGTTTCATATTTTTCAAAACTTATAGTTAATTTAAAATAATGTTTTATGGAAAAAAAAAAAAAAAAAAAAAAAAAAAAGACTTACCTTTATATACGTGGCATTTAAAAAATAAAAATTTAATAATAGATTGAGATATTTGTTGTAAAATTTATGAATATAACCAGAAATAATTTTTTTAAAAAGCAAAGCATGTGTTTTGAAAATTTTCATCTGCGTATGTCTCTTTGAAATCTTGCTTATGTTTAGTCATAAATATCTGGAAAATGTATCGAAATAATTTGATACATTGCAAGCTAAATTGTAGCGCACTTTTTACGAAGTGTTTGGTTTTCTTTAAACGAGGAATCGCATTTGTTTTTTAAAATATTTCATTGCAATGACAGGGCTTGCAGCTCTCATAATTCCCTCACAATTGTAGCCGTTCTTCGCACGGGAAATGCTATTAGAGATAGAGGGGATCATTACATATAAATTTATCATAGAATGAATTTTTCTCACATAGTTTGAATTTAAAGCCATATGCAATTTTTTGAAAAGGAATTTATTTAAAAACTGACTTTTAAAATTTTAATCAACTGCAAAATATTATTATAGATCAATGAGTTCATTTCAACTATCAACAAATTAATACAGGGTTCAATTGAACAATGAAAATGGATCAAGTATTATATGAACATAGGGTGTTAATAGAAAAAGAGGGGAATTGTCTGAAACGTAAAGTTATCACAATATATTTCCATTCTGTGTGTTTTACTGACAAACGTCTTATCACGCATGCTCAAACGCTTTCTGATAAATAAATCGAATTAAAGTTTCGAAATGGTCCAAATATCTAATTTTAAGTTGACTGCAGGCGTAAACCCCTACCAAGTGTCATTCGATACCGTCCAGACTTTTCACGTAATAACCGAAAACATACTCCCCCCCCCCCCCTAGAAAATATTCTGAAGGCATTGTGACTTCTCTTTAAAATCTTAAACATAAAGTTTTTTTTTTTTTTTTTTTTTTTTCCCACTTCCAAAAAAAAAAAAAAAAAGGGAAGAAATTGTTGAATTGTGTTTATTTAAAGCGTGACCAGAATATGGTTAGGCAACTTATGTGGAATTTGTTAGTCCATGTATTACATTTACTTTTTTTCAAAATACCTTGCATTCGAAAAACAAATGGGTGTAAGGCAATGTAGACCGGATCTTAGAGTATTAGATAAGTATACTTGTATTGCCCTAGTATTGAAGACATAATTTTTCAATATTTTATTGAATTTTCCAAAATTAACATTTGACCACTGAAGAAGGTGATAAAATAAACCTAATATTTAAGATTTAGTGATTAATAATAATAATTAGTGATTCATGTTGACTACAAAAAATGCGCTCAAAGTTTGTAAGTTTTTTTTTTCTCTTTTCTGCTAGAAAAGTTTACACCTGCTTATTGCACAGTTCCCAAAATTCTAATTTATTCCGGAGCATTTTTATCCCCGCCTTTATTTTGCAGCACTTTATATTTAGAACATTTTTATCCAGTATATAACTGCAATAAAATAAGAAAAATTTACTCTTAACACTTTCGCCACCACTGACGTAGATTCACGCTATTTGGAATTCGTTATTTGAATTTGAAGTCCTTCAGTGGGCGTTTCTTTCGCAATTTGTATATTTTTATTTTTTAAGAATATACCCAATTTTCATATTTGTGCAATCAATGCACCATGGATACAAATACTTTGATTAGAAAGAGTATAATTATAATGTATACCAATTTGCAATACAAATGTGAATACAGAAAATTTTATTCTGAGGTATTGTAACTTGGGAGAATAACTCCCACAGGAAATGAAATGAAAAGTGTTTAAAATTGTATATTTAGCAGAATCTAGGTTAATTGTTATTTACTATTAAGGACCCTTGTTTAATCAATTGGTTTTGAATCCTATACCAGAACTAACACCAAACAAGCAGTCAGGTCTTTATATTTGCATACTATTAATTTTAAATAGCAGCTCTTCCTATTAAATATGACTTGAAGGTACTTATTTTTACAAATAGTAGTGCAAGAGCCCTTAAAAAAGGCAAGTTTGAGGAAGTCCTGATAGTAAAACCTCCTAAACTAGATGCCTTCCGTGTGGCTCGGAAACTTGGCAACAGTTCAAGCGGTAGACAGCGCCACCTGGTACAGATTGCGCGACTTTTTTATTCAACTGTCACCAATAATTTTAAGAAGTTATACATGATATATATATAATCGATGTTCTTTGATTCTAGTCGCTTTTTTTGTATATCAAATCCCATTTCTAAAAGTTTTTGGTGGCTGTTGAATAAAAAAGTAGCGCATTCTGTATCAGGTGGCGCTGCTTACCGCTTGAACTATTGCCAAGTTTCCGAGCCAATTGACAGGCATCTAGTTTATGAGGCTATGGTATGATATAATGATATGAATAATGTTACACACATAATATATTTACTCACATAAAACTAAGAGTCCTTTAGTTCTACACATAAAACAACAGTTCGCGAGTTTACTGCATAGCACTCGTCACGCATATATATCAGCAGACTTTGGTATCCCCCTAGATAATGAAATCGAGAATGCTCTCGCAAAGAAGACTACTTCTAAAACAACAGAATTTTCTCTTTCCATTAAGGCTTCACAAATTAAATAGATGCTAAAATAACTAATAACGAAACAATGGTAGAACGATGGGGGCTATATCTCTAAAGTCATCACACACATGTTTTAATGACATGAAACTAGATGTAACAAATTAAACAAAATCCAAATAATACAGATTTTGTATGAGGCTACACGACAAATAGAAAAAATGCGATTTTGTAACAAAAATTGCTGGTAGTTTGGGTGGCAACATTTTTCGCTGCAAATTTACAACACTTTGAAAATTACTTATGCTGTAAATTTATTATACTTGCAACTAAAAGAAACGAAAATTTGATTTGCCAGACCGGGAATCAAAATAATTTCACCTGGGTGAGAGATTGGCGCAGAATATCCTATTCTAGACCTTGTGCCGCCCCCCCCCCAAAAAAAAAAACAACCAACCTGGATGAGGGCAATGTTCTTTACCAACTGCTCCATGATTTGACATATAGATCGTGTTAGAGAGGTATAGCCTTAAGCTTACATGTTTTTAATCATTTTAAAACGAGATGATTCTTTTTATTTAAAAATTTTTAATTTTTTCGTCTACAAAATAATAGTGTAGGATTCCGTAGTTCATCTTATTAAAATATAAAACTATTACTTTAAAATCATGGAAGGCATTGGAAGGGGATCATTGTGACAAGCAGGAATGCGAATGTACTTTTCGACTGACTTCTACACAAGTTAGAATATTCAGAAAAATATTTAATTTTCTTCACTAAAACAAGGAGAATTTCGTGAATCAAACAATGTGTTAAAATCACAGTATGAAGTGTGTTTGTTTAAGTTTATGAATTTTATTGTCGTCAAGTAAATTATAATTAAATTATTTATAGCTAATTTTTTTTTAAAGCGACAGTGGGCTTTCTGTTAAAAGTGACACTCACAAGTTAGGCACGTTTTCTGATATGAAATCAAGAACTCCCTGTTTTATGAATTATATTATTTATCTTACTCGTCATTTAAAACACGTTCCTATTATTACTATTATTATTATTTTCTGCAAAATAATGGAGGATGAAATATTCTAAAATAAAAGAATAATAAATCTCTTTGTAGAAAATAATCAGAGTGCTTTTGTCAGCGATCAACAAAAGCAAAACTTCATGAAACGCGCATTAAAATGTGCATGAATTGTCAAAGTTTCAAGTTTTCTTTTTTTTTATTTTTTCAATTAAAAAACTATACAGTAATAAGCTTATTGAGGGCGCATGTATAAATACCCGCGTAATAAACATATAGTGAATAAATTAACCCCTTACCTGCCGAGGAAAATTTACGAGATTACATACTTGCCAACCATCTCATTATGAACCGTACAATTTTTAGTACCCGCCTTTTTTTTCACACCAATAATTTTTTAGAGTAATTTTAGTGTTATTTAATCGTAACAATATTTGGAGAGAATAACTCTAAAAATATAGTGGTGTGAGAAAAGGGACGTTTTTTCAGGGGGCGTTAACAATTGTACGGTTATTAATGAGATTGTTGACAAGTATGAGATCGCTTCAAAGTGCTGCCGGTCTTTTTCAACTCTGAAATGAGTAAATCTTCCGTAAACACTGTCAAGATCTGTTTCAAGGTTATTTTATACTATCATCAAGCCATGCCAGTAGTTTCAGTGGTAGCAGTACAATGCAAAGGAACGTACTTCGGTAAAACATATATATATGTCCAGGGAGTTAACCCTTTAACGGACCATGCTAAATATTCTACCACAAAGTCATGAGATTTAAAAGGGGGAAGGCGTGGTAATTTGGTACATTTTTACTACGTCTGCCATTTTTCTCTGCGAAAATTCATGAAGGAATAAAATTAAAGAACAAGGGTTACATTCTTTGTCGATTCCTTTTTTTTTTTTCTGAAATTCTGTTTATAAGACTGTAGTAAGTAATATTTCCAGAAAAATAGGTGCTTAGAATAAACAGTAGGCGTGGAAAGGTAGCTTACCAAACCTTTCTCATTTAAAATTAATTTATTGGGTGGTAAATATACTTCTCATGACCTTATAAAACATTAAAAATCAAATTAATTTTACCTAATAAGCTAAATGGAATTCTTGTCTTATTATTACTCTCAATACCAAAAATATTTTAATATGCCATTACTTCAAATAAACGGCCCATTAAAGGGATAAGAGTTTAAAAGCTATCCGAGAGGAAGTAAAATATTTTCCTATTTCAGCGATCTTGGTATTCTTGGTAGCTATGATCAGAAGTCGTAGTCTTCGCCTTTTTTCAGGACACTTTCAAGAATGAGAAATTTTCTCCTCATTTTACACCATTTTATTCTTGAAGAAATCTTTATTATATTTTTTAAGTAATATGTCGTGATTAAACAGTATAAAAATTATTGCCTAAAGTAGTCATAGGAAAAAATTCAAAAACTTCTCACTTTTCAAATTGTCCTGAAAAAAAGGCGGAGACTTCGACCCCTCGCTATGATACTCTGGTGACAGCTCTTAACCATACTTACCAACCATGTCATTAATAATCATAACGTTGTTACACCCCTTTAAAACTCACCCATTTTTCCACACCACTTTAGTTTTAGAGTAAATTTCTCTAAATGTAGTTACGATTAAATAAGAATAAAATCACTCTAAAAAAAGACTGGTGTGAAAAAAAAGCCGGGTGCTAAGAATGTTACGATTCATAATGAGATGGTTGTCAAGTATGCTCTTAACCCATTCAGGGGCAAGCAAATTTCTTCATTTAAGATCAACAGCCACCAGAAATAACCAACAATTTTAAAAGACAAGAAATAAATGAAGTTATTCGTCTAAGTTATAAAAGAATTTTTTTTTTTAATTCCCGGGACCAGTTTTTGCAATATTGAATTAAAATTTCTGCACTATGCAACCACCGCCCCTGAAAGGGCTAAAGCAGTATCTGAAACCGAACTCAATTCTAAAATTATCTGAAGCAAGGTAATCGACAAATATAATCACATGCTAGGAAATATTAGTTTCGCTGACAAGTTGAAAGCATTCAAAACACAGAACAACGTGAATAGTTTTAAACGACAAAGAAAAATCTGTACTTTCTGTCATCGCAAAAGCTGAAACAAATCCCAATGTTGGCACCTTAAAAATAAAAACTTCATCAGAGAAACTCGCGAAATATTTCGTCTAACCACTCAAAAAATTAAATAAAAATACAATCTACTTCATTCTGTTTTGAAACTAAAGAGCAACTCCATATCCCTTAGTCAAAAAATGAGGCATAAATCAACTTAAGAAATGCCAGTGCAAAGAAGGCTACAAACAAAAATAACAATAAATCTTTTTCTTCAGATATGAAAATATAAAGACAAATGGATGGTAGATTAGAGTAGCGCATTCACAAATTTTGCAATGGCATTCAGTTAATACAGGACATGCAAAACCAAATACCAACAAACCATGTAATTGACAATGGTAAAAATCTACACACTAAATGCAACGGAACCGTATAAATAGAGGTAAAAATGTCTGAAATTTTAAAGAAAACAGACATAACCCTAAAGAATGCTCTCTACATATCAAAACAAGAACCTTATTTCAGTTAGAAAAGCCACCAAAAATTTCGGACATATTATGGTATATGTTTCCTGTAAGATTAACCACTTACCGGCCCTAACGCTCTAAAGCGCTCTAAACCATAGCCTCCTAGATGCCTTCCGCGTAACTCGGAAACTTGGCAAGAGTTCGAGTGGCACACAGCGCCACCTGATACACATTGAGCGACTTTTTTATTCAGCTGTCGCTTAACGTTTCTTCGATTCTATTCGCATTTTATGTACAGTCGGCAAAAAAAAAAGTGCCCCCCCCCCATCTAATTTCGGCGTAAATTATCGTAGAAACATGCGGATGGTACCTATCGATCTGTAATAACGTCTAGTTTTTAATGGTGTAGTTAGATTTTGCTTAAGGGGGCATCTACGTATTAAAACAGGCATAAATTTCATTTTTTTTCAATGACGACCCCTATTTTTGACCTCATATTCAGATTTCTGAGATCAAGGCAGTTCGGAGAACTTACCAATTTATATGCTTGAAATCAATTCTAAACAGAATTACACGTGAAAATGTGTTAGTGGACCGTCTATACATTTAGAAAAAAAAAAATCGTGATCTACCACCCAAGTTACATCATTTATTAAATTTCACACCAGAAAAAAAGTTCAGAAATGTTAATTATAAAGTAAAAAACGATTCTAATTCGCAGAACTCTCTGTATTAGTTTATGAATTAAAATATATTTATTGGTTTCTATTTATTAAACATTGAATAAATAAATACATCACTTCATACGAAGAAAATTAAATAGCTTGAATCATATGAACCCTACAATATTGAATTACAAAAATCTAGATACCAAGGTAAATGAATAATAGTAATAATGATAATAATATTAAAAGCGGCTAAAAAAAAAAAAAAAAAGTTTTATATTTAAGAAAAGAATTATCTACTTCTTGTTGGGTATATTTTTATTTTATACAGTAAGCCCTGCATGAAAGTGTTACTATAACGTTTTACATTTAATTTTAGGCGTACAAACCAACAAAAGATAATATACAAAAATATAGATAACAAGATTTAAACTAAAATCTGAGAAAGGATATTTAACATTTTCGCGACCGCTGACGTAGTTTCACGTCATTTGGAAATCTGTTAACTCCTCCAGTGGGCGTTTCTTTCACAATTTGTGTGTTATGATATTTCTTAAGTATATTCCTTATATTCATATTTATATAAACAAAATAGTATGAAAACAAGTACTTTCACTAGAAAGAATATAATTATTATGTATATTCATATGAAAATAAATATGGATATAGAAAAAACGGTTTCCTACTGCCTAGAACGAATATTCCCCCTTCTGCAGTCGTCTACTGTACTTGAATTCTTAATTTTAAATGGGTAAAATCTATATCTTTAAAAGTAAAAAAAAAAAACATATTACTTTTTTAAAATTCTTTTTCCGTGATAAATGTGACGTCAGTTTTACGCCGTGATTAGAATAATCGAAAATAAATAATATTGCGCTTTGTTTCAATAATAAATTTTAAAAACTTAAAAAAAAAATACCGCTATATTATTCAGTATTTAAAAAACAATTAATAAAAATATCATATTTTATTATGTTACGTCATGCGATAAAATTTAAATAGCATAAACGGTAGAGTAAACGAATGCGAAAATGTCACAACAAGATTAAAACAAAAAATTTATTTTAAAAAATCTGATAAAAATTAATAAAAATTAATTATATAAATTTTTAAAAAAGGAAAAAACAAAAGTATTGTTCACTGCGTATTGCTCTTTCAAACGATAACCCTCGTCTTACCCCGTTTTCTAAATCACGATATTTAACTTGAGGTGCACGAATCCTAGAATATTCAAGTTAAAAATAAAAGACAAAATGGATAAAATAGAATTTTAGCAGTGAGAAACTAGGAAAAGTTACGTAATATTTAAGAACAAAGACTTAACATTTCAGAATCGATAATACTCTTCTTTGCAACGGAAGCCACGCCTTTACACATTTTTTTTATAAAACTTTACATCACAAAAGAAAATTATTTTACATACTTCCAATTAAATCATTTAAATTTTGTCTTCAGTATTCGATGTAGTAAATGCCATTGACATTTATGCATACCAGCGTCACATAGAGAGTCATATACGAATACGGAAACTAGTTTTTTTAATATTGTTTCTGCAATACAGAGGCGGGGCTTCATTTCTATTGGAATTTTTTCACAATTTCTTGCTTGCATTGCGATAATTTTATAAAAAATAATCCAATTTGTATCATAAACATCGAAATTTTTCTTAGAAAACAATTAGAATAACATTAAGGTAAATTAAAATAGTTTTTCGTCAAAATATATACAGATATTTACTCACGGAGAAAACAAATTATTGAATGTGACGGCCCCCTAACACTAGTAAAAAATGAAATATTACTGTAACTCAAAAATAATGTTAAGAACGAGCTGTAAATTTGGAAACCCATGTTTTTGATGATGCCCGTTCTATTTATGAAAAAATTAACATAGGCCATAATTCATAATTTTTTCAAATGTGAAATTACTAATAATGTTCATATTTCGAAAAAAAAAAAAATAAATAAATAAAAAATATGCATGGAATATGTTTGGGTCACTTCATTCTATCATAAAAAAAAAAAGAATTTGATTATAAATATTTTGGAAGATATGAATTAACGTTTGTCACATTCATTTATTATTAGCACACACATATTTTGACAGCTTATAACTCTGTGAAGAATTGAGCAAAATATATAAACTATACCCTTTTTCACGATGATTTGGTCCAAAGAATTCAAATACATTACAATAAATGGGAGTTATACCATTGAAAAAAATGAAGTTGATGCCAGTTTCAATATCTAGACGACTTCTTAAGCAAAATCTAACTATACCATTATAAACTAGACGTTAATACAAATCGATTGGTACCAACCACATGTTTCTACGACGACTTATGGCGAAAATAGATTGGGGGGGGGGGCGTTTTTTTTTTTTTTTTTTTTTTTTTTTTTTTTTGGCGATTGTACAACAAGTCCCGCTTCTAAAAATATTGAACAGCAACCAAAATATTTTAAAAGTGATATATAATATATGTAATTAACGTTTCTTCGATTCTATTTGCCGTTTATGTATATCAAGTCCACTTTAAAAAAAAATTTGTGGCTGTTGAATAAAAACGTCTATCAATCTCTACCACGCGGCGTTGTCTACCGCTAAGTTTCCAAGCCTCGCGGAAGGCATCTAGTTTAGGAGGCTATGCCTAAACAGTATTGCCAAATGCAGGAACTCTTTTATGCGATTTTCACCAATAATTTTAAGGAGTGATATTTGATAGATGTAATGGAAAAATAATCTTCGATGTGATAAGGCGATCGCAAAAGTTAAAATTTAGATTTGGATATTTAATAAAAACGTTCCTAAATTTGACAACATTGACCATTGGGGTGAAATTAAATAAGCCCGGCAAAGGTTTAAATATAAGGTAATAAAAATTTGTTTATTTAATGGAAGCGAATTTTTAAACGAACAATACTGGTAGTTGATTTTACGGAAATATTACTTTCTAATAATTTATAAGTATACCAGTCATATATTTGCTCATGTGTAACACTAAAAAGTAATATACATATAATACAGTATATCAACAGTTTATACTTTTTTACATAAGTTTATATATATCATACTTGCCAACATCCTAACTAATATTCCGTAGTATCGTTAGCCCCGCCATTTTTCTCGCGCCAGTAAATTTTTAGAGAAATATGTATCAAATTCAATTGCGATTAAATATGAAAAAATACTCTAAAATGATTCTGGTGTGAAATAGAAGATGGGGCTAACAATACTACGGAATATTAATTAGTATGTTGGCAAGTATGTAAATATATATCATTGTTGTAATTAAAATATTTGTGGAAATACTTTTTATACAAAAACTTTTTCGAAAATAATTTTAAGTAATTTATTTGAGTAAAAGAAATATTTTTTGTTCCTTCACATGTATCGCTTCAATGTATGTGTAAAATTTTAAAAGCTCTCCAGCCCTCTGACCGCCTTTAAAAAGGGCAAAATTGTAATGTTGTTTGCACTAAACCAAATGAAACGAATATATATTTTTGTAATAGAGATAGTCAACAGGGAAAAAAAAAATGTGTATGTAGGAGCGTCGCCTCCCCTCCTAAGGGGGGGGGGAGTCCCCCCTCGAGGGGAGTAAATTTTCATGATGGGTATCTTTCAAAAGAGCTCGCGAATACCTTTAAAACGAATGGTTGAACCATCGATAACTTAAAACAAAGTTATCGATTTTTTTTTTTTTTTTTTTTTTTTTTTATTGAGAATAAAATGGACTTTTTTTGGATATTTAGTGTTATACTACTTCTCTAATATGGAAATCGTCCGCATTATCATAAAATATAATTTTTTTAAATAATAATTTTAATAAATTATTTTTTAAAAACAGAATTATTTTTAATAGCCGAATTAAATTCTATATAAATGTTGGTTGATTAATGAAACGGGGAGTTGAAGGGGGCGGTAGCACCCCTCACACAGAGCTAATTATCATATAAATCTTTTCCGAAGTCTAATTTGAATTGTTTAACACAGGTTTACACAACAGTACTCGTTATCTTACCTCTTAATCTGCAACCTGTATTTATAGTATTAAATTTCAGGGTAAAAGAAAGTCGCGTGAGTGACACACCAGATTATTTAGAGTATTTTTCTTCTTATTTAATCGTAATTATAAATATCGTAATTACTATTTAAAATATTGAATTTTTGTATATTCGTGTTTAAATATTTTAAATAACCCCACGAAATTAATGCCGTAAATGAAACTTTTTTTTTTTTTTTTTTTTTTTTTTTTTTTTTTTTTTAACGAAACCTGCTATTGAAAATAATAGTGGAAAATGCTCCAAAACAAAAATAAATAAATAAATTTAAAAAATGGTGAGAAGTAAGAGTTTATAGTTTCTAGTATTTCTAATTTTTTTACGGAGCATTGTTAATACCCGCTTTTTTTTATCTCATACCTCACTTTTTGCCTTAATATTTTTTAAAGGATTAAATAAGACCAAGTTTAGTCTTAAAAAAAAAAAAAAAAAGAAAGTGGAAAGAAAAAATGATTGTTACTAACAAGACCCCGGAATAAATTAGTAATTTTGGCAACTCTGTCTGCAAATCACAAGCGAAGAATCTGTTTTACATTTGAAATTTAATTAAACACATACAATTATATCTGTATCAGACACTAAAGTAACATTTTTTTCAAATGAAAATTCATGATGCAAAACATTTGTATCTGACAGGTGTACAGTTATTAGACCAGAAATTACGATACTACATAGTGATAATCATAGAATAGATAGCTAGATTATGACAGCAGCTAACATTAAAAAATGTTAAATTTTTATTAAATCTCAAACGATTTAAGGAAAATATTTTAATTAATTATATAGTTTTTCAAAAAAAGATTAGCATAGTGATTTTAATAAAAATGTGATATGTTTAAGCAAATATTTTAATGAGATTTTCTATTTATGACATTCTTATAACATTGCTGTAAAAGGTATATATAATTATTTTCATATTAATTTCTTATTCCATAAAATGCTTATTTTGATGACATATTTAAGTTAGAATGTGAAATCTTTTACATCTTTGTTTAAAATATACAAAACTTTTATACAACTTTTTCACATATTATAAACTATTACTTTTAATTTAAATTTAATAAACTAAGAATAATACATGTTGTTTGGAATAATGAATATTTTTACATTTCGTTATTTCGCATTATTATTAAATGCAAATATTTATACGAGTAGCAACAATAGTTATATCAGGGATGGAACACGGGCGCAGAATTCATACCACTCTGAATGTACGAAAATTTTCTACTTCTTAAATCAACGATATTATAGGTAGAGAAATTTCTTAAACGGATTCCGGTATGAATTCTGCGCCCGTGTTCCATCCCTGTTATATACAGACTCTAATATTTCATTAAATAAACATTTAGAATTAAAAGGGCATGGTTATATTTTCAAAAAAACCTGACTGTTTAATTTAAAAATAGACTTATAAATGATCGTAGTTGTTATTATTAAAATACAAGTATATGCACATTAATTTTTATTTAATACAAAGGAGAATTTTTTATCTGTATTTTTCAAGAGTTCTTTGGATTTATTTGAATAAACATGAATTTCGAAGTATATGCTAAGGTTACGTAAGCGCCTACATGTACGTTTTTTTTAACGCCGACATTTCTTTGCAGAAAATTTTATCTTGATTAATCACAGAAAACTTCTAAAAAAACTTATTTCTATTAAAAATTTCCAGTAGAAAAAAAAAAAAGTACAAGTTGGCATTTATGATGTTGCTTTTAAACAGCGTAATTTTAATATGAAATCCACAGTTTAAAACATTTTAAACTCAATGATTATTTAGTAAAAAATATTGCATGCAGATGTTTTATGATTATGAGTTTGGATGTGCCATCTTGTAGGAAAAATCAGCTTTTACATCCATACATCTATTCCAAAACTTCTGACCCTTTATTTGATTCTATTAATATTTCTTAATTCTAATATACAATTAATGAATTAGTTTCATTCAACAATATTTAACTAGCAATATCTAACGAACTGTCTTATCACTTTAGCGTTCACTTTATATTTTCTTTTGAAAATTGCTAAATTCGTTTCCAAAATTCCTATTACACACATAGCCAGAGCCTGATTAAGAGGGAAGCACACATTATTTATACTTACACCGTTATTTTTTAACAAATACTTTCCTCCTATAATAAACAGAAAATTCTCATTAAAAATTATTTTAAAAGAATTCTGGTGTCTAATAACGGTGAGTAAATTGGATTGTTTTACACCGTTCATTTTTTATAAAAAATATTTCCTCGTCAAAGCATGGGATTTCTGTGACATGAAGTAAAAAATAATTTTAAAAATATTCCGGTGAGAGCGGCGATAATGTGTGCTTCCCCCTTAATCAGGCTCTGCACCTAGCTTACCATAAATACGTGAAAAACAAATATTTGCATTTTTAATTTTTAATTTTTTTTTTTTTTTTTTTTTTTTTGTTCCAGTCATGTATATGTTAGCCTGATTAAATTCAAATAGTATTTAATTAAATTAATAAGTAACATTTTTTAAGTAAATATTTCAACTTTCGAAAATATGCAACTGTCGTTTCGGGTGAAATTAATAGCACATGGTGAAAAAACTATACACAAGTGCATAATGTCTATAAGAGTCACACACTAAAATGTTACAAATTCCCATATAGCAATGATCTTTCTATATCGCTGCCTGGGATATCCCGGATTCTTCCCGGAGGAATAATGGACATGTTTGGGAAATCTGTGGGAAAATCTACTTTGATATTTCTAAGAAAGATTTTATAGAGGTAGTCCTCGGGAACTACGACGGAGCTACGAAAACTCGGAAGTCTAGCGGAGGCCGCTACAGCGGATATTTTGCTTTCCTACGGAATATGTTGGGAGGAATATGGGAAATCTGGGACTTATCGCGGGAGCTCCTACAGAAGAATATTTGCTACATGGGTTATAAAACACTGAAACGGAAATTTAGGAAAGCCCATTATTTCTAAAATTACAACAAGTCACATTGAAATATTTAATTAAATATTTTTTTAACCTATTGAAAACGACTATTCTTAAGTGAGGCATCTAGTATTTATTTATTTTATATTTTCTTAAGTAATGTCAAAGTTTTCACTGACAAATTCATTTATAATATCTTTGTTTCAAAATCTACAATTTTTGAAATTGATATTTCTTAATAAAGAAGCAATATTTAATCTTTTTTAACACCATCTGTAGTTTAAACTAACTCAAATATTTTCTTTTCTCTGTATATTAAAAAAATGTTATTGCCGCTGCTGTATAATTTTTTTTTTGTCTCCGACCACATCTTCTAGTGAACAGGTGGGTCCTCAGCGTCATGAGAGGTACGGTACCGATGTTTACTATATAATACAAGGAACATGTTTATCTTAGTTTGCAATTTATATTACCATAATTAACGAAGTTATTAATTAAACATCTTGCATTAATAAAGGTACTTTATATGCTAATTTGTAAATAGTTTCTCCTCTTGCGTTATTTTTTTTCAAACTTTCAGGTTACCAGGGAAAAAATAAAATGTGATCCATGGTGTTAAAAGAAAAAAAAATGTTGCTATCGGTAAATTGTCAATGTTGCTATTGGTAACAAAAAAAATTTATAGTCTTTAAACAAATAAAAAGTGTTATCTTAGATATTTTTTGTGAAAAAGTGAATTTAGGATTGTAATTTAGCGTCTGTAGTATCAATGTGTCTTTTATTCTACTTTTAGAAAATTTAATTTCTCACTGGAAATTTCTTATGTTGTTTATCGATTTTTTCATATGTTCGTTTACTGAATAATCAAATAATGTTTTAAGATAAGCGCTAAATATGAGGATATTTTTTATATTTTCTATTGTACTATATGTAGTTTTTATTGAAATTATTAGAATAGTGAAAGCATCTAAAATTAATCGAGATTTTTAAAATACTAAGCCGAATTTTAAAATAGATGAAATGAATATTAGTTTATATTTTATTTTTTTTCAGCGTCAGGCAAAAGACATTTAGCAGTGAACATTATAATTATGTTAATATTATTTCTATAGTGTTTTAAGTTAAACCTAGAAAGTTTTAAATTGAAATTTAAAAGTTATCAACGTGGACCAGTTTATATTAATATTTAGTTTTTAACTCAAAACATACTTAAACGATTGACTAAACGAGAACAGCTTGAGTATAAAACATATTTGCCGAATTTTAATATTTAGAGATAAAGTAGCCAAAGTTTTCGTTTTCGCGACTACGTTAGCCAATTTAACATTAGTCCTTCGTTAAATATATATATATATATAAAAATATACAGGGTTTAAACTGCCATTAGTTTTTTTAGCATTTTGCTAAAAGGTATCATATTTTGCTAAAACATGTTGGTCAGAATTTCGCTAAAAAGCTAAAACTGGATAACTGTATAAAATATCTCTATAATAACTCAGATTTTTTTTTTTTTTTTTTTTTTTTGTAATATTTGCAGGCAAAAACTACGAAAGTACTGAAATATTTGGGAATGATTATTTATGTAGTAATTTGGATTTATTTTTAATTTTTAATGATTGAATTTAAATGCAAAAATATTTAAAAGTATGTCAGAATTCAGAATTTGATTCATAGAAGCATTCTTAGCACTAGTATTTCACGATTATCTACCACTACACTTTACTTAATTTTTCAATTGCTTTTTCATTTTACACATATGATATGAGTACCTCTTTTTCTATTGATAAAATCAAAACATAGTTTCCCTGATTCATATTTTTAAAGTCACAAATATGGATGCTTGGTTAAAATCATCAATGAACAAAATAATAGAAAATAAAACTGAGGATAACAAAGCTAAGTAAAAGAAATCAATGGTATCCAAAGAATTAACTTTTGAAAAAGCTAAAATAGTGCTTGCCTATTTTCGCTAAAATTCTAAAGTAATTTTTTTGCCAGGTTAAACCCTGTATATATATATATATATATATATATATATATATATATATATATATATATAATATAATACACTGCAAGTAATAGTGATAATATTAATAAGAGTAAAAATGATGAAATATTTACAATATTCAAGTAAGTTATTTAATTTCAATGTGCCTGAATAGAAAATATTGTAGAAAAAAAAATGCACTTTAAAAAATTGCAACTTTACTGTTACAAGCACTATTTAAAATAATCTAGCCTTAGGTAAAAAATACATGTAGAATATTATGTATTGTCCTAAATTAACTAAAAAATACAGGCATCAGAAAAGACAGGTACTAAATTTTTTTAACCATTTGCCGGCTCTAACGCTCTATAGCTCTCTAAACTTTATTGCCAAATTTAGGGAATCTTTTATTCAACTATCACCAATAATTTTAAGGAGTGATATTTGTTATACATCATAAACGAATAACCTTCGGAATGATTGGGGAATCGTTACAGTTAAAACTTAGTGGTGGATATTAAATAAATAAGTCTTTAAATTTGGCAAAATTGACCAGAGAAGACAAACTAATTAGGACCGACAAAGGAATAAATAAGCAATTATACCCTAAAATTCAGCGCCAAATAGTGACAAAAATTTAAAAGTCGCCAAGGGAGTGATTTATTATGTAATAATAAATGGTCTACATATTACGGATTTTTCTTTATAAAAAAAAAAAAAAAATACTGCTCTCTTCGCTGTTCATTTTGTGTGTCTAGCATATGTTTCCGCCCAAAGTCGTCGTAAATTATTATTAAGTTGTCGAATGTTAAGAAAGATTTTTAACATATTATTTTATTCAATATATATAGTATTAAATATTGCGTTCTTTCCATGTGATATCATATATGGGGATTTCTGTAATAATTTTCTGTCTTTATCTTGTGTCATGCACTATTAATATTCCTATTCAGTAAAAGGCAAAGCTGCGAATAGGCGGACAGAGAGCCGCAGGGGTTAATGAGTGAAGCGAGTAGGGGGAAGAGGAAGGGGGGCAAAGCCTGCCTTGGTGGTTTGTGAGTGGAACGAGTATGAGGCTGAGCCCTTTAATTATTTTTATTTATTTATTTATTTATTTTTTAAGTGTACATTTCTCAATTGTTGGATAGGTGGTTGTCTATATATTGAAACCCGCGCAAACTTTGATTTTTTTCAACAGTAATACCATATTTTGGTTTCATATTTGAACTCCTGGCAAACTTGTAGTGATTTTGCGCTCAAAGCAGATACACAAGAAAGGCAGGATTCGATACCAGGTCGCGCTAATCTACCTAGCCTTCCAGAATTTTCCGTGGTTTTCCCCGAAACTTTTGTAAATACGGGCCAGAACCCCTTAGAGGGCCTTCCACCTTTAAACCTAGGACCCTACTGCATTCAATCGGACTTCCACACAACAACAACAAAAACAACATAGAATAGCCCCGCCATTATTTCATGCCACTTTATTTATAAAATACTTCTTTCCAATATATAGCTTCAATTAAATGAGTAAAAATTATTCATAAAAAAAAAGGGGTGTAGAAAGGGCGGGGCTAATAATGCTCTTTAATAAATTATAAAAGTTGGCAACTCTTTGCGGCTATGCCAGATCGCGCCGATGCCTAAACTTTTTAGTTTTACAGTTTACTTATATTTTTACAGGGTTATAAGAGTTTAAATTCTGGAGATGTGAATGTTAAAATCATGTCGTAAACTTTCATTTACAAGTCACAAAAATCACTTGAATGATAATATAATTTTTTTACGAGATACAATGAAGAAACCCAAACATAATCCTTGATAAATTTTTATTCAAAAACTTAATGAAAAATATTAATAAATTCATGTTGGAAAATTTTTAAATTATGACCTATGTAAATTTTTACATAAAATTAATCACAATTGTTTAATTGAAAATATTATATTGTTGTATTACTGGTAAGTATAACTCTTACTATGCCTGCAGAAGTAACTTTCTCAAATTTGTCACTATCATCCATTTTACTGCTGTCCCCTTCCAGATTATTATTTAAGGAACAGTTGATAGAGATAATTTTCTTTGTTTTTACGTTATTAAATTATAATTTTTATTATATATCTTTAATGTGTTTCTTAAAAATGAATAGTTCTTTTCAACTATTTCAAAATCATTATTATTAGTAATGTTATTAATTTCTTAGCAAAAATTAAAAAACGTGCATTTAAAAACTTCTTGTTCTCTAGCAGTTTTCTTCTTTACAATTGGAAATAAAGTTTACATTTACTCTATTTTAAAAGATTTTAAAAATTATTTAAAAACTTTAAAACTTCTAAATAATTAATAATTATTATAATGACTGAATTTTGTATTTTTAAGGGTATTACACTTTTATTCGTATTATTGCTACTCCTTTCCTCTTTCCTATAAAACTTAAAACAAATTCAAATTTATCACAGATACATAATATATATACATACACATACACAAACACGTATATATATATATATATATATATATATATATATATATATATATATATATATATATATATATATATATATATAGACAGAGAGAGACACACACACAGGCAATATATATATATATATATATATAGGGGAGACCCGTGTACCTAGGGCCATCATGTACCTAGGTCCACCCCACTTTATTTGAATAATATTTAGTTTTAAGTTTTAATATTCAATTGGGCGAGTAACAACACCAATTGCTACATTTACAATCACTTTGAAACCATTCAGGAGAAAGTTTTTACAAGTTACATGCAGAAAAAGAATTTATATGGTTTGAAGTAAAATTTTACAGCTCATCTCTTTTGCTATTTTACAAAAGTCAATCAAATACTTTTCTTTCATTTCTAGTGTACAATTTTTCTCATTATATTGAGTAATAAATGAGATACTTAATTAGCCCTCCCTGTGTGTAGGTTTTTTAGTGGAATTTATTTTGAATGAAGTTACCGAAACTTGTAACTAGGGCCACATAGCTAAATTGTACCTAGGGCCATGCATGGCCCTAGGTACAATTGTAATCTTATTCATCATGTTGTTACAATTTAATTAACAAACTTTTATAATTAAATGAAGGATATTGTTGTATGAGGGATATTACTTTGCCCCACCACCAGTCATAAGCTTCAACCGTTGGACAGAGGTGTGTTTGGACCTTATAAGATGTACTACAATACAGCCTGTAGTAGTTGGATGCTGGCAAACTCTGGCAAACCAATCACTATATATGACGTTGCTGAAAGTGTTGGCAAGTCCTATCCGTCGGTCTTTATTCCTGTGAACATTTTATCAGGTTTTCGTGTAATTGACATATAGCCATCGAATCAAAACATATTCACTGACAAGGAAACCATTCCATACTGTAATCATAAAAAAAAAAGAAAAAAATCCAAACAAGCATTCATCGAAAGAGCATATATAAACATGTTTCTTGACGTATAAAACATTAGCCCTCGTCAGCTCATTTTCGAGTTATAAACTCTGAAAGTTCACTAACAATCGGTGCAACCACACCTAAATCGATAACACCACGCCTTACTGAAATAATGAATGAAATTCAAAACAAGCAGAAATTGAAATAGCATACATAAACTTGTTCTTTGATGCATTCATCAGTTGCCTATTTCAGCTTTGAGATATATTCAATTGAGATACAATGCCTAAAAATTCGCTAAAATAGAATCTAAATTTTGATAAAAGTCATGGTTCTAGCCGATTTTGATAGAATCCTCCCACCCTTTTCTCTTTACTACATTTTTACTCAAACTTAAATATAGATTTCTCGAGAATAGACTTATAAGGGGCAACAGTTTGTGTATCAAAAATCATGTTATATTATGCCCTCTCTTAATGAACATAATTCAATTGATTTCTATTATAACACTATTGGGATGGTTTCCTGGTGAGAGCGAATATTTAAATTCAAATGTGGCCGAGAGACAAGCTCCCTCCATAAATTTCCAAAAAAGATTTTCTTCAGTAAGAAAATGAACCAACAATGATGGAACTGGATGTCTCTGTTTCATGTCCTGTTGAAATTTCGAAACCTTTATCATCTAACATATTTTCGTGTGTCATGCTCGAACAGGTACAACTTTTCCTGAAGCAAAACCTCGTACAAAAACTACTCAAAGAAAGTATGTGGCCTAAAACCAGGATGATCTAGAAATTTAAGAGACGTTCCAGAAAAAAAATTAGAGAAAAATATGCTATTAGAATATATTCAAAAAAAAAAAAAAAAAAGAAAGAAAGAAAAATGCAGTGTTTCATATTAAGGCAACATCATGATAATTATTATATGATAAATAAATGTGTTACTTGATATTGTTTTTTTTTTTTTTTTTTTTTTAATAAAATATATGTTCCTATGTTTATTTTCTATTCATTACAAAGTGAAATATAATTTTAACCCTTATCGCTCGTATGTCCCTTCTGAGGGGACATTAAAAAATCGAGCCACGCCTTAAGTTGTTCCTCTACAAATGAAATGTTATTTTTCTAAAACGTGTAACTATAGGCTACCTTTCGACTACCGGAAAATTTTAACAGAAAGATTTATTTTATTTAATGATGAAGTAAAAAAAACCAAATTATTACAATTTTTCGGTAGCCAAAATGTAGTAAGTTGGAAACTATACGTGTGACGTTTCAAAGGAGCGCCAAAAGGCGTGTCTTACGTAAAATATGCCGAGCGCAAAGGGTTAAGGGAATGGCCCTAGGTACACTGAGACCCTGTGTACAATGAGATCTGGCCCTAGGCACGATGAGGTCTGGCCCTAGGTACAATGTGGCCTGACCCTAGGTACAATGAGCGTGGTGTACCTAGGGCCATGTGTGAAAATTATTTAAAAACCTCCTATTTCTCGGAATTCATTGTTTTAAGTGTTTATATTAATCTCAATTAAAAGAAATTAGTTCTAAGATATGTGCATATCCGTTTCAAGATTTTTGCAGGTCAGGGGCTCTGCGTTTGGGAAATGAAAAAAAGTGGCCCTAGGTAAAATGATGTCTGGCCCTAAGTACAATGAGGGTGTTGTACCTAGGGCCATGAGAGAAGTTTATTTTAGAACCATCTATTTGTCAGGATTTATTATTTTATGTATTTATATTAATCCCAATTAGAAGTAAATAATCCTAAAGATATGTAAATATCAGTTTCATAATTTTAAACCTATCAAGGGCTCTGTTTTCCTCCATTGAAAAAAAGCGGCCCTAGGTACACGGGTCTCCCCTATATATATATATATATATATATATATATATATATATATTACACTAAAGTATTTTTGAAAGATTAAATCGTAAAAAAAATGTTAAATTCTTGGTTTGTTAAGTAAAAATCTTATAGCTGCAACCGTTCTAGTCTTTAAATAAGATTTGTCATCAGAATTTTGAAAAAGGAGTATTTCATATATATTTTCGACGATTAAATAAACGGAAAACTTTTATAAAACTTTCCGACATGAAGTCTCCTTTGGAAAACGTGAGAGTTGGCACCAATGTAATCGTTGAGATATTAATGAATTTAATGACATTAATTATTTATAAAATATTTTTTAAATAGAAATTACAGGTTTCGTACGGGCCTTATTTTTTTTCTCTGAGTCTTATACCAGTAATTTTGTAGAACGATTTTCGTTATAAAATAAGTCTATACGATTAAGATGAATTTTATTTTTTCAGAATACTGGTGTGAGACTCAGGGAAAGAATAAGACCCGGACGAGCCCTGAATTATAGTTCAAGCCCGAACATAAATTAACCTACACACTTATTTTAATCGATTTGTGATTTTTTTTTTTTTTTTCCAAACTTCAGAATTAATTTATCTACTTATTGGAGAATCGCTCATGTATATAGATTTTTTTTTCTAATAAAACATCTGAAAATGCATTTTTCTCATGTTTTAAATTTACCGCATTTTCCGGCCTATAATCCGCAGGTCACATAAGTCAGTATCTCACCACAAAATGTAATTTACAAACAATGCTATATTTCTATCATGGATAGATAATATTAGAAGATGCAGTGTATGTGTTTTGGTTTAGGTTGAAAAAATCTAGGAATGAAGGTGATTGTAACAATGCTTCAGTCTGATTAGAAGGCGACTTGTTGGCAATATTTTTTAATCTTCTCGTCTCTCTGTCAATCACTCAGCGAGTTAGCGCCCACAACAAACAGCGATAAATGCGCCGAAGATAGATACACTACTTCAAGAAATTGCGAACCCAGAAAAATTTTCGCTGGCAATTCACTAGAACGGGTTTGTAAGCAATACAGTGTTGACGTGCGCCTTCTTCCTTGATTATTATTCTATGATTTGTATGCGGTAAAATGTCGTTTAATAATGGCTTTGTCTGTTAATTAATATTTCCGGTAGGAAACTTATTTAATAGATCTGCGGATTATGGGACGTTAAATAATGGTACGTTAAATAATTTTACAGATATGTTCGATCACTACGTTTCTTTGACTTAATTTTTGAGATGGTTTTAGTCTTAAAAATAAAAAATGTAATTATTAATAATTTTCAGAAATTATCTATAGTAAGAATTAACAAAACTTATTTTTTAAAAAAGTGTGTTTTTTATATTTTTTATTAAGATAGTTTTATGAAGTTATCACTTTTCTGGCGAAGGTATATCCACATTTTTAAAACAATTTTCTACCAAAGCATATGAGATTAAAAGCAAAATAAGTTCTTTTTTAAGATAGAAGATTTCTTTCAAAACTTCAATTCATCATTTTTCGCTCTCGGCTATAAAAATCCTGGAAGCAAGAAGCTTGTATTCCCATCTTGAAAAGCACTGTGTTGACAGAAAAAATCATTTATCTTAAATATGATGGATTATAAAAGTTATTAGGCTGGCACTTTTATTTTAGAGTTAAAAAAAGAAAGGTGTTAAGGGATAATGAATTATAAGAGTTTTGTACATTAGTTTTAAAATAATTCATTTTTTTCCTAACAGTAAAGAAAATTTTTTTCCGTTATGATCTGCAAGTAGTTATTAGGTTAAATAAAGTTATCATAGTTGTTCTGCATAACTTTAAAATATATTGGAAAAACGAGCCTTGATATTATTTGAAAAATAAATAAATATATAATAATAATAATATGTTATTAGAGGTGAAAACCTGGCTCAGATTTCACACACTATTTATGAAAAATAAATTTTCTTTTGTTGAAAAATCGTAAATTGTAGAAAACATTTATAAAGGATTATTATATAAAAATAGTTGTGAGAAATTTGCACTAACTTTCCACTCCTGTATTCTGATTCATTTTTTCTTAAATAAATAAACAAAAAGCGCTCTAGAAAGTTGGGGCCAAAGTTAACATAGGCTATTCAAAATAAAAATAAAAAATAAAAAATCACCTTAAAATTTCTTTAAAATCAGGAGTCGTACTCTCCACCCTTTTTTCAGGACACACTTCGGAATGAAAAAAAATTAAAATTTATTCCTACCACTATTTTTATGCAGTAATGTCTACCCTGAATATCCATGGCACATTGCCATAAATTTATCCATATGTATTTCTGCGTAAAATTAGTGGTGGCATAAATGGTAGAAAGTTCTTATTTTCCATAGTGTCCTGCAAAAAGGGCGGAGAGTACGACCTCTGTTTAAAATCAGGTTGGTTGGTTGTAGGATTTAAGGCCGATTGACTCCTGATGTGTCCTAGGCCTAGGGGGGAATGCCCTCCGTGGGGGTCTTTCTAAGGGGTCCTAGCCCGTATTTACGCGAGTTTCGGAGGAAACCACGGAAAACTCCGAACGGCTAGGTCGATGAGCGCGACCTGGGATCGAACCCGGCACCTCCCATCTACCAGCTTTAAGCGCAGAACCGCTCGGCCGCTGGTGGGCCCGTTTAAAATCAGGATACTCTCAAAGATAAGAAATTTGCACCTTCTTTTATACCACTAATTGTATTCAGATATACTTCTGGATTTATTTATAGTATTGCGCCATGATTATACAGGATCTCTGGTAGCACATAACGTTTTTCTAGCGTTGAAAATAAGTCCGAACAGTGAAAATGTAGTTATAACAACGGTATGTGCTACCTGGGATAGAGAGTATTGCATAAAAATAGTGGTAGCAATAAACTTAAAAACTTTACATTCCTGAGATTGTCCTGAAAAAAGGGCAGACAGTACGACACCTGTTAAAATGTAGTAAATTTATATTGACACCAGGGGTCGTACTACCCCCTTTTTTTTCGGTGCAGTTTTAGATATGAGGAATTTTCCGCCATTTTTCCCCCATTCCATGTATACAATAATCTCAAATCTATTTAACCCGTTAGTAGTCGCTATAGACATCGCCACGTATTACAGATTGCGCACTTTTTATTTAACTCCACCAATAATTTTAAGAAGTGATGTGACCGACGTTTCTTCGATTTTATTCGCGTTTTATGTATATCAAATGCCACTTCTAAAAATTTCTGGTGGCTCGTGAATAAAAAAAAATCTGGCAGCACTAAAATATGGGCGGCAAATCGACCAACTAGCGACTACTAACGGGTTAATCACAACAAATTACTAAAAAAATATTATAAATATTTCTCTATGAAAATAATGGTAGCAATAAAAGGCAAAACTTTCTCTCAACCCTGAGAGAGTCTTAAGAAATTGGCGGGGAGTACGACCCTCATCGTCTTTAGACTTTTTAACCATGATTTGTACGGACTGTTACTTTCCCTGAGTCTTATACAAGTAATTTTGAATAACGATTTCGTTATGAAATAAGCTGTAAACCTACGAAGATTTTTTATGTTTCAGAATACCTATATGAGACTCAGGTAAAAAAGGTGGAACCGTACGAACCCCGTTAGTCCTTTCAGAAGCGCATGCTTGCCAACATCCTAATTCCGTAGTGCTGTTGGTCCCGCTTTTTTCAGCACACCAGTAAATTTTTAAAGTAACAGTCTCCAAATGCAGTTACGATTAAATATGAAGAAAAACACTCTAAAATGATACTGGTATGAAAAAGAAGGCGGGGCTAACAATACTACGGAATATTAATTAGTATGCTGGCAAGTATGGAAGAGAATTTAATTTCCAACTGAAACAACTTGCTCTAAAATATATATACACTCCTTCTCATAATTATAAGGACACCCGTTTTTCTATATTAAGTAAACACTGAACACTATTATTTAAACGAATATATTTTTAATTAATTTAAATTTCATTAATAGACTAAATTTAAAAAGTTTTATCGTTTTTCGTTCTTAAAAACTTTAAATATGGTAAAAAGATGATTTTTCAGGTGTTCACAATTATAAGGACAGCTCGAATTTTAGTAATTTTTTTCAGTTATTCTTTAAATTAATATTTTATGGGGTCTCTTTTTAGGGAGAAACAGCCATACATTCTCTCTGGTATATATATATACATTTTTTTTTAATATTCAGTTTCAGTACCATTTCATATAGCATATATGATATTCTTACATTTAAACTATTTAAAATTGCTTTCCACTTGCATGCACATTTCTAATATCATAAGTTAAGGTTTTTTCAAGTTTTAGACCATGGGAAAGGCAATAATACAGAAGTTTCTTTCTTCAAACTATTTCCTATTGCTGTAGAAGTAGAGCAAAAATGTAAGTCTTGTTGAAAAAAATATTATTACCCCCCCCAAAATCTAACAAAAATCTGATAATTCGACGTTTAAAATTTGCGGATATTCTCTTGATGTTCATAATAATTGAAAAAATTACTAAATTCATTCTGCCTTCAGTAGAAGCAGCTCCCCAGAGCACCATAGTTCCACCTTTAAAATGCCCGATTCATATCTGCCTTTAAAAAATCTGCTCTGTCTTTCGCTATCTTCAGATCGTGCCAGTAACTGTTAAAACCATTTGGTTAATCAAGAATAAAATGTTTTTCATCCGAAAATGCAACATTTTACCATTTAATATTGTCTTTATTCAACTTTAACACAGACGTTCTTTCCCCCATTAAATGCTGATTGATTATTACAGGTTTTTTATTCATTTTAACATATTATTAATTATTTTAAACATGCATAAATGTGGACCCTAACCTTTCGTTCAAAATTACGAGCAAATTTATCAGCAGTCATTATGAGTAGAACAGTAAGAGGAATTATGAGCCTTCGATCTCTGTAAAACAACTCTGATTTTGCATCAGATCTCTCTCCTATCGAACCATCAGTTCAACGTTTGATCACATTTCCATCAGCAATTTTAGATCTTCGAATTTCATTAGAAATTCGGCGGATTGAAATTATCCCTCCACTAAAAAAACACATTTATATACTTCACTACTGGAACATTCTTTTTTTCGAGGAATTATCAGTAATGTCCGTCCAAGAAAAATTGAAGGCTTATATATGAATTAATCTAGCCCAGTAGTTAACAAATTCGCATGTCAACTGTAATTTATCCGCTAGTAAGTTAAATAAAACGAAAAAATCTGGATTGTAACTATAATTATGGACATCTAAAAACGTGCAGAAAAACACATTTTGCATTATTTTTTATTAATTTTGTTTCATATTAAAAAAATTATAACAATTTTGGTTTTTAGAATACTAGATATATTAAGTGCACTTAGTTAATCTTGTTCACGATTACTTTTACATTAGTTATTTCAAAATATAAAGTGTCCTTATAAATATGAGTAGCAGTGTATATATATATATATATAATAATTACTATAACAATACAGAGGGTAAACGTCATTTATTTGTTTTCTTTTAGAATTTTTCGTAAATTTCGGTGGCAGTTTATTTAAAATGAGTGCATTTATTTTGCCCCTCAACGTGTTAAATATCTAGCAAAGCCATACCATTTAAAATTACGATGTCAGCCTCTTAGATAAAGCCTAAACACTCACACCAAAAATTTTATGAAATAAGGTGAGGTATCCCTTAGATTCATTGGATACGTCTTTTACTGTTTTCAGATATCCAACGTGATCAGCGTATGTAGTGAAGTAGATGGACTATAACCGATATATTTAATCAGATAAAAGGAAAGAAAATGGTAAAACAAAACATACATTAACTCTTTCGCGAACGCTGACGTAGTTTCACGTCATTTCAAAATCTATAACTCCGCCAGTGGGCGTTTCTTTCGGAATTTGTATGTTACTTATTTCTTAAGAATATACCCAATATTCATATTTGTACAATCAACATACTATGGATACAAATACTTTGATTAGAAAAATTATAATTATAATGAATATCCATTTGTAACATAAATGTGAATACAGAAAATTTTGTTTTGAAATATTGTAACCTGGGAGAATAGCGCCCACAGGTGGACCTTACTGTCAAAAAGACAAAATCATGCGGTCACGAAAATGTCAAGAAATGTTTGTTTTGAGAAGACCTTTTCAAAAAAAATAACATAAAACTCATTATCGTCTGAAATTTCAAATTTGTCCTTTCCGCCACTTGGATGTATCTTATTTCCCCCAACTCCATTTTTCAAACCACACGAAATCCCATAAAATTGATGAACATTTTTTTACAGTTTACCAAACTTCCATGGTGTTCTCGAGATAGAGTGAGAAGGGTGGGAGGACGGGACATTAAAATTTCAATTCGTAATAATTTTCTAAAAATGCACTGAAGAAAAATAAATTAACAGAATGCTTGTCTTGAATAGAACTTTACTTCAGGCTAACAAAAGAGCGCCCTTTACAATTAAAACTAAAATATTTTCCCTCCTAGTTGCTCCCTGTGACCCTAAGATCAAAATTAATTAAACGAAATTTCTCTCAAATTAACCAATGAACCGTTGGTGTTGCGTTCACGTAACACCAGAAATAATTGCGTTTAACAGTTAACTATGAAAGGTATTTTATATTAAGTATTGTCTTTAAATAAGAAAATAAAAGATATTTGTTTTATTAGAAAAAAAAAAAATATCTGAAAAATAGTTTTATATTTAAAAATGAATTCCAAATTTGGAGCACTTTACAAATTAAAACTTATGAAAATTTTCATATTTTAATGAGTTTTCATAACTTGTAAAAAATAAATAAATAAATAAATTCCTAATAAAATAATTACTTTTGAAACCATCTGTAGTTTTTTGCTGATTCATGTTCGCTCAAGAAAAATTCCATAATCATTTATTTGTATTCATTTTATGCTCTTATTCCTCTGAAGTTGTACAAATGCAACACTCTATTTTTAGTAAGGTAAGACCAATTTTCATAATTTAATTTAATTTATTGTAATATATGATCAAAATATTGAGTGTTACTGCTTGTATTTAGAAAAAAATTATCATTTCTAGTTTTGCTGGTTAATGGGTTAATTTAACTGGTGTTTTTCAGGTTTCAGAAATTCCGACACCTACTCAAGATACAGGGGTTAGGATCTCACATTTATTGGAAATAGTATATTACATATTGGTTATAATTTTTCAATACAAAAAATCTTATTCTAAACTAAATAGTGGTATACATACCATTACATACTTGCCAATCATCTCATTATGAACCATACAATTTTTAGTACCCGCCTTTTTTTCCCCACCAACATATTTTTAGAGTAATTTTATTCTAATTTAATAGTAACAACATTTGGAGAGAATAACTCTAAAAATATAGTGGTGGGAGAAAATAGGCGTTTTTGCAGGGGCCGTTAACAATTGTACGGTTATTAATGAGATGTTTGGCAAGTACGCCATTACCATAAACATTAGTATTGAGAAAAACTAATCAAATATATGTTTAAAAAAAAAAAAAAAAAAAGAATCTTTTTCTGCGTTTATATCAAAATAGTTCGGAAATAAATTAAAAAATAATTTATTTAAATATCAACCAATAAAAATTACTTACAAATGAGGTTTATTATCTCACGCTTCTTTCAGAGAAACTTACTGGCCAGATCTGTCTAGAGTAATACCTGGTAAACGGGGAACGGCAGGTACGTTCCTTTGTCGTAGTCTGAATAATGTACTTCCTGTTGATATTGAACGGTGTTCTGTCCATCAAATCTAAATTTTTGGAAAGGGTCTCTGCATTGTCTGAGGACAAATAAAGGCATTCTAATTAATATTTCGCAGTATTATTAGTACCCGATTTTTTTTTCACATCGGATTTTTTACTTTCTGATAACCATATATACGGTAGGGAAAGTATTATTTTTCGGTTACATTTCCGAAATCTTGTTATATTTACACATGTTTAGGTCTTCTGAATCCGAAAATCATGTTTTTAGCTGTTCGGCTCTCTGTGTATCTGTTCTCGGCATATCTCAAGAACAAGTAATAGCAGAAAGTCCTAACTCGGTAATCTATATCTGTATCATATAGCATATTTTCCAACATTTTTATTTATTCCGGCAGAGGTCGTACTCTCAGCCCTTTTTTCAGGACGCTCTGAAATATAAAAATTTTTGCCACCACTAATTTTATGAAGAAATATTTCTGAATATAGTTATAGTGATGAGCCATGATTGTGCAGGTTAGAGAATATTGCATAAAAATAGTGGTAGCAATTAATTAAAAAATTTTTTCATTCCTGAGAGTGTCCTGGAAAAAGCGCGGAGAGCACGACCCCTGATTCTGGAATATTTTTAGCCCCGCCTTTATTTCGTACCGCTTTTTTTTATTTTATTTCGCACCTCTTTATTTATAAAATAATTCTCTCCAACATATAACTACGATAAAATAAGAAAGAAAGTACTTTTTATAAAATAATGTGGTACGAAATAAAGGTGAGGTTAAACGTAGAAAAGTGTAGAAATTCACTGCACAATGACTTTCGCAGAGCTGCCAACCTAATCCGGCAAATTGTTAACGCCTATTGAAAAACGCCCCTTTTTCTACACCACTTAATTTTTTGGGCAATTCTCTTCAAATATATCTATGATGAATTAAGTAGAAAAATACTCTAAAAATTAAGTGGTGTAGAAAAAGGGGCGGTACTAACAATTTACCGGATTAGGTTGGCAGCTCTGCTTTCGCATTATAAATAAAAATTTTTAAATGTAAATGATGCCCTTGATTTGACAACCCTTAAAAGAACAAAAATTTATTTTCTTCTGAAAGAATTAAACTTTACATATTTATGAGATGGACAAAACAAAAATTTATTTGTGAAAAGTAACAGCCTTCAATTATTTGTGCGGATAAGATAATCTTTATGGCAAATAAAATCTTTTATAAACGAATGTCGGCAAATAAATTATAAGGACGAAACTTGTATGTATGAATGTAGAACATGAAATTAGCAAAGTTAGGAATATAATATAAATCTATGATCAACACTTTCACGACCGCTGACGTAAATTAACGTCATTTTAATATCTGTAACTCCACCAGTGGGCGTTTCTTTAGGTTACAAAGGTTACATTATTGCTTAACAATACACTTAATATTCACATTTATACAATCAATGTAATATGGATACAAATACTTTGATTGAAAGAGTATAACTGTAATGTATATCCATTTATATTATAAATATGAATACAGAAAATATTCATTTAAAATAATCAATAGTGTATAAGAATAACGCCCACTGGCGGAGCTAACTGTCAAAAAGACAAAAACATGCGGTCGCGAAAGTGTTAATAAGTTCTTCTTTTAATTTTAATTTTCTTAATTTATGTAGTTTTAGATATATTCAGAGTTGCCAAGCTCTTTCATTTATTCAGGAGTACTTTTAGCTTTGCCTTTATTTCACATCACTTTTTTAGCAATATTTTAGCACCAATGTTTTAGCAATAATCGCAATCCTGTTTAATCGGAGTATATTAGTTAAAAAATATTTTCCTGGTTAAAAATAGTGTTACCGATGATGAAAACCACTTTCACTCCCTGGCTGGTAGTAACTGTTTTAGACTTTTTAAAAAGTCTGATACATTACTTTTGACATTAGGTTATATGCATATTTATATGTAAATTATTTGATATATCAGTGTATTAATTCAATGCAAACATTTTTTAGCAAGATTATGTTTTTTCTCAAGCATTCACTTAAGCAATATCTTCACTTTTCTCTACCAATAATTTTAATTAAATTGTTTTTATCCTTATATATGACTGTAAATTTTTACAGATGTTTATTGCTTCCCCATATACTCGTAGGTGGAGAATTTCTTAGAAAACGTAAGTCTGTGAAAAACAGGGGTAAAAGTGTTCCATCCTTTGACGAAAGTCTATCACCCGTATTTTTTAACAATAATCTCTATCGTTTTTAATCGAGAGGCATTAGTGCAAAAATACACTGAATTTTTCTAATTAAAAATAGTGGTGCCGAAGACGCTGAATTCTCTCACCTCTGGTAAGAACTATGCATAAGTTGAAAACGTCAAGATAAAAATATTAAGTGCAAACTGCAGTTTCGGTAGCGTAAAGCGTACCATCATCTGTGCAGAATGACAAAGTGGATTATTGCTCTTATTTATAGATAGGGTAACGAATTTTAGAGACATAATGGCAGCCAACAGGAATTTAAGAATCCGCAGGTGCTATCCAGTAGGAATTTGGGATGTAGAAAGCTATGTAAAATTTAAGAATATGAATATTTAATGTAACGTTTCCAACAATTCGAGATAGTGGGTACAGCAAAATCGAAACTAATATTTTCATTATGATTTTTATAGATATGTATTAAATATTTTATTAAGATAGTTGGAGATATTGAAGATTTCAGGATACAAAATTATTCTTATTCAAATCAGTCTATTTGTTTTATGTATGTTTCGAAGACTAGATATTATAATAATATATCTAATTACAGATGTATGCCGTGATCGAAAATATAGCTAATTAAACGATGTGCCACACAAGAAAACTGAAGTCCAGAAGTTTAGCTTCACTATTTAGTTAAAATTCTCTCAAAACCATTAGACAATTAAAAAGAAATATTCTTATACCAGTAGTTGAAAAACTCAAAGTTCCACATTGTCTAATAAGGCTTTTAAGTAAACAGAGACACAGAGAATTAAATACATGAATTAAATACAAGTCCTTTTCGACCGTACACACTAGCAAAAGTGAACTAGAAAATTTAATTCCGTTTGGGAGCTGGCAATAAAAATGTAAAACGCCAATTTTGCAAGATACTAACAAAAATGTACGCAAGTCCAACGGAAAATATTTTAAAAGCTAATACAAGGATGAATGAGAAAGGTGTTTCGTTATTTCAATGGTTGCCAGGAAATAGATTTGAATTAATAGCGCTAAATATGGCAAAAGGAATTGCCTGCGACTGTAACGTAAATAAAAAAAAAAAAAAAAAAAAAAAAAAAAAAGGTGTATGACGTTATAATCTAAATATAGATTTCGGTTCCCTAATTCATACTTGCCAACCATCTCATTAATAACCGTACAATTGTTAACACCCCTTGAAAAAACGCCCTTTTTTTACACCACTTTATTTTTAGAGTAATTCCCCTCAAATGGTTTTACGATTAAATAAGAATAAAATTACTCTAAAAAATGACTGGTGTGAGAAAAAAGACGCGTACTAAAAATTTTACAATTCATAATGAGATGGTTGGCAAGTATGCTAATTTGGCAAATGGAATTAGAAACGAGATCTTTCGATTTGTTTTCATTGTTTGTTATTACCATAAAATAAATGCATATTTTAACACTTTCGTGACCGCTGACGAAGATCCACGTTATTTGAATATCTGTAACTCCACCAGTGGGCGTTTCTTTAGAAATTTGCATGCTATTTATTTTTTAAGAATGTACTCAATATTTACATTTGTACAATCAATATGCTATGTATACAAATTCTTTGATTAGAAAAAGTATAATTACAGTGTATATCCATTTTCATTATAAATGAGAATACAAATTTTTGTTCTGAAATATTATATTTTGTGGGAGTAACGCCCCTAGGCGAACCTTGCTGTTAAAAAGGCAAAAACATGCGGTCGCTAAAGTGTTAAAATAAAGAACCATTGTTGCTTTCTCGAATTTTTCGTTTCCATAAAGAAAAAAAAAAAAAAAAATGTTATTTTGAACAGTTAACAAAAAATAAGGATTTTACATAAATTAAAGTGTGATAAAAAGGGAAAGTTTAATCTCTGCCAATAATTAATTTTTAGATCGAATATTTCCTACCTGCAACACATTGAATAATTTAGATAAAAAGAATATATTTTTAAATAAAGACATTTATTTCATACATGCATGTATAAAACACTAATTTTGTAAGAATCATTGTTTAAATAATGTTAAAAAAATTGTGATTTCGACGTCATAATATGAGAAGCTTCTAGAAAGTCGAGTTAATGTAAGTAATTAAGCCGACAGATTATTTTAGCTGAATTAAAGTTGAAAGTATGGTTATTCTCCCAACAATGCTTGGCAATGGCAGATTTGTTAATTTCTTATATCTGAATATGACTCATGTGTTCTTTAAGACGAAATTATAGTTTACGTTTTCTTTGATCAATATATGATTGCCCACATTGACGTGGAATACTATATATACTCCAAGAGTTGTGTATATCAGTAAGGTCTTTTAACCTAGAAAAGGCTAATGTGTTTGTGGGTGAGAAAATTATTTTAATGTCATATTGTTTGAGAACTTAATCCTGGAAAAACTAGATTTAGGGAAAAAGGGCAAAACAATACTAATGTTGGAACAGAACTTTGACGTAAAAGCCCGTGAAGTATGAGGATGTTGTAATTTAAAAAGATCTTTATCATTAATGGAAGGGTTGTAATCTCTGCATGCTTGCCAACATCCTAATTAATATTCCGTAGTATCGTTTGTACCGCCTTCTTTGTGACACCAGTATATTTTAGAATAATTTTCATGTTATTGAATCGTAATTGCATTTGAAGACTATTAGTATTAGGGGGACCGGAAAATAATGTCGTTTTGAATTAATAAAACGAAACCGGAAATTTTTGTTTAACAGTGTTTACATGGTACTTTACAAATAACCATCTTTTAAGTTACCTAAGAATATGTTAAATTTTATCCAGGATAAATTTCCGATGTCAGTATTTTAATTCAAAACGACATTATTTTCCGGTCCCCCTAATATTATTCTACAAACATACTGATGTGAGTAAAAGGGCGCGACTAACACCACTGCGGAATATTAATTACTATGTTGGCAAGTATGCCTCTGTCAACAGCAGATATCAGATTTCAGAGTGGAGGAATTCAGGATTAGAACAAATGTTAATGGCATTTGACAAAAGTATAAAAAGCGGGCATTTTCTGGGTAAGTGGATGACATGAACGAACATGGGGAGGTAATGAAATTGCAAAATTTTTACGATAAACGATAGTACAGAAGTTTTTTTCAGTGCGAGGGCAAAAGTATCGAGGAAAGAGAGTCAACAATTGTTTTCAATTTTGTATGTAAATTTAATGTTATAATCAAGTAAGTTTAAGATCTGTATCATCATTAAGATCTGTATACGTCATGAATATTTTGCCGAGAAGTGTCAGATAAAGTGAAAGTATCATCCACATTGGTCCAAATTGGAAAGATATTTTTTCTAAGAAAATTTTGCGAATTAATTAATGCAATATCAGCGCGAATTGGTAAGAGAGAACAGCCCATGTCTAAATCTTCTGACTATTAGTAAAATTTACCTTGATGAGTAAAAATAAGTGCGGGTAAGATAAATTCATTCTTGGCTTTTAAATTTGTGTAATGAAACTCTTTTAGTCATCTTTCTAGGCAGAAATGGGCGTCACTAATTGGGATATTAGTGAAAAGTGATTTAACATTAAAAATTAATAATAATGAGGTTTGTATCATGGAAATTTCAAATAATTTTGGCAAAAACTTATGGGGTTTTTCACAGTATGAATGTTGACAGAAAGTAGAGGGGAAAAAATACTGGTAAGATATTTCGCTAAAGGAAAGAAGCATTGGTGATATTGGAAACAATAGAACGAAATGGGATACTGGGTTTACGAACACCCCAAAAAATCGAAAAATTAAATACAGATATCAACTTTTTTTTTTTTTTTTTTTTTTATCTACATTTTTGAAAATATGGCCCTGAGTGACCATAAAATATATGGCTTCATATAAAAAATAGACATGAAATGACGAAAATGTTAACGAATACAGAATTTGGAACAACACAAGTTTTTTACTCTTCCAAATTGTTTTATACTTGTAATGAGACAATCATAAAAGTTGGAAATAAAATAAGAAATTACCTGTTGACATTTATTATTATCTCGCATAAAACAAACATAAGGATATTGATTTTCTCAATTTAGATTAAAAGTAGATAACCTATTTACTTAATTACGTAAATTATTTTGTTTTAGATTTTTCCTAAAATTGATTAATTTAATGTTCCTTATATAATTTACAAAATACGAAATGAAACATTTATATTTCTGGTTAATGAGATCATATCACGCAAAGCGTGCTAGATTTTTAAATTCTATTTTCATAATGACAATTTTTGTTTCAGAAAACATTATGTTTAACATTATAATTTTTAAGATTAATATTTAAAATAAGATGTGTCGATACTTTACCAAACCTCTTGATTTAAATTTAAACATTTTAATATATATATATACATATACATACATATAAATATATAAATTAAAAGCTAATTTAGAGAAATTTGTTAGAAATTATAATCGTTACAATCTTCTTATTAAAAATGTTTGCTATTTAATAAAATAATTAGTTGAATAAATGTAATTTTTTAAATACGATTTACTTTTAAAATATTAATTAATTAATTGGGATCACTAATTGACATGCCTTTTTTTTACACATTCAAAATATAAAAATGGTAATACAAAAATTCAAAATTTACTGGTAAAAATGAAATAAAAAGAAACAAAATTTTTCTTTGTGAAATTTTAAACATCTTTCATATAAAAAAGTGTTTAAAAATGAAATACAATGGCAGCATTATAAGCATATCAGCCAACATTTTAATTAACATTCCTTAGTATTGTTAGCACTTACCATTTTATTCATACTAGTCATTTTTAGAGTATTTTTCTTATTTAATCGTAATTACATTTAGAAAGAATTACTATAAAAATAAAGTGGTGTGGAAAAAGAGACGGGTACTACCAATACTACGGAATATTAATTAGGATTAGGACCGCTAAGATTATAAGTAAAAAATTTCTTTTTTATATTTGAGCCTTTATTTATTTATTTATTTTTAACTTTTGCTTGATAATTTTACTGCGAACTCATCAAGCGCTAATATTTATTTTTTCTTATTATATCGTAATGAAGGTTTGCCAACTAAGTAAGATTTAAGGTAGTGTACTGAAAATTAGTGGTGTTAGAAAAATCAAGTGAGTTTACTGCTGTTTATAACGTACCTGGTAATATTTATAATTTATTCCGGAGTACTGTTAGACGTGGTCGAAATCTCAGTTTTTTATTTAGGGCCCTTTGAGAAAGGAGATATTTGTGTCTTTTTTTCTAACATTATTTTTATACAATAATTTCTATAATGTTTAATCACGACATATTACCGTAATTTCTGGTAGATACCCCGCAGGTTATAAAATCGAGTTTTGCACCAGAAATTTCAATTGATAAATAAATTTATATTTATACGAGCTCTTCCTTCGAAATGAATAGATTTCTCTATTAAATAAAATTTCTAGTGGAGAAATGACACATCTTACCTGCGGGTTATCTACCAGAAATTACGGTACTTTAAAAATACAATAACGATTTCTCTAAGAAAAAAGTTGTGGCAAAAGCGGAGAAATTTTCTTATCCTTGAAAGTATTCTGGAAAAAAGGCGGAGACTACGACCCCTGTATTAGTCCTGTCCTTTTTTCACACTACTTTGATTTTAGAGAAGTTTTCTAATGTAATTACGATTTAAAAAAGAAATAAAAAAGAAGAAGAAAGAAAGAAAGAAAGAATAAAAAAACCCTTAACGGTCGCATATTTTTAAAAGACACGCCCATAAAATCCACATTTTTGTCTAATTTAAAAAAAAATAGATTGAAAATAAATATATGAATAATATATATATATATGCATATTCTGTGCATATTTTCAAATACATTATATGTAGTTTGGTACTGGCTGGTGCTTTCATGTACCCTAAAATATTAAAGGAAAATTACACGTGGGGCGTGGTCAGTGCCCGTGAATATCACTGGCGCAAGAAGGAAGGGGTTAAAATATAATGGTGTGCAAATAGGGCAGGTCTAACAGTACTCCGGAATAAGTTATAAATGTTACCAGGTATGGTATAATTCTTCGATATGTCTATTTACACTTTGCGAAAATAGGAGAGTTTCACAAAAGAATAAATAAATAAAAGATTTTATTAAATTCATAATTGAAAGAGTTTAACCATATATTGAACATCAGTCTTTCAACGGAAAGACATTGTATACCATATCGCACCGCCTACTGTTACTTCTCTAGTAAAGTATTGTGATTTGCTGTGCATAAGCTGCATTTCTAAGAAATCTCTTTTGTACATATATATATATATATATTTTTTTTTTTTTTTTTTTGTTGTTGTTGTTGTTAACATACCAGTCCTTATACTTTACACTTTGTTAAATGAAATTGCTTGTGAATTACAGTTGTGAAATTGAAGGTATCTGACTTGCGACTTATACGCCGGAAATTACTTAATTACTTAATTACTTGGTTCTTAAATAAAAAAAAAAAAAAAAAAAAGGCAAGAAATTTCTTTGCAGAGAAGTATGTAAGTAGCCTGCTAATTGTTCTCTTTCTTTTTAGAAATTGTCTTTCTACGAAAGTATGAAGTATATAATAAATAGAAAAAACGAAGTAAACTTATAATTAAAGACATTTAAATAAAAAACCTAGCATTACTTCGTGCGTCGTTTTAGATCTTTCAAACCGGGTACCCGGTCCTCTTCAGAAACGGCAAACTTCTGTGCTGGAAACTTGAGACTGAGTGATCCTCTGTTGACTTTGTCAGCAGATGGCTCCATGCTCTGTCTGGTTACACAAAAATGCATAAAATAAACTTTTAGTTAGCTACAAAACATGTAAAATATAATTCTTTATTCAATATTTATAATTAATATACATTTATAGACATTTCAGGTATAATAATTAGCAGGCGTTTATAAATGTTTATCTAAACAACACTTATAAATATTATGGAAGCCATGTAATAAAATATAATAGTGCATTTTACATGGATCGTACGGCGACGCCTTTTTTCAAGAAGTCTTCCACCAGTATTTCTATACAATATATTTTCTCTTAAGTTTTTCTTAATATCAAAAATTGCTTAATAATTATAATGGTGCAGAAAATTAAGAAAAATCAAGGAATGTACGAACTATGTTTTAATAAATAATTTTCAATTCAGCATTCTTTATTATAAAGGTCAATGTTCTATTTTTATGTGCTTTAACAGTTAAGAAAAAATGGCAAGGGAAAACTTTCTTACAACAGAAAATCAATGCTTTAAATGTTTTACCTTTCAGATTAATCTTGAGAAAAATAGCTGTTTCATTATACCTTTTACTAAAAAATAAATAAATAATAAGTAAATAGAGTATAAGAGCGCAAAAAAATTAATTTAATTTCATGGTTTTTTTTTTCTTTTTTTGTAAAAAAAATATTTTTGATGCAATTTTGTGCGAGATGTTTGGTGAAACACATTCTAATTTTCTCCATTTTCTAAAACGACTCGTGTATATTTTTCCTTAAATCTTACATACACCAAACGATATATAATTCAATTAATTTTGTCAGCGACTTGTCAACCTTTTAAAAGATATTTCCCACGCCCGCATTTTTCAAGTCGCATCTGTTAAACATGACAAGCATTTAATTTGGAAAAATAAGATTTATACTTTTGAAGATTTATACTTTAAATTTTTCATTGCGGAATAAGCAAATGGGCATTTTTATGTGTTTTAGAAAGTGTATAATATGTATAAAAATCTAGAATAGAAATCTTTTCACATTGTGGCATAAAATGTTCAGTCGCAGTGTTCGCGCTGATGGAACACCTAATTTTAATTCTCAAGTGCAAAAACTCATCCCGAAAAATTTATACATTTATAACATAGCAGAAAAAGCGCTTTTTTTTAAACCTGAAAATTTAAAATTTCTTTTTTTTTTAATTTTGTTCGTAAATTCCGGTGGCAGTGTAATTTAAATGATCGGAATTACCCTGCGCCGCAAAGGGTTAAATACTGAGATGTAATTTATCCAAATTAAAAATATGTTAATGGAAATAGAATTTAGTTCTAAACTTTTCAGAATATTGCAGGGATAGAATACGGGCGCAGAATTAATACCACTATCAATATAAGAAAACTTTCTACTTCTTAACTCAACGATATTATAGTTAGAGAAATTTCTTAAACAAATACCGGTATGAATTCTGCGCCCGTGTTCAATCCCTGATGTTGTTTTAAAAGTTATGTCCTTTTGCAAATATAAAAATTGAATTATTACTCCTATAAACATTTTATCTCTGTATTGGCATTTCAATAAATTAAATAGTTCCAAAATAATACTATGTGACAGCCTTTCAAATTGGATTATAACATTAACAAAAGAGTAAATTTCAAAATTATGCACTCTTTTTAAATTAATCTAATAGCTTGCAATCATTTTGCTAATAAAAACCTAAATATCAGTTATAATCTCTAACTTTTCTAATTTTTAAATCAAATTTATGACTAATATTTTTGGAGAGAAATTTGTCATATTAATTTTCTGCGAATAAATAAATTAAAAATTCCTGCAGAAAATTTATGGAAGATTTGTTAACTAGGCTGATATATATCTGATATTTACTACGATTTTTGTAAGTATGCGTCAGATAATGTTTTTTAATAAATCATTGTAAAATAATGAAATACAAAATTCCATATTACAGGTATCTTCTAGTTCGTAATTTTGCATAGCACTCATTTTTAACACAAATTTTTATCATAAAAAATGGTTTTGAATTTAATAAGAATTTCATGGTTAGCGAATAGTGGTGAAAAAGTTCTTTAAAAAGTGGAAGGCTGATGTGTGTGAACCGCTTAAATAACGGTTTGACTATCTGCAAAAAAAATTGCGGCTATGATAATATAGCAAATAAAATTACTTAAAAAATTTTATAACTTAATATCTATATCTCTGAAACGTCATAATTTTGAGACAATTTTGTTTTCATCATTATAACATAACTGCCAGCAAACTGATTTATATACCACTATTTTCATTTTTTTTTCTTCCTTTAAAAACTAAAGTTCTGCAATAATAATAATAATAATAACAAAAGAGAGACGAAATAGTTCTTCTGAATCGTTTTAAGTCTGGACTGTTTGTAAGAACTATCTTTAATCCGTTTCGGTTTTCTTATTTTCCTATTTTAGACAGTAAATCAAGATATTTATCCTTCATCTTAAACGTTACTGCATTAAACAACATAATTTAAGGAATTCGTGATTAAATCATTTAAATTTTAACCTGAATAATCCATGCAACAATTGACACCGGTGCATATGTTAGCCGACGAAATTTAACAAGTTAAACACAAATATGTAAAATTTTTCTTTTTAAACAATGTATCGTTTTAGAGGTGCGCCTAATGTTTGGGATATCTATGCTCCCGACTGCAAAATATTAAACAATATTTTGAATAAGTAACAAGGGTATCATCATCTTAAATTTTGTGGACCAAAATTACTTTAAATAGGGATTCCTCTTAAATGTAGCATTTGTCACACAAAAGGTATAGCTGCCAATATTTTAATTTAAACCTGAGCACTTTTAGCTACGCCTTTAATCCATGCCACTTTCTTTTAAGAGTAAAATTTTTCTTATTATATCAAAGGTTATGTATTGGAAAACAAAAATAAATAAATAAATAAATAAATAAATAAAAGTAAAAATAAAGTGGTGCGAAATAAAGGCGGAGCTAAAAGTACTCCGGAATAAATTAAAATAATGTCAGCTATGCAAAATGGATGTTTCCGCTTCCACGAATATTTTCTAACACTCTACCTATTTCTTACACAATCCTATTTAGTCACAAAAAATATAGTAATTTTATGGTAAAGACATCTGTATTGTAATAGTCGTTGGAAGTATTATCCTTCAGTGTGGCTAACACAACCTTCTGACAATGAATCATTCTATAATAATTTTTATATAATTAAAGTTAGATTTTTGTGCTAATAAATAATAATATCAGGGTTGCCAAAATTTAATTTATTCCGGAGCATTTTTAGCTCAGCCTTTATTTCACACCACTTTATTTTAAAGATTAATTCTTACGTTTTTTCGGGCAATTCCATGAAAAATGTAACGTCAGTTACACATCGAGATAATTCTGCTTCCACCAATATTTTCTAACTCCGAGCAAATATGTCATTAAAATTTCTGTGTGGTGATACTGGTGGCAGTAAAAGAGGAAATATTATCCTCTTTTATGATTGATATCATGTTACATTATTCTATAGAATCACCCTTATCGTACTTACATCATAACCTCCTAAACTAGATGTCTGTCGTGTGTCTCCGAAACTTGAAAACAGTTGAAGTAGCGACTCTCTATAGAGAGAGACTGGACATTGAACAAATATGACAGACGTTCGTTCAAAAATCAGTAGATCGCCGTAGAACATAATTTAATTTTACCAGCGTATGATACTTTTCTTTTAATTAAAATGTCAATAAAGCATTTTTATTTATCTTTAGAAAGCCTTGTAGAGTGCCATTTGAAATTTTACAAAGCGCAATGGCATCGCATATAACAGCTGAAACAAACATGGTTGATCGGCTGGCGGGTTAATGCACAGTCTCTTATCATATAGGGTCTCTAAGTTCAAGCGGTAGACAGCACCACCTGGTACAGATTGCGCGATTTTTTTTATTCAACAACCACCAAAAAATTTTAAAAGTGGGATTTGATATGCAAATAGAATCGATGAAACGTCGATTATCATATATCATTTCTTAAAATTATGGGTGACAGTTTAATAAAAATATCGCACAATCTGTACCAGGTGGCGCTGTCTACCGTTTGAACTAATGCCAAGGTTCCGAGCCACGCAACAGGCATCTAGTTTAGGAGGCTATGGTTACATATTGAAAAAAAATTTCTATAAATAAAGTGGTGCGAAACAAAAGCAGGACTAAAAGTACTTAGGAGTAAATTAAAATGTTCGCAACTATGCAAATATTGGTATTAAACAATAATGGTAAGCAAAATATGCTAAAATACCTGGCATCAATCCATCGTTTTTAGTTAAATATTTACACAATTACGCTATTTGTCAAAGATGTCAGCACTAAAAAATATATCTGCATATGCGTCAAACTTTTAGATTATTTAGCATTACTATTTCTAAAGGGGAAAAAAAAAAAAAAGCCTTTTTTTTTGTTTTCTAAATAACGGGTATAAAATTCCGTACGAAAGAAAATTTAAATTAGGACAATAGAACTTTCTTATTCTGTTCTTACATATTCGTAAGTTTTCCCTTAATTTTATTTTTTCAATTTATTTATTTATTTAAAGGCATTACAAAAAATTTTACGCTTTCCTTAGCAACGATTAAAGCATTCATTTCTTGAAAATATTTTTGCTCGTTCTTTCTCTCTCTCTCTCTCTTTTTTTTTTTTTTTTTTTTAATATATTTATTAAAATTGTTTTTATAATTTTTTAGCTTCTTTTCAAAACAAAACTAGTACGTTGCGGCTATGATAAAAAACTTTTCTATAGCTTCCTATACAAATTCATGCAGTACAAATTATGAAATAAAGTTATTATTTATTAATATTATTTTCTATGATGAAAGCAGTCGATTTTCATATCACAGAAATATATAACTAAATGTCGAAAGAAAGTCGATTTTAAGCTCTAAAGATGTCATATTTGAAAACACCTTTTCTCTTTCTCCTAAGTTTTTTTTTTTTTTTTTTTTCTTTTTGTTAAAAAATAAAATAAAAATTGATAATTTTCTTTTACACTATCTCATATCTATGGTTCAACCGATCGTTTTAAACGCACTGATGGTCTATTTGAAAGGCACTCAAATTGAAAATTTAATGTTACTATTTTCAATATTTCTTTCAGTTTTACAATGATTTAAAAAAAAAAATTTCTCAATGTACTCATTTATACGAAATATTGCCCTTCATTGCCATAAGAAGAATTATGGAAGAAACTGTATGGTAACGCCACTTGTTGGGCAAATTTTCTGAAATATTTGATAGGCGCCAATTTATTTCAAGTGCAACTACCAAAGCTGCCAATTTAATCTGGAGTATTGTTAGTACCCGCCCCTTTTTCCACACCACTTAATTTTTTACCGTAATTCTCTTTAAATGTATTTACTATGAAATCAGAAGGTAAGTACTCAAAAAAAAAAAAAAAAAAAAAAAAAAAAATGGGTATTCCGTTTGTTGATTAGGATTAATTAGGACAGACGAATTTATTCTCTGCATGACATCTTATCAATTTCAGTCGCAGTGTTCCCGCTGATGGAACACCTATTTTTAATTCTCAAATGCAAAATCTCATCCCGGAAATTGTTTAGCAAAAATTTACATTTATAACATAGCAGAAAAGGCCGTTTTTTTAACGTGAAAATTTAAAATTTCTTGTATTTTGATTATGTTCGTAAATTCCGGTGGCAGTGTAATTTAAATAATCAGAATTACCTTGCGCTGCAAAGGGTTAAAATACTCCGGAATAAATTGAAATGTTGCGATCTATGCAACTTTTACGAGTTTTTGTTGTCGATAATGTTTACTTATAAAGTGATTTATTTATTAAATTAAACATTATTTGAATTTAATAAGGTTTACTTACAGAAGTTTCAAACCAAAAATTTCTCGAAAAGGAACAATGCTAATTTTTTATTTTTTAAATATTTATGATCAGCTATGTGTCTAAAAGCCATTTTTTAGACACATAGCCATTTTTGTTTAGTAATTTTTTAAATAAATTAAGTAGTGAACGTTAAAGGGTTAAAAAATGCAATTTTTTCTAAGGTTTTTTTTTTTTTTTTTTTTTTATTGTGTGTTGAAAAAAATAAATAAATCAATAACTTAATTTTAAATTATCGACGACTAGCGGTTGAACCATTCGTTTTAAAGGCATAGACATGCTCTTTTAAAGACACCCATAATGAAAATTTGGCCTTCTCGGGGATGACCCCCCCCCCCCCCCCCCCCCCGCAGGAGGGAGCGATGCACCTGAAACTACAAACTTTTTTTCCAGTTGACTAACACATATTTGCCAACCTAACCCGGAAAATTGTTAGTCCTGCCCTTTTCCGCCTATTTTTTCACACCAGTCTTTATTTAGAGTACTTTTCTTTTAGTTTAATTGTAAATATAATTGAAGAGAATTTCCCTAAAAATTAAGTAGTGTACAAAAAAGGGCGGGAAAACTTCCGGGTTAGGTTGGCAAGTATGCTATCAGTATTATAAAAAAATTCTTTTTAATTTCATAATGAGTATTAAAAAATAATTCTCTTTTTGTACATTTTATTTGAATTTTTATCATATATCGTCATGTTAAAAATTTAGAAAAAGTAAAATAACAACGCCATCTTTTCGACGAGTTTCACCAAAAGTTGGTAGACACTAAGTTATGTCAAGGGACAACTATATATAAAATTTTATGAAATTATGTGCAATACTTCCTAAGGTACAGTTGCCACAAAATTTTGTCACACACACGGACAGACAGACATTAAAAAAATTGTCAAATTGTGTTTTAGATCTCTTGAAACGTGTAAATTCATCAAAAACATTCATCTAAGGTACATAAATTTTACGAATCCGATATTTTCTTCTATTGAATGTAGACGAAAGTAATAGTAAGAAGAAAATTAATTATTATTAGAAATTACCATTTAAAAGGCTGTTAGCTTTAATTTTTACTTTCATTAGAATAAATCGTTTAATAATAATATTTATTACTTTATAGGAGAATCTATTCCTCGCTTTGATTTAAATGTCAAATGATTTTCCGAATGGTAATATTATATAACACGAGTTTATTTAACTTAAAATTATGCTCAAATATTTATGATTTTTGCTATATTTATGAACATAACGTTACTTTCAAAATTAAATGTTTAGAAATTTATTTAGTTCATTTATTTATTCTGTGAAAAGTTCTATACATTTAATAAAATATGTAGATTTTAATTCCTCCCTTTTTTTAGGGGGGGGGGGGGGGTAGGGTTCTCCTGAATTTAAAGAAATATTCATAATTATTTAATAGAAATTATTTTAATGTTGTATTTGTTTAAAAAAAAATAATTAACTAATTAATCAGCAGATTACTTACAAAGTATTAAATAAAACATCATTTATTTTGCAACAGATAGTCATATTATTAGTTTCATTCTGTTAAATATATACATCTAAAAATAATATTTTAAACAGTTATTTAAAAAGTAAGTTTTTCAAATGTAGAAACAGTTATAAAAACTAATAAACTACATTTTGTTTTTAAAAAGACGCACTATTTTTATAAAATTATTTGAAAAGTTTTTACCTGTTTTCAACTTTATTTATCGTCAACGTATTAGAAATTTATTTTTTCATATATTTTTTTCTTGATTTTTATGTCCTAAAGTAATCACTTAACTAGGTGTGATATATGTTATTTACTTTTTCATATCATATGGGATTAAAAGTGTAAAGACTTTTTCAATTGCAAAAGTATTCCCAAAATCTTCAAGTGATTATTTTTTGCTTAAGGGTTTAAAATTTTTTCAAGCAAAAATATCTTAATCACTTGGACTACAAACTTTGAATGAAAAAATCCACGATATTAAAAATGATAAACTTTAAAAGTTGACATCAGTTTTTTTCTAGATTGAATGAAGTTTCCCATAAAAAACAGAGTTCTTTTAATTATTTTTTTGTTTCTTTAACTTATTTGGTAAATAAACTTCTGTCATAAAATAAGCCTGTAAAATTGTAAATATATGTATTATTCGAGAATAGGGGTGGAAGTGTCTTTCCAAAAAGATGCATAGTTGCCAACATTTTAATTTATTCCGGAGCATTTTTAGCCCCACCTTATTTTGAGAATGTTTTTCTCCAAGATATAATTATTATAAAATCAGAAATTTTACTCTTTGAAAAAAAGTGGTATGGAATAAAGGCGGAGCTAAAAATGCTGTGGAATAAATTAAAATGTTGGCAACTCTGAAGGTTTAGAGGGAACTGTGAATAATTAGCGAAGTTCCAAAAATGAAGTGAAATTTTCGCCTTTTTTGCTACCATTATTTTCATACAGAAATGTTTAGTCTTTTTATAGCAATATGTCATAATTAAATAGGATATTGTATAAAATTAACAAAAAATAACGAAAAAGAGCCATGATAAATGTGCAATGTTCGTTAATTTCAAAAGTACAAAAACAAAAGTATCTTTCTATTCCAGAACGACTATTAAATATATTTATTCAGTAGTACAGTCTTGTTTCAAAAAAAAAAAAAAAAAAAAAAAAAAAAATCCTAAAAATTAAAATAAAAAAAGCTTTCAGCCTCATAAGAAATAAAAAATTTAAAATATAAATATTCACCATGAGATTTTTAGCTTTCTACAACCAGTACCTTGCTATACTTTATACGAAATAAGTTTGATGTTTATAGTAGATTTAAATGTGGATAACTATTGTGCCTATAGCATAGCTGCCAACATTTTAATTTATTCCGGAGCACTTTTAGCTTCGCCTTTATTCCATACCACTTTATTTATTTATTTTATTTATTTATTTATTTATTTATTTTCTAGAGTAAACTTTTCTTATTTTATTATAGTTATATAGTGGAGAAAAATATTCTAAAAATAAAGTGGTGCGAAATAAAGGCGGAGTTAAAACTGCTCCGGAATAAATTAAAATATTGGTAGCTATGCTATAGATCCACTGCGCTCTAGTTTTCCTTACGCGAGAAAAACCGTTGTAATTACCACTATTTAGAACGCAAGCATACAAACATACATGCAAACTAAAAAATAGGCTTTTTTTTTTTTTTTTTCCTTTTGCAAGAAAAAAAAAAAAAAAATGTATTCATCCCAGAAGCATATGCATATATTTAAGAGGACATATAGCAGAAGGCATTTTCGAGTTTTACCCATTACTGGCGTCATTTTTCTAGAACGAACTACTGTAATATAATTACACAACTGCTCACGAAAAACAATGTTAGTTACTTCGACAGAGTTGCCAACATTTTAATGTATTCCAGAGCATTTTTAGCCCCGCGTTTACTCCAAATATGAGAGTATTTACAGATTAATTTTCTTCAATGTATAACTACGAGAAGATAAGAAAAAAAAAATACTCTTATAATAAAAGTTGTAGGATGTAAAGGCAGGGCTAAAAAGGGCTCCGGAATAAATCAAAATATTGGCAACTCTGCTTCGACATTATATTGAGACTACATATCTTTCTATGTTCCAACCTCGTAACCAGTTTCAAAATCTCATGCATTTAAAATTCCAGGGATATTTATCTAATTTACTCCCAGATCATATATTTAACTTGAGAGCTCATCCTTTATTGAAGAATGTAGCCAACACAAAAAGCACATTACAACGGTTTTTCAAGTTTTCACCAAAGAAGGTCATTTGTCACGCCCTTCAATCACCTTTAAGGGGTGTCAAATAAGTTTCTTTGTGTCATCCGATAACGGATGGATTTGGCCATTTCATTGGTCACGTGACCGATGAAAATCATCCTCTATCTTCGTTATTCTTTGAATAGAAATATTAGTGCTCAATGCTCACTCTAGTCATATATATGCTCTATGAATTAACTATATTTTCATTTTACAGCCTGTTTCACAGTTTTATAATTTCAATTTCATAATGTATTCTCCAAAATCCCTTCCTCTCTATATAAGTATAAGGATGGATAGAGACAATTAGAAATGTAACCAGCAAACTATGCTTTCGAGAATAAATATCATAATTGCCAACATTTAAATTTATTCCGGAGTACTTTTAGCCCCGCCTTTATTTTACACCACTTTATTTATAGAATATTTTTCTCCCATATGTGCTAACAAGAATAAAATAAGAAAAAATTACTCTTAAAATAAAAGTGGTATAGAATAAAGGCGGGACTAACAATACTCCAGAATAAATTAAAATGCTGGCAACTCTGATAAATTTCGTAATTTTTAGTATATAATTCGCAGATCAAATAAGTCAGTTTTACGCCAGAAATTCTAATTTACAAATAAAGTTATATCTGTATGCAGAGTTCCCAACTTTTATAATTTATTCACGAGCATTTTTAACCCCGCCTCTTTTTCATGCCAGAAATTTTGAAAAATGATTTTCTTCTTATTTAATCGTTGTCACGTATTGAAGAGAAATAATCTACAAATTTTCTGGTGCGAAAAGAAGGCGGGGCTAAAAATGCAATTATAAAAGTTGGGAACTCTGGCTGTATGATCTGTTTCTTCTAAATAATACAGGGTTTCTGTTAAATAAAAATTCTGGTGCATGAATGACATACTTTACTTGCGGATTATACGCCGAAAATTACGCTAAATAAATAAATCATGGTAAAAGGAACGTTTTATTTATTTAATTCTGTTTCATACTTTCCAAGATATACTCATAAATCACTCTGTACCTATTTAAAATGTGTAAAACATATACAGTAAAATAAAAGCATAAAATTAAACAAATATCCTTTAGCATATTGAAATATCTTAAATATTTAAATAATCTAATTTGTTGTATTTAGTTTAAATAAAAATTTCCTGATGATACATATATATATATATTCTAAAATGTGCAATAAAAAAAAAAAAAAAAAAAAAAAAAAAATAGTGATTTTCATATCTACTGTTTATTTATTTATTTAAATATAAAAGTTATTTTAATCTTTAAGGAAAAAAAAAAAAAAAAAAGAAAAGAAACAACTTAACTTTATGATCCACAGATTGCACACAAAGTATAAAAAGAAGCATTTATGATTTCGTTAACGAGATTATTAAATGTGGAACGTGCTTAATTTTTAATTACAATTTGCAAATGGAACAAATTTTTTCGAGGAATGCAATTTATTCATTCAATTACGTATTTAATTACTCGTTTAAAATAATGCGTATGATGATTTTTTTTTTCCTTTATTTTTTTCAATTGTAAGAGAAATACATAAATTTAGAAATAAAAATGTAAAACAGAAGCAAATTATCTCGTTGGTTTTTCTTTTTTTTATGTTGTCAAAATTCAATAAAAAATGGTGTACATAGTTTCTAAATATGTAATAAGAGTAATTAAAATACCTAAAAAATAATATTATAATTTTAATGTAAATACTTTTTCTGTAAGCTAAAAAATTACCAATTTGAATAAATCTATTTATAAAAATCTGTTATATTGTATATTTGATAAAATACGATACTCTTTGAAAAAAATGAAAAGAAAAAAGAATTTTGAAGCATTTTCACGGAAAGAAATTACTATTAAGCACTGAATGCCTTTGAAATTCAGAGTAAATTAATATTTTGTCTGTGTTTTTCTCTATGAAACAAAACAAAAGCTAAAGGGAAGCTAGGAAACTTGGACATATTCACTATAAGTATAGTTAAATTAGACGAAGGCAGGAAAATCAAGAACACATTAATCAATTACAAAAAACAGATATCCCAAAGGAAAGTATAGCATCGCCATCAATCCCACACTAGAAATCTTTCCATAGCGTAAATCATGACTCTGCGTATTGCCAAGTTATCAATCCTCAAAGAAACGAAATAAATGCATATCCAGCCACAGATCAACCACAGATTTTCTCACCACCAGTCCGAAGGTCTACTAGAACGAGGCATCAACCAGCATACCTACAAGATTATATTTAATCTTAAGGGTTGACTCGGCTAAGCATTTTACGAGTTGGGGAGAATTATTGTATCCTCCTTGGAATTCTATTTCTCCAGAGATTTGTACTTTCCAAAAAGAATCTGGCAACTTCGATAAAAACTTATTCTATTATTCTATTACGTCCAATATATCTGCTTCTTCCATGATCAGTATTATCAACTATCAAATACATTAAAATGTTCTTGAAAATTCTAAATATGTATATATTAATGTATGGAGCTAAATGTTAATAAAAGTTCATCATTAATGTGATCAACATGCGGCCTATTTGTCATCACAGTCACAACAATAAATGTAGGTATAGACATAAAATATAGAACTTGAACATAGAAATGTTGCATATTTAGTCGATTTAACTTTAAAAATAAATAAATAAATAAATAAAAATAAAGTAGAATAGGTTCCTAGAGTTGATTATAATTGATTTAATATAATTGATAATATAATTGATTAACATTAGTTTCCAAATCCCTAGAGTGATAAATTTTCTATTTTTACTATTAAAATAACTTCATTTTTCCATAATAAAATAAAATAAAATAAATAAATAGAAAAAAAAAAAAAAAAAAAAAAAAAACGTGTTGAAAGGTTAAAGAATAAGACGGTACACTTATACACACAATAATATTTTATAAACATAATATTGGAATAATGAAAAATTATCAAAAATTAGCTTTTTGCTTTAAAGACATACTTACCAGCATTTTAATTAATATGCCGTAGTATTCTTAATACCTTCCTTTTTTTCACAGCTGTATATTTGGAGAGTACTTTTCTTCTTGTTTAATCGTAATTACATTTGGGGAAAATATTTTTCCAAAAAAAAAAAAAAAAAAAAAAAAAATGTTTAAAACCTCAGCACCATCAGGTGAATTTACATAAAAATGTAAATTTATTTACATAAAATATAATAATTATAGTTGCAGTTTACTAAGTTTTAAAGGTGAAGAATTGTAATATCCACATGCAGGCGTAAGAAACCTATAAGTTTGATGAAATATTCCATTTTTACGAACAATACATTACAATTCTGGATTCTTGAATTCAAAGAATTTAAAATGAAAATAAATAGATGAATCGGCCACATACATATATAAAGCTTACATCAATCTTACAGGGTTCCCACGGCCTGATTTTTTTCAGGGACTCTTCCACCAGTATTATCTAAAAATAAATTTCTTGTTAAATGTACACCGTTCATTTAAGAATATATTTATCTGAAGATTTTTCTGGTGGAAGGGTCCTTGAAAAAAAGGCGGGGCCGTGGGAACTCTGTCTTAACACTTTCGCGACCGCATGTTTTTGTCTTTTTGACAGTATGCTTCGCCTGTGGGCGTTATTCTTGTTTTTATATTATTTTAAATCAATGTTTTCTATATTCATATTTATAATATAAATGGATATACATTACAATTTTACTCTTTCTAATCAAGTATTTGTATCCATCGTGCATTGATCGTACAAATGTGAATATCGGGTATATTGTTAAGAAATAATATAACATATGTAACCTGAAGAAACGCCAACTGACGGAGTCACTAATTTCCAAATGACGTAAATTCACGTCAACGATCGCGAAAGTGTTAAGGAACACCAGAAGAAAGGTCGAATAAATAACATGTTACAAGCAGTGCTGCCAGATTTGAGGGAAATTTTTATTCAACAGCCGCCGTTAAATTTTACTTGTAACAGTTATCTAATTACATAGACGATTTCTGTGAAAAATGTTTCGAAATTATTACCAAACCGTTTCAAATAAAATTTAGTGGTGGGAGTTAAATAAAAATTTCCCTCAATCTGGCAGCACTGGTTACAAGCTTGCCAACCATACGATAATTATCATACACATAGTTTCTAAGTCTCTAATTTAGCCATAAAAACTCCATACTAGAAATTTTCTTAATTTCACTTTATTTAATCGTGAAAATTTAAGAGGAAATATTTCTATCAAAAAATACTGGTGTGAAACCTGATTTAAAAAATTAGGAATATTGGCAAGTATTATCGTAAGGTTGGGAACACTCAGTGTTGCTAGATTGGGGACTTTTTGTTATCCAATATCCACCACTAAATTTTAATTGTAACGGTTGCATAATTACTTCGAAGTTTAATCGTCTATTATGTATATCAAATATTACTTCTCAAAATTGTTGGTTAGAGTTGAATAAAAAAAAGAGTCCCCAATCTGGGAAGGCTGTGTATGAAGATAGCAAGTTCATATATGGATAAATGTAGTTCATAGATACAGACCTTTTCAGCCCATTCTACATTAATATTTTGAAATTTGCAAACTTGCAATCCCTCAATGTTTAAATTACGTAAGATAATATGTAAACGGTTTTTGAATCGGTTTTTGAATCGAAAAACACATAAAATAAATAAAATAAATAAATATATAAATAAAACATAAAAGACTTTTAAACCATTGAAAATTGGCTGTAAATGATAATTATAAGTCTACAGTCCATAAATATCTAAATTTGGTAGAAAGTTAGAAGTTTTATATATTTAATTAAATTAATTTTGTTACTTTTCAAAATTTACTTAAAAAGTGGTTTTTTTTTTTTAGACCATTTTGCATAGGTGTTTTAATATTTGCTAACTGTTAATTTTTTAACCCATGTCAGCTGCTCATTCGTATTTTTACATAAAAAAAGTATTTTTGAATGGTGAATTTCTAACAGATTTCGAGAAATTGTAAATTTGTCTAAAAATAACACTTGTGATTTCAGAGTCAAAAGTTTGCTGAATTAGATTCAAAATTAGAACATTATTAGCTATAAAAATATTTAATTAAATTACAGGAAAAATTTGCGCTGACATATTATATTTTGCGAGATTGCGTTTTTTTCAATTTTAAATTACAGATGCTATAGAAAAATAATATATAATTAAATTCATGTTCAATTTTTTTATTATATATATATGAGGAGCAAACATTCAAACCGTGTTTTCTCCTTCGAATACAATTTTTCAGAAAACACAAAAAACTGATAAATTAAAAAATAACCCTTCTTAGACCGTAATTATCGTTTGTTTAGTTGTATTAGTGGTTACTAGGAAGATCTGTAGGCATACTTTACCTAATAAACTTAGAGTTAATTAGAGAAATGCATTTGAAATTTGGAGAAAGCATGTTTTGACCGAAACACAGAGGAGAAAACATGTTTTGAATGTTTCCAATGTGGACAAAACATTTTTTGAATGAAAAAGTATGTAACTCGCATATTGATGAAATAACATTCTTAATGAAATAAAACTAATTAACAGAACAGACTTTGTTATGTAATTATAAAATAAAATTAAGTATTTACACGTGAAAAATCATCCTGCATACTGTAGGGAAGAACTAAAATTTTTAAGGCAATTTGAAATTTAAATTTTTAAACCAATATCTTCACATAAGCAATTGCATGGTTCCTCTGTTTCTTGATATAATACATGAAAGTTATTAGTAATATCTTTATACCATTTAAAATCAGGTTGATTTTTCCACTCTTCATCATGCATCAATTTTAAAAGTTTGTCTACGTCATTTTTCTTTTCAAGTGATATTCCATGACACAGAGGAAGACATTGTAAGACAACATTTTGTATAATAGCAGTATTAATCCTCTTCCTAAACAGTTTTGCTCCAGATTGTTCTTTTAATCTTCGAATTTATAGTTTTTGAATCCTTTGACCATCGCACTTTCTCTATTTCTTCTAAAACTATTCTTTTCAGTTCTGATATGTAAGGTAAATTTTTGAAATAAGCTTTAAGAGATTTCGTATTATAAAGTTTCCAATCAATCCTCAATATTTTTACGTCACCAACTTTCTGATACAGTTCATAATATTGTTCTTTGATGTCATTTTTACATTTTTTTCTGAGGATCTTCTCAACACGACCGAATATACGACCTGCTGGAAAGAAACTATGTCCTCTGACAGGAAAATGCAATACTATTTTTCAATGCTTGACGTTGTAGTGTAGAAAAAGTGCAATAGCTTTTGCAGAATTATGTTATTCTTATTTTGGACAATACACCCATCACCAATGATTTTTTACCTTCAAGGTCCATTTTGTTTAGGTGACAATATAAAGCCGACGACATTTCAGTGCTGCCTTTGTCTGCTGACTCCTCAGACCAAGTATGAAATGCTGTATTTAGACCATCCAAACTCGTTATGCATAAGCTGTAAAAGTTGAATTGCCTTAAGTAATAGGCATCTTGAACATTTGTTTTTGGCAACTGTTGAATCTGTTGTAAATCAAAACATAAACTAACGACTGATTCATCTGTATTTTCTTTCATAATGGGCTAAAATGCATTGGCTCTTAGTATGTGATTTCTTTTGTCAGTCATATGATCAACTTTTTCTGTAGACCCTGCAGGACAGGACTTTATTTTTTGGTCAAGTAAAGAACACGTGCTGCAAACATCACTAGAAGGAGACTTAAAGCCTATATTAAATTCATTCATGAATATTCTCCTGAACATAGCGAAATTAACTTTGTCCAGGTCGTCGTTACAGTTCTTGATGTAAACTTCATGCAACTTCCTTATACTTAATTTACAGTGCAAGCACAATCGCTTCGATTTTTGTCTTCCATAATGACTTTCTGATTCCTTTAAGTTTGAGATGAATTCTCTTACCTTTTTTTTTTTTATTATTAATGCTTAAGTGGCTTTTTCTATCGCCCCCTCTCTTTTCCTCAATAGGTTCACCAGCACGTACTTTAGTAACAATATTTGCTAGCCTTGTACGACCTATTTTAGTTATAGCCATGAAATTGTTTTTACACACAAGAATTCTCTTACCACTGCTATTAGTAATAAAATAAGAAGCAGAAAATGCATGCTGTGAGTCAGATGATTGCGATTTATTTTGGATTGGGTTATTAGGTCTACGTCGATTTACATTTTTTGTAACAACCTATGAGGCTGTAATAGAATCTTGTCGCTGTTTGTTCGCAATTTCATAAAGTCTATCCCGAAACTTCTTAACGTCATTAGGTCAAACATCAGTGCATGAAAAAGTATTACTAGAATGTTTGCATGGAGCATAAACGTTATCAGAAGATGCTGAATATCGTTTCTTTTTCACTTCTTTTCTTTTCCCACCAATTCTCTGTCTTTTTCTAGTTCCATAATTAGAAGTACTCACTAATACACCACCTATTAATTCTTCCATTTGAAATTAAAAAAACATACTCCTCTAAAATGAAGGAAACAAGATAGAACTAACGAAATAAACAAACATAAAAAGCTGGCATATGTACGAGTCACGCGACCAGAAAGAACAGTTCTGACTGGTCAGCTGGAGAAATCACAGTTTGACTGAAAACAGGCTCTGGAGGAAACACTGTTTGATTGAAACCCCAACTTTCTAAGAGCGTTTATAATGTGATAAAAAAAATTTTGGTTTAAAATTATGGTACAATTTTGTGCTATTTAATGTTGAGTTCACAGAAAAATCACTAACTCATTTTTTTTTATTTGTGGAGAAAACACGGTTTGAATGTTTGCTCCTCATATATATATATATATATATATATATATATATATATACCTGCTTTACACTTGTTTGAATACCACTATTTATGTCAAGCGATTTTTCTTTCATTTAAGAAAATAATGAAATATATGTGTGTGTTAGTGCCCTTTATAATAAAAAGCTTTAAAATACAACTATATACGAAGCAAACTGTAAAACATTTCTGTTAAAATAAAGCACTTTTTTAACATAAATGCAGCATAGGTTGTTGTATATTTTTACAGCTAATTCTGTAAAAGTAATTGAAGAATTATTACTTCACATTGTGCTGTAAATCGGTATCAAGATTTTTCCAGAAGTCTTTTGGTGCGTATGACATGATTTATCAACCAATTAGTGCTGATGTTGACCTCATCTGTTTTTGTAAAGAAAAGTCATTGTGAGCCCAATGGCGCGATTGTCAAAGTGCTGGCCTCTAGAACAGGAGGTTGTGAGATCAAATCCCGGGCTATGCAAGACAGTTTGATCAGCAGGAAAAGATAAATAAAGTAAAACATATGCTTAAAAAAATAAATATGTTGCCTAGCGTTGTGAATTACTTCCTGCATGCATGTGTAGTAATTACAGGGAATATTTTTAAAGAATACTCGGAAATTTACAGCACATGTGATCATGTGAATAAAAATCGCATCAAATTTATTTTACTACACACTGTAAAAATTTCAGCACAGTGAGTAGGCAATACTTTTACCAGCACACTGTGCTGTAATCTACTACAGAAAAATTTTACAGCGCAGATTTTCTCAAACATTCTTCATTTAAGAAAATAAACCCAATCGTTAATAATAAAAGTTCAGTAAATCAAATCAATTTTTCATCAGTTCCTTAAACAATTTTGTCTTTTTTCCCTGAAATAACATTAACCTCTAACAATATATCATTCGATTAATTTTGTCAGCGATTTGTCAACCTTTTAAACGATTTTTCTCCTGCCTGTATTTTTCAATTCTCGACTGTTAAACATGACAAGCATTTAATTTCACATAAAAGATGTTTTTTTGAGATTGAGTTATGAGAATTTTTTTATATATTTATATTTTTATATTGTAGATTGAATTTATATATATTATTATGTGTTGTCATACAGTGTTTTAAGAGAAGAAGTGCGGATTTCTACAGAGAGTGTTCCTTTCATTTATGGTTTAAAACAGGTTTATATAACAAAAATAAGCGCTTTTAATGTTAAAGAATAAAGAAAATTTTTAACTTATTGTCTGAGACAATAGTCAGTTAATTTTTTAAATACTTTTGTAATGCCCTGTATAAGCATGACATGTTTTAAAAAAAATGACATCTTTTATTTTATTTATTTTATTATTTATTTTACAAATATTTGAAATAAGTAAACAGTACGTTAAATTAATCATTTATAAATTAATGATAACTTTTTTTTTTTTTTTTTTTTTTTTTTTTTAATGTCAGTCTATAAAATGTTTCTTTCCTTTTACTTTTCCCAAACCTTAAATATATATATCTAATTTATTTTATGTAAATAAGTTTGCTTTTAATTCACAAGGAGACGGCAAGGGTGTGGGGTCGTCAAATCGAACGGAGGTTCCGCTTGTAATTAGCACTCAGTGAGTGAATTCATATACTCAAACCCTAGCGCGCACTACTTAATCATCGCCGAGAAAAAAATTCCTGAAGTTTTATTTTTTTTTTTTTTTTTTTTTTTTTTTTTTAAATTTGTATTAAAATTTAATGAATCGTTATAAACAATTTCTTTTCAATTTTTATACATTGTTAAATCACGAATTTAATGATTTCTAACTTTTTAACGATTATAGTAACAAAATATAGAACTATAATTTACAAAATTAAAGTGGTCGTATAATTTCTTAACGGACTGCAAACTAACGAACTGTATATTTAAAATGGAATAAGATGCAGCTTATGAAATACAAGGACACCGCAGGTATAGAAGGTCGAGAGACCCTTCTTTTAATGTTGGAATCTTTTGTATAGTGCAACGGTCAGGTCAAGCGAATGTACGTCGAATGGAGCGTTACGAACAGATGAATTTGTAATCTGTAAATTCTTCATATTATTTTTGATATATTAAATTTTATTTAATTCCAACCACATGCGAATAATAAATGTCCATATGTTTAATGTTAAAAAGTTAGAAATCATTAAATTCGCGATTTAACAATGTATAAAAGTTGAAAAGAAATTGTTTATAACGATTTATTAAATTTTAATACAAATTAATATATTTTTTTTCAAACTTCAGGAATTTTTTTCTCGGCGATGGCTAAGTAGTGCGCTCTAGGGTTTGAGTATATGAATACACTCATTAAGTGCTAACTACACGCGGAACCTCCGTTCGATTTGAGGACCCCACACCCTTGCCGTCTCCTTGTCAGTTAAAGAATAATACGTTTCAGCGAAGTGCTCTCTTTATTTATTAAAAAGGAAATAATCATGAAATTTGCTCTAAATGTTGATAATGTGTTTATTGACACTTTTTTTTTTCAATAATATTATAATTAACTGTTGCCAGAAGAACTGTTTTTGTCTTCTGTTTAAAAATATAATTAAACAAACAAACAAATAAATAAATCAATAAAATTTCTTATTTCTTCAAATATTAATTTTACTTAAAATTACATTAAAAAACAACTTGAAGGTATTACATGAACAAAATATTTTAATTAAGATTAAAAAAAAAAAAAAAAAAAAAAAAAAAAATGAAAAATACATTTGAAAGCACCTTTATAGATCTTAGAGTTCAATTATTATTATTATCTTTTTTACTTGCAAATATTTGATGAGTTAATTTTGCAACTTTATACTATGAAGCGAAATATATAAATCTAAGCGGCTTTACCCACTTCACTGGTCACTATATTTAAATGAATTCTCGAAATTACATATCACTTATTAATATAGAATCTCAAAGAACAAAAATATTAAAATCGATCAAAATTTCGGTTTGGGTCCCCGCTGTCTTCTGCCGAGACATTCCCGTACGGATCATGCTAACCCTGCGTGTCCACTCCAAGCGGCAACGTGTGTGGGTTGGGGTGCCTTACATACGCGTGCGTGCTAAAAGATGCGTATTCTCAGACGAACCTTGATTGGGTCCCCAATGCCTTCGGCAGCATAGTTCTCGCCTAAAATATGTCCGGTCTCAAATCCACTACTTACAGTAGAGCCTTACCCTCGCATTCAGCACCGTCGTTGTTTTTTCTATTTTTATTTCACAGCCACGAAAGTAAATGCAATCAATTCCCGAGTTTCTAAAATAAACTCATTCATCAAAAATCACCTTCCTAGATCACACCCGCAGATGAATCTGGTCGCACATGGATTTAGAAAGTCCTGTCTATACGTATGTTGCGCATTTACACTCAATCAATACTCACGCGCGAAAACGTGCCATCCAGAGGTAATTTGGAAATGTGCTAACCTTAAAAACATGTTTTTTGTCTCCCCTCCTAAATGGGGTGGGTTGGGAATTTCGCAAAATTGCTCCAGAGTACGTGTTGGCTACATATACCAAAAAAAAAAAAAAAAAAAACCTATACCAAAATATCGTCATAATGAGGTAACTTGGTGCAGAGATATGCTTGAAAGTTAGTCTTTCTAAACCCCATCCCACCCAATAGGCAGGATGGTGGAGGGTTTTCGCAGAATCCTTTTACAGTGTATGTTTGGCACACATGAAAAACTCATCACATCAAAAAGCGCTTTCTTTTGTGTTCAGGGGCAAACCGAAGTATTTCGTACATTTACAGCCTACAGACAGAATTTCGTTTAAGTATATTTTGAAGTGGTTATGTTGCATTCAACAAAATGAAATTAACGTACAGTGTTAAGGTATTTAAAAGAATATTTTCTATCGAGAAAGGTATGCACAGACGTAAAAACTAATCTAGAGAAGCGCACCCAAAATTTTAATAACGAAATATAGTCATTCAAATGATGTCAAATTTGGTAAATACAGAGCTGCCAACCTAATCCGGCAAATTGTTAACGCCTATTGAAAAACGCCCTCTTTTCTACACCACTTAATTTTTAGAGCAATTCTCTTCAAATGTATCTATGATGAATTAAGTAGAAAAATACTCTAAAAATTAAGTGGTGTAGAAAAAGGGGCGGTACTAACAATTTGCCGGATTAGGTTGGCAGCTCTGTAAATATATTTTTGAGTTGAATAGTTTATTTGTTGAGTAATTGCTTGTGGTGTATATAATATTTTTGCTCTTGCACAGGGAGACATAAAATAAGTTTGTACCATTTCGCTTTACAGAGAGCGTTTTTTAAAGTGCATTTTAACATAGTTACACTCCATTCAACATACTAAAATTAATATATGTTATTAGAATGTGTAAAAGAATGCTATCTATAGAAATAGGACGGCACAGATTTAGTAATTGATTTGCAGGTTTACGCAAAAGAATTTTGATATGCTTTGCAATCATTAACATAAAATTTGGTATAAGAATATGTGACATAGATCAAACTGAATGGAACTTTTGGTGTAGGGTCAGGTGGGGTAATATGGGTATAAAAACACCTATTTGAAAATCAGTAGAACAAAATTATTATAAGATTTCAAAAAATTAAATAACTTTTTATTGCATACATACATTACAAGTGTTGAGAACACATAGCGCTTGAATTTCTGACTCAATACTTAAAATAATAATAATAATAATAATAATAATAATAATAATAACGATTTGAAATAGACTAAGTTTTATACCCACATTACCCCATGGTATAGGTTAAAGTGAGTAGTCTAGGTGGGTAATATGAGTAAGCAATAAAAAAGGAGCAAAATTGCAGGTAAATCTTTTTTAAAACTTTCCTACAAAGCTTAAAAGTGTTTTTAACACTTTCCAACAAAGTTGAAAAGAGCTTATGACTTCGGTTTGTCTGTCTGCCTGTCCGTTCTCTAACTCTCGTAAATATTGATGGAATTCCTGGAAATTGATATATTTTATTCATGTTCAGTATAGGATGCTTCCTATTGAAAACGTAGGAAGTACAATAGCTGGTTTGTATACAGGGACACTCGAAATAATTCCAAAGCATTGAGTTCTATGAAAGGTATTTCCATAAATTTTCATGTTTTAGTACCTTTATTTTGCACAAATCACAATGATATTGTCATTAATTATGAAAAAAAGACGGGTAAAAAGTAGTGTATTCTAATAAAATATTATCTTCTTATTATAACTGCCATTCTCTCACTTTTCAGTATTCCGAATGATTTACCAATTTAAATATTGTGAAATATATACAGGATCTATATTTTTCTAATGTAGCTATTGCATATATCAGTTAAAAAAAATTTCAAAGCTTTTCATTCCTTTCAATTCTCTCATAAAGACAGTTTTCGCAAGAATGACGTATATAATAATTTAGCTATATAATTAAGCCTAGTGCTATACCAAATTTACCCCATTTGATAAAATATTCCATAGAATACAAAATACAATAAATTTAATTTACCTTCAATTGAATAAATGTTCTCTGATACTTTATGTTTGTTATTTTTTTGTAAAATATTTATAATTTTTCTATAAAAAAGAGGGGGGGGGGGAGTTTGGAACAGCAATAGCTAAATTATGTTGTAAGTAGAACAAAAATTTAAATTAAAAACGTTAATTTTTAAGTTGCCACTATTATTTTCTGTAGCAGAAAAACTGTGTAGCCATCTTAATTCATACAAATCAAAAAGAAAAAATGAAAAATATTGTATTATTTTAAGTATGTAGCAGTTTTTTTTTAAGTATACCCACTTTACCCCACCTGACCCTATATAATGTGTGTAGCTCGTGAACAGGAACACATTAAAGCATTTCGTACCATTGTAATCCATTGATGCCAATTCATTTAGCTAAATTTTAACTTGGTTACACTCCATTCAAATTAATGAATTTAACATATCGCAAACTAACAAGGAAAGAAGCACAACTCCAAAATGTAGTAATTGAAAAAAATCAGCGAAAAAGTAATATTAAAATATTGAACAGCGTGCAATTAAACACGCACAGAACCTTTCAGGTGGATAAATTTCAAAATATTGATGTGAAGCTTTTCGTGCACATTGGGCACTTCATAAAAAAAAAAAAAAAAAAAAAAGAAAAGAAAGAAAGAAAAAATCAAGGACATAAAATCCATTTTGCCATTTTTTGACTTGTTTCACTTTTTTTTTCGTATTGCAATGTATAATTTTAATTCTTAACCCGTTTGTATTCGCTAGTTTGTGGATTCACTGTCCATTTCGTTAGTGTTTATTCTACAGTCACTAAACATTTTTAGAAGTGGCATTTGATATAGATAATCGACGATTATTTGAGTCGATTCGCCTTTTATGTATATCAAATGCCACTTCTAAAACTTTTTGGTGGCTGTTGAATAAAAACTGAAGGGATGGACGGCGAATCGACCAACTAGCGACTACTAACGGGTTAACTGCATTAATTCTACAAAAAATAATCGAGAGATAATATATGTAATTAATTTCTTTATGCACTACTATCCATAAGTGACACTTAATTTAAGCTCATTTTTAAAATGTAACATTGCATTCAATAAAATAATATTAATATACTTTATAAAATTTTTAAAAACATAATTTTTACAGAAAATAGTTGGTATTGAATGAATAATTTATTAACAGAATTACGCAAAATGATTCGATAGGTTATGAAATCCGATAAGGTATTAGTCAGAAATTGTACGTTATTCAGGAGTGGCAACGATCGATAAAAGCCACACATCTGATAACATTTGCCTCTTGAGTGCCAATATTAGCCTATGGTAAATTTATCGCAAATTATTGTTATTTTGTATGTGTTTAGTTTTGCTATATTTTCAAGTACGATGTTCAAGTTTTGTACAGCTCTCGGCTACCTAAACAGAAAAGACGAAACTAAACCAGGGTGGCTACACACCCGGTTTTTATCCCCGTGATTCTTACACCAGTATATTTATATGATAATTTTTCACTTAATTAATCTTTCAAGCTAACTATTAAAAATTCCGAAAGAAAGATGCTGGTGGAAGAATCAGAGAAAAAAATTGGTCTATCGCCACCCCGTGAATAATAATAATAATAAAAAAAAAAGTTACCCTTCTCAAATTTCTTTTTAAGGATTGTAATCGTTTAAATAAAAATAAAATAAATTAACATAAAAGTTTTTTTTTTTAATTGAAACGAGAATATTTCAAATCAAGTGACATTTAGATTTTGTGTTTTGAACATATTCGTGTGGAAGATTTTGAGAAAATAACTTTAATGAATAATAAACGTTGTACGGAGCTTAAACATTGTACTGGGCTTAAAAGTGGGTGGAATCAGACTTATATCATTCGATACATGGTGTGCTACCCATCTTTTTGGCTCAGACGTGCATTGCACACACGGTGTGCAATCTGTCTTGGAAGGGTTACTTTGTGGCAAGTGATTGCACGAAAGCTGCATGATTTACAAAACATAAATGCAACGACTGTGTACGACAGACTTGGTCAACAAACAAGAAACTGTTCAAACTGAAAAAGAAATGAGATACTTTTAAGGTAAGCTTGTTATCTAGTAACTTAATGCTATTTTGTAATATTATCTTGTTTCATATTTCTGATTCTTTAAAACTTTTTAATTTTATTTTTTTTTACTGTTTTTTTTTTTTTTTTTTTTTTTAATTATTAAATTGAATTATTCACTCCTAATACAGAAATATTTGTTTATAAATTTCTTACAACAATGCCATTTATGTGCAATTAATATTATTAACAATTTAATGGTAGTTATATTTAAGCCCAATCTCTCCGACCCATGTGCGCAATCACACCTTCCCTGTGAAGTGAAATTTTGCAAAATAGCTCTTTTTGTTCTTACAGTTGGTTTTGTTACAGTTGTTGCTTTAAATTATAGCATAACAAGAAAATAGTAATGAAAATGCATAGAAAACAAATGAATTCAAATTATTCAGAAACAGTTTAGCAAAAAAATATTGTTTGGATTTTTATATTATTTTGTTGAATTGTGCACAGACTTTTCTAGCTTTATATAATATAAATAATAATGAATAAAATAGTGATCTGCTCAGTAATGAGTAATGCAAATGGCACGTTGAGTCTCTTGATCTGCAGATCCACTACTTTTATACAATGAATATTTTAAGGACGAGTAGTAGATGTTGTATGGATGTCTTGCTCGTTCTTCTACTTCCAAAATTATTTACCCACATCAAACATTTTATATCAATATCATAAATCAACAATGAGCGGATGTGCAAATAGCAGAATCGAGAACGATTTGTCTGTTGGGATCCAACTTAATTTCTTAATAAAAGACTTGCGACCCATGATTAAGAAAAACTATAAATAAGTGAAAAAAAAAAAAAAAAAAAAAAAAAAAACTTTGTGTGGGATTAAATTAATCAAATATAAATTATTCTAAAAACCAGGTAGCAATTCTCTTAGTCAATGAAATACAGTAAAATAATAATAATAATAATAATAATAATAATAATAATAATAAATAAATAAATAAAAATTAAAGAACTCAAAAGACAGTGAAAATTATACAAGTTCCATTTCCATTTATTAGGAATAATATGGTTATGTATTAAACATGCTGAGTCATTTGGTCTCATACTAGTTAAAGGTTTAAAAATACATATAATCTGCAGCAAAACATTTATCAAAATTTATTTTAAAAAATCGAGATTGTAATTTAATTTAATATTAAAATCGTGATAAGCTGTCCATTGCGATTAATCAATAAGAATATATACCTTAATTTTGGTAGAAGTTCGAAATTATAGTGAATACAAAACTCAAGTAACGACGGTCTGAAAAAGGAGCATAGATGACAACATTTCAATTTATTCCGGAGTACTTTTAGTCACACCTTTATTTCGCTCCACTTTATTTATAGAAACTTTTTCTCCAATATACAACTTCGATAAAATCATACTTGCCAACATTCTCATTAATATTGCGTAGTATTGTTAGTTCCGCCCTTTTTTTGCACACCAGTAAATTTTTAGAGTTATATTCTCCAAATGCAATTACGATTAAATAAGAAGAAAAATACTTTAAAAAGGTACTGGTGGGAGAAAGAAGGTGGGGCTAACAATACTACGGAATATTAATTAGCATGTTGGTAAGTATGTAAAAAAAAAAAAAAAAAATACTCTTAAAAAGTAAGTTGTATGGAATAAAGGCGGAGCTAAAAATACTATGGAATAAACTAAAATATTGGCATTTATGAAGGAAGCTAAGTTTGGTAGAAGACCAGTATCATCGTGAAAAAAGAACTAAGGGAAGGTCGTTCCGAAAAATAAGGACAATTTCAGTAGAAGATCGGATCATCATAAACACTCAGGAATGGTCACTTCGGTAAAAGTGTGTCGTCTGTGAAGTTGCGCCAGGATCAGTTATACCTATCCGTCTATTAGGCGAAGGCAGTGAAAATTTAATCCCCAGAATAATAAGAAGATATTGATCTCAATTCTGGAAATAAAATCCTAAATATTTTTTATGAACAGAAGCAAACTAAAAAGCAGCAAGGCATAACATATTTGGCTTCTTCTTCATTTTTTTCTCTTTGCCTTTTTGACCCCTTAACGGTCGCATATTTTTCAAAGACACGCCCATTAAATCCACATTTTTGTATAGTTAAAATAATAAATAGATTGAAAATAAATATATGAATAATATATATATTTATTCTGTACATATTTTGAAATACATTATATATAGTTTGGTATTGCCTGGTGCTTTCATGCACCCTAAAATATTAAAGGGAAAATGCACGTGAGGCGTAGTCACTGCCCGTGAATATCACGGGAGCGAGAAAAAAGGGGTTAAACAACAACAACAAAAAAAAGAATATGCAGGAACACTTGCAACTGGACGATATGAAAGCAGCCCCTGACCAGTCTTTAGCAAAAGTCTTTTGATTAGCCAGAGTAAAGTCTGATAGGCACCCTGGAAAATGCGGCAATTTTAGGAATGAATGTGGTCAACTTCTAAGATCATACCTGCCAACATTCTATTTAATATTCCGTTGTCCTGTAGTCCTCGCATTTTTTTTCAAGACCAATCTTTTTTTAGAGTATTTTTCTTCTCATTTAATTATAATCAAATTTGAAGAAAATTACTCTAAAAGTTAAGTGGTGTGGAAAAGAAGACGGCACTAAAAGTGCTACGGAATGTTAATTAGAAGGTTGGCTGGTATGTGAGTTGATAATTAATTTTAAGCTAATTTAATATCAGTCTGAAGCCAGTCGTAAATTAATACGACAAAGACTGACAATCTCTATTTATTCTATCTCCAGTTACGACCATACCATTATACAGAAAAGTTACAGAAAAAATGATAAACAAAAAATAAATAAATAACTACACATAATAATGTGAAATAAATTAATTTCTGTAAGATAATAATACAAAATATTAAAATAATAGAATAATATTACGGTAATAGTAACAATAATATTAAAATAATGGAATTAAGTGATTTTATAAATGATTATGCATATATATATTAATTAATATATTAATTATGACAAACCATATCAACACTGACAATACTGTAAATGTTTATTTTAATGAGATCATTGGCTTAATTGATAGCCATTAAGCGCTTTATAGCCTTATTTACGAACAATAAATTTTATTATATTTTATTCAACAATTTGTGAATTTCAGTAAAATTTGCAGATGTTTTTTGATTTTCTTTTTCAAATAATAAGCAATAAAGTTGATTTTTTTCTGACAAATAATTAAATTATAAGAGAGTTTTGGAAATTTATTCGTTATTGTTATGGTAGTTATTATAAAAATGTTAAAAAACAACACAGGTCTGCGAAATCGCACTTTCACTTTTTTTCACCATTATTTCTAATGTGTTTTGATTTATATACGCTGATTTCAGAAATGATTATCTTTTCTCCCTATCACATAAGGAATTTTCTTAAAGTACGGATGAAATCGGAAGAATTTACCCATATGTTATATACCAAATTCGAAACAATTTATGTATAAACTACATTAAAATAACTATTACTTACATATTATCTTTTAAAAGTGTTTCATTACATCAAAGCTATCTTTTACAGCATTTTACCTTGTTCAAGGCTTAAGAGCCTTGTTGGGGTGGATTCTCTATGCAGCCCCCAACAATAGTCTGCTAACATGTTAACACACTATCGTCGCTGATACCTCCACTACATTTCTTTGATGTCTTGATGAAATAGATCTTGTTTTTCCCTCACAGCGCCCAGAATTTCCGGGAAATAACTTATATGTGAGTTGAAAAACTGGAGTTTTTAGCTCAAACAATGCCATTTTTTGTCAAAACTGTACTTGATGGAAAATTTTTAATAGTTTGTCTCTAATCAGCATTCAAAAATACACCAGAAAAACATATCACATTGAAAAAAAAAATCATCGTCGACCTGTACATTAAATGAAATGAATTAAATATGCTAAATTTCCATAATTCATTTTAATCTTAATTTTTTAAAGATAAAAGCTAATTCATGAAGTTTTAATTAGTTATAATAAACAACAATTATTAAGACATGCAAAATATAAAACTTTGAAAATTCCCAAGAAAGACGTGTTTTGTTTGTGAAGTGCGTAAACGTACATGTTAAAAAATTATTTAGCTTATTTATCATTATATTTTATATACGCTTCCATTTCAATATTAACACAATGTCTTTTAAAGAGATTATTTTGATTGAAAAGCTTAGTTCGATTAACATTAGAAGTGATTACTGATGATTTTAACAAAGGCAACAGAAATTTAAATATTCCGAACATAGCGAGCAAATTAGTGTAATTATCTTCCGCTGTCAGAATTTTCTTAATGCTATGCAATTAAAAGAGCAGAAGTTAAAGCTCGGGTGAAACATTTTGTTTCGCATGAAGCGGAAAAGTAACATATCTCCCATAACTTACCAAGTAAGCTACTTAAAATACAGCTTTAGCAGATTAGCTGCCAATTTAATATCGCTGATCCATAAAGTACACTTTTCAGGTAATGGCTAGTTTTAAAGAAATTTGTTGTGAATTTTGTTATAGAAAACAAACATTTTGATTAATTATTTGACCTATTTTGATTAAATTTATTTGGTTGTTCAAAAGTTTATCAAAATAAAATAATAATATATAAATATAGTTTTAAGTAATTCCTTTTAATTTTACCATTAAGTGACATAAAACAATGATGTACAATTAAAAAAGAAAAAAAAAATCTGTTTTTTGGATTTATCAATTTCTCATAAATTAATTATTTTCAAACTCTTTGATAAATATATGGAAAAACACAAAAGATCACACGTGAAGGCAATTTGCTTCGATTAAATAAGTGGAATTTAAGAAAAAGTTTTAGATTCTGAAGGATTTATAGTTTTGGGAGCAATATTAAAGGGGACTATTTTTACTTAGCTGAATATCTGATTGCTTTTATAAGACCAGGCACGTTAAAAAAAAAAAAAAAAAAAAAAAAAAAAAAGTGCAAAGAGTAACAATGTAACAATTTGGGAATCATGTAACAATTTTTTTTGACGTAACAATTTGGAAAAATAACTTTTTTAACCATGTCACCGGCTACTGTAGTATGTGGAAGACTGCGTTTCCCCCGATTTATCTCGGGATGGCCGGTGAACTGGTAGGTATTTACACCCTGCTGAATAGGAATCTGCCTGTTGCCAAAATGAAATTTGCACCGGAAGTCGGGTATTTAAGATAGCGTTCAAAACTCTGTTGCCCTATATCTCCCTTGTCTGTTGATAATGATTTAAACGTCTGCTTTGGAGTTTCCTCGGATGCCAAACACATAACAATGCTCAAAATTTCCTTATCTGAAGTTTAAAGTGCATGGGTTCCAAGATGGCCGTCAAAGCCAGGAAGCAAAGGAGATGAGAAAATGATCACTTTAGAGTTCAAACATTGTTTATTGCATGATTCCAAAAGTAAGATAACAATCATTCAAGTGTTTTTAACTTATGGCAAAGTTTGGAGGTAGATAAGAAATCAACTATTTAATGAGTTTAAACATTATAGAGAGCGGTGGCACAACTTGGTGCAAGCCAATCCATTCTTTTTGCACGCGCATATTGTAGTCAGGCACTGGGATATATTTATTTTTTTAATATAATTTTTTTAATAACAACTGACAAAATGGACCATTGTAGGGAAATGTGGGGCTAGTTGTCACAGGAGTAAGGAGTAACACGCAATTTACGAAATAGTTTGTAACATTTGTGATTAAATATTTTATGAACATAATTCTTATGACCCGCTTTATAGTGTAAGCACAATCGGTGCTCCACAAAAACGGTTAATGAGAGGTTCTGTACATGTGCTTCATTTTAGCTAGTTAGTGGGAAAAAAATATTTCGTAAATTTTGATTAAAGGTACGCTAATTTATGCTTTAAAGAAATGTTTATAGCTATTTATTTTGTCTGTGTGTTGAGTTATAAAATGCATGTTTAATAAATGCATGTTTTGTATAAATCGATATATATATTTTTATAAATAAACAAAATGTCCAAAATCATACGATGGGGCAAGTTGTAACATGTTAGAGGAGTGGCTTGTGGAATGCCTACAGCCAGAGCTCGATGTCTCCGCCCATTTTCAGGAAACTTTCAGAAATGGAAAATGTTTGGCTTCTTTGCCACTACTATGTTTATATAGAAATATTTTCTATGTTTTTATATTATTGTATCGTGAATATTTAATCACGAATTATAATCACGATTTAATCACGAATTAGAGAATATTGCATAAAAATAGTGGTAGAAAAAAAAAAGCAGAAATTTCTCATCTATAAGAGTGTCCTGAAAAAAAAAGGAGGATAATTCGAGCTCTGCTAAACCCTCTCTGTGGCAGAAGAAAAGGTGTAATGCTTAATTTGTAAAATGTGAGCACGCATTAAATGCATGAGCGGAAAAAAATGTCATTTGCTTGAATTAATTTCAACTGTGAATAAGATTCATTTCTATGTTGATTTTATCTTTAATTTTATCTTTATTTTACTAAAATTCATTTGATCTAATTCATTGTTACTATACCAAGAAGGTTATAACTTAATATTAGTTATTATTTGCTTATTTTATTAAATTAATAAATGATTGATAACAATAAACATTTTGAAATATTGTCGTTTTTGTTGTTAGTTTTCTCTTTGTATCCGTTACTATTTGCCCCGGGTGTGTTACAATTAGCCCCAAATCCAGGGCAAATTGTAACAGGCAAATAACTAATATATATATATATATATATATATATATTGTGCTAAAACTAGCAACATTTACAAAAGTTTTTTTTTTTTTTTTTATGAATATGGTAGATGATTATGTGTGCTATGGAAAACAGTAATTATAAACAGGAAAACGTAAATACATTTCACCATATATTTAATTTTCTAAAAACTGGTACAACCCGCCCCACGCTCCCCTACACCGACCGTGGGGTACAATAGTCTATGACATGGTGTACTATGGATCACAAGTGAAATTTAAAAAGCATACTAATATAGTATGTTTTTTAATAGCATAAAATGTAGAATATATAATATTTTTTTATGTCTTCGATTCATACAGATAATGTAAATTAATGAACATTAAAATTAGAAAATGATACGCTAAACATTTTTTGTGTCACTGAAATTCTTCCGCTTTCTTGTGAAGTTGTAGGGTCTGGCAAACTCATCATTACAATAGCTTGAAAATTCACAAGACACATAGCAACACTCCCAGTAAAAAATGTAGATTAATTTTCGTTGCTTGAATCTCACAAAAACAGATTTTTTATATTTTATGTCTGTGATTAAACCAACTAAATGTAAAACCGTCTTTTTCGTCAAATTTATTTGTAATATTATTTTTTAATTGCATTATTTAATTCAGTTTGTTATAGCTGTATGATATTTGTAAAAATATAAGAATACGAAATTAACTGAACTGTCATTAACAATAAATAAGAAGAAACCTCAAAGTAAATTGCTTTCTTATTCATCTTTGAAGACATAATAGATCTAATTAAGGTTAAATCTGAAATTTTTATATTTAATTTATAGCTAACACTTCAAAAATGCAGATTTCGTAAATCAGTTTATTATGACAGAGAACTGAGATAAAGGAACCATGGTCCATTCTACCCCGTCTGGACCGCTGACAGCAAACGGTTAAAATAAATAAAAATAAAAATCCTCTTAAATATATTTTAATGAGATTAAATATAATAATAGATGACCCTAGCACTTTATTGTGCTAAATAGCCTGTTCCAGATCCTTATTCCTGAAAGACGAAAAGGAAAAATGTTTAACTAAAAATATTTACTTTTGGCTACCGGAAACTAAACTTCACGAATAAAATGGCTAAATTGTTAGTTAGGCATGAAGTTGCTGTCTATGGTTCATCATTGCTGCACTGATACGACGTTCGGAAGCCTCTCGAATCTTTGTCGTCCAACCCTCTTCTGCTTCATGTCCTCAATGTAGTTGCACCATTTAATGAAATCCGTTGTGGTGCTGATTTTTTTCGTCAACAGGGTCTGATAAATGTCCTCCGCAATGCCTTTCATTCGGTGAGACACCATTTCATCTTCGGTCATTGAATGATTAATTTCTTGGCACAGACTTAAGACACTCTGTATATAGGACTGCGTACTCCTTCCTAACCGCTGTGCTCTGTACTTCAATTGCTCCTCCGCCTTCCTGGTGTACTTTTGTCGGTCGTCGAAGAGTCCGCTTAATTCCTTCTTGAACATCTCCCTAGAATTCAGAGTGTCTTCATTGTTTATGTACCACTGCTTTGCAGTACCATGCAGGAAGAAATAAACATTGGCTAAGCACATCATGTCATCCCATTTGTTGAATTTAGCCACTCGATCGTATTCTTTAAAAGCCATTTCAGAGGGTCTTCTCCAGGCACTCCTCGGAAGGTCGATGAGCTCCTTTATTGCTGATAGGTAGGAGTCAATACGACGGGCTTCGTCTCTTTTGGTATTTTGGGTATTTTGGTATCTTCCGGCATTTTCGTTTTCTTTCTGCTGTCTGGAAAATACAGTCCGCATTTGGGAGATTGTCCTCTTAAACGGAGACTTCTGCGAAGATTGTCACTGTTGTCCACGTTTGCAAGGTTTATTACCCGGCTCCTCCACCAAAAATGTCATGTAGATATTGTGAACAGCTAAAGTGAACACTCGAAGTGAAGTAACAAGCGTAGTTTATTAGCAGAACGAACTTGTAATACAGCTACACTCGGCTAAGAGCATACTCAACCTGAGGAACAAGTCGCTTAAATACAATATTCCGGAATACAAGATTAACATAAATTAGAATATTCTAGAAACTGCTAGAATAGGAAATTAAATATGCAAAGATAATTATAAGAATTTAGAAATAATTTTTTTAGAGTCATTAAATCTTCTTTCCCCCGGCCGGAATTGAACCGAGGCCGTCTGGGTGACAGTCCAAAGGCATACCTCTACGCCACGGCGACTGTACTTTGTGGCAATATGCACAAAAAAATGAAAATCTTGAATATGCAGTATGTTTTCCACACCACTATACTCTAAAGAGTTAAGGAGTAATATTTAATACCTTCATCTACCAAATTTCGTAGATTTAAAATATATTATTTTCAAATTTTTGACCCTAAAAATCATAAGGTAAGTATCCTCATTTAATAGCGACTGCCACGAGAAACATCAATCAAAATTAGAAGCGGAGAAATAAAATATTTTTTTAATCGCTGAGATTTAAAAGCAAAAAAAAAAAAAAAAAAAAAAAAAAAAAAAAACGGGAAGTATCTTATAAGAAATATGTGGTAGATGCCAACATTTTAATTTATTCCGGGGTATTTTTAGACCCGCCTCTATTTCGCACAACTTTATTCATTTATATTTTTACAGAATATTTTTCTACACTAGGTAATTTCATTAAAATAAGAAAACTTTACTTTTAAAAATAAGTGGTATGAATAAAAGACCTGGCAAAAAATACTCCGGAATAAATTAAAATGATGGTATCTATGTATTTAACATAGCTGCCAGCATTTTAATGTATTCCGGAGTATTTTTAGCCCGCCTTTAATCCATGCAGCATATTTTTTAAGAGTAATTTTTTTTCTCACTTTATCAAAGTTATATATTGTAGAATTTTTTTTTTTCTATAAATAAAGTGGTACGAAATAAATGCGGGGCTAAAAATACTCAGAAATTAGTTAAAATGTTGGCAACTATGTATTTAATATATTCCTCTATGTTTCAACGAGATAAACTTTGTTATTTTATGCTAAGAAAGAAGATTACACATAGGCGAGACGCAGCTCACCCTTGTCTAAAGCTGACTACATAGAAAGCGATGAAGCTTCAGTTGCCGATAGAGGTGCAAGGTTATTTACATAAAAGTCAAAATATGCCTGCAGCGATTCTATAAGAGGACGTGAGAATTACATTCAATAAGAGAGCGTATGCCTATGTCTCGGCGAAGCCCTCAATGATATTTAAGTGGAAACTAACTAGCTCTGCAAACATAAATATGCAAAGTTATCCTATCGTCTGTATTTCGAATGTCAATAACGTTGAAAATTACATTTTCATTTAAAATATGTGGTTGATTGGTACAGTCAGCAGCATAATTTTTCGAGCACTAGCCAATAATTCCTATATTAAAAAAGTGCACTTAAGACTGTTTTGTTAAATAAATCCTTGTCGAATCATGTGCTTAGTCTGACTAAGAACATGACTCGATAAAGATTTATTTAACAAAGCAGTATTAAGTGTACTTTTTTTAGACAGGGATTATTGCTAGTGCTCGAATAATTTTGCAGCCGACTGTATGTATTTCTTATCTCAAATTCTTATCATAACTTACTTTTTTATGATATGTGATTTTTTACTTTGAAAGCAATGCATTTTTTACGTATTGTGCGATTTTGTCTTGTGTTACTTTTCGATAAAGCCTATTTATTTATTAGTATCTTATAAGAAAGCTATTTGTTGCAGTATTTTTAAAAGGAATTATAACTTAATATTTATTTGTAATGTTTATAAATATTTTATAAAGTACGATATTATCATTGTTTTATTTAACTTTTAAATTATAAACCTGTGAAATAAAATCGCATTCTAATTAAAAAATTTTTCTTATGCACAATTTTGTTACACGTATTTTCCTTTCCAAATCAACTATCAATTTAGTAGTTATTATGTAAGTAAATCAAAAGTAATCTATTAAAAAAAGAATATTGAAATGCTTAAAGAGTGAAATTTTTAATGTATACTTATGAGATATTATGTTTATTTTTTCATTTAATATTATTTAATTTTTTAAATTTTGTAATAATTGTGATATTTAGATATCGATATACCATTAGGAATTTTTCTGTATTAATATAATTTGAAGAAATAAAGAATCTTCTAATAATTTAATCTTGCTGGCATCACTTTTTAAGGCATTTTGTCTTTATTTTTATGTCTTTAATGTGGTTGCTTGTTCGATAGAATTCTCATGTGATGAAGACGTAGATCTTATAAAGGTAAGTTTTACATGTATTTTGTATTTTAAAATTACATAGTTACGTGTAAAAAATTGTTTAAATATTCAAAAATTCCTTTTTTAGTGTTTACAGATTGTTTAGGCATATATCTGCACAACTGAAATTTCAATTGTTTAGTAATTACACTGCACTGCACTGCACTGTCCTGACAAAAAAAAAAAAAAAAAAAAAAAAAAAAAAAAAAAAAAAAAATTTTTTTTTTTTTTTTTTTTTTTTTTTTTTGAGCCCTGGTACCATTTTTGCTGATTGTTCTGTAAATTGACCTCCTGAATCTGAAAATAACGGGATTTATCGAAATTACCCCTGTTCCCCCTTTGGGGGGGGGAACAGAAGGCAAAAACACATTTGTAAACAGAACTCGGCTCCAATTTACTGCACAGTGAAGAAATTGCGCATGGGGTGACTACACATGAGTACAAATAAAGCTTTCTCTGCGATTTAGAAAATTTTGATTTTTAAGGTGATAGAGGGGGAAATAAATTTTTGGCGGGACATTTTGCGAATTCCGGATTTTTCTGTGGAACTCTACCAAAAATGGAACAAAGATGTTGAAAACAGCCATTCGTCTTCTTTAGGATATTTTTAAAACACGTTTTTGATTTTTTGGGGATCTGCCATTTTCTTTTTTCGGGGGAGGGGGAGGGGATGGGGGATATGTGTTACAAAGGGCAAATTCGAGACACCCCGTTTAGCGCTAAATTTGTCCTGAGAAATCTATGAGAGCTGCGGTCACAAAGTTTGGTACTTGTATTGTTTATATGTATGCGACCCTTAAAGTAACGGGATTTATCGAAATTTCCCCCCGTTCCCCATGAGGGACAGGAATAAAAAAAAAGTTTTTACGCATAACTCAGCCCCAAATTATACTTCACGGTGAAGAAATTGCACATGAGGAGACTAGACTTGAGTATAAATAAAACATTATGTACGAATTTGAAATTTTTAATTCTTACAGGAGGAAGGAAAAATCGTTTTTTGGGAGGAAATTTTAGAAATTCCGGATTTTTTAGTAGAGCTCTACAAAAAATGGTACAAAGACATTGAAAACAGTCATATGTCTTATTTAGAATATTTACAAAGATACTTTTTTTTTTTTTTTTTTTTTTTTGGTGGGGCAGGGGGGGGGCATTACAAAAGAGTAAATTTGTGAACCCCCTTTTAGCGCTAAATTTGCCTTGTGAAATCTATGGGATTAGCAGTCACGAAATTTGGTGCGTATATTTTTTATATGTATCCGACACTTATTGTAACGAGATTTTACGAAATCCTCCCCCCTTATCCCCCGGAGTCGGGAGGCAATAAACACGGGTAAAATCCCGTTTATCCGTTGGAATTCGCTTTAAATTATCTTAGAAAACCGAATTTCGTTGTATGGATGTTGATTAAGTGTACTCATTATGTACTTTGGTGGGATTTCGCAAAACCTCGAACTTACCCGCTGGGGAAGGGGGAGTAAGAAGCGGGTAAGCTGCTGCGAAAGGCACTGTGGACCCGGACTTCTCACACTGCAAACGGATAAAATCTCTACCGAACACATCGGGAACTTTAACTTAGGTTATTAATAATGACATGGGATTTTGACAACTCATTTAAGTATAGTTCCCAGCGAAGCGGGCAGTGCCTGAAAGTATTGAATAAAATGTCTCTAAAATTGACAATACCTCTGGCATGTCTCATTTACTTTTACTGTTCTTACAAAAATGTCATACGTTTTTAAGTGCTCCTACAAATATCGTAATGGCTGGTAGTTCTGACACGATGAAGTTATGGGAAACGCCTGTCATTTTTTTGTATTTCAGTTTCGTTGCTCAATTCAGTTCTATGTGCTATTTTAGCATAATGCATACACGAGGCAAGCAGAATTTTTAAATAAACCTGGTTTTAGTATATTTGATAGATATTTAAAAAAACTTTCAAGCCGTCTTTCGTAGAATTCATAAAATTTTTGTTGGCGCAGCATGTCCCACTGCGGATTTTGCGCCAATAAAAGTCAACCAACCAACCATAAAAATTTTGATTGCGGTTAATTGTTAACTTTTAAAGTATTTTGAAAAAAAAGTTATTTCATTAAGGTAGATGGTTTTTTTTATGCTCCATACAACCTAATAAAATTTGCGTTCTTTAGACCAATTAATCATATAATTTATTTGAGTGTGCCGTAATTGCCCCCATTTTATTATGCTGTAGGGGAATTATACCGCCTTCTCTTTCAGAAATAACGTATAAATTGAACTTAAGGAGCAGTTGCTATCAAGTTTGATTGCATTAGTCTGGTGAATACAGGAAAAATTGCAGAGTTTTGGAAAAATTAGAGGAATATTAAGGGTAATCTTGCGATACAAAAGAAGTATCTATACGAGCCGTCTATCCACGTAAAATAAATAATGTAATTTTTTATTTCTGAAAAAGTCAGTGATATTGAAGGATGTAAAGCGAGATAAAATAAAATCAAGAGTGATTAGTAAACTTTTCATTATAAAATGACGAGCGATTAACAAATTGGAGAAGAAGCGAAAAATTTAAACCTTTTTGCAAAGCAAAACAACCGATGGGGGAAAAGGGACATTTTTTTTTTTTTTTTCAGAAACAGAAGAATTAAAATAAAAATATGTTCTGACTCAAATCATTTCATACAAATAAAAGAAAAAATAATAAAATATAAAAATAAAAAATATATATATATATATATAAAAAAAAAAAAAAAAAAAAATGGAGGGAAGCCTTGCGGATGTGTTTGTGAATAAAGACGATGATAATTGCCTAGAAGTTCTATAACTTCAATTTTAGATATTATAAAACACCATTCTAGAATATATGTTATAAATTAGTTCAGGCCAAAGAGTTTTTAAGCCGAGCTGTAAGATTATTTATTTATTTTATTTCATTTTATCTATTCATTTATTTATTTATTTATTTATTGTTGTTCTTGTTGTTGTTTTGTTTCTTCTTGAAGAAATTATAATAGTTATCGTGCTATTAAATGATTTTATTCATAATTTTTTTGTGAATATTCATGTAAAATTTTTAGAACACATTATTTTAAAAAGCACTAATAAGCCTGTCTTGTAGTGATTTCTATGTCAATGTAATTATATACGTATATTGTATACATACGTACATACAGAGAGATAAACTATTATGTATTCTTCGTTTTTCTTTTGTTATCTTCCTTTAAAAAAACTATGAAAATTTGATATAGAAAACTTGTTACCATATTTTTTATTTAACACTGAAAAAATATATATATTTTGCTTGATTAAGTCCACAGCCGACTATTTTACTGTAGTATTATTCTTAAAATAAATATATTTTGTTAAAAAAAAAAAAAAAAAAAAAAAAAAAATGACAACACGTCTATAGCCATCTGACATTTACAATAAAATATTTTTAACCATAAACCACAACATTTTCCTTAAATGTCATGTATTTTTAGCATTTTTAATATTCAGCAATATCTTGATTGGTTTATTAAAATAAGAATACTTTTAAAACATTTTATATTTCTTTTTGTAAATCCAAAGGGATTTAGAAAAGTTTATATAAGTTTTATTTTTTTTTTTATTTTATTTTTTTTTTTTAATACAATTTCATTAAAATATTGTTTTCAATAAAATACTTAAAGAAAACAAATAGCATTGTTATTAAAATAGCTATGATAATTTTATTTAAAATTTATATTTCTTCCTTAAATTTATGCATGCATATCTAATATTCTGAATAATTAAAAATTCTCATTTTAACTATATTTGTAATATAAAACATTTACATTACAAAGGTTTAAAAATGTTTCTAAAGAGATCAAGTAGATTAGTATTGTTTGCTTCAAATTAGTTTTAAATATGTTTACATTAGGTTGCTAATAATTATGTTAGTAAAAGATTCTATTTCTGTAAGTAAGTGATGTAATGCAAAATTGTAATTATTAATGTAATTTGTAAATATTATGCATGTCAATTATTTTTGACTTTTCTGTTATGAAAATTATAAACGTTTAAACAATTTTTAAATTTTCATATATTAAGTTTAATATGCGATTTCTAAAGATTTAAATGTACTCGGGATAAATTCAAATTAATAAACGATATGCATAATGTTTTATTTAAACTAATTTCCATTCTTTTACCAACATTTTTGATTAAATTTGGTTGTATAAGCTTAAGTAAAAAAAAAAAAAAAAAAAAAAAATACATTATTTTGTTTACTAAAATTTAGAAAGACTTAAGATCAAACTCATCCCGTAATGTTCATCAATTATAATAAACAAGGTAAATACGTTCATTTAATGTGAAAGCCCACCAGAATTTACAAACAGAATTAAAAGAATTAAATAAGTGAAGTTTAACGTTAAAATATCAAACGTAAGATCGTAGCCGTCAACGGTAGCCATTTTTACCTATCGGATAATTTTTTTTTGAAGATTTTTTTCATTTAATAAATGAAAAGTGTAACAAAAATATTAAAAAAAAAAAAAAAAAAAAGAAAGAAAGAAAGAAAAATCTGGTAGCCAACAAGACCGGACGTTGACTGCTATGCTTAAGATTTGTTGAAAAACCCTGGGAAATATATTTTTTAAATTTCAATTTGTTAAGAATTCTTCACTTATGCCTAGATTATTCTTTCTTACAAGTACTCGGTTCGTGGTATCTATCCTTGGCAATCGGCTGAGTAGTAATTGGCCGAGAACTCGATATTTGGCTACTCGGGCAAAGTTTTCATTTTGTGTGTATGAAGTGTAACACTATTAATATTTACAGTGCATTATCAGATAAAGATAATCAGACTATCAATTCAAAAAACAAATTTAAGAAAATTAATTCTATTTTTATATTTTTTGTTTGAAAACGAAAAATGTAATTACCTGTTAGTAATTTATAAACTTCTACTATGTATAAGATAAACTATTTTTTAAAAGCTGCATCTCAAATATTGTTCCGAAATGGTCTGAAATAAATATACACATTTGCTCAAAAATCATTAAAAAGTCTTTCTCTTTGGATAATAGTTCTTTAAAATGATGGGTAAAAATGGTAATAGCGTAATAGCAATATTACTTCGAAAATCATTTGAAATAAATATCTTCCAAAATTATTTAAAATATAATTATTTTTAAACATATTTTTAAGATTAAATTTGAAAAGTTTTGTATTTCGTGCTAAAAATTCTGTAAAATATGCATTAACATAATTAAAAATATAGTATCGCAATTATATATATATTGCAATAATGTCTTTCTTGATTTATTAAAGAATATGCATTAAATCGAGTTTAATGTTATTTATGAAATCATTTAAGACTTAAATGGCAATCGTAATAAAACATATGTTAATAGTGCAGTGAATAGTATTTGTAAATGATAAAATTTAAATGCTATTAAACGAATTTCTTCAATTATTTCTTCAATTATATATAAGCTATATTTTATTATAATTTCAATAACTTTAAAGCAGTTTATACTGATTGAAAGGCACACATTAGAAAGATCACTAATCACTTCTAATGTATGCTTTGAATTCACATTAGAAATGAGGGTTGATGACTTTAACAAAGGCAACAGAAATTCAAATATTCGGAACATAGCGAGCAAATGAGTGTAATTATCTTCCACTGTCAGGCTTTTCTTAATGCGATGCAATTAAAAGAGCAGTACTTAAAGCTGGAGTGAAACATTTTGTTTCGTATGAAGATGAAAATTAATATTCTCCCATAAGTTACCGAGTAAGCTACTTAAAGTACAGATTTAGATGATTAGTTGTCATTTTAATATAATTAATTTACGAGTAACGCATTTCAGATAATGAATTTTTGAAGAAATTGAGCATGTCCTTTATTTATCAAAAAATAAATAAATAAAATAAAATGAAATAAAATAAAATAAATAAATAAACAAATAAATAAATGAATGGTTGGGTTTTACGTCGCACAAGTGCTGCGGAGATGGGCAATTGGCGACGGTCTGAGACACACTCTAGAGGTAGTCCGGAGACATCACAATTTCGATCCTCCATGGAAGGGATGGCTCTCCCGCTTCGGTGACCATCAGAGGTATAATTTTTGATGGGAACATGGAGTATATTGCGGCCACGACAGATTTTACGTGCACCAGCCACCATTAGTGTACACGACGGTCTTTGGCCGGCTCGAGTACCGAACCCGCAATCTTCCAATTACGAGGCCGGCGCTCTACCGTGTGGGCTACCGCGGCCCAACAAATAAATAAAAGAATGAAAGGTAAAGAAAGACAACGAAAGAAAAAAAAGTAATTTCCCTTCTTAAACTAAACTTATCTAAAGAGGAGACTAGATGAACTATAAATGCAAATTTTTTAAGTGCTTGTTTTTAACTATTTGCTTTTGTAAGAGCATATTTTCGTTCATAGTTGCAAATATACCAAAATTTCTATTTTATTCCTTAGAATTGTTAGTACCTGTCGTTTTTACACACCCCTTTTTTACGTCCATTACCCCACTAACATAGGTAATAGAAGTATTTTATTCGGTCAAAAATTTCGATATTGAGTTTTTCCTATAGTTATATGTTTTAAGACCTTTCCAAATATATATATATATATATATATATATATATATTTTTTAACAATTTATCAGTGTGTGCGTTTATGTGTGTGTGGAATTTTCTGAGCACCATCTCTCCAAAACTAATAAAGATAGAACAACGAAACTTAAGTATTAAGAAATGTCTAGTATTCATATGGTTTTCCTAACTCTTGGTGAAAATTAGAAACTGGAATTGAGACCTTAGGTCTGTATCTCAAAAACAGCTTTAACGATTTTCTTCAAAGTTGCTATATAAACATCCTTTTAGGTGTCCTTTCGTATGTATTAAATGGTTAGTTAAGAAAAATTGACTGAGTTTCTTTATAAATAGGTTAATTTTAGATCTCGAAGTGCGTTCTTTCAAAAACGGCTCTACGCATTTTTTTCAAACTCGCCATATTAACTCCCTTTAGATATTCTTACATAAGTATTTGTTAATTTTTGGTGAACAGATGAGTTTGCCAAGTTTTGAGGAAAATCGGCAGTAGGATCGAAAGTCGGTATTTTAAAAACGGCTGAAACGATTTTCTTCAAATTTGCTATATAAACATAGAGTAACATTTATAGAAAAGGTGTCGAAAAAATTTGCGAGATTTCATAGGCATATTTGTTTATGTTCACAGACTAACACATTAGCAACTAACAGAAAAACGGACTTGCATACTAATATACTAATACACTGACACCCTACAGACGAACACCATACCGATTTTGTGGTTTTCGAATTTCTCACAATCCAAAACGTGCAATACACTCAAAAGGCCGAGGTCGAAAACTTTCACGATTGCCTAAATTCCCGATACATATACACTCAGGTTTCTGAGAATTGCAACACCAACAAGGAATGAAAATATGAAAATGATATTTATTGGGCACATACACTAAGCGACAAAAAAAAAAAAAAAAGGCCGCACTGCAGAAAAAATGAAATATACCTTTTTATTTCTAATAAATTTAAAATTAATGTTTGAAACAAATAAAACTGTGTTGTTTACATAATACCAAAGGGATGAAATGATACCTATGTACATTTTCGATTTAATAATTCGCTTTATTGCACTCTATGAAGTGTTTTTAAAAATCTGCATAAAATTTTCTTTTTGAACATAATGTAATAACCATACACTTTGTATTCTATTATGATTTATTATATGAAATAAACAAGTTATATATTAATATAAAAAAAACTATTTATTTCTTAGATCTAAGCAATTTTTTATTAAAAATATTCATTCTGCATTGGGTTAATTCCGCTTTTATATGGATTTACTGCTTTAATGCACAATGTCATAGTTTTATACAGTGTTTTAATATAAATCTCAGATATTTCAATGCGCCAAATGTCACAAATAATTTTTTCTAGTTCTGGCAGAGTTAAAGGCTGCAAATTTCGAATCCTCTTCCCTCTCCCCCGCCTTTTTATAGATGAAAAATTTTCGAGCGGATCGCGATTAGGACTATTTCCATGTCTGGTAAAGAAGAAATCCTACTATATCCTTTGTGAGATTTAACTTAAATTGAAAAAAGATATGATTACTCACATAATTATAGGTTCTCATGGGAATGGCTAGGAAATTTTGACAATTCGAAGTGAAGAAATTGCCACAGACGGCGTGTAGTAAGGTGCATTTTATCATCTTGAATTGCTGTCTGCGGAAATGTCCAAGATACCTCCAAAATAGTCTGTCAGGCACCACTTTTATGAAGATTGTGTTTTATTTCGTGTTAATTGATCCCTTGAGCATAAAAATTTGCCCGACTGTTGGAAAAGTTATGCACCTCTGTACCATAATGTACGGAGAATGTGTCACTGTTTTAAAAGTACGATTTTCATTAAGTCAGTCATATTTTAGTTGTCAGATCTGCTTGTTTTCTTTAGCTCTAAATAAATTAAACTTGACTCATGAAATGAACCAGTTCACATGTATAATTAACTAATCATTTTTTAAATTTTTTTTAGCCTACTGAGGTCCTGTTTTCCTATTTCTCTTTACTACGAATGGAATTTTTTCAAATTTTCTGTCATTTAAACCTGATTCGTGTAATAGTTGCTGTACTGTAATTAAAGAAATTATGCGTCTAAACACTTTTTCTGAATCTCTTTTATGTTTTAAACGTAATACAAAGTGATTTTATAAGCAATGGCTTTTTAACTTACGGTCATTTCGCTTGGATGAGCAACATGGCCGCTTAAAACCAAATTTCCAGTTTAAACAGCTATTGTATATCTTGCTAAAAACCCTTTTACCAATATTTTGTTAACATTTAATTATTTTGCCATCTCACGTAATAAATTATTTTTTGCTTTTCCTTGAAAAATTAATACTTTTTGTGGCATCGTTAACTGCCTTATTCTTACCATTTTTAAAATAATTTCTCAAATTACAATTTTCCTGACAATTGCATTTTGTTAAAATTTAATTTTCTGAAAAAGAATAATATATATATATACTAGCTGACCCGACAAACGTTGTTTTGTCATATAAATTATTTCTAGAGAATATTTTGCTAGAAAAAAATAACTAACTTATTGTAAGTGTGTAAGGATGTGGTATATAAGTGGAAGATGTATGGAGCGCTGTGAACGGTGAAAGAATATAAAAATAACAAAACACCAATCATTTATCTTTTTAATTTATTAAAATTGATTCTTTAAAATTATATACATATCGCTACTTATAACAATATTGCTAAAAAACAATATCAATCCCTTAATGCAACAGAGTGTACAATATTTTTTGTTATCCCATCTTTCGCCAATACAAACAAACTGGATGGTTTGCCCACTCGAGAGCCACGTATAATTGTCCGTGTGAAAAACATGATGTTCTCAAATCTAAGCCACAGACAGACATCGTTTGGCCCTGAGACTTATTGATAGTCATTGCAAATGCCAATCTAATTGGAAATTGAGGGCGTTTAAATTGAATTGGCACATCTGTGGGTATAATAGGGATTCGCAGTAGTAATATATTTTCACCTCGGAATTTGTCATTTAAAATGATGGCTTCGATAACATTTTTCCTTAATTTTTTTATGAATAATCGCGTGCCGTTGCACAACCGTTGTGGGTTCAAATTACGAAGCAAAATAACCGGAGATCCAACCTTCAGTTGTAAAATATGCGGTGGAATGCCTGGTAAATCCAATGAGTTTAAAAACTTTGTTGGATAATTTACAGCTTCGGTGGCATCGCAAACTGTGTCATTAGATTTGTATGACACCAAGTCTCCTGGTAACAAATGTTGTATCTTGAGATTCAATTCGTTGACTTCCACATTTTTTGCTGCTAAAATTGCTCTTTCTGCCAGCCACTCATGATTTGTGTATCGTCTGTGTACATCGGGAAATATCTGGTCAATAAGAGCATCTTGAGAATCAATGATTGTGCAGAAATCGGTCGGGAATTTTATGCATCCAGTTTCACCTGTAGTAACTTTTCCATCGCCGATATCTAACAATTGTTTTGAGAATGTTTCAGCGAATGGATCTTGAAGCTTTTGAACGCACAAATTTACTTTCAGTTGTACTTTTTCAACATTACGCCACAATGACGATGATTTTAAGCACGCGTTGATCTCATCAGCGTATGTTGAACGCGGAATAACGGGAAGTGGTTGTCTGAAATCTCCTGAAAAGAGTAACAGAGTGCCGCCAAATAGTTTGTCGTTGTTTTTTATATCTTTCAATGCCCTGTTCGACGCCTCAATCGAATGTTTGTGTGCCATAGTGCATTCATCCCAGATAAGAATTTTACACTATTTCAGCACTGTGGCCATCGACGATTGTTTTTTTATGTTGCACACTGTTTCTGGGTTATTTTGAATATTTAGTGGCAGTTTAAATAATGAATGAGCTGTTCTGCCTCCATCCAATAAAGTTGCCGCAATGCCAGATGATGCAACAGCCAATGCGATGATTATTTGATCGTATTTCGGCGAGAATTAGCGAAATAAGGAATGTTTTGCCAGTTCCACCTGGTGCACCCCCCCCCAAAAAAAAAAAGAAAAAAGAATCCACCTTGTCCTGCCAAAACTGCGAGCATGATGCGGTCGTAAATGGTTCTTTGTTCTTCATTCATTAGTGGGACATTGCGAGCAACAATCGCTGCCATTTCTACAGTATTGTATTGTAAATCACGATTCAATTCAGTGCTTATTAAATCAGATGCATTTCGATTTGTTGAATGCATACCGAAATGACTGAGTGGTAAGTTGGCAATGATAATGCAAAGGTCTTCAATAGCAATCAATGCTTCATTGTACATAGCGTCACTGAATACTATCGTTAGATCATTGCACCGTGAACGATGTTGATGCAATACATCATCAGTCATTGAATCTTTGTGATTATCCCGTAATGTCTCTGCTCGGGCCGGGAAACATGCAGTCAACACTATAGCGAATAGTAGACGAATTTGTTTTGCTGTACAGTTCAGTCCTACTTCAGCAAGCATACACTCCCACTGGTTGTCGTCTTCCAGCAAGCCGAGTGCAAGGCATGCATCTTTATACGTTGGATACTGTTGTCCATTCACTTTACGTAAATCTTGAAATGACAAAGGACCAATGACATTAACCAATAACAGTCGAAGATAAAAGCATTGAGTCTGCCTTGGATTGACTGTAAATACTCGTCCCAAGGTGTTTGATTTGAATAAACCGGGACATGCATCAATCGGCGTGCCTTGCTTGCGGGGCATCCATTTTTTTTGTTGGAGTCCATGTGAAATAGCGTGGTACTTCTGAATAGAGTAATGTCCGTGCAAAAGCACCAAAAGCATCCGCACGATTACACAATTCAAAAAATTCGGTGAGTGTAGTTTTTGGTGGATTTATAGCACGATCAATCGCTGTCTCGCTCGTGAAATATACGCGCTGGCCATTTTCAAGATGGACGGCTAAATGAAGAACTGCTGGATCCTGTTCATGAATTGGGAAACCAAAGATACGCCAAACAGCTTCATTGGAGCTGACGTATCGGCCAATTTGGTAAAGTGTTATTTCATCGTTGTTATTCACCGGAGGAGCATTCACATTTGTATTTTCAACTCGAAATACAGCCATATCACTGCCTTTATTCACATACTTGCAAATGTATTTGATGCTCTTCACTGAACTGCAGAACTGAACATTAATATGAGCACCAAAAATAAATTTAAAAAACTGGCGTACAGACAATAGCAAGAAATTCAAACTTCTTCACACACCATAAATTTTAAATCAGCACAACCGGTTTCGAAATGACGTAGCCTTTCTTCATCAGGTGCAAACACGTGCAACTGCCTTGGAAGGCGAAAGCAAGACTGAAAGCAGGACAAAATCCAGAGGGGGGAGGAGCAACACAAACAACCAATAGGAAGCAACATGCAGGACAGGACCAATCAGAAAGGAACACACGTACACACACACCACAAAATGAGGAGGGAGGAAAGGAGTAAACAATTATTATTTTTTTTTTTTATATATAATATTAAACTAATAAGTAAATTTAATAAAATTTATCCATTAATTATTATTATTTTTATTTAAATTAGAATTATTTTATTATAACTAATATGATGTTATAAACATAATGAAGGAAATTATTTAATTGAATTAAACAAATATTTCCAGGCTGTAGACAGCAAAGTGGAATCAGATTTTTCATTGACAATTTTATCACAATTAAGGTAAATAGCTAAATTTTCTAAAAAATCCAGTTCGGAAACGCGTTTGGCATGAAAGATAATTTTGGCACTCTTAAAATTAAAACTATGATCAAATTCCCAACTGTGCTTCGCAACAGAAGATTTAGAAATTTCTTGATTAACAACATACCGAGAATGTTCACGTAAACGACATTAACTGGATTTTTTAGAAAATTTAGCTATTTACCTTAATCGTGATAAAATTGTCAATGAAAAATCTGATTCCACTTTGCTGTCTACAGCCTGGAAAAATTTGTTTAATTCAATTAAATAATTTCCTTCATTATGTTTATAACATCATATTAGTTATAATAAAATAATTCTAATTTAAACAAAAATAATAATAATTAATGGATAAATTTTATTAAATTTACTTATTAGTTTAATATTATTGAAAAAAAATATAATAATAATAATTGTTTACTACTTTCCTCCCTCCTCATTTTGTGGTGTGTGTGTACGTGTCTTCCTCTCTGATTGGTCCTGTCCTGCATGATGCTTCCTATTGGTTGTTTGTGTTGCTCCTCCCCCTCTGGATTTTGTCCTGCTTTCAGTCTTGCTTTTGCCTCCAAGGCAGTTGCACGTGTTTGCACCTGATGAAGAAAGGCTACGTCCTTTCGAAACCGGTTGTGCTGATTTAAAATTTATGGTGTGTGAAGAAGTTTGAATTTCTTGCTACTAATATGAGCATTGAATGTTTTGCTCAGCAGAGGCGAATATGGGACCACCCAACGGTTATCAATGTCAATATCTATATTGTTGACATAGATGACCGCCATAGATGATAAGATTGTCCGCCATTATCGGGATTTCTTCGACGATATATTGGATATCCGTCAACATTTGTGATCGTGAAATTTTTCGGAAAACTTTTAGTACATTTTCCATCTGCACAAATGATAATGGCCTAAAAATTCATTTTTCATTTTAACATAAAATAACTCCGTCGGATATTGACGAATTTTTTAAAAGAATATACCATTTTAACTAATTTTAACATTTTAACAATATTAACGTTAAAAAATATTTTAAACACTTACGGTTAAAAATTCATTTTTCATTTCAACATTAAACAAATTCTGACATCGTGTTTACGATTCTAAAATATTAACTTTGAAAAAATATTTTAAACACTTCGTAAGATACGGTTAAAAATTCATTTTTCATTTCAACATTAAATAAATTCTGACATCGTGTTTACGATTCTAAAATATTAACTTTGAAAAAATATTTTAAACACTTCGTAAGATACGGTTAAAAATTCATTTTTCATTTCAACATTAAATAAATTCTGACATCGTGTTTACGACAACTCACGCCATCTAGGTGGAAAAGTTGTTGAAAGAGTTGGTTAAAAATTAATTAGAAAGAACTAATTAAGTTACAACTTTCATTTGTAAATCTAAACCATTCTCGAATCCACCTGAAGACACACAAAAAATTTCATTAAACTCAGTCCAGCCGTTTAGGAGGAGTTCAGTGACATACACACGCACAAAAGAAATATATATATAAAGATATATATATATATAAATCCGTAAATTGATTTATAGATTCGAAATTTGAATCATGCAAAATATCAGTAATATTAATTTTATATTTAAAAAAATCTTAACTTAAAGGTAAAGATAACTTAGATATTGTTAAAAAAAAAAAAAAAAAAAAAAAAAACATTTAATATATACCAATCTTTAATAAAATTTAGATTTATAAATTTTTTATTTCTTTAAAAAAATTTGAAAAACATACACACACACATATAATATGTATATATATATACATATACTAGCTGACCCGACAAACGTTGTTTTGTCATATAAATAATTTCTAGAGAATATTTTGCTAGAAAAAAGTAACTAACTTATTGTAAGTGTGTAAGGATGTGGTATATAAATGGAAGATGTATGGAGCGTTGTGAACGGTGAAAGAATATAAAAATAACAAAACACCAATCATTCATTTTTTTAATTTATTAAAATTGATTCTTTAAAATTATATACATATCGCAACTTATAACGATATTACTAAAAAACAATATCAATCCCTTAATGCAACAGAGTGTACAATATTTTTTGTTATTCCATCTTTCGCCAATACAAACAAACTGGATGGTTTGCCCACTCGAGAGCCACGTATAATTGTCCGTGTGAAAAACATGATGTGCTCAAATCTAAGCCACAGACAGACATCGTTCGGTAGTGAGACTTATTGATAGTCATTGCAAATGCCAATCTAATTGGAAATTGAGGGCCTTTAAATTGAATTGGCACATCTGTGGGTATAATAAGAATTCGCAGTAGTAATCTACTTTTCACCTCGGAATTTGTCATTTAAAATGATGGCTTCGATAACATTTTTCATTAATTTTTTTATGACTTATCGCGTGCCGTTGCACAACCGTTGTGGGTTCAAATAACGAAGCAAAATAACCGGAGATCCAACCTTCAGTTGTAAAATATGCGGTGGCATGCCTGGTAAATCCAATGAGTTTAAAAACTTTGTTGGATAATTTACAGCTTCGGTGGCATCGCAAACTGTATCATTAGATTTGTATGACACCAAGTCTCCTGGTAACAAATGTTGTATCTTGAGATTCAATTCGTTGACGTCAACATTTTTTGCTGCTAAAATTGCTCTTTCTGCCAGCCACTCATGATTTGTGTATCGTCTGTGTACATCGGGAAATATCTGGTCAATAAGAGCATCTTGAGAATCAATGATTGTGCAGAAATCGGTCGGTAATTTTATGCATCCAGTTTCATCTGTAGTAACATTTCCATCGCCGATATCTAACAATTGTTTTGAGAATGTTTCAGCGGATGGATCTTGAAGCTTCTGAACGCAAAAATTCACTTTCAGTTGTACATTTTGAACATTACGCCACAATGACGATGATTTTAAGCACGCGTTGATCTCATCAGCGTATGTTGAATGCGGAATAACGGGAAGTGCTTGTCTGAAATCACCTGAAAAGAGTAACAGAGTCAGAGTGCCGCCAAATAGTTTGTCATTGTTTTTTATATCTTTCAATGTCCTGTTCGACGCCTCAATCGAATGTTTGTATGCCATAGTGCATTCATCCCAGATAAGAATTTTACACTATTGCTTATTAAATCAGATATATTTCGATTTGTTGAATGCATACCGAAATGACTGAGTGGTAAGTTGGCAATGATAATGCAAAGATCTTCAATGCTTCATTGTACATAGCGTCACTGAATACTATCGTTAGATCGTTGCACCGTGAACGATGTTGATGCAATATATCATCAGTCATTGAATCTTTGTGATTATCCCATAATGTCTCTGCTCGGGCCGAAAAACATGTAGTTAACACTATAGCGAATAGTAGACGAATTTGTTTTGCTGTACAGTTCAGTCCTATTTCAGCAAGCATACACTCCCACTGGTTGTCGTCTTCCAGCAAGCCGAGTGCAAGGCATGCAACTTTATACGTTGGATACTGTTGTCCATTCACTTTACGTAAATCTTGAAATGACAAAGGGCCGATGACATTAACCAATAACAGTCGAAGATAAAAGCACTCAGTCTGCCTTGGATTGACTGTAAATATTCGTCCCAAGGTCTTTGATTTGAATAAACCGGGACATGCATCAATCGGCATGCCTTGCTTGCGGGGCATCCATTTTTTTGTTGGAGTCCATATGAAATAGCGTGGTACTTCTGAATAGAGTAATGTCCGTGCAAAAGCACCAAAAGCATCCGCACGATTACACAATTCAAAAAATTCGGTGAGTGTAGTTTTTGGTGGATTTATAGCACGATCAATCGCTGTCTCGCTCGTGAAATATACGCGCTGGCCATTTTCAAGATGGACGGCTAAATGAAGAACTGCTGGATCCCGTTCATGAATTGGGAAACCAAAGATACGCCAAACAGCTTCATTGGAGCTGACGTATCGGCCAATTTGGTAAAGTGTTATTTCATCGTTGTTATTCACCGGAGCAGCATTCTCATTTGTATTTTCAACTCGAAATACAGCCATATCACTGCCTCTATTCACATACTTGCAAATGTATTTGATGCTCTTCACTGAACTGCAGAACTGAACATTAATATGAGCACCAAAAATAAATTTAAAAAACTGGCGTACAGACAATAGCAAGAAATTCAAACTTCTTCACACACCATAAATTTTAAATCAGCACAACCGGTTTCGAAAGGACGTAGCCTTTCTTCATCAGGCGCAAACACGTGCAACTGCCTTGGGGGCAAAAGCAAGACTGAAAGCAGGACAAAATCCAGAGGGGGAGGAGCAACACAAACAACCAATAGGAAGCAACATGCAGGACAGGACCAATCAGAGAGGAACACACGTACACACACACCACAAAATGAGGAGGGAGGAAAGGAGTAAACAATTATTATTATTATATTTTTTTTCAATAATATTAAACTAATAAGTAAATTTAATAAAATTTATCCATTAATTATTATTATTTTTATTTAAATTAGAATTATTTTATTATAACTAATATGATGTTATAAACATAATGAAGAAAATTATTTAATTGAATTAAACAAATTTTTCCAGGCTGTAGACAGCAAAGTGGAATCAGATTTTTCATCGACAATTTTATCACGATTAAGGTAAATAGCTAAATTTTCTAAAAAATCCAGTTCGGAAACGCGTTTGGCATGCAAGATAATTTTGGCACTCTTAAAATGAAAACTATGATTAAATTCCCAACTGTGCGTCGCAATAGAAGATTTAGAAATTTCTTGATTAACAACATACCGAGAATGTTCACGTAAACGACATTCAAGATTTCTTTTAGTTTGACCAATATAAGATAAATCACAGTTATTACAAGGGACATTATAGATACCCCATTTTTGAAGCTCAGGAACAGGGGATTTGGTTGAAGGGAATTGGAATTTATTGGATTTTATTTATAAATTCCAATTCCCTTCAACCAAATCCCCTGTTCCTGAGCTTCAAAAATGGGGTATCTATAATGTCCCTTGTAATAACTGTGATTTATCTTATATTGGTCAAACTAAAAGAAATCTTGAATGTCGTATACGTGAACATTCTCGGTATGTTGTTAATCAAGAAATTTCTAAATCTTCTATTGCGAAGCACAGTTGGAAATTTGATCATAGTTTTAATTTTAAGAGTGCCAAAATTATGTTTCATGCCAAACACGTTTCTGAACTGGATTTTTTAGAAAATTTAGCTATTTACCTTAATCGTGATAAAATTGTCAATGAAAAATCTGATTCCACTTTGCTGTCTACAGCCTGGAAAAATTTGTTTAATTCAATTCAATAATTTCCTTCATTATGTTTATAACATCATATGAGTTATAATAATATAATTCTAATTTAAATAAAAATAATAATAATTAATAGATAAATTTTATTAAATTTACTTATTAGTTTAATATTATTGAAAAAAAAATAATAATTGTTTACTCCTTTCCCCCCTCCTCATTTTGTGGTGTGTGTGTACGTGTGTTCCTCTCTGACTGGTCCTGTCCTGCATGTTGCTCCCTATTGGTTGTTTGTGTTGCTCCCCCCCCTCTGGATTTTGTCCTGCTTTCAGTCTTGCTTTTGCCTCCAAGGCAGTTACACATGTTTGCACCTGATGAAGAAACGCTACGTCCTTTCGAAACCGGTTGTGCTGATTTAAAATTTATGGTGTGTGAAGAAGTTTGAATTTCTTGCTATTAATATGAGCGCTGAATGTTTTGCTCAGCAGAGGCGAATATGGGACCACCCAACGGTTATCAATGTCAATATCTATGTTGTTGACATAGATGACCGCCATAGATGATAAGATTGTCCGCCATTATCGGGATTTCTTCGACGATACATTGGATATCCGCCAACATTTGTGACCGTGAAATTTTTCAAAAACCTTTTAGTACATTTTCCATCTGCACAAATAATAATAGCCTAAAAATTCATTTTTCATTTTAACATAAAATAACTCCGTCAGATATTGACGAATTTTTTAAAAGAATATACCATTTTAACTAATTTTAACATTTTAACAATATTAACGTTGAAAAAATATTTTAAACACTTACGGTTAAAAATTCATTTTTTCATTTCAACATTAAATAAATTCTGACATCGTGTTTATGATTCTAAAATATTAACTTTGAAAAAATATTTTAAACACTTCGTAAGATACGGTTAAAAATTCATTTTTCATTTCAACATTAAATAAATTCTGACATCGTGTTAACGACAACTCACGCCATCTAGGTGGAAAAGTTGTTGAAAGAGTTGGTTAAAAATTAATTAAGAAAGAACTAATTAAGTTACAACTTTCATTTGTAAATCTAAACCATTCTCGAATCCACCTGAAGACACACAAAACATTTCATTAATCTCAGTCCAGCCGTTTAGGAGGAGTTCAGTGACATACACACGCACAAAAGAAATATATATATAAAGATATTGTCGATCTAAAGTTCTTTTAATTTTTGTATAAAAAACACAAATCATATCACAGAATAAATGTTTCTTCCAAATTTCTCAAAAGGAGTTTTAAAAATAACACCTACTTGAAATATTTATTTCACGTTTTTTTTTTTATGAAAAGAAGTTTTTGCATTGGAATTTCTGTTTAAAACTTAATATAAAATCTTCTAAATCCACTTGGTACAAAGAAATGAATATAGAATTTATTTAAATTATTATTTCCTTCAAAAATCAAATTTTATGTGAATATGTAAAATGCTATAAATATAAACTAAAATTAACATAAAAGTTTAATAGTTAACGATATTACTTTTTAAATGTCAAATGTTATGCAAGTGGTAAGCTTTTTCTTGCGTCATATATACATAGTAAAAAAGTACATTTGCGTCAATAGGGTATTTTATTAAAAAATCAAGTAAAAATAAGAAGTAATCCTGTAGTTTAGACTTAATTTAAACAGAAATGAGTAGAATGTGGGCAGATTAATTTAATTAGTAAATTTATTTTAAGAAAATGTTTTAAAGGTAAAATAAAGTATAGTCTTTTTTTTTTTTTTTTGACGTATTGAAATGATTTATACTGAGAGCGATATAAATTTAAAGTATAGGTAATATGTTAATAATTATGAAAACTGAGAAAAAGGACATGTCTTAATTTTGGATTACAATTTCGCAGACTGAGATTTGGAAAGGAATCAGAAGCACTCTCTCTCTATATATATGTATATGCATGTATGTATGTGATAAAAAAATACAAAGAAAACAATCAGTTAATGTATTCTGAAAATGATTTTTACATTGATTCCAAAAGAAACTCGGTCTTTTAGGTATTGAAATTAAAGCATGATAACCCCGAATTCAAAATTTTTAGAAATATATATTTCGCTTTGTAAAATTGTAAAATATAAAAATTCGAAAAAAAAAAATCCTCAATTTAAGGAAATTTGCATATAACCTAATTACAGTTTTCTTCTTATTATTAAATTCAATATGAATGAAATGTATGGGAAAACATACCTGCCAACATTCTATTTAATATTATGGAGTACTGTTAGTACCCGCTTTATTTCACAGCGCATTTTCATTAGAGGTTTTTTTATTTTATTTATTTTTTTTTATTAAATTATAATTACACTTGTAGAGAAATTTTCTAAAAATAAAGTGATGTGAAAAAAGAAGTTAGTACCGTAATTTCTGGTAGATAACCTGCAGGTAAGATGTGTCATTTCTCCACCAGAAATTTTATTTAACAGAGAAATCTATACTTTTTCGAAGGAAGAGCTCGTGCAGATATAAATTTATTTATCAATTGAAATTTCTGGTGCAAAACTGGATTATATAACCTGCGGGATATCTACCAGAAATTACGGTGCTATCAATACTTCGGAATATTAACCAGGATATTGGCAGGTATGGATGCTTATACCAGAAAATAATGTGTAATCCTTTTATCTTAATGTCTTATTTTTCCTCTGTAAAATAGGAATGCATAATGATAGAAATTTATTCAGTAAACAAATTTATGAATTATGATTATTTTCTAAAGTAAACCTCGTTAATTAATAAGCAAATTATTTTTACAATGTTTCCGAAAGAAACTCGGTCTTGCAGGTACTAAAATTAAAACATAGCAACCCCGAATCAAGCATTTTTCATTAACACTATGAAAAGCCGACTTTCTAAATGTTATACATGATCCAAAAAATCATGTAAACAAAACTCCAATGTTAAATATATAACATGTTTGGTATGGTCTTAGTTTGTACTACCAATAAATTTGAATAGCAATTTTTATGATGAAATAGGCCTATAAATAAAAAAAAGCAATAATAGCAGTGAGAAAAACGTTATGAAAGGAACACGGTTAAATAAACAATCCTTCCATGAGTAAAAAAGTGTATCTTAGATATATTTTTACTGTTATATAAGACAATTAATAAAGAATTTGAGGGGAACACAACTGCTATAAGAAATATATTTTTATTGCAGTATTAAAAAAAAAAAAAATAAATAAATAAATAAATAGGGTTTTCTTTAAGCATATCCACTAATACAGCGTTAATTGCTAGGAAAATTATGTAATTCTTTAAAAAAGACAATTCTTAAAAAAAATTTGCGATTCAATGATATTTAAAAGTATGTTAATCACGAGATAAAATTTTAATGATGCAAACATTTATTCTCGCCTACTCTCGGAGATGATTTTTTTTAATAATTGAAAAATTGCCCATTTGTGTGAATTATACAATAGAATATAGTGAGAAGCAGTGAACAACCTGAAAAAAATATGAAAATATGAAAATCTTAAAATATTTTGATATTTAAGCTCAAAATATGCATAAAATTTGCAAAAAAAAAAACACTTTTACAAAACATCATAAGTTAAATTTAAGATGTTTTTATTCTGTAAATTTTATTTAGATTATTGAAAAAAAGGACTGAACTACTCTCAAAACTATAAAGATGTTATTTAATATTTTAGAGAAGATAACATTTTTACATGCTGAAAAAAAATCATCAATATACACGACAGTTCATAACTTCTGTCGACAAAAAAAACAAAAAAATCATTTAACTAGATTCATTGTCGTAGTTAAATCCCTAAAACAACTCCTCTGGAGTATTTTGTCAAAGTTTCATAACGTTTCAATTATAACTTTTGGAGTTATGATGTTTTAGGATAAAGTAAAATGTTAAAAATCTCATTTTGGGAAAAGCAGAAAACGTATTTAAAAACCAGATTTTACCTATTAAATAAAAAATGATTTTAATAAGTTCTTGATTTATTTCAAAGTATTTTATTTTATTTTTTTAATTCATTTTATATTCAGTAACAAATTTTGATGCCTATATTGAGTAAAACATTTATGTAAACAAACATTTACGAGTCATTTCCGTTGACTTCCGGTTTCAAAATCTGGCGAGTGACTAATATTAAAATGCCTGTAACTCAAGTTCTAACAAAGATAGACACGAAATTCAAACTGATTTAGAAAGCTAAAATATCAGGTTTTAATATTAACTCAAAATTGGAAAATCAGAGTTTTGACTGAAAAATGCATTTTAAAGGTAGGCAGGCAGGCACTTTAAAACTTTATATGTAATTTAAGTTTTGTGATTAAATACTTATATTTCTCTTGTTCTTGAACTGAAAAGCAGTGTCATTTGTATTTACGGTAATTTTTCTGACAGTATATTCTACAGTGATGAGACTACTGGTTTTAGCTTCCTACTATTATTTTCATACATAAACTTTTATCACTTTTGTGCAGTATTTTTGTGAATAATTAGCATAGTACTTTTTGTTAGAAAATAGTGTTAGATATGAAAGTAGAAATTTCTTCTCACAAATTGTGAACTCAACTCACGAGGTTTGTTATGTTTGTTGAAACGTAAATCTTCTCTAGTCAAAACGAACTATCACATCACTAATTGAAACGATATTTCACATTATTTAATTGTCGTTTCAAAATTATGGGTGGCTCACATTATTTGCACCATTTATGCAAACAGGTTGCAAAATTATTAACGGTAAAGTTAAACCAAAGCCTTTTACATCCATGTTTTATAAACAATCTAAAAATCATCCAACAGTCTTTTGTTTCTGTGTGACACCACCTATCCGACAAGAAATATCTAAAAAGTAGAAAAATTATGTAACCAATCCGAACATCTCCTCATCCGTTGAACATGGGAAATGTCTACCTATTTCGGCAACAATAAAAGAATATTAATTGGACTGAGATGTAAGAACAATTAATGCCAACGTTAGTTCTTCAAATGATCATAATGTTTCCGTGTTTAGTTTGTTACTTATTACTTTCTTCTATCTTCAATAGAAGAAAGTATTGGATTCGTAAAAATTTTCGATTTCGGGTTTTTGATGGATTTACACGTTTTGAGAGCTGTAGAACACGATTTTAACATTTTTAGAAAATGTCTGTCTGTCTGTCTGTCTGTCTGTGTGTGTGTGTGTGACAAAATTTTGTGGCAACTGTATCTCTGGAACTACTGCACTGAATTTCATACAAATTGGTATGTAGTTGCACCTTGACATAAATTAGTGCCTATCAACTTTTGGTAAAAATCGTCTTACAGGTTGCGTTGCCATCCCGCTTTTTCTAAATTTTAACAGGGTGATATAGGGCAAGAATTTTCAAGATGGGTATCTTTCGAAAGGTCTCGTCAGTACCTTTAAAACGAATGGTTGAACTATAAATCTGTGATAATTTAAAACAAAGTTATCGATTTTTTTTACTTTTTACGAAAAAAAACTTAGAAAAAAATTTTTTTTTTTCCTCCCTTTAATTTTATCAAACTCCCACGGTTTCCGTGTTCTGACAAACTTAAACTAATTTTTGCTTTTTTCCCCTAATTTTGTCAAAGTCCTACGGTTTCCGTGTTTTGACAAACTTTGACAAAATTTTGGGTAAAATGTGAAAATTATGCTAAGTTTGTTAAAACACGGAAACCGTGGGCCTTTGACAAAATTGGGGGGAAAATGCAAAAATTTGTTTAAGTTTGTCAGAATACGGAAACCGTGGGAGTTTGATAGAATTAAGGGGAGAGAAAAAAAAAAAAAAAAAAAAAAGTGGGACTTTGACAAAATTTTGGGTAAAATTTGAAAATTTGATAAAGTCCCACTTTTTTTTTTTTTTTTTTTTTTTCCCTTTTCCCTTAATTCTATACTTTTTTTTTTTTTTTTTTTTTTTTTTGTTACTGAGTGAATTTGTATAGGAAAAGATAGAAGAAAGTCTCGTGGTGGCCACAACATACTAGTTTTACTTACCAGGAATTGCATATTTCATTGATTTTTTTTTTATTCCGAAACCACTGTTCCTCACAATAAAGATAATTATTTTGTGATGCAGTAATATTCGTCCTTTTAAGACCAAATAATATGTAAATGGTCTCATTTGAATGTATCTAAAAAAACTTTATCAAAATTTGTTAACTTGTATATACGCCGACAGAATTTAAAGATTAAATTGTAAATTATACTCAAAACCATTTTTCAAAATAACATAGTCAGGGAGAGAACACGGACGCAGAATTCATACCGGTAATTGTTTAAGAAATTTCGCTACCTATAATATCGTGGATTTAAGAAGTAGAAAATTTTGTTACATTGATAGCGGTATGAGTTCTGCGTCTGTGTTCCATCCCTGACTACGTTATTTTAAAAAATGATTTTGTGTATAGTTTGCAGCTTAATCCTTAAAATTCGGTCTGCGTATATACAATTTAGTATATTTACAACTTTGAACATATATGACTTAATTTCGAGAACTTAAAATTCATTTGTTAATTGCAGTAACATTTTGGAAGAAATGCAAAATGCGAGGGTTGTTGTTGAAATAGAAACCTGCACACTGCACAGAGTTAATTGAAATGCCGATCGAAAAGTGTTAACTATGTAGTTAAAATTAAAAAACATTAAAAATTATATTTTATATATATATTTATTTCAACCAACTTTTACATACAAGGTGATTACTTATTGCACTGAAAAACTCAGGAGGGTATTAGAAGAACTGATATGGAGCATAAAAATGTATATAAAACCGTTTTCAAGCCACTGTGAATAGAATGAAAAAACTATGTCTTAAATTTATCCCTCATTTTTAAAGTTTCGAAACATGCTACAAAAAAATCAAGACTATACTTAAAGAGAGCAGAAAAAATTCTACAAAACTACAAAAATTGTATTATCTAGAATAGCTAGGTCAAATGACGAGGTACAAGCGCTGACCCCGTGGAAAAAAATGCAAAACAAATATCCGCCAAAATATTTTATCGGCAATTCTGCAAAAACCGTTTTATCAGCAAATGTTAAAATTTACGAAAAATTGGCCATTCCAATAGCTTTTAAATAAGATTGTAATAAATCATATCGGTTGACTAGTGCCGGAGAAATTTAGTAGTTTATTTACTTCGTTTTCGTTTTTTCACCATTCGTTTTCACATTTTCAAGAAGCGAGACTCCTCTTAACACATTTTATTTGTATGTGTACCATAAAACATACCCGTCAACATTCTAAATGATATTCCATAGTACTGTTAGTACCCACCTTTTTTCACACTTTTTTCTTTTCTTTTTACAATACCTTTCTTTTTATTTAATCTTAATTACGTTTATAAAAGTTACATTTACTCTAAAAATAAAGTGGTGGGCGTAAAAGGGTAAAGACTAACAACACTAATTTTTAATTAAAAATATTAATTAGGATCTTGGCAAGTATTAGGCTAATATTATATTATGCATTCATTTGCATTTTGATTTTAAAAGAAGCTAAATACAGATATTATTGTAATTAAACATAGGAAGAGATTATTATTTAAAATATGTAAAACATCCGCATAAACTGTGTTAATTTTCTACTGTAATGGAAAGAAAAATGCGGGTATAAGCTTCCTTATCAATGTTGCCAAATTTAGGTACTTTTTTATTTAATAATCACCAATAATTTTAAGGGGTGATAGTTGATACACATAATAGACTATTACACTCCGAAGGAAGTAGGCAACCATTACAATTAAAATTTAGTGGTAGATATTGAATAAAAAGTCCCTAATTTTTGCAATATTGTTCCTTATGCACACATACTTTAATCCTAGGCATGGGGTACATGTCTGTTTATTATTTTCTAATACTTATCTTTATGCATTGTTCTGTTAATAAACACATTTCTTTCACGTCCATTTTGAATGATAAACACCCCTATGTCTAATTACAACGAATCCTGTACTAACATTTCTTCCCCCCCCCCCTTTTTTTTTTATCAAAATCAAAATGAATGCATATCATGATATTATGATACATATACCATAAATTATTGAATACAAGATTGAAAACATTCTAAAAATAATTTCCTTTGTTGGATGTACATATATATATTACATGTTTGTATATACTCCAATTTGTTTTCTTTTACACGCAACACGAGTATTACTAAAATATAGATTTGTTGTATAAAGTAATATATTTAAGTCGATTAATAAAGTTTTCAAAGCGCATAAAACGATATTTTTTAATGTATACTGAAAATAAATTTAAAAATATGTTTGAAGAAAAATCGTATTCCTAAATATAATAAAAACAGTATATATAATATCTAATACAATACTGAGTAACTACACATTTTGCAGATTTTTTATAGCATATTTAAAAGGTTTTTGCAAATTAAGTTTTTAACGTTTTTCATTAACTTATTTATAAATATCTATTTAAAAAAATTCAAATGAGAAATATTGATATATATTACAAGGGCTGATTTATTTTTCCAAGAAACTTTTTCCTAAAATCTTTCTTGAAATAATTTAATTTTTGTTATAAATATTATTTATATAATAGATGCATTACTGGAATACGTTTAAGCAAAAAAAATTACAAAAATTACTTTTTTATCCTTAGTCTACGCAACAACTGTTCATTTTCCCTAACTCCTATTTTAAAGTAGTATAATTTCAGTTCCTTGGCATCCAGATTGCATGCATAAGGAAATCTATCGGTAACAATTTATTTTCAAGATTTATTTTTTTAATTTATTTATTTTTATTTTTAAAGCATCAACAATTTAAAATCTAACTCATCTGAAAAATGCACGTATCCCTATTGAAACATTTGAGTTATTTAATACAGCAACTAATCTTATAAACGAGTACCTAGAGAATTATACATTTTCTTCAATGAATCCTTCTTTGTGTTCTTTTATCTCCATTGCATAATTGAAGAAACGAAATTCTTCTAATATGTGATTGTGAATAAATATACAAATCAAATACCTGAAAGTATGAAAACCAATTACTAAGACTGAATTAACTTTTAAGATATCAAAACATTCATTAAGAAACTACAATGAATATAATCCTTTTAAAAATCATAGTACCTTTTTCTAACGCAAGAGCTTTAATTAACATTACGTTCATTTTATTAAATTGTCTGTTGTCTCAAAATCAAATACATTGTTGAAACAAAGCTTTCTCATCAACATAATTATGGATGAATACAAATTATGAAGCATACACATCAAAGATTATTCAATTATGTTTTCGTGAGCGAAATGCCCAGGAATGAATATTTGATCTTTAGCCAATTTACCTTTGTAGTATTTGGGAATATTCGAAATTTCATACCGACTTGAATGTAAAGGAATGTAACTCAATTTAATACGATTCTCAGAATGAAACCCATTATGATTAAGTACACTGAAATTATTAAAAAATTTTTCATATATTTCTTTTTTAAATTCGAAAATATTTAGCATAATTTAAGTGTTCCAAGATGCTTTTGAAATTACAGTTTAAAATAATTTTTCTTTTTGTAAAATATCCCTTACTAAAATTTAGGGTTTTCTAAAAGATTTTTTGTAGTTCAATCTAGGTTCTCTGGTATTTAAAATATTTCTTTAAGGTTTCTGTTAAAAATATCTTCTAGAGGAACCTCGTCAAAGTTTGTTTTGGTTTTATTTTTTAAACCTCTAAAAATTTACATTGCTTTAGGTTTTATAGAGGTTTCACAAGGTTTCAGATAAATACATGAATGATAATAAGTTTTCCTATCGTATTTCGAGAATACCTCCATTATACCTACAACCAAAAAGGTATTTTAAGTTTTTATTTTGAAAACCTCTAAAAATTATTCCATCCTTCGCATTTAATCCATTCTTCGCGACGAATTTGGAGACTTTATCGCTCCTTGGCGACTATGGCGAAAAAATTCTTATTATCAATATATCGATTATCTAAACTCTAGCTCAATTATTTCGGAAAGTACTGGATAATTCTGGATTTATAAAAGGCTGTAAAGAGATCCCATCCCGCCGTGAGAGAATCATTTGGAGCCAAGTGCTTGGATGGCTAAGAGCTCTGACTGAGCCTCTGATTACAGTCTATTGCTGTGTGTTAATGCTATGGTAAAGTTTATGTTGTGATTTTGATGTTATCAGCTGTTATTTAAGATGTGTTTTCTGGTGAAACTGAAGTTGATACAATCCGCAACAAAATTATTCGAGCGCTAGCAATAATTCCTATATAAAAAAAGTTCACTTAATACCGCTTTGTTAAATAAATATTTGTCGAATCATGTTTTTAGTCAATCAAGGGACAGGATTAGACGAACAGGATTCGACAGGATTCGACAATGATTTCTTTAACAAAACAGTATTAAGTGTACTTTTTTTACATAGAAATTTTTTGCTGCGCTCGAATAATTTTGCTGCCGAATGTACTTGTTTGACTGATTTGTAATCTGGAATATTCTATAAATAAACTTTTAAGCCTTTGCAAGATTATTCTTTCAAAGTTCTTTTTAAGTCTTTCATTTACAAACAATTCACGAACCACGAGTATGCAACAATTCTGGTGTCAAGAGTGGGGTTGTCTGCTGAATGGTCGTAACTAGATGTATGGAGGAATAGATGAAGAAACTTCTGGTAGGTTTGGCTGACCAGATGAGTGATTTGAAAGCAGAACAAGAAAAGGTGAAAACCAGATTGACCGAAGAAGATAAAAAATAATTTGGGTGAAAAAATTAAACCCATTCAAGGAAAAGTTAAATCGAATCAAGACGAAATGAAGAAAGAACTTTTGTCAGTGAAGGGTGACTTTGTATCTGTGAAAATGATGATTGAAGAAAAAACTTTCAACTATGGGAGATAGAATTGGAGAAGTAGAACGTAAAATCGATAAAGTTATGAAGGTAGAAGACAGTTTTATAATAATAGAAGGTAATAATAAAGATAGTGTTATAAAGATAGAAGAGAATGTTAGAAAAAATTTTCATCAAGAGCTAAAAAGAATATTTTCAGAAATAGAAAGCAAATATAAGAAAATAGAGGACGAATTTGAGCGGAAAATGGAAGAAGAGTGCAACAGGGATAGGAAAATTTTAGAAGATTGAAGAAAGAGTAGGAAATGAATTACGAAAGACGATTCGGAGAATTTTCCGCCATAGCTGAAGCTAATGGATGGAAACCTACTGCCAGTACAGACCATTTAGCAGCATCATTAATAGGGGCGATGCATCTGACATACTGGAAACTCTTTCTACGGAACAGCGGTATGATTTCGAGGATTTGACAAGAGTGCTGGAGTTGCGTTTTGGAGAAAAATGCTCAAAAGGGTATAGTCGTCTCAAATTAAAGTCCCGTTATCAGAAAGCGGGTGAAATTTAACAACAGCTAGCGTCATATATTCAGAGACTGTCACACTTAGCTTTTTTAGATTGCAACGCTGAAACTCATGATGATTTGGCTCTTCAATATTTCATCGATGCTGTGCGAAATCCAGGGTTTCAAAAGGCCTTTAGACTCGCTAATGTGAAAGTTGTAACGTCAGCTTTGGCATAGGCATTGAAGATTGAAGCAGCCGAGTAAGCCTCCCGTAAAAACAGACACACCATCAGAGCAGTCTCTCTAGATGATTCCCAAGCTGATCTGGAGAAAATGAGAAAAATCTGTCCGACATTACAAGGAAATTACACAGTCTTCTGTGTCCTAAAGAAGTTCAGAATCCGAAGGTTAAGTGCTGGAGCTGTTTAAGAATGGGGGTGTCAAGATAAATTATCCAAAACGACAACCTAACGAAAATAATCAGGTTCCAATGTGACCGCAGGAAAACTAAGAAAAGGTAATCTCGCAGGAGGAGGTTGACCCACTTTGCAGTATTTCATGTTTCTTCTATGAGTGGCGGCGATAATGGACTTTATGTTTATAGATAAGATGATAACTCTTCCTCCCGCATGATTCTTGACACTGGAGCCAATAAGAACATCGTTGTAACAGATGTTGCTCAAGAACTTGAAGAAAAGATTGTCTAAGATTATCCGGACGGTGCCCTGTGTTAAACTCCAGACAGTGACCGGCGACAAAATCAAAATTATTAAAAATAATTAATGAAAGTTATTAATCAAAATAATTTTAAATTAGATTTTAAGAATAATGAACTGCATTCCAGTTCACAAGACATAGCTGTGTTTAACGTTGAAAATCCGGACAATCAATCAATATGTCAGATAACAGCGAAATCCAAAATTTCTATCCTTCCACACACTGAGACAATCATTTCCGAAACACCTCCTGAAGAACAGTACTTCCACTATGGGATGATTGAATACACGAATACAGACGACAGCCTAAAAGGAGTTCTGGTAACTTCATCTTTGTTTCATCTTTGAAAGAGCATTATTGCTGTAAGAGTCGCCAATGTACCGTAATTTCTGGCGTATAGTCCGCAAGTAAGAGGAGTCATTTCTCCACCAGAAGTTTTATTTAATACAAAAACCTTTATTTCATCGAAAAAACAGTTCGAACAAATATAAATTTATCTCTCTAATAAAATTTCTGGTGCAGAACTGACTTTTGTAACCTGCGGACTATGCACCAGAAATTACGGTAAGCGATAAAATAAAGACAGTGGAGAAAGGTGATGTGTTAGCAACTTGCACTACAGTGACATGCATTAACCGGTACACACAATCAACCGAATCTAGGTCTCTGAGATTTTAGCAAAGGAATTTCTTAAAAATGCAGAGTTAGGAATTGAACACAGACGTGCTGCGTGAAAGCTACTGTATGCATTTAGAGACTTGTTTTCTCGGACACCTGAAGACGTCGGGAGAACAAATACTGTCCAGCTCCGAACCGAAACAGGAAATCATCCTCCAATCAAAGAACATCAATAGACTTCCACTTTCTAAGCTGGAAGAGATGGCTGAGCTACTAAGCGAGATGCAGCATAATGACTTCATTGAACCTTCTGCGAATCATTGCGTTTCTTCCATAATTTTGGTGCGAAACAGGATGGTTCAACGATATTCTGCGTGGATTGTCGTTGTTTTAATGATATCATTAAGAAAAATAATTGAAAAGTGATATTCAAAATAGTGACTGCTGTGTTGCTCTATGGCAGAGTTCTCAGCAGTTACTACTTTGAATACCTCGTTTTTATAGTAATTTTCATTAATCGTTTGTAGTACAGATCTTCGAAAGAATAATACAAAGATTGCTTTAAAAAGTGGTATTAAAAATATTATACATGCAGAAGCTAGTAATAAATCCACTTTTTAAAAAATAAGTAACCAATTTCAATTAATTCAAATCCAAGGAAATCTCAAAAAGTGTAAATTTATCAAAAACCAGAAATGAAAAGTTTTTCCAAATCTTATACTTTCTTCTTATATATACAGGAGATAGAATAATAAAGCCACTTAAAAAAAAAAAAAAAAAAAAAAAACAGTAGTCAATTTCAGGTAATTGAAATGAAAAGAAATCTCAAAACGCGTAAATTCATCGGAAACCGGAAATCATTTTTCTTTTTTCAGTACCCTCTATTTGCTTCTTATGCATGCAGAAGCTAATAATAAATCCACTTTTTTAAAAAATAAGTAGTCAATTTCAGTTAATTGAAATGCAAGAAAATCTCAAAAAGTGTAAATTTCTCGTAAACTGGAAATCGAAGTTTTTTCTGTATCTTCTACCTTCTTATACACGCAGAAGCTAGTAATATATCCATCTTTTTAAAAATAAGAAGCCACTTTCAATTAATTGAAATGCAAGGAAATCTCAAAGTGTGTAAATTTTTCAAAAATCGTAAATCAAATGTTTTTTCCAAATCTTATACTTTTTTCTTATATATGCAGAAGATATAGTAATAAATCCATTTAAAAAATAATAATAAGTAGTCAATTTCAGTTAATTGGAATGTATTATGTTTTAGTTTAAAAATATGTCTTTAAATTACAGCTTACATAAAAAAAAAAAAAAAAAAAAAAAAAAGAAGATGAAGAAGATGAAAAAAAAAGAAAAAGAATAAAGAAAGAAATTAGATCTTAAATAAATTAGAAAAAAAAAAAACTTTCATATATCAGATCCTTTTTCAATTTACGTATATTTTCAACGGTATAAAACTTTCGATCGAACTCTCATTCATTCAAGTTTCTACCACTCTAATGGCTGTTTTCGCTTAGAATAAAAAAAAAAAAATGTAGTCGAGAGTATAGTGATGCTACATCTATACAAATTACTGGGTTTATGGTTTTACTTGAGATTTAAGAATTTCCAGATTTTACAACTTCCTACCATAGCTATAGTAATTTATTTAGATGTATCATCCCCATGTTATCATGCAAACATTTTTGATGCTGAAAAAATCATTTGGCATCAGCCATTAACCGTTATTAAAACTCAGCAATTGTAAAATAATAGAATGTTGATGAATTTTTAAAATGCCTGTGTATTGCGTGGCTTTTAACTGTACTAATAAATGGATGGAAGGAAAGGTTTTCATGAGTAAGTTATATTTGAATAATTTATGAAAAACATAATTTTTATAATCAATTGCTTTGTTGTTGTTATGAAATAATTACTGTCTTCATATTTAATGGAACATATATCTTTTTTAATTTTAATATTTTAAATATTTTATATTAATAAGTGATATGGAATTTTTAAAATTCGTAATCTATATAAATAAAGAGAAGTGCCTGTGTGTCTGTGTGTGTCTGTGTGTATGTCTGTGTGTGTCTCTGTGCGTGTGTCTGTCTGCGCTCTGGTGCTCACACTACTGATAGAAGAGCTTCCAAATTTGGCATATAGGTACCTGGGACCCTGCAGCTATGCACCTCATCGAGATTTTTTCGAATTTCGAATTTGAATTTTTTAAATTAATGTTTTTCCGATTTTAAACATTGGCTTTTATTTTTCATTTTTCATGAATTTATTCTTCGATTGTAATCGTCTGCGTATCTTAGCAACGGCTATTATGTAATGTAATTTTTTATTTAATACATTCATTTGAAGGCGATTTTCTTTCTTTTTTTTTTTTTTATTATTTTTATATTTATTGAAAATCAAAGGGTAATGCAATAGAAATAAATTGTTATGTTTATGCATAAATTTTATAGTATAACAACTTTTTATTTTTCATTTTTTAAATTAATTCCTTTAAAAGAAAAATCTTTTATTATTATTATTATTATTATTATTATTTATAATATTTATTGGGTGAAAAAAAAATGGTAGTTTATAGTAGAACGGATTAAACTGATTAAAATTCGTTTGTTTTTCATGTATTTAATTCCTTTTAAAAGAAAATCTACTTTCTTATTTTATTTTATTGCACTGGTCGGAATCAAATCATAATACAGTGTAAATAACGGGGGCATAGTCTAAAATATATAATAGATGCTGAGATACAGTCATCTTTAAAATCGTAGTTCTTAAATAACAGAAAATCCACAAGTCGTGGATAAATGCCCTAATTGAAGTGCCCGGGAAAGACCTTTCTGCAGACAGTGGGAAACTGAACCCGATGCAGTACGGGCTGGAAAAAGAGCTGCCTTAGGCAACGGGTACACGAAGAACCGAGATCTAAAGCGATTTCAATGTTTTTTTTTTTTTTTTTTTTTTTTAAGTTTTTAAGTTTAAAAAATAAATACTGCAAGTCGTCGATAAATACCCAGATTGAAGTGCCCGGGAAAGACCTTCCTGTAGACAGTGGGAAACTGGACCTGATGCAGTACGGGCAGAAAAAAGAACTGCCTTATGCAACGGATACCCGAAGAAGCGATATCTAAAGCGATTTCAGTGTTTTTAAGCTTTTATTTGTAATGTGATGTAAAAAATAAATACTGATCCAATTCTTTTGAAAATTCATTTAAATATTGTTAAATGTTGTTTATTACTTTATTAATAAATAAATAAATAAATAAAAGAAAAATGAGTATCTGCAGTTTTCATTCACCTTTAATCCATAAATTATTCATATATTTTATTTGCTAAATTATCCATGTGTAACTCGAAGAAAGACGGGCATTAATCGGCAAAAGTGGCCGTCTTTCTTGGAGTAAAAAGGAATCTCTTTTTTTTCCCTCGATGATCAATCTATGTCTTATTACTATATCTATACTTTCTACTTTAGATATTTTTTTATTTCTTACACAGGCAATAAATTTATTTCCTTTTATATCGGGAAAAAAAAATGAAAACATTTTTTTCTTCTTTTTGCAACTTTTTTTTTTTCTTTCTAAAAATTTTAGAGCTAAAATGGGTTTTTGTTTAATACTTTTTGAACTAATTATCCTATTGTTCTAAAAATTACAGCATTAGGTATTTGTCTGATTGATAAGTATGCCAACTTTTGTAGCGATGGGTGGAACGGTTTACTTTGTATAACGAATTAAAACCTGATACAACACGTCATTCATTTTATCAAAATAAAATCGCGTTCCGGAAATTTTTTTGGAGTGGTCGTACCTGACACCGTTCGTTAGGCCTCTTGCTTATATTATATTTAATGGACATGAACTCTATTTATACATTTTAAGATTTGTTGAGATATAAAAAATTAATTAGCCGAAATAATGTTTAATTTTACTGTAATCCATTCTTAGTTGTTTCATTTCTGCTGATGATACTATGTCCAAAAATACCAACATAAAATATCTTATACGAAAGCACATTTATCTTGCACATCTTATTCTTGCACATTTATATGGTTTTTATTTGCATAAATGATTATTTAAAAAAAAAAAAAAAAAAAAAAAAAAAATATGATAGTGTTTTATTCATTAAACATATTTGAAAGTAAGTTATAAAAATTTAAATATGAAATTTGTAATTTAGTGAATCACGCACCTGATATAATAATAGTATAAGTTTACAACACTAGTATGACTAAAGTAATAACCTGGTGTGTCACTCACACGACTTTCTCTCACCCTGCATTTCAATACTATAATGGCATATTGCATAATATTAAGATTTAGTTTAATAGCGTAATATAATAAACTTCAAAGTACTTTTAAGATTACTTATAATAGGTTTAGTAACAGTTTTATTTGACATGTTATTCTGTGTGAGGAGGCTACTGCAACACTCAATCCCCCCGTTCAATTATAGTTCATACAATTAATAATAATAATAATAATAATAATAATAAAAAGATGTTATTACTTTACCGCCAAACTTGAATAGCCCCCGTTCAATTACAGTGCATACTATTATATATATATATATATATATATATATATATATGTATGTATATATAAATAAAGCCAAGGCTGATATCAATTTGCCTGTAAGTCTCGATCAAATTTTTAAGTGGTAACCTAATACAAATTTCAAAATGGCAAATTTGAATTTCCTGCAATTCTTTGTTTTTAAGTTTTGCTGATAACAAATTTACAGACAGATCAAACACTAAAAACTGGACTTTCGTAATCAGGACACCCAAAAACGTGATAATATATAAAAAAAAGAGAGTTTTAAATAGAATTTCCAAAATACTTTGTTTACAGAATGAGTACGAAAAATTCATTTTTTAATGTTCGTCGATAAAGTAAAATGTACAAAGCACTTCCACCAATTACATTCAATAGAAAAGAAAGTTTTGTTAAATTTTGTGTAGCCCTGTATATTATCTATAATCAATATGCACTTTGTAAAATATTGTGTTTACATGAAAAATATCTATCACAAAATTAATTACAATTCCAGCAATTTCAAACTATAGCCCACAACATATTCAAATACTTTGGGTAGCCTAAGCATTGAAAACGAATGATGAATGATTTCCATATCACAATCTACACAAATCATGCTTTTATGCTGATAAAAAATTTTGGTTGTTCCGTTTTGTTTAAGGCAGCCTATTGATGTTAAACTCAACTTTCCTTCAATTTTCCCCACAGATGTAATGTATTTGAATTATCCTGTGTGATCTTGTTCACCAACCATTTGCTTAATCTCAACGAAAAATTTCGTGTGGCATCCCTACGTCATACACATTTAGAATACAGAGTTTGGGATTTCTACTGCTATTTGTTTTTGAGATATTCTGATAACAGACAGACACACGCATACAAATACACTGACCAGCCGCTAAATACATGATTTTCGGATTCAAGGGACCTCAAAATGCGTAAATATAACAAATACTCTCTTTCGAAAATTTGACCCCAAAACATTACTTTTCCTACCATATATATGGATAAGAGAATGTAAAAAGAAAACATATATATACACGTTTCTGACTGACATTAGAACTAGTTAATTTTATAAATATAAACTCTGATATGCCAACATTTAAATTTTTTTCAGAGGATTACAAGTACCCACTCTTTTTTTCCCACCACAACTTTTAAGAATATTTTTTCTCAGTTAATAGTAATTACATATTGGAGAAAATTTCGTGACAAATAAATTTTGCAATAAAAAGGCGGATATTAATAATAATCCGGAATAAAATAAAGTGTTACCATGTCTGTAAACAGAGCATTTCACACAAATATCAATTGATTTTCTATGTAACGATATTACACAATAATGCCGAAATACAATTTTGATTCATTGAGGAGCATTGTTAATACACGTCCTTTTTTTTTTTTTTCTTTCCACACAACTTTACTTAAAAGGCATTTTCTTACTTTTAAATCGTAATTACATATTGGAGAAAATTTCACTACAAATAAAGCGGTGTGAAAAAAAGGGGGGTACTAACAGAGCTCTGAAATAAATTAAAATTGTCATGTCAGAATAATGGCGTTTCCCACGCATTTTGTCTTTTGCCCTTCTAAAAGAATACCCTGAAACTGGAATAGAAATACCGAAGCGTTTCTTGAAATTTTTTTAAACTAGAGGTTCACCCAGATGCATATGAAATAATCGTCTTTTATAATTGGTTTTGGTCTTATTTAGGATCCGATTTTTACCAAATAATTTACAATTACCATACTGTAAATATTTGTTATTGAAGCTGAAATTGGAGATACAAATAATTATTAATTTACTTTTCGCTAATTATTAGATATAAGCACGTGGTGGTAAATTTGAACTATTATTTTTAACTATTCCACAAAATATCAAATATTTTTAAGTTAAGACTTAAAGCTGCACAAGTATTATCTGCAGTAATGATTCTTTCATTATTTATTTATTTATTTATTTATTTTTTATTTCCTGAACAATATTTAAAACTACTTTTTTTTTAGTTTTTTTTTTACTAATTGACTCCATTATGCATGTTTATTCTTTTCCAACGTATGCACGCAAATTATAAACTTAAAAATCTGAATCATTACAAGTGGACCAAATTTTGAAACTATTTTTTCGTCTAGAAGGAATATATTGACGAAATGAACATCTCCCTTTAAATGCATCGGTTCTAAGTCAAACAAGAGAGACTTTATACCGAAAATATTTTATAATCCTTTTCTTTTTCTTTAATCGTCCAATATATATATATATATATATATATATATATATACTATATATAACAGATTCCTTTTTAAAAATAGTGGTGACAAATAAGATTTAAAAATTAGAAAATTTGGCAGCTATGTAAATTTCACTAATTATTCATTAACTGTGGCATTTTAATAAGTGAAATATGCTTTTTTTTTTTTTTTTTTTTTTTTTTTTTTTTTTGTGCTGTGTCAGAAAAAAATGTTAGATACAGAAGAAAACAATTTTAATATCCAACGCTAAAAATAAAATAAAAGGAAAATAAATAAAAAAGGAAATGATATTTTGAAAGCTGAAATAACTAAGCACTTCTCTTTTTTGATGATCAAAAGTAAACACGCGTTTAGATTGAAAGCAGCAATAAATTAATACCCAATTTAACTTTTGAAAATTCTGTGATTTCAGTTTGAACAACACTTTAACTTTTGAAAATTCTATGATTTCAGTTTTGTATGCAAGAACAATCTTTTTTACATCACAGATACTCAAGCCAGGCTTTACGGAGGAAAAAAGAATCAAAAATTGGTACGTCAGTTGACTCATTTTAGTTTTTCCCGAGACTACATTATAATTGCTTGTAATTTAGTATTTAAAGGCAAATCAGTTAGCTATTTGGGACTTTTAATACATATTTACCAACTTTGCTGTATAGTTGTCAACTTTTACGCATTTTGAATACCGCAATTTAAAATAGTTTTCTTTGTTTTAATTGAATTTTCTTTGTATTCGTTTTCACAGCAGCGGCCGATTGGTTCTGTGCTCAAAGCTGGCAGATGGAAAGTTCGTTCCCAGGTCGTGCTCATTGACCTAGCCGTTCAGAGTTTACTGTGGTTTTCTCCGAAACTCGCGTAAGTACGGGATAGGACCGCTTAGTAAGACCCCACGGGGGCATTCCACCTATTGACCTAGGACTCTACCGTAGTCTGTGATCCTTAAACCCTACAACCAACCAATCAACCAACCCACTTTGTATTGGTTTTATATTTCTTTATTAAAATTTACTGATATTTCTTTGAATTAATTGAAGAAATTTATCTTTAAATATGGAAAAGTTTTCTACAGATATAGTGGTATTCAAGATGCGTAAAAGTTCACGATTATGTTGCAGATATACCAATATTTTTAAATTATACCAGACCATTATTTGTAACAGCCATTACATTACTCAACTTTATTGGAGAGCAATTTTCTCCAATAGAGAATTACGATTAAATAAGAAAATAATTACTCTAGGGTTTGCGCAAACCGCTTTTTTCAAGAACTGTTCCACTACCATTCTGTAAATTATTTTTTTTCATTTATAAACTTCTCTACGCAAAAATGTGTTATTAAAAATTAGAGGTTTTCAATTTAAATGATCGTTCGAACCCTATTACTCTTTTTAAAAAAGTGATGTGAAAAAAACGCAGGTGGGTCATTCCATTTTAAATCAGTAAATGAGGTGCGCACTACCATTTTTGATTTTGATGACAATTCGCATGTGCATTCATCATGTCTCCTAGACCTCAAAAAAGTATATTTTTTATTTTTAAAAATTTTATTATGTGATATATAGGCTATTTTTGCTGTCGGCAACAGCAAAAATTGGTTATTTTAATGCTTTCCCTTATGAACTATAACTTTTTTTCTATCAAAGCTATGGAGCTCAATCAGAGCTCATTCCAAACCTAGAATAGTGGGCTTTTTTCATATGGTATCAATAAGTTTTAGATTTAAAAAAAGTGCAATTGATGATGATGATGATGAATATGCAAGCAACTTTGTCATTAGCACATTGCCAACCACTTGTAGGCGCTGTATGCCTACAAAGAACTGCTCATGTGTGTTTTCTGTTCCTGTTGTAGCTAGCAAATACATGTTTACTAATGAGGAGAGGTAGGAGTATGTTAAATTCCTATTTGTAAGGTTAACCTAAAATCATGAAATAAGAAAAGTGCATTATAAATAACATTTTTATAAAAAAAAAAGGGCATGGAAAAATTGCATTGTACCAATGAATTATTTGAAAATACAGACCCCCTTCAAACTGCCAAATGCCTTTAAATAACAAAGCGATCTTTTTTTTTTAAAGCTGGTAAGAAGTGCTTAAAATCAGACTAGTAAAAAAGTTTTTACCTTGCCCATCCACATGACTTTTTTAGTATCGAAAACTGGATTTTTTAGAAAATGTTCAACTTCGGGGGGGGGGGGGGGGGGTCATATCTTGTGAAGGGGGCAGAGTAATAAGCCAATTTTTTTTTTATGCAATAAGTAACCATACATATGTATGTAAGAAAAAAAAGAGGACTTGTTATCCCAAGACTTCACGAGTTTTTAAATTTTCAAAAGTGGTAAAAAATCAATTTTGCATCACACATTTTGACATTAAAAAGATGAACTTTTTTTCTTTTTTATCTAAAACTAATTGATATCATATGAAAAAAGCCCATTATGTTAGCTTTTGAATGAGTTATGGTTGAGCTCCATAGCTTTGATAAAAAGAAAAGTTATAGTTCATAAGGGGAAACATTAAAATACCCAATTTTCGCTTTGGCTAACAACAAAAATAGTTTATATATCACATAATTTTTTTTTTTTTTTTAATAAAAAAACATATATTTTTGAAGTCTAGGAACCATGAGGAATGCACATGCAAATTTTCATCAAAATCAAAAATGGTGATTCAACTAACAACTTTTTTGAAAATTTGCTGATTTAAAATGGAATAACCCGGGTACTTTCAGTGCTTTGGTATAAATTAGAAATGTTGGTATATCTGTACTTGGATTTTATGTTACATATTTTCAACTGTTAATTTTTCTAACCTGACAAATATGAAACTTTTGATGATAAATACTTTTTAAATTTCTGTATTAATTTACAAATAGTGCATGAGTTTAAATTGCAGTGATGAATCTGACTTTTTCCAATAACATAAAGTTTTAATAGTACAATTTCTCAAAGATATATGTTTTCAGTCTTTGACTTTTATTTTTCAGTAATATCGTCCGCATAATTAACTTTAATGTAAATTTTATAATCTAATAAAATTTTGGTGTTGAATTTTAATGAAAGTTTTGTTATAATTATCAACATGTCATTATTGTTCTATAAAAATTATCAAGAAAGTATTTCGAAATATCTACACTGTAAAAAAAGGAAGCTTTTACAGCAAAATGTGCTGGCACCCACATTGCCAGCACATTCTGCTGTAAAATAAGGCAATTTACAGCGGAAACATCTATAAAGAAAGACTCTTTTACGGTTGTTTCTTCTGTAAATAACTTCTTTTTCACTTTGCCCACCTCCATGCACCCACATTCCCACATTGCCAGCATATTATGCTGTAAATCTATCTTTTTTTTTTTTTTTTTTTTTTTTTTTTTTTTTTTTTACAGTGTACAAAGTAAAGATTAATTACAGAGCAGTATTGCCAACATGTAGCGAATTTTATACTCAATATCCATCACTAATATTTAACTGTAATATTTATCAAAATGTTTGTTTATTTAACTAAGTTTTGTGCATCATAATCGAGAGTACAAGTACGATATATAAAACTTTAGATGTTTAATCGTTATTAAAAATGAAGGTATTGTAACTACTTTTCTCATCGCAAATTAGAGATTAACGTTAACAGCTGTTAAGCAAGCTGTGGTAAGACGTAATTTGTTGATCTTTTAAGATCTGTTTACGTTCTGTTAAATCAAAGTTAATTTATACGTGTGCATGTCCATACATGCCATTTTGTTTAAAGTTCTAAATAAAAAAGTTAAATTTGTATCTGATTTCTGTTTATTTGCATCATAAAGGCATTTTATAGTATTTAAAATGGGAGATAATCATGAGACGGTAAATCTGGCCTTACAGAGGTAATTCTTAAATAAAAATTCAATTCACTACAAGTTGGAAACAGTTGTAGAGTTGCCAATATTTCTAATACATTAAGTAGCATTGTTAGTATCTGCTTTTTTTTTTTTTTTTCTTAACACCACGTTTTTGGTAATGTAATTTTCTGTTTATTTAATCGTAATTATATATTGGAGAAAATTGCTCTACGGAAATTCTGGTTTGTACTAACAATGCTATGGAATTAAAAAAAAAAAGGCAGCTCTGTACATGATAAGTATAATAACATTTTAAATCATGATTCGTAATGCTCTTATTTTTCTCTCCCACTAATTTTGAACAAAAATATTTCTCATATAATTATCATACAAAATTTAAAAGAAATTTTATTGTTCGAAAATAGTTGTGGATTACTTCCTTAAAATGACTATTTCATACTACATTTATGTCTTATTGTATCTGAAATAGTTACATAAATTTGGTTCAAAATTTTAGAGAGCAAATAACATTATACAACATTGTACATAAATGATTATTTTCTTTTTTATATACTAACATGCTTTATACCTAAATTGTTGCATAAAATCTAAATTCATTACTGTATTTTAATGTTTTCCTTTTAATTAAATGTTTAAAATTTGGTGAGAAATATTCAGCTTAAGAAAGTTAATAGAAGCTTTTTTTAAATTAAAATCCCATTCTTAGAAAACATATAATTCGATTATATGCTAATCTAGTTTTCAAATGATATATTAGTCTTTGATTTTTAATAAATGGAAATATTGCGTTTTAGAATTAGTTTGCAACTGTTTTAATTAAAAGGCATTAAGAAACTGCTGACGTTCGAAAATAATTACACTAATCCTCGTATAATGTGTTCAGATGATTTAAAATTATGCTTCCCCTGTTAAAACCTTTTGGAAACCGTTGTATTGTAATTGCAATTGAGTTTAGAATTTTCTTATATATCTTGAATACAATTTTGCTCAACTAATTAATGTATACTTCTGTGATAATTATAACCCAATGTATGCAAATACAAGTTAAAAGTATTTATTGTAAGATGAAATAACCAAACTAGATTTTCATTGAAATGTGGATAAATGAAAAATAAATCTAAGTCATTCGTATTATGAATTGACTCTCAAAATTAAATGTTCCATAAATACTACGCATATGTTTAAAATTATTCTTTTTGTCTTGAATCAGTGTGAAGAAAGAAACACGTCTTAGTAAATTTATTCGATTAGACATGTAATAAATGTATTTATTTATTTATTCATTTTTTACTGTCTCACAGACTGGAATAATCTTGAAGACAATAAAAAACAAAACAAAGATCCATTGATAATGATCTAAGGTTGTAAAAAAGAATTATTCTGATCACAATTTACAATTCGTTTTATTCAATATGCAGAGATTCCAACCTAATCAGTTAAATTGTACCACCCCTTTTTCTACACCACTTATTTTTTAGAGTATTTGTTTTTTTATTCATCGTAAATATATTTGAAGAGAATTACTCTAAAATTTAAGTGGTGTAGGAAAAGCGGCGATAATAACAATTTTCCAGATTCGGTTGGCAGCTCTGTATATGCGAAATTGTTTTAAAGAATTAAAGCAATGAATTAAATCGCCGGTCTATTTCATGGAAAAAATCTATATTATCTAAAAAGTAAAGTTTATTTCAGAGAGTAAATTAAAGTTTCCCCATAAAGTTATTATCATTCGTTATTTGTTGCATATAGAAGTTTGTTTTAAATGATCTTTTGTAAAATTGAAAGTTATTGGCCAAAAACCACAAAAAATTGTTGACTGAAAATTGTGTCCATCGCTAGCCATTACATTTTTCAAACTTTCTGGCAGCATATGACCTATGCGTTGAAAAAACTTGTCTTTAAGGGGAATTTGAGAATCGATGTATTTTTTGCATTTTTCATGAGGACGAAAGTGGTGATTAGACAGGTCGTAAGTCATCTATAGAAATAAATGGTAGTTTGAAGGATCAATGTAGAGAATAAGGCGTTTGGGTAAAATATCCCATTGAAGTATGTCTAAATATTTTTTGACTGACGCTGCAATATATAATTTTACTGCAAGTTATTGATATCATGGACCTGCTCATATTTCTTTGTAAATGCTCCTGGTTGAATTGCTTGTTAAGACATTTAAAATGATTCGGATAATTTTTATTGCAACTGACACAAACTTTCAGAATTCTTGCAATAAAGCATCCCCAAAATCTGCGACATGATTTCGCGTTCTTATACATTATGTCAAAATACCTTCTTTAAACCAATACTCGCAGTCCCTATTGCTCATATCACAAGACAAACTTTCGCGCAAAATTTCATCCAACCAACACAGCAGCGTGTGGGAATGATTCAAAGTCAGCGGGTAATCAAGGTTTTCGACTGTCACTCGAAAAAATTCATCATACTGTGTTTAGTAAAAGTTGAGCGAAATCTCTCGTGTGACATAGCCATGAGCATAACACATCAATCGAGGATCTACAACTTACTTTTTTCTTTAAATTGAAACAGAAAAGTAAAGCTTCCACAAATTGCGTTTCTTTCTCACAAAATTCAACTTATTTGGAACTAAAATAATCTGGTGTGACACTTACACGATTTAATACTATAAAACAGGTTGCAGATGAAGGGATAATATTAACAAGTACTTTATATAAACCTGCATTAAAAATATTTCAAACTAGGTTTAGGAACAGTTTTATTTGACATATAATTCTGTATGAAGGAGGCTAGCACCCCACACTGTATCGGAGTATAGCCGACGGCGTATACAGAATAATTACGGTGATATACCATACATGCCAACATTTCAATTTATTCCGGAGCATTTTTAGCCCCGCCTCTATTTCGCATCACTTTATTTTTAGAGTATTTTTCATCAATATATAACTACCATAATATAAGAAAAATTTACTCTTTAAAAGAAGAGTGGTATGGAATAAAGGCGGGGCTAAAAATACTCCGGAATAATTTAAAATGTTGGGAACTCTGTAATATGTTTGTATGGACAAAGTTTCTTTTTACATTTATGTTTAAATTAGTCTAATATATGACACTGAATGTGATTTCGTGCATATTTTGACACATCTTTCACTGCTAATAAGAATTTAGAGATAATTTATTTGAAATTTTCTAAAATACAGGGAGACTAATACAAGGAAATTAAGACAAACAGCTTGTAATAAAGACTTATTGCATCGTTTTTATTGAAACATTTGACACTCTTTCTGTTATATATATATATATATATATATATATATATATATACAGTAAGCGACAAAAAAAAAAAGTAGCCGCACTGCAGAAAATATAACTTATACCTTTTTTATTTGTAATAACTTTAAAATTAAGGTTTGAAACAAGTAAAACTATCTTGTTTCCATATTACCAAAGTGATGAAATGATACCTATGTACATTTTCGATATAATAATTCGCTTTATTACACTCTACGAAGTACTTTATAAGAATCTGCATAAAACTTTCTTTTTAAACATAATGCAATAACCATACACTTTGTATTTTATTATGATTTATTATATGAAATAAACAAAATCTATTTTAATATATGAAATAAAACTATTTATTTGTTACATCTAAGCAAATTTTTATTGAAAATATGTCTTCTGCATTTGGTTAATTCAACCTTTATATGGAATTACTGTTTTAATGCACAATGGCATAGTATCATACAGTGTTTTAATATAAATCTCAGAAATTTCAATGTGCCAAATATCACAAATAATTTTTTCTAGTTCTGTCAGAGTTGTAGGCTGCAAATTTCGAATCCTCTCCCCCGCCTTTTTATAGACAAAACCTTTTCGAGTGGATCGCGATTAGGACTATTTACATGTCTGGTAAAGAAGAACTTCTACTATATCTTTTGTGGGATTTAACTTAAAGTAAAAAAAGGTATGATTACTTACAGAATTATAGGTTCTCATTGGAATGGATAAGAAGTTTTGACAATTTGAAGTGAATAAATTTACCACAGACGCCGTGTAATAAAGGTGCATTATCATCTTGACATGCTGTTTGCGGAAATGTCCAAGATACCTCCAAAATAGTCGGTCAGGCAGCACTTTTATAAAGACTGTGATTTATTTCGAGTTAATTGATCCCTTGAGAATAAAAAATTGCCCGACTGTACGAAAAGTTATGCAGCTCCGTACCATAATGTACGGAGAATGTGTCACTGTTTTAAAAGTGCGATTTTCATTAAGTCGGTGATATTTTCATTGCCAGATCTGCTTGTTTTCTTTAGCTCGAAATAAGTTAAACATCAGAGAAAATTAGTTCAGCCCAATAATTAACTAACCATTTTTTAATTTTTTTTTTAGCCATCTGAGTTCTTGCTTTCCTAAATCTCTTCACTAAGAATGGAATTTTTTTCAAATTTTCTGTCATTTAAACCTGCTTTGTTTAATAGTTGCTTCACTGTAGTTAAAGAAATTATGCTGCTAAACACTTTTTCTGAATCACTTTTATGTTCTAAATGTAATACAAACCGATTTTATAAGCAATGGCTTTTTAACTTACGGTCATCTCGCTTGGATGAGCGACATGGCCGCCTAAAGCCAAATTTCAGTTTAAACGGCCAAGAAGTTTTATATCTTGCTAAAAACCATTTTACCGATATTGCGTTAATATTTAATTAATTTCCCATCTCACGTATTAAAATATTTTTTGATTTTCATTCAAAAATTAATACTTTTTTTGGCATCGTTAACTTCCTTATTCTTACCATTTTTGAAATAATTTCTAAAATTACAATTTTCAGGATAATTGCATTTTGTTTTTAACACTAGACTCAATGCTAAGTGTATGTGGAGGACAATATAATAAAATCTGTTCGAAAATTTACTTTTTAAACGATAAAATTGGCCGTTATAGAAGGTGAAAAGAAAAATATCAAAGTGCGGCTTTTTATTTATTTATTTTTTTTTTTTTGTCGCTTTGTGTATATGTATATATATTTAAATTTTACAATGATTCATTAAAAATAATAGTTATTGTGCATATTTATTTGAAATATTCTCCTATATTACCATATTACCACTTTCGCGATAGCCTGATTTTTTTTTTTTGTAAGGTCCGCCTGGAGAGTTATTCTACCTAATATTTCAGAACAAAATTTTATGTGTTCGCATTTTTATTACAAATGGATATACATTATAAATATATTCTTTTTAACCAATATATTTGTATCCATGGCATATTTTATTCCAAAAATATAAATACTGGGTACAAAGTAACATAACAACTACGATAGATACGCCCACTGGCGGAGTTACAGATTTTCAAATGACGTGAATCTACGTCAGCGGTCGCGAAAGTGTTAAAAACTATGAGAAAACTACATGCCAACGCCACCTGCTAAACGATGTTACCAAAATCTAATCAGCTCCAATTTAAATGATTGTCCAAATAAATTCAAACGTATATTGCATTTTATTCATTTATTCGTGAGATAGAGAATCTAGAAAATTTTGTATGCCCACCTATACATTTTCTGAAATTTGCCAAATCGTGTTCAGGATATCTCCATAGGTGCCAACATTTTGAATTATTCCGGAGTATTTTTAGCCCCGCCTTTATTTCGCATTACTTAATTTATAGAAAATTTTTCTCCAATATATAACTTCGATGAAATAAGAAAAAAATACTTTTAAAAAATAAGTGGTATGAAATAAAGGCGGGGCTAAAAATACTCTGGAATAAATTTAAATGTTGGGATTTATGCATCTCAAAACATACAGATCCATTGTTGAAACTTTTAACGAATCTAACACTTTCTCCTTACGTATATAGAAGAAAATAATAATGATTAAAATGCGAAAATAATGAATGTTGAAATTCCTGACCTTGACATAATTTTTAGCTAACGTCTGAATTCATAAAATTGTTTTTGTCATTTTAAATGTAAGTAGAATGTTTTTAAAATAATTAATAAACATTTATTAATAAACTTTAATTATATAATTAATGAATTATGTAAAAATATTTAGAACAAATTAAAGAAATGCAATTAAAAGTGTATGACAACCTAAATCAGAGACTCCAACATACTAAATAATATTCCGTAGTATTGTTAGCCCCGCCTTCTTTTTCACACCAGTATCATTTTAGAGTATTTTTCTTCTTATTTAATCGTAATTGAATTTGGAGACTATTACTGTAAAAATTTACTGGTGTGTAAAAAAGGGCGTGACTAACGTGACTAACACTACGGAATATTAATTAGGATGTTGGAGTATTTGCCTAAATGCCTAAAAAAATGGAATTTAATAATCTAATAATGAAATTTTGTAAGGTAAAAAATATTGTGTAATAGAAATTCCAGGTAAGGAAATTCCAGGTAAGAAATTCAGGTAAGGAATGACATAATATTGTAATTTGAATTATTTTCAAAATAAATATGTATTTTTCATTACTCTTACAAAGTTATTGCCAACTTTCTTAATTTTGTGGCAAATATTTTCTAATACCTTTTCAAATGTATGTAAACTTTTTAAACATAGATTTAAAAATAAGTAAGTCCAACATCACTGTCTCATGAATGTTTTTCACAATACGTTTTCAAATAAAAACCAAACATTGATATAAATAAATAATTATGTGTGAATTTATATGTATTTATTATTTTTGTTACTTTTTTTTTTCTTTTATCCTGAGAAATAAAGAAAATATTAATTTTTATGTATATATTGCATTTAAATACAAGCGATATTTATTATTATTTAACGTTTAAATTTTAATAATAAATAGTATTTATTATTATTTAAATATCTTTATAAAAATATTTAATAATTTACTCTACTAAAACCTGTATTAAAATTCTGATGTTATTTTTATTTTAATACGATTTGTAAATAAAATAATATTTCTGGAGAGATTAATTTATAATTCCTTAGATTTAAAACCCAAGATATATTAATAGGATTATTTTCAATTTTTCAAAAGATACTGTTTAGGATAAAATTTTACACTTTCAATATTTTAAACTTAGTATCGATATCGAACGTAATTATTTTCCCCAAATAATTTTTTTTCCTTACATAAGAATTTGTATAAAATAGAGCGAAATAATCTCTTTTTAAATAAATTATTATGGGGACATCAGCTTAATTATTGTTTCACAGATGGCAGTACTATGCCAATGATCACGTCAAAATCTAATTTGATTAATGAGAAATAAAATCTTAGACTTTTTTATTTTAAAATACTTTTACATTTTAGGGTGTTTTTATAGTAAGAGTAATCACCCATTATATAATGCAGTCACATTTTGCTGTCTGTAACAGCAGATTACGGAATATATAGATAGATCATTTAATATATTATTTCTAATTTTATAAAACAGGGAGGATTTTTTTTTTTTTTTAATAGGTTTATTTCACTGTAAGTCACAGAAATAATCTAGAACTTTCTAATAAATAAATAAATAAATAAATAATAATAATAATAAATGCAGCTCTTTATCAACAGTTGTGTTAAAATCATTAGAATATTATGAATTTGTTATTATTATTATTATTATTATTTTTAATTATTATTAGCTTTGATAATGCATGCAATAATTCAAGATAAATAATTTTACTTGCTGATATAATTTACCGGATTTTAGCGATCCCTATCTGAATACAATTTATTTTATACAGCAATCTTATTATTTAATCGAAGAAAAGAGCTGCAATCTATTACTGAAGTTTATTATATTGCTGAAGTTTATTATATAATTATTATATTTATTTGTTTTATTTAAAAAATGGAGATACTTTTTTTTTTTTTTTTTTTTTTTTTTTTTTTGATTTTCTTAAATATGTGTGGAAAATTCTTCTAATCTACATGTTTAACTTCGTTTGCTATATCAATTATTTATTTTCAAATAAATTGAAAATTTTAAATTTTCCTTTTATTTAATAGCGGTGTGTTACATCTACACATACATGCATATAATAAATTTCTTTTCAAAATTGAAGTTACTTCCTTTTTCAATATATATGATTTCCAATTTAACACTGCATGGTTTTTACGCTCTTACAAATTCCTCGATCTTTCCAAACATTAATTTTGTATTTAATTTTTACTTTCTCTTACCCATAAGATAGAGAAAGTATTGTTTTTGGGTAAAATTTTCGAATGCGAGATTTTGTTATATTTACACGTTTTGAGGTCCCCTGAATACGAAAATCATGTTTTTAGCAAATGGTCTGTGTGTATGTCTGTGTGTCTGTGTGTCTGTCTGTTATCAGTATATCTCAAAAAAAAAATTATGGCAGAAAGTTCAAACTTGGTATTCTAAATGCATATCATATAGGGATGCTACAGTAAGCTTTTCGTTAAGATCAAGCAAATGGTTCGTGTACAGGGACAATAAAGAAATTTCTAATACATTACGTATATGGGGAAAATTGCAGGAAAGTAGAGTTTAACGTCTATAGACTGCACTAAACCAAATGAAACGAATATATATTTTTTGCAATAGAGATAGTTAACTGGGAAAAAAAAATTGTGTATGTAGGAGCCTGAAGTCCCCCTCGAGGGGAGTAAACTTTCATGATGTGTATCTTTCAAAAGAGCTCGCCAATACCTTTAAAATGAATGGTTAAACCATCGATATGCGATAATTTAAAACAAAGTTAACGATTTTTTTTTTTTTTTTTTTTTTTTTTTTTACTTTTAACAAAAACAAAACTTACAAAAAAATCGTACTTTTTTTTTTTTTTTTTTTTTTTTTTTAAATATTGAGAATAAAATGGACTTTTTTTTTTATAGTTGGTGTTATACTACTCCTCTAATATGGAAATCGTCTGCATTATCATGAAAGATAATTTTTTTAAATAATAATTTTAATAAATTATTTTTTAAAGAGAGGATTATTTTTTAATAGAACAATTAATTTCTATATAAATGTAGGTGCATTAATGAAACTGGGGCTAATTAGTTCGGTTAGATCTAGAATGTCATATCTAGAATGCTCTGCAACTTGCCGTTCGGAAGAGATTTTCTCTCTAGCATACCTATAGATTTGTTGATTGACCTTTCGGATTTATGGCAGGAATTAATTGCAGCACACCTTTAGGCATCGGTCGAGATCATGCCACATCGTGTTGAGGCACTTCTGCGTGCTCACGGGGGCCCTACACGATATTAGTCAGGTGTACCAGTTTTTTTGGCTCTTCAGTGTCGTTCTATGATCTGAGAAATTTATATCTAGGACTCACTATATCCACAAGCTTTCTAAAAAATACCACAAAATTTGGAATATGTTATGGGTGAGAAGTATTTAATATATATTTTAAAGATAAGTACTGCTTTCTGTTTTAATTATTTATTTATTTAACTATTTTTAGTACAAGAACTTTTTGAATTAAGAATCAATTAAAAATTTTGTATGATTTTTTATTACGAGAAATTGAATTACATTTAAAAGTTTATTCATTTACATTTTAAGAAGAAATGCTAATACATACAAAATACTCTCATATAAATTATATGTATTCACTTTTATGTATTTATTTTGTAAATTTTTAAATTTAAATTTATTTTAAACTTTTGTAAAATTCGTTTCCTAACAATGTTTTTGCTAGAAATATTTTTAAATGTTTATAAGAAAGAAGTTTAAGTGTAAAATGAGTTTTATAAAAATAGTATTTAAGATACAAATATAAACCTAACTTAAAAAAAAATAATTTTTTTTTTCAGAACTATTTCAGTTGACTTTTTTTTTTTCTACATGTAAGTTTTCTGGATATTGCGAAAAAATGGAAAATTTCGTACTTTAACTAACTTTGTTCATAGCAACATCTTTATTCACTAGATAAAGTATGATTAAAAAAAAAAAAAAAAAAAAAAAAGACTGAATTTTGTATATAATATAGTTGAATTTCTTTGTTTATTAACTTCATAGGTAACCTTAGATTTTTTGCAAATAAAAAATCATTTATAAAAAACTACAATCAACTAACTAATTAACCCCTTAACGCGCACTGTCCTTGCTGCGAGGACGCAAAATTTAAGATCCAGCTGCAAAAATTTATCCCGGAAATCTTTTAGCAAAAACTTACGTTTATAACATATCAGAAAAGGCCAGTTTTTTTAACCTTAAAATTTGAAATTTCTTTTAGTTTAATTTAGTTCATGAATTCCGGAGGCAATGTAATATAAATGGTCAGAATTGTCTTGCGCCGCAAAGGGTTAAATGCAGTTAATTAAATTTGAACTGCTATGCCTATGAAATAAAATAATTAAAGCGCCCAATGCATCACTATACTCACTACACTGTCTTACTCGAAAAAATTGCAGTTGAAAAGTTAAGATTGTCAACTTATGTTTAAATCAGAGTTCTCACAAAAGTAAATTCGAATAACACAATTTTTATATACTAATTTTCTTAAATAGATGTTTAACGGATATCAACGATTAGTCAAGTCTAAAAAGACTATATAAAAATAATGGTATCCAGATTTCCCTTTGACAGGACCTTGGTTTCAATACCAAACGGCATCTTTTTCAAGAGTGATTAAAAATCACGAAACGTTGGACTCTTTATATAATTTCTATTTTAGCGCCATCTGTAGATTCTTAGGTAAATTCAGTTCTTATCTGTTGTACCTCTGAAGTAAATCTAACCATGTTTTCGGAGAATCAAATAAAGTTGTTTCACCACAGAGTATTATTAGGGGTGTTCAATTACACACAATATTTTTACTAATGATCATTAAGAATTATGATTCAAAAATTATTATATAGGCATGGTAAGCACAAAATTCATTCATTGGAAGAAGGTGGGTGTTGCGGATATTAAATACCATAGGAATACTTTATTGTAGTTTTATTTGGGATCCTTTTTATGAAAATAAAATCAAAATTCTAGAGCAGGTTCAAACTAAATTTGCACGTTATTTATATTTTAAAAGGAGTTTTATTTATACTCATGTCGTTTCTTCCTCGTATCTCTGAAGTATTTATAATCTTCCTAGTTCAAATTCTTGTCGTGACCTTCTTTGCTTATTATTATTTTATAAAGTTATCAATATGATTGATTGCAGTGATATTCTTAACTGTATTCAAATTAATGTGCCAACCAAGTCTCTTAGAAGTAATCATTTATTTGTCACTCCATTTGTAAAATATAATTATATTAGTAATTTTTCATTATATAAAGTTTACAAAATTTTTAATGAACTTTCTGTGGATTTGGATATTTTTAATATGTCTTTTACTGTTTTTAAGGCTAAGTGATTTGAACTTTTAAATTCATAACTTTTTTTTTTTTTTTTGTCTATGTTTGATGTATTATATTATAGTTTTATTCAAGGAACACTGTAATTGGATGTTTCTGTAGAGTGTTTTTCTTTAGATAAATTAATTAATTAATTAATTAATTAATCACCCCTCCACACTCAAATAATAATAATAATCTATATATATAAAAGAGTAAACTCACTGATTCACTGACTGATTCACTAATTCACTGATTCACTGACTCAACACGGTTGTGGCGATCCTATGGGAGATAGAGTCACAATTTTTGGTGAGCAGGTTGATTTTAGGACCCTGACGCTCACTAAGACGGGATTTTGCGAAATACCCCCCGTCCCCCACTCCGGGGGGCAGAAGGCAAAAATCACCTTTATAAGCATATCTCGGCTCCAAATTGATTCACGGTGAAGAAATTGCAGATGGGGAGACTAGACTTGAATACAAAACATCATTTCTGCGATTTTGGAATTTTTGATTTTTAAGGGGGGTATGGGGTAAAAATGAGATTTTCAGGGGCGCATAAGGCAAAAAAACATTTATAAGTACAACTCGGCACCAAATTACTTCACAGGGAAGAAATTGCAGATGGGCAGACTAGGCTTGAATACGAAAAAATCATTTTCTGCGATTTTGGAATTTTTGATTTTTTTGGGGGGGAAGGGGGTGAAAATGATTATCGGAGTTGCTGAAGACAAAAACACCTTTATAAGCATAACTCGGCTCCAAATTGCTTCACGAGGAAGATATTGCAGATGGGAAGACTAGACTTGAATACAAAAAAATCATTTTCTGCGATTTTGGTTTTTTGGATTTTTAAGGGGAAAAAGGGGCGAAAATGATTTTCGGAGGCGCAGGAGGCAAAAACACCTTTATAAGCATAACTCGGCACCAAATTACTTCACGATGAAAAAATTGCAGATGGGGAGACTAGACTTAAGTACAAAAAAATCATTTTCTGCGATTTTGGAATTTTGGATTTTTAAGGGGGGAGAGGGGCTGAAAATGATTTTCGAAGGTGCAAAAGGCAAAAACCACCTCTATAAGCACAACTCGGCTCCAAATTGCTTCACGGTGAAGAAATTGCAGAGGGAGAAACTAGACTTGAAAAAAAAAAAAATCATTTTCTGCGATTTTGGATTTTTGGATTTTTAAAGGGGGAAGGGGGTATAAATGATTTTCGGAGGCGCATAAGGCAAAAACACATTTATAAGTATAACTCGGCTCCAAATAACTTCACAGTGAAGAAATTGCAGATGGGGAGAAGCAGACTTGAGAGAAATTGCAGACTTGAATACGAAAAAATCGTTTCCTGCGATTTTGGAATTTTGGATTTTTAAGGGGAGAAGGGGGTATAAATGATTGTCGGAGGCAAATTTAGAAAAATACGGATTTTCGAGTAAAAGTAATAGCTCAAAGATGTAAAAAAAAAAAAGAAAACCGCCAAGCGTCTTCTTGAAAATATTTCCAAAAACTCATTTTTTGATTTTTTCCGATTTTTTTTTTAGGGGGGGGGAGGGGGGGCAAAAAAATAAAAATAGTGTCAAATCGTTCAAAAGTGGTACATAGAGGTTTTCGATACTTACAAATCGATTGCGGATATTTTCGAATTTGTAAAATTATTAGAAGGGGTGGGAAGGGGTGGGCAGTATGGGGGGGCTATGGGCAAAAACAAATAGAAATAGAGTTAGGGCGTTCAAAATTGGTACAGATAGGATTTAGAGGCCAGCAAGTCGAATGGGGATATTTTCGAAAGTGTAAAGTTATTAGGAGGGGCGAGAAGGGGGGAGGGGAGAGGGGGGCAAAAAAATAAAAATAATGTTAGATCGTTCAAAATTGGTATATAGAGGTTTTCGATACTTACAAATCGATTGCGGATATTTTCGAATTTGTAAAATTATTAGGAGGGGCGGGAAGGGGAGGTGTGGGCAAAAACAAATAGAAATAAAGTTAGGCCGTTCAAAATTGGTACAGATAGGTTTTAGAGGCCAGCAAGTCGAATGGGGATATTTTTGAAAGTGTAAAGTTATTAGGAGGGCGGGGAAGGGGTGGCGGAGGGGCAAAAAAAATAGAATAGAGTTAGAGCATTCAAAATTGGTACATAGAGGTTTTCGATACCTACAAATCGATTGCGGATATTTTTTAATTTTTAAAATTATTAGGATAGACGGGAGGGGGGGCGACAGGGGAAAGTAATAGAAATAAGAGTTAGAGCATTTTGGGATTTTTTTCCGAAGGCAGTGAGAACCCGGTGCGACATTTTTCCTAATAAGGTTTTTTTTCTGTTTTTTTTTTTCACGTGATTATAGCGATTCAGTAATTAATTCAGTAATTATAGCGATTCATTTAAAAATAGGGACCAGCGAAGTGGGCGTTGCCTGCTAGTAATAATAATAAAATATTAAAAAACAATAATGAAAGTAAGTTTATTTATCAGTCCGTATGTTCCGTAATACGACTATCAAAAAGAAAGGAATATTAATTTTAACCCGTAGAAATACCGTGTGTGAGGAAACAACATCATTTAGTTTGTCAAAAATGTGGTTATAGTTATTTCAGAAATACGATAGTTAAAAACTGAATTTACATGCGATTGTATAGATGGCACTAGAATATAAGATATATAAAAAGTTTCATGAATTTTAATCATCTTGATAAATATACAATTGGTATTAAAACATAAATTAGCAATTTTAACATTTTAACTTTTGTACTACACTTTTAGTAAATAAAACTGTATATTGATTGGGTTGCAGGAGAAACTGAAACAGCGTTTAGAAATTTGCGACAAATATTTTTATGTTCTATTATCCTAGTCATGTTTCCACGTCCCTCTTTTATTGCACTAAGAGTGGAATGTGTGCCCAGGTATATCTAGTAAGTAGAGTTCTGGATAGATACAATCATTCTTCATACTTCGCTACGTCCTTTTTGTACACCTTGTCAGTTTTCGCTTACAATCATCGTTTAATAATATTTTTATTGCGCATTATCATAATGTACCTAATATGTTTAAAAAGTATATGCGTACATTTTTCAATCTATAACAAGTTTTATTACTCTATTTAATATATATTCATTATTTTGTGTAATAGCACCAGTAAAAGTTGTCGTAATGGTAGAATACACTTTCATGTAGACTGTTTATAATTATTCTTCAGAATCCTTTATTACAGGTGCTGTTTTGAGACTTTTATACGATATCAATATATAATATTTTAAACACCATAAAATATAATTTTTACAATTTTCTGAGCTTATTTTTCTCTAGATTTGCAAACATTTATAATTTATGTTATCTGATAATATCATTATTTTTATAATGATAATGATCTTATAATATCATGATTTGAAATATAGCTATTATTCTCTAAATAAGAATTCTAAAAAAAAAAAAAAAAAAAAAAAAAGTAATAATACGTTTTTGCAGTGTACATAATATAATTATATATATATATATAAACATATAAATAGAATAATTTTTAATTGCTTATAATGCATATTAAAATTTATTTTTTATTCAAAACTTATTTAAGAGCTGGAAATATTCTATTCATTTTTAACACTAACAACAATCAATAGAAAATACATTGAAAAATAATTTATCTACTTTTAATTTTTAATTAAATGGAAATGTCTTTAAATCGTAAGAATATTTAATTGATGACTTTTGAACCTGTGCAAAATCCATCTTGGATTTTCTCACACTGTTCGTTTTAAGGAAATGAGCTTCTATTATTATCAATCACCAAACTTTAAAACTCATCATTCATTTAAGATTTCCAATATATATATATATATATATATTACTACTGCTAGATTTCAAAACACACTAATAAAACTAAAAATTTTAGGGAAAAGAATATTTTTCAAATTATTCCAGCACTTTAATTAAACTAGTTAAAATCCAATTTCAGTAATGACTTTTAAATTACGTAACTATATAATTTTCCAATTATTGTGCATACACTCTCCTAAAATCTTACATGTTTTCTTATTATTTTAAAATCTTCATTCAACTAGTTAATAGTTTTTCCTTTTGTTAGTTAAACTTAAATTCATTTATTTATTTCATTTCAACATATCCAACAGATGAGATTGATCATAAGAAGCCTTTCCATTTCATGTCATATTAGTTTTCCGATATTTCTTAAAACGTTGATTTGAATAAAAGAATAAGCAATTGCAAAATTGCGTGCTTAACTTTAAAATAATTAATCTTTTGGTGAGAAGTTTAAAGAGAAATAGAAGATCAAGGGTTTCTTAGTTGTAGAAATTTTTGTCTATAATTTTCTCTATTTCTTAAAACTTTTCCGCCTTTTAATGAGTTTATATTTTATTTTTTGAAGACATAAGTTAGTTTTAAAAGTACAATAATTGATCATTTGAGATTACGTTTAAAAAATGGAATTATTTTATTTAGGAACGGTAAACTATTAAAAAATGAAAATTAATTGGTAAATTAATAACAATTTATTAATTGATAAATAAAATGGAAACTTTAATGAACTAGAAAAACTTAAATTATTGAAAAAAAAATATATATATCAAAACTTTCAGTTAATTAATTATTAATGTTTAATTTTTCCCTGTACAATATATTATATTTTGCACCACTTTTTTGCTCTGAATTTAATTCAAAGTTTAAACTATTTAGTAGTTTTCTATTATTTGTGTATATATATATAATTGTATGTCTGTCCCCAAGTAGCACCGGAACGTTCTTTGCACGTCTAATAACGGTTACAATAGTTCAAACACCGTGTTTCGTGTCAAAAGAACGTTCCATTAGACGTTCAAAAATGGTATTATTTACAACGTTCAAAAAAAGTGTGCATTGTACCTTCCATAAAACGTACAATTTCAGTTCTATACAAAACGTTTAAATGTAACACCGTCATAAAACGTTCTGTCTCAGTGAGATTATTACGAATAGGACAAAATGCCCAGATTCAGTTTTGATTTCGTAATATTCATTGAATGTTGGTGTTAGGATTAAAACAAACTAACTACACGAGGGTCCCAGTGGCGGATTTAAGGGGGGGGAGCTAGGGGGTCTGAAGCCCCCCCCCCCAAAAAAAAAAAAAACATTCACAATTGAATATTGCAATTGTAAGTTTTTTATTGGTCTAGAATAACACTTTGAAAAATCTTAGCCCCCCCCAAAAGTCAAGTTTTGGATCTGCCACTGGAGGGTCCTAGGTCTGGATGGTGTGTCCTCCGTGGAAATCATTCTAAGAATGAATAACCCTTATTTATGCGAGTTTCAAAGAAAATCACGGAAAACTCCGAAAACCCAAGTCGACGAGCGCGACCAGGAATCGAAACCAGCACTTCCCGTCTGTAAGGTTCGAGAGTAGAACCTCGCGGTCACTAATACTCATCGGGAAGTTACAGAAATGAGTTTTTTTTCTTTCTTTAAGCATAATTTTAAACTTTTATTATATTTTATTTATGATTCTATTTAAGTTTGAATGTTACTGGTAAATTATCAATATTGATAATGTTTTTAAATCATTTCTCTCTTTGATTGTTCTTATTTTATTTATTTTTTTTTTTAATCCAAATTTTATTTAATAAATTTTAATAAAAGAAAATTATTTAATATATATTTCAAAAATTATTTTCTTAATAGATGAACATTTTACGTAGCCATTCTCTTTTAATTAAACTGTTTAAAAGAAATCTTCTACCCATCGCACTACTTTATTCTGTAACATTCTATATAACAGCGCCACTTAACCAGTTAACATGAACAAAAATTTAATAAACACTGTATCTCAAAATTAAAATTTTACATATTAAATTTGTTGCAGATTTCAGTAACACATGCTGAGGTATAGCTATCTAGAAAAATTGCATAATAAAGAGTACTATATCGGCCGATATATACCCAAACTGAATTATCATAGTTTTTCATAATATATATTTCACATACTCATGTTAGTGAATTTTTAATAATAATAATAATAATAATAATAATAATAATAATCTGAGATATTGCTTTCCTTTAAACGGGATTGAGATGCAGCACATTAGTGCCACCTCTCAATCAATATATGCTCAAATTAGATCACCATAGTTTAACATAATATCTATCTCACATATCAAGTTTGGTGCAGTTTTATTCAATAGAAACTGAGATACTGCCCTCCGTTACATGGAGGGGGGGAGGCATTACATAATAGCTGAGCACTTATTAGGTCATATATTCCAAAAATTAATCAGGGCTAGTTTAAATAAAAGTTCGACTAAATATCAAGTTAGGTTAAATTCTGTCCACTGATTCTTCAGATGCAATTTCCACAAAATTTTATTAAGATGCGCAAACAAGTTCTAAAAATTGTCGAATCCTATCGAGGACGTCTCATGGAGTGTTAAAACCCCGAAAATTTCCATGCATCCATTGCGTTCTTTTTATGTATACAGAAAAAATAAAGTGTATGCCATTTCTGATCCTTTCACTGAATATTTTGTTCAATACTGAAATATACACTAAAACAAAATATGCTTTTCCGTTTAATTCGAGATTTTAAAATGGAAAAATAAAGTGATCTCATAAGTTTTTCAAATACTTTATAAAAATTTAAATAATTGTTTAACTCAGCTCCATTTTTCCAAAAAAAAAAAAAAAAAAAAACCTATGTTTTCTACTGCTATAAATGCTTAATAAATTCTTCTGTTTGAAATGTTGAACTTTAAACATGATTATTCCGGATGTAAAAAGGGAAGAGCAGATGAAATTGACATCTGTGGATTGCATTTATTTAATTCTCGCTGACTGTGCAAAGTCAAACAAACGCCAGCGCCAGGTCTTGGGAATGTCGAATGTCGTGTCGTTATGTGAAGCGGTAATTTTAAAACATGTAATCTGTTTTGTTCAGTTTTCGCGTTATAATGACTTGGATAAGCTTTAGAAAAGGTAAACATGTAATATTTTTAACCTGTAATATTCTCTATGTTCTATTTATTAAAGTCTTATTTTAATATCAATTAAACAATCATTTTCATATCTGCGTAAGTTCTTAAGACTAACTTTTGATACTTGAAAGCAACGTTTTATCGCAGAAAAAACTGCTCCAGTTACAGAAAACCGCTTAGAAATTATGGATACATTTTATTAATTTAGTCTTCTCAAATGGAAATGGTTAAAATGACTATTTTTGTTTATTATGTTTCTGAATGAAGTAACATAAAGAGTTTAAAAGATGAGAGTAAATTTTAAGTGAATGCCCTTGCAGACTGGTCATTGTGTATTTTAAAATGCTAGTTGCAAGAGTGTTTTCTTGAAAGAAAATTAAGAAAGTTTGAAGAAAGGTTTGTAAGGTTTATGAAGAAAATTAAGGTTTGTAATTCTTTTTTTTCTTTTTAAATTCTGAAGTATTTATTTAATGTTTATATGATCATATATATAATCTAGGTTATGCAAATTGCATATTTTTAAAATAATATCCTAAGTTTCACTGACTTATAATTTTAAATATCTCTTTACTGTAATTTATTAAATAAAATATATCAACTTGTTTAACTGCATAATAAAACAAAGATTCAATTCAATTCAATTTTATTCCACATCTTTATAAAAAAACATATTCTGCTTTTAAAACAAAAAAAAAAAAAAAAAAAAAAAAAGACGATATTAATAAGTAAATAAATGATATACTAAGAAATAATATATTAATTATAAATAATGTACTTACAATATTATTTATTAATAATAATAATATTTACATTTATTAATTATTTAATATGCCATGATAGCATAATCACATCAAATGAGTAAAAATTGTGTTGATTCAATTTAAAGAAATTTAAACATTTAAAGAATACCAATTACATTGCCATGTGGAATAAATTTAAATACCTGCAAACATCATTTTTGTAAACTGCTGCTGTAAACTGAAAATATGTATACACACTTGCACTGAAATTTAAAAATATGAAGTATGTTAAATATTTTAGAAAAATATTTTGATTAAAAAAATATTTATATATTTAAGTATTTGCAAATTTTTTAAATTTCTTCCTTCTAACTAATTTTTAATTTTTCGTTTCAATTTCTTATTATTATAAATTAACAATATATTCTAAACTCAATTATATATTATTTTAGCGGTGTATTGGTACATTCATTTTCGAAATTATTTTTTATGTTGAAATATTAAAACTTTCTATGAACTTAAGCATTCAAATATATTTATAAACTATCCATGGACTTACAAAGTAGTACCCAGAAATGTTTAGAATATACAGGGTGCAAAGTCGAGAGCAGGCCTTTATTTGCGCAACAATTGGTCTCAGATGTCCTCCAATAAGAAAATGTATTTACAAAAAAAAAAAAAAAAAAAGTAAGCAAAAAGTAAGTGCTCATATTTTTAAAAACATTTTGTAACTGAAACTATATATTTGCGACCAAGAGTTGCGGAGATAAAGGTATTCTCGTGACTATGCTTTGCACCCTGTATTTAAAAAAAAAAAAAATAGTATAAATGAATTTTTAATCTTAGTTAAAGCCAAGCAGCCGATATAAGATCACTGAAACTACATAGAACAATGAGAAGGAAATTACAAGAAATTTAAATAACATGGGGAGACTGATTGTGATTTATTGAAGCATTTAATTTTTATTTATTGATTTTTATTTTATTTAACTTCAGTCTAATCATAAATTTATACCTATATTGTAAGTTGCAATTTTAATAATTTTACCGGTGCGTAAAAACCACATGAAACTCTAATCAAAAGATACAAACAATCAACGATAAAATAAAAAATTAAGACATCATTTTGAACATTTTTTTTTTTTTAAGGAAAAGCTTAGAACGGTAGAAAAAAAAATTCGTCAGGGGTGACTCGTCGTTGAGCTTTAATGTACGATTTCGTTCGTTAGCAGCTATAATAGCAAATTGCTAGCGACACCCTATCGTACAAGAAATTAATTGAAGTTAAAAATGAAGAATAAATTGGAATAAATTATTTAGTTCAAGAAATCAGAGAATCAAACAGAAAACAACCATGAAAAACAAACATTAATCATAGGATGACGCATTCGGAATCACAAGGATTAAAACAAGCAAAATAATTCAAGAGTTTAGTTGTACATAGCAGATGAAGAATAATGATACAACACAGCAACGGGGATATAAATTACTTTTTTTTTTTTTAATTCAAATAATGTTTGAGAAAATTTAACATACTTACTATTTCTTTAATTTCAACGTATATGTATGAAAAATTCCATATTTTATGACAGTAATTCCCAAAAAGTGTCATAACAGCTCTATATCCCTTAAAAAATTCCTTAAATTTTTGCATTTTTAAAAAATTTCTTTTTTCCCCTAATCTGAAGATAATGACGTTATAGTATTAATTACGAAACTTTGAATAAACACCATAAAATGCAAGAACTCGCGACTGCTACAAACAAAGCACGGCTGCTATAAACAAAGCGGCAACGCATTCAACACACTCAACGTGCTTGTTTGCAGTTCTCGCGCCTACATTGTTCGCCTGATGAAGGGTTGTGTCTTCTTTTGACGCAAAACAGTTGGTGCGAGTTCTTGCATTTCATTGTGTTTATTCAAAGTTTTTTAATTAATACTATAACTTCATTATCTTCAGATTCGGGGGAAAAAAGAAATTTTTTAAAAATGCAAAGATTTAAGAAATTTTTTAAGGGATAAAAAGACGTTATGACACTTTTTGGGGAAAACTGTCATAGAATATAGAATTTTTCATGCATATACGTTAAAATTAAAGGAATAGCAACTATGTTAAAATTTCTCAAACATTATTTGAATTGAAAAAAAAAAAAGTAATTCATATCCCTGTTCATGTGTTGTATCATTATTCGTCATCAGCTATGTACATTTTACTTCTAAATGCCCGTACTGAGGTGATTTTTTTATAATGACGTCACATTTTTTTTTTGACTACACTATTTTAGAACGTTTACAGTACGTTTTCTAGAACGTTCTGAAAACGTTCTAAAAACGTTTAGAACGTTCTGAGACCGTATACGTAGAACGTTCTCAGAACGTTTCTATAACACCGATGGTGATTGCTACACGTTCATTGAACGTTCTCTGAACCGTACTATTGTACGTCTTCAAGATGGACAAATAGACGTCTATAACACGTTCAAAGTGAACGTTCTTAGAACGTGTTTGAAGAACAATTTTTGAACGTTCAGTTTCTGTGCTGCTTGGGTCGGTGAATCTGTTCGGATTCCTTAATTCCATATGCACTGCTATACCGTTCATCCTATCGACAAGGAAATTAATTATTAATCAGGACAAAATCTAGTTAATTAATTATATTTTAGATCAATTGGATATGTGGTTTAAAAGTTATTAAATAAAAACCTCATTTGAACTTTAAAATTATGAAAGAAAAAAATCAAATTGATAAAAATATAGTTCTTTTTTTTTTTCACTGTAAAAGGAAATTTAATTATTTACTCGTGATTAAAAAAAAAAAAACTGAAATAATCTTTAAAAAATATTATTTTCTTTAGTTTCTGACAAATTACAAAAATTTTTTTAAAATAAAGAACAAATTTCAGATATGGAATTTTTTGTGCAAGGGCTGTATAAACCAAGTTGATAAAAATATAGTACTTTTTTTTTTTTTTTTTTTTTTTTTACTGTAAAAGGAAATTTAATTATTTACTTGTGATTAAAAAAAACTGAAATAATCTTTTAAAAATATAACTTTTTTATGCTTCTGACAAAATTGAAGGCATTATAAATTTATAAATTATATATAACATACTTCCAATTTCAATTTTTTTTTAAATAAAGAGTAGATTTCAGATATGGAATTTTTTGTATAAGGGCTGTATACCTATTAAAATACGAAATTTAATTTTTATATGGTTCATCCTTTGCCATGGCTCATATTTAGAAAATTATTGCCTTTGGTCTAAGAAGGAAAACAAAAGAAACTCCATGTTTTGCAGCAAAATATTCACCGAGTTTTTTAAATTTAAAAAAAATGACTTACACCAATTTACCTGCATGTTTGACATATTTTCTTCGACGCCAAGCTTCTTACTATAGGGGGCTGTCCCTGTAATGATAAAAACTAAATAAAGATCTATTCGTTTTAAAATAGCGATTAAAATTGTTCAAGCGCATGGAATTAATAGTTTTTAGAACTTAATGCAAGTTTGGTTGGCAGTCTACACTGTTAAAAAAATGCAGAAAAAATACAGAAATTCTCTGTAATTTCAGAAAGAAAGGCGTAAATTACGGAAAAATTACGTAGACAAAACGTATTTTACGACTTTTTTTCTGAAATTACAGAGAATTTCTGTATTTTTTCTGCATTTTTTTAACAGTGTAACTTCATGTTATTCTATGGAGAAATTTGCTTTTTATAAATTACTCATTACCTAATGTATTTTTTTTAATTCCGTTTTCACATTCAGACAATTAATATATATATATATATATATATATATATACAGAGCTGCCAACCTAATCCGGCAAATTGTTAACGCCCACTGAAAAACGCCCCTTTTTCTACACCACTTAAATTTTGGAGCAATTCTCTTCAAATGTATCTATGATGAATTAAGTAGAAAAATACTCTAAAAATTAAGTGGTGTAGAAAAAGGGGCGGTACTAACAATTTGCCGGATTAGGTTGGCAGCTATGTATATATATATATATATATATAAAGCTTTAAAGTGCGAAAAATTAACTAAGAGTATTTTTTGCATTTACAGTAGAACCTCGATTATCCGAACCTCGATTAACCGAAACTCCTCTCCGTTAACCGAAGTCTGTTTCTTCTTCATTTTTTTTTTTTTTTTTTTTTTTCACTTTCTACTATCATCCAAAGTTTTCTCTTAACAAACATGCATTTTTCAAATTTTTTTTTCCCCACATTTCTTTTGTATGCAAGCCGTCCTTTCAAAACTACGAATGCAGATAAATATTTTGGAATTTCGTTTTTTAGAATTCCTTCTCTCAAGCTCAATTCTCGGTATGAATGTACTCTTCCCCACTTTCAAACGTCCCTGTTCTAAACAAAAACATACCCCATTTCGAAATGTGGAAGGTCATTCTGCCAAGTCCCATAACAATCGAATGTTATTGCACCCTCTGATTGTAAGCAAGTGCAAAGAACCTAACCTCTTTTGTCATCTCAAGAACAGAAAAATTTTCATTGCAGCAGAATTTCAAAATATTTCTCACTTTGTGTCACTTATGATTCCTCTGAACTCATGCTTTTCAGAAAACTTCGGGATAGAGCTGCACGGCAAAAGATTGCCAATTTATACCAGATCAAGCTTCCATTTAAACCATTGTGAGTTTTTGTTTCAGAAATAAATTTATTTTCATTTATTTAACAGTTAAAATAAAAATATAAACAGTTCAATGACGATACTACATAATAAACTAGATAACAGGGGTCGTAATCTCCGCCCCTTTTTCAGGCCACACTTAAGAATAAGAAATTTTCTCCTATTTTGCATCGAGTAATTTCATGCAGAAATTTTTATGGTACTTTTTATAGAAATGTCTCCAGATTAATCTGGTTAGAGATCATTGTAAAAAATAGTGGTAGGAATGTAGAGGCGGAAATTTGTCATATTTGAGAGTGTCCTCAAAAAAGGGCGGAGAGTACGACCCCTGAGATGATTATTGATGAATTCTCGATTATCCGAAAATTTCGATTATCCGAAGTAGTTTCGGTCCCAATTACTTCGGATAATCGAGGTTCTACTGTAATAGCTTCAAAATGAAATATTCAAAATTAAAGAAATTAATTTTTGAAAAAAGAGAAACATTTAAATGCTTGTGAATTTTCTAAATGTGAAAACGGAATAATAATAATAATAATAAAAAAAAAAAAAATAGGTAATGAGTAAATTACAAAATAAATTTCCCCATAACATGTGGTTAGGCTGCCGGTTAAAGTAGGTGAAGTACCCCTTAATACAGAAAGATATGTTAAATATATTAAAAGACAGGTAAGGAAGTGGTTTAGCTTGGTTTAGGGAATTACTGTACGAACATTTTTTTGAAGGTTTTTCACGAAGGTTTTTTTGATCAAGACTTACGGTTTGAAGTAAATTCTAAGCAATTATTCATTTTTGCTATCAGTACTCAATTATTTATTTTTACTATCTCCTCTTGCGCAAGGACAATATATTTTTACCATACAATGTGAGAAATCTCTTCGTTTTCCTCTATGCAATCTTCAAAACTGTTTAAAGAAAAAAATCGAAGGACTTTAAGGAAAGAAATCATTCACGATCAGTTGAAAATTAACGAAGATCTTTCAGCTTTTTACTTGAATAGATTTGAAAAGTTAACCCTTTATCTACTGACGGTACTTTAAAGTACCATTACTTTAAAAAGAGTATAAAATCGAATTTATAGAAGAAATGTCATAGTAATAAGAAGGGAACAGATGTACCTCACTTTAATCTCACTGCAAAGCATTAGACGATACATATAGTCATTTTTGTTCTATAAGGAATTTTATGGAGTGCACTTGCTGTTTTTACTTGATTTTTTTCACGATCTTCATGTGTGTTATAATTAATTCCTATATTATTTCAAGAATATCCTATTAATCTTAGAAATAATATAAGGGACATAAAGAGTAAATATTTCTCTACACTTTTTTCACGTGGAAATAATTTTTTTTTACCTCTATGTACCAGTGATACACTAAAGTATGACCTCACAAAATTCTCATTAATTATTATGATGAGGTGATATGCATAATTTTTAACATATATATCTTTAAATAATGCACTTTAGTAACTAAAAATATATGTTTCAAACACAATTTTTGTGTGTATCATAATGCAGTAAATAAAGGGTTAAGGCATGGTAACTGCAGAAAAATCAACAACAATTTATGAATCAAAAATTCGTGTGCAGCTTGTTCAGAGAAGAAATCATTTAGTTTTTTTTTTTTTTTTTTTTTTTAAGCCATAGTGATTTAGTTGTTCATATTATAATACCTTTCTTGCAGAAATAATCTATTTATTGCTTTTAGGATTGAAGAAAATGGTTTTGTAGAAAAGTAAAAAAAAAAAAAAAAATGCGTAAAATTGAAATGAAATTTCCGGAGCAGAGTCTTCACGGATCGCGGAAGTCTGGTCGCTTTTGTTACGGTCAGAATTGTTTAGAGAAAGAGATCGTGGGCGCAAGCGAGCGGAGTATTCACACGGCTAACGAACAAGCTGAGGGGGTTTGACGCTAAAAGAGGACACTGCTGAGCGGAAGTTTGACACTGTTTGAATTTTCAGGAATTGTGAATAGGCTAGTCTCGAAAGCGACTGGAAAAATATATCAAGAAAGGTATCGGCAATTACGAAAAAGAAATAACAAATCATCAATTATGAAAAAGGAAATATCGAAATTTAACAAAACTGTGATCCGGCCCAGTTTCGATAGGGGAGGTAATTATCCCATTATCATCCCGTGAATACGCTAGTGATAATATATGAGCACTTTCCTATGTTTAGTGCATCTAATAAGTGATAGTTATTTCTTTATGTTATGTTTAGCATAAAGATATAAAATTCGATTCAAAGCGTGCCACTCATCGATCGTAATGTAGAGTTTTGGAGTCCCTGTACACCCACAACTAACAATGTTTACAATTTTTAAATAAGGACTATTCCTTAGCGAACTTAAAAATTATACATATCAGATTTAATGTATACTAAAAATTTTACAAAAATCCGAGCATGGATAAATTAAAGTCATAAATGTTTTAATATTATTATTATTATTATTATTATCATCAACAACAAATCCCTCATTATTATTATTATTATTAATATTTGCTGAAAAGTGTTAAAATAATATAATTTACCTGGATGTTCTGCTCTCGGATCTGGAAGACTAGGGGTATTAGGTTCGATACCAGATCATGATTTTCGGCATAGCCGTTGAAATCTGTCCGTGGTTTTCTGTTAATTTCGTGTAAATACGGGTCAGGAGTCTTTGAAAAGATATCTGTTGGAGGCAGTGCACTGAAATCTAGAATCCTAGCGCGGTCAATCAGCATTAAATCACACAACCGCAACAAACAACCAATCACAACATTCAAAACGAATCATAGAAAAACTATGTCATTACTGTTTTCTTACATTATTAAATATGCATTAAAAATAGAATTCTAAGTAAAAGAAATCTTAATACAGTGAACCATATCTGTCGAATTATGATACATAGCAAACATGAATGAAGAGTATCTGAAGTGTAATGTGATTACAGTTTTTCACACTTGAAACAACCCCTTAAGACTTGGAGAAAAAGGCTAGAATTTTAAAATTGCGATAGCTCAGCAAATTTTTCACTTAAAAACATAAAATATTTTAAAATTTTCTTCTATAAGGAGAACAACATTTTTCTAAATATATGTCACAGGAAAGGAAGGACTGTATAAATATTAAATTTTGTATTTTAATATTTATATAGCCCCTTGTAGAAAAGGTGACATATCTGAAACCTACTCTTCATTCAAACAATTTTTTTTATCAGGAAATGTATTTCTATGTCTATTAAATAAAGAGATAATCGCTTTAAGAACCACATATTTTTAATCATCCAGTACACATACATATATATGCATACATACTTAAACATATCTATATATATTGATATTAGTTTCATTTCAGTTTTATTATTCATGTGTAAATAAATATACTTTCATTTATGCAGAAAAAAAGAACTTATAAACAATTTCATTTAATTTAAATTGATTGTTTATTTGTATGTCATTTGTTTAAGTTATCACATTGAGTTCAAATTGTAATAATTTTGAATTTATTCAGTTAGTATATTTAATAAATTATTGTACTGCATTTTTTTTTCAAAAGTTTTTTCTTCATTTTATGCTTGCAAATAATTTGGATACTAAAACTCAACCGTCATAAAAATTACAAACCTACGTTTAGTATCTACATAAATAATCTAATGCATCAGAAAAAAGTGTCTTTTCTATTTAAAGACTCCTGTTGGAGAAAAAAAAAAAAGAAAAAGAAAAAAAAAAAAAGAAAGAAAAAAAAAAAAAAAAGAAAAAAAAATTCTGTAGCCCAAAGAAAAATGTAAAAAACAACAGCAGGAAGCTGTTAAATAGCCACACGTGAGATTATAAAAAAAAAAAAAAAAAACTAAAAGCGAGACGATTTGCCAAATTTCGAAGGGGAGCTTCTAGAAGACGATAAAAGTAAAAATTGATAAATAGCGACAAGCTAAGTATTGAGCAGATGCTTAAGATACAGCGGCTAGATGACAAGAGACAACTAAAGAACATGCACAAGCCTTGAGTCAGAAACATGTTAAAAGGCAAATTTCAAGAAGACGAGAAACAACTGATGAACGGCGACATGCCAGGCGTCGTACATATGATCAACAAACAGCTGATGAATAAATAATAATAAGAAGAAAAAGAAGAAAATAAATAAAGAATAGGCATAAACCACGCGTCAGAAACCCCCACGTGCAAGATCTCCCCGATACCTTGTTCTAACAACTAGTGGTTTTTCACTATGATGATTTGAAAAGTCAAAAGTGTACAGAGACATTGCGCACTTTTAAATATATAATTTACCAACAACTGTCTACCATACCTTTAAAAACGCAGTTTAAGGTTTTAAATAATGTAATTTTTTTGCTTGGCAGTTGTGTTTTTAAATGTTTTACAACATACGGAACAGTTAATCGCTTATTACAGAGTTATTATGGTCTGTATTGTTCACCATCACTGACTTTGTATGTTGATATTTTCTTTAACTGATAGAGGACATTTTTTAAAGATTACAGTTTTAAGATAGTGGTTCAAGAAAATTACACGCGGTTAAACTTTGTTTTTGGAAATTGTGAGCTACTTCTCAGTTTTGTGTAAATCTTCTCTTAATTCCATATTTCCGAAACTGCATGCGTCTGTCATTAAAAAAAAAAAAAAAAAAGAAATAAGTTAAAACACATTCTTTCCAGAGCGAAAATAATTTTCATTGCGTTAGAATTATTAAAAGAATAATTGAAATAGATCAAAGAATTTGGCTCAGTTGCCTTGAAAAAAAGAATATATGAAGTGGTACATATAAAAATTAGAAAAATTATATTGAAAAATTATTATTTACAGGTTAAAAATAATTATATCGTTATATTTAAAATAATGGTTCAGGATTAAATCATTTTATTTATAATTTTTATTTAATTAGAAAATTTACTTACCTTTTAAACAGAAAACAAATTTTGTAATATATAATAATCTACATCACAACTGCGATAAAACTCTAATATCTAAAGTCAGATTTTCCTACATGCCTTTGGCGAGTATGACCCATTTAGCCTCAATGTTTTGAAAGCATCCCAATTCGTCCATAACGAAAAAAGTTCAACGTTTAACAGTTAGCAAAAGATATTATGCTTACAGTGTTCTGGGATGGAATGAGCGTCACTTCGATTGATTTCGTCAATTCCAGGCCTATCAATGCAGTACGCTATATTCATACATTCACCAAAACATAGTCCATAATTCAATGTAAGAGACCAGTATTCTTGAGTCCAAGGGGTGTTGTTCCTGGGTAATAATTTATGAATCCACACAGCAAGGGACAATAAGAAAAGTTGGTCGTCTTGTATGGGAGAGACTGTATTGCCCAACCTACATAGCCCCCGATTTTTCCGCATCAGAATTTAACATTTTAATTGCAGGATATCAGTAATATCGAGAAGTTACTTCCGAAGCAATGAAGAAATGTATCAGACTGTGAAGAATGTCTTTAAATGTAAGGCACCCATTTTACCAGGACGCTTTCTTGAAATCGTTTTCCACGGTACAACAAATGTATCAGTGCCTGTAGCGACTATGTAAAATATTAGTCAAAATTTCGTATATTGCTATGCTATTGTATGTTTTTGTTTGTAATAAAGCATCATTTTGAAAAGGTATCTCTAATCTTACTTTCACAGCGAGCATTCCTCGTGAAGAAGATTAAATAACAACTATAATAGAAAATATTTCTTAAAATTACTCTTAAAAAATAGTGGTTCTGGAACGTATGGACAGTAGCAGACGTTTTCTGATAATGAATTCAACTACACACTTCACGAATATTTCCTTTTTAATTTCTGTGGTATATATTTTGTTATAGTAAAATATTTATATAAGATATATTGCTTCTTTTACCTGTTTACCGTAGGCACTGAAAATATGGTAATCTGTCAAAAATTTTGATGTCAAGTTTTTGCTTAATTGACACGTTTTAATGGTTTCTAAGTCCAGAAATTGTTGTTTTTGTTATTGGTCAATAAGTATGTGTGCGGGAAACCTTCTATCATATCTCTAAAACGAATGAAGATAGAACGACGAAACTTTAGAATCTGGACAAGTTCAGTGTACACATGATTTGTAAACTTTCGTTGAAAATAAAAAATTGGAAGTGATACATTGGAAACTGGAAGTGGGACCATAAGTCCATAACTCAGAAACAACTGTAACGGCTTTCTTCAAATATTTATATAAACATCCTCTTTAAAATACTCTTTCGTGTGTATTAATTGGTAAGATCAGGAAAATCGATAGGCGTACTGTATAATGTAGGTTAATTTTATCTCTCGCAAATGCGTCCTTCAAAAAAGATTCCAAGGATTTTCTTCAAACTCGCCATATTAATCCCTGTTTAGATATATTTTCGTGTGTAATTGTTAGTTTCCCCTAACCATATGAATTTGCTAATTATTTGTGGTATGTTTTTTCCGTATGTATTACGGGGTTATTACAGGAAAACCGACAGGCGTTCAAGGTAAGTCGGTTCTTCATCTTTGAAATTAGTGTAAAAAAATCAGTTCTATTGATTTTTTTTCAACTCGCTAAGTGAATTTTGTTTTTATGTCTTTACGACGTATGCATTACGACGTTTGCTTTTTTAGGAAAATTATTATATGTCTATTTTCTTAAGCCAATTTTATGTCTTCTGAGCACACTATTTCCAAAAAGTGTACATAATGTGTGAAGTGGTGGGTAATGAAATTCTTATGGTTGTTTCAGAGCAGATTATTATTATTTTTTTTCTTTTTAACTTTCAAAATTTTGATGTATATATATATATATATATATATATATATATATATATTATTTTTATACTTATTTTTACCTTTTATCTCATAAATATTTTTCCTAACCGTCTTATTTACATGCTGAAAACTATTATCGTAGATTATAGTTCAAATAGTTTTAATAAAATTTTATTGTATATATATATATATATTCTCTTATATTGCTTACAGTACAAAAATATATATTTAAATTTATAAAATGTTTAAAAATCATTTTACAGCATTAGATTTGTGTGAGGTAATCTGCTTTGTGGGTTTAAATTTGACATTTAACATGTTTTTCTTACTTTTGTTTCAATTCACCCACACACGATCTACCGCTTATTAATCCCCTCCCCCCTTTTTTTTAAGATTTTATTGTAATAAAGAAAATCTTTGGAAATAAAACGTTATTTTTATCTAAAGATATTTCAGGTTTACTTTCTAAAATATTTTTTTTTTTTTTTTCTGAACTTTATCGGAAAATGTCAACAACATTTCACCGATTCAAAAAATTCTATTGCTACGTAATATTTTTGTAGTAATATACATTTTAAAGGGATATTTCATAAAAAAATAAATATAAATATAAAATAATTTATACACAACTTTCTTGATATTTCATTCGTGATTGAAATTTCGAAGTCAAAAAATATTGTTGAGGGCTTTATTTATCTACATAAATTAAAAATGAAAAAAAAAAAAAAAAAAAATGCGCTTGTTGATTTTTTTTTTTTTTTTTTTTTTTTTTTTTTAATAAAACGTTATAAAATGCATACGTACATATAAGTTGACATTAAAAAAGAAACTTGGAGTAGAATACAAATGAAAAATTTCTAATGTAAATAAGCTGTAATGAAACTATAAATACAGTCGAACCTCGTTAACGTGAGCACGCTTAACGTGAATTACTTTTAACATGAACTGTTTTCACAATCCCGGTGCAAATGAAGATTATTTCCGAGTTACTGATAGCATGAACTATTGGTAACATGAACAATTTTTTTTTATTCCCAGTGAGATTCACATTAACGAGGTTCGACTGTATATATAAGATGATAATAAGTAATAATACATGCTATAATAATTATATTTAAAAAAAATGAAGAATGAAAATGTGAATAATAATGAATAATTTTTATATTAGTTCCCACACTGACTTATGCTAATCCGAGTGATTTGTTTGCAGTGCGGTATTTATTCTCCAACAATGACAGAGGAATGGTTTGGAGTGTAGGGGAAAAGAACTTTCATTCTTCCTCTGTGAATCGTCCGGTCTCAGATCATGTAAAATATACAGAAAACACGCATCGGAATTTTACTTAGCTACGCTAACCAGTTGCAAGGGAAAAAAAAATATTTAAAAAAAATTGAGAATTTCTTTTAAGAAATACCTTTTAACACACGTATTGATGTATTTAACGTTCAAAGGGTTTGGTTTTATCCTGATTATATATATATAACTACGCATTTCAAAAAAAAAAAAAAAAAAAAAAAAAAAAAAAAAAAGAAAGAAAGAAAACATGTTGATACTGATTGGTGCAAAAGGTTCCAAATCAATGAAATTGTATAATTCGAACGAAAGATGTTATCGATCACAGTAACTGGGTTACGCTAATCCAGTTAATCCATGATTGTTTTAATGTGTGGTAGCTGAGGGTAAAATATTACAAAAGTAGCACGTAATGCCACGAAAATGATTTTTGCCGCTTTTACAAGAAATATTCCGAAAATTTTTTGAAGTTTACGTATGACATGGCAAATAGCAATATTTTTTTATTTTAATGCTTTGTCGTAAAGCATAGCAAGCTTCCACGCACTACGTGTCGACTCGCATGTATGCGCAAACTCGATCATAGATCAATTAGTTTATTAATTTAAATTTTACTTACCTTTGAATTTTTACATTTTGTACGCCTGAACGTAAAAATTCTTAAAATCTACATTTAATTTTGCAAATAGGAGCCCTATCAAAGGCGTATTATAAGCAGTGTTGACAGATCTGGCGGATTTTTTATTAATTATCACCAACAATTTTTAATTGTAACGTTTTACTAAACGCTTGGAAGACTGATAGTGTCATGTATATCAACAGAGCCTGATTAAGGGGGAAGCACACATTATCTCCGCTCTCACCGGAATATTTTTACAATTATTTTTTACCTTATATCATAGAAATTCCACGCTTTGACGAGGAAATATTTTTTATAAAAAATGAACTGTGTAAAACAATCCAATTTACTCACCGTTACTAGACACCAGAATTCTTTTAAAATAATTTTTAATGAGAATTTTCTGTTTATTATAGGAGGAAAGTATTTGTTAAAAAATAACGGTGTAAGTATAAATAATGTGTGCTTCCCCCTTAATCAGGCTCTGTATATCAACTGTCACATCTCAAAATTACTGGTGAATATTGAATAAAAAATCCACCAGATCTGGCAACACTGATTATAATGATGTATTTGTTTTGCTAAAAGCTTTTGAAAAGTCTTTTAGACATTATATTTCTAGGGTAAAACGGATTTCAAAAGTCCTAATATTCTGGGTGGGAGTCAATGATTCATTTTGAAAGCAAAATCGTTTCTATTTAATAAATAAATTATTTTTTATTAAAACTTTTTACTTTTTGTTTCTTCATGTTTATATGTTTGCAATTGATTGATTTTTAACCTTTCAAATCGTCTACTTTTTGAATATCTCTATTTCCAAATAAAATTTTATGCTCTATTAAAAGAAAAAAACTCTGCACTTATAATAAGATGAAGATAACTGCACTGAAATAATAGTGTTCAAAAAAGGAAAGAGATTGCAGTTACGCCTTTTTTACGCTTGCATAATACATTATAATAAGATATATATATATATATATATACTAGTCGCGGTTCTTATTATCAATCAATTTGTAAGATTTTTAGCAATTTTGCTTACCTATTTTTATGTATTAATATTATATTGATAAATAAGCAATAAAAAAATGGATGTAAGCATTAAACATATACCATACACAAGAAAAAGATGTTTTTATATATATAATTTCAACAGCGTTACAGTGTGTAAACGAAAATCTTTGTTTTCACTATGATAAAGTTAGGAGTATGGGATTTTCACGATTCTTTCTCTACCAATAATTGTGAATGGCAATTTTTGTCGTGATGTAAGCCAAAAATTTACTATAAAAATATTCTTAGATAATTGTGTTGTAGGGGTTCTTAGGTAATTGAATTTACTCAAGAACTCTGCAATAAATTTATTTTAACAATGTTTTAAACGGGAATATATTTTTCTAAAATATGATGATGATGATCATCAACAACAACACTGTAAAACTACAAACTTGTTCCGGCCTCAATCCATATTTTCCGTAGCCTTCCCCTATCTCTCCTCCCCCTTGGACTATATTCCAAGGCTGCTTTTGGTATACTCTCAGTACCCATTCGTTCTAAATGTTGTCTATACTTGTTTCCGTAGTTCATTATAGTATGAATTTTGGCTTAATTTTTAGGTCCTCTCTGATGTCATCATTTCTTATTTTATCCATTATAGAACACCCCTTCACACTACTTAGAAATTTCATCTCTGAAGATTGTATTTCTCTTTAATCACTTGTTTTGAGCATTCAATTCTCGCTTCCATATAGTACAGTTGGTATTGCCATTGTTTTTTGAAAAAAATTATACTAGTATCTTTTTTTGTATTTCTTAACGTTCTTCTTATAGTCCCGGAAATGTTATAAATTATAATAACGAAAATTATATGCATCTCTAAATTATAATAAGAACATTAAATGGCTACTATATATAACTGAAGATTTAAATCTTATCCAACCTTTCTAAGGAATTTTACAATCGTACAAATTAATAGTGCACAAAGATAACTGACAGTTCTTAAGAACGAAAAGATAAATAAAGCAGCTCTTCTAGTAGGAAGGATGAGTCTTTCGTTTTTTTTTCCATAATCATTTTAGGCTTATTAAAGATAAGGACTTTTACTTACATAAGGACTGTTTTATTTAGATTAAATTTAATTTTACCATGGCATTACATACATTTATAAGAATTATATTATACAGCCTAATCAAAAATTCGGCTTATACACATTATCCCCATGACATAAGACAGGGGCCGCACTCTCTTCCCTATTTTTAGGACACATTCAGGTAAGAGAAACTTTTGCCTTTTTTTATTCCACAATTTTCACACAAAAAAATTTATTGTATATTTATAGTAACTTGTCGCGATTAAATAAGATAGAGATTACTGTATATAATAATGGTTACAAAAACGTCGTAAATTTCTCACCTCTTAAAATGTCCTTAAATATGGGAGGAGGGGGGGGGGGTATAAACCTGCATAAAACTAGTACTGATAAATAATAAATAAAATAAATAAATAAATAAAAACATCACACTGAAAATACCATAATGATATATAATTTGATTTATTAACCAAAATAAAGCCAAATATGCAAATTATTGTAAAAAATGTTTTATAGATTAAAAGTGTTATTAAATACACATTTTAGAAAAATATAAAAGGCGTCCACACTTTTCCGTTTGTACCTATTTCAATTTATGATTTGTCAAAATCATCTGAATGTTATTGTAAAAAAAAAAAAAAAAAAAAAAAAAAAACACTGATTTCAGAAATATAGATACCCTGCAATGCATACTTCTTTTCTAAAAGAATAATAATAATAATAATTTGAGCAGGCATAACAGAGCCCTGCCTTTTGAAGAAAATATATATTTATTATATATATATATTTAAAAATTCGCAAAAATTCAATGATAGTTTAAATAAAATTTATTATGAAAAGAACACTGCTGTTCAGAATATAGAATGCTGCGAACCCTGATTATGTAAAGAGGTGGTAAATTCCATTATAAATATAGTGTCAGTCACAAACATAGATTTTCATTTACACCACTATTTTCTAACAATAATAACTCTCCTATTTAATCACAAAAATCTGCAGTATAAATACAATGAAGATTTCTTTATGGTAAAAGTTGCAGCAAAAAAGCGGATATCTCATCCTTCCGTGTGTCCTATACTAGGTTGTGTAGGGGCCACAGAGTTTTTATTATTATCATTTTTTATGCGTATTTTATTGTTTAGTCACCACTATTTCACAACAGTAATTTTTAAAATAATATTATAGCATTAAAATCTCCAATGAAAAAAGTCTTTTTAAAAATAGTGGTGATTAAAAAATAAAACACACGCCAATAATAAAAAAAAAAAAAAGAAAGAAAGAACACAGCGGCACTTATAGAATTACCCTAAAAAGTAAATTTGTAAGCTTCGTATTTATTTGAATTTAAGTATTATGTAGAAAAACTAAGAATATCACTTTATATTATTCTTTAAAACTGAATTAGCCCTTTTGTTGCGAAACAAATTTCTCAATACACAGCTTTTCGAATAATTTAAACCTTATATAAAAACTTTAGCTGCGCATTCTATATTTCCATATAAATAATAAAATTCTATTCCTAAATATTATGATTTTCACAATATTTGTCATCTCTATAAAATAAGTATTGCTATTATAATCCCTAACGCTGACTAGTTTATTTGAATAAACGACTTTAAGGGTAAAGTTTATGAGTTACACATTTCGGAATACGTGTCTTCAAATTACAAAGAAAGGTTTCAATATAATGGTTTACTAAGACTAAAAGTTTTATAAATCGTATTTCTTGTTCAGTTTAAAATTCACCACATACAATAAAATAGCAAATCACGAATATTTATTTCTTCAAGCTCATAAATATTATTTTTGTAGATTATTTTTTCCCATAAAAGCACGTTTTATTGCACAATTTTTTGAATTTGTGGTGGAAATAGTTTTTTTTTTTTTTTTTTCAGAAATTTCAAATGCCATATGAACATGACGCATAAATCTTGTCTGTAAATGTAATCTTATAACATAAAATAGTTTTAGCTGTTCAACATTTATAAAGCATGATTACGTAAAAATATGATTGCTAAATTTTTAAATATTTTTTGATATACATATGAATAGAGTGGTATATAAATTAATAAATTTTGGTGTATTTTTGTTATACATATGATTTCAGTGGTATATGAGCTAATAAATATTAAATTACTTTTGTTATGCATTTGAAATGAGTGGTACATAATAACACAATATCTATATATATAATAAATGTCAAATTCCTGCATCTTAACTCACTGTTTGTGGATAATGTGAAAGTATGAATAACAACAATAATGATAGTAATAATGATAATAATAACAGTAATAATAATAAGATTCCCGTCTTTGGGTGTTTCTCTAAACCGTTTCTTTACTTGGAAAAATAAAAAGAAGAAGAAATGTAAAAAATTGCGTATTTGTGTTTAACACTTTATATGCTGCCGACATATACGTATGACAGTGACATTTAACGCATCGATAGATGAGGATGACATATAAATTGTTTAATCACAAATATTTTAAATCATTCTATCAAAAAGTATAAACGTTTTAGAGAAACGTCAAAAAGCAAAATACTACGATGGCTAAATATTACAACATTTCCCATGAGTTTATATGATTATTTAACTGTTATTTAGTGTTATTTTTTGAACAGGGCTGATCAAGTCCATGGTGTATTTCCACTAATAATTTTTAATAGAAATTTTTGCCAAAAAATAAGACTATAAATAGAAGAAGAAATTTGTTGTTGCTAAATACTGGCCGAAGTGTGTGTTTGAAAAAAGGCATGTCTGTGTGAGTCCTGTTTAAATGAATTGTTATTTCAAGTTTTTTAGGAAATCAATATTAATGTTAAGATTAAATCCTTCTAAAAATAATAAAATGTTTCCCTAAAAATGGATTGTTTTTTTTAAATTAAGTTTTAGAGTGTATAGTCTTCTCTTACACTTTTCTGAAGATTTACCATCACAAATTTTTATTAGCAATTTTTGTCGTAAAATAAAATAGAAAATTTAATGTCTCTTTATTGTTTAAGAAATGTTGCGGTTAGTGTCCTAGAAAGGACTAATTTAATGAATCTTGTTTCACACGCAACAGATGTGTTTTTAAAAACCGGGGAAGTAAATTTTGAATACCCAGCAAAATCTAAGATGATGACCAACAATAGACCAAGTGGTGACTGCTATGGACAGCAACTGCTGAACTACTCGGTTATTTAGAATCACCATTTATATTTAAGATATAATGCTGAGATTTTTTTATATCCGCTTATTAGAATATAGGGCACTTTTTACTCACTCTAAATATTTTGTTCGGGAATAATATATAAAAAGTAAACATTCTAATTTTTAAAATTTATGTGATTAAGGTGACTTGGCACCTCTCCTTTGGCACCACTGAAGGTTTTATATAAAAGCGAATATTTCCATTTAATATTTGTAAATTGAACTATATTAGGTTTGTTCAATAAAATATATATATTCATGTAACAAATCTTATGGTTTTCTGATATTTTTTTTGCACATTTAAAATCTTTAAATAGCGATTATCCAATTTGCATTTTTTCATGAATTCATTATCTTTAAAATGCTAAAAGTTCTAGAGATATTTACGAAAAGAGTTAATGTTGTTTTTGGATGTTTAATAGAACCTAATTAAAAGAGTTAAGGATGGATTTTATAATATCTTTAAAAGAAAAAAATATTAAAAATAAAAAAGTAACAGAAATCTTTTTTTTTTTTTTTTTTTTTTTTTTTTTTTGCAATTTTTTACGCAGAAATGCGTGTTTTAATTTTTTCTCAAAAACTAATTAATTAATTTCAAAATCCATCCCTAATTCTTTTAAGTTAGGTTCTGTTAATCATCCAAAAACAATATTGAGTATTTTCTTAAATATCAGTAAATTTTTTAGCATTTGAAGATCATTAATTCTTGAGAAAAAAAAAAAAAATAAATAAATAAATAAAAAATAAAAAGCAATTTAAAGATTTCAAACCTGTAAATAATACACCAAAGACCATAAGAATAGTTGCCTGACTATATATTTTATTGAACAAACTTAATGTAGTTCAGTTTATAAAAATTAAGATATATAAACTTTTATATAAAACTTTCAGCGGTGCCAGTCCACTGAAAGCGCAGTGCTTAAAGCATATTGTATGCATCTCTATAAATTGCTATTTATGTTAAAGTTCAATATTTACGGAATGAATGACAATTCCAATGTCTTCTGCACACACAGTGTGTGTCTGTATATGTAATCTATGCCATGAAACACTATGAAAAAAATCATATCACACAAATAAGCTCACTGGTAACAAAATATTTAACGCTCCCGTCATTTGTTGCCACTAATGAGCGTTAATATGAAAAAATGAGGGATGAACGACATTTTAAACTCAAACCCATTATATTATTGTAATATGTATCCTTGGTGTTTTTCATGAAACATTATGTTTTTATTCAGCAAAGTATTTTTAGTTATAATAACATTTTCTTTTGCATCACAACTCTCTTTTTCTTTACAGAGATATATTTAAATGAATTGAGAATTTTTTAGAGAAGTTTCGTTAAAGTGTTTCATTTGAAAGTTTCATTAAAAAAAGAAAAAAATTTCTTACTATACATGCAAGGAAAATAAAAATAAATAATAATAATAATAATTATAATTATATTCTCATGCATTCTGGATTTTTCAAAACTGGGCCTAAAACTTTGTTTCTAGCTGCGTTTACACTTATACAACATGCATTTTTGTTTTTCCGATTTCTATTATTTTATTTAAAAAGAATTTATTTATATTTCAATTATTTCAATAAAAATGGCATTATGATTTCATATTTTTTACTCATAAATAAGAAAAAGTAATGTTTAACAACAGTGTGCTTTATGTCATTGAATTTTCAATGTTATGTACTGTGGCAAATTAATTCCTTTTGTTTATCGAGGATTTCGGTGGGATTTACTCATATGTTATTCTAAATTCTTCTCCTGTTACATCATTTATATATATATATAAATAGATAGATATTGATAATCATAGCATTCAATTGTAATATAAAGATTATTAAATTTTATTAGTAGTTCAAACAATTAATACACACACACACACACATATATATATATATATATTTATTGTTACCGGAGATTTTTAATCGAAACCTTCAATAAGTTTCTTACCAGATTTTTGTGACTAAACATGATAAAAAGTTTTGCAAAGAAATACTGGTGTTAAGAAAGGTACCAGTTGGCAAAGATACAAGTTATATATATATAAGTTGTTTTAAAATTTAGACATACTTTGAGTTAAAGCTGTACAAATGTATTGTAGTATTGGATAAGGATTCCTTTGCTGAAATTTTATAAAACTAAATATATATATTTTTTATTTATTCATTTGAACTGTAATAACAAAATCATTATTTGAATTGCTTTTACGTAGGCATTAACTAAAAATTAAATTCTTTGGAAAAAAATAAATTTTTAAGGGAAAAAAAATATTATTTTATTTTATTTTATTCGAAGCTTTGAATTTGAAAATGATTTTAACATCTTTTATTTTGTATTGTTTACTTTCTCAAACATATAAACTTTATAAGTAATTTTTTTCATATACAAAGAAAATTCCCAGTAAGTAAATATATCGAAGTTTCTGTAAATTTATCGAAGTTTACCATGAGAGGGTACATGACACTTTGATCCCGCCGTTTTGGTCCCGCCACTTTGGTCCCGCCGAATTGGTCCCGCCACTTTGGTCCCGAAGAAATTTTGGTCCTGCCGTTTTGGTCCCGCCGCTTTGGTCCCGCCATTTTGGTCCCACGTTTTGGTCCTTATATTAGGAATAATCTAAGTATTACAGAAAAAAAGCGAAATTATTTTTCATATTTCGAATTTTTGTCATTTGACTTGAAAACAGGGGGGTAGGAAAAGTCAAAATTATCACTATCATTATTATTATTATTATTATTATTATTTTGCAACAGAAAGTTGTAGTAACAAACAAAACTGAAAAAAAAGTCTAAAATTTAAAGATTTAGATTTTTTCTTTGTACGATAGAGGAAATAGGACAGCAAATACATGAGAGATTTTCGGGCAAAAGAGAACGTAGTCGAATGTTTTCAATTGGAGAATTGAATGTCTACAACCTTTGTTGAAAATTATGTAACTGTAGGATACATAAAACGGAAAATTTATTATTTCGGATCGAATTTTGAATGATAAAGGTATTAGTTATCAGCGAAGATCTAAGCATTGTTAATTTATCTAAGTCTGCAAAATTTCAGTTTAAATAAAATACAAGGTTTTTAATAAAAAACACTGTAATGCGGCTCTTAATTATCACATTCAAATTTTGAGTGTTCGAATACAAAATTTGTAGGAAATCTATACTTTATCCGAGCATCTTCTAAATGTTAGAGTTTAATAATAAAAGAAGATGCAAGGAACCTAAATAATGATCTCAGGATGAATTTGTACAGATCTGCTAAACTTGAGTAATTTTCTTCTCTGTCAATCGGGATGCATTTGTCAAACACACAGAAAATAGTTATACATCACACAGAATTGTAAAAGCATTTTTCCTTCCTTATAATCCCTTACAATATTGTTTAAGAAAATTTCGATTTGAGGCCCCTTCCTCTTACCCTCTTTTTTTTTTTTTTTTTTCTCAAAATCACTGAAACAAAACAGTGAAATTCCTTCTAATTGTCTGTTGGAGAAACAGGTGTGAAACGAATTCCAAAGTGCTTCAGAGATTTCAATGTAGGCATTGTTTTTAGTCATAGAGTCATATCAGACAGATATATTTATTTATTGTTAATATTATTATTATTTAAAACATATGATTAAACTAAAAACATAAAATATTGTGCATCAACATTTTCCAATCTTTGGTGTTTGCAATGCTCACAGTTGATTGAATATTGGACTACTTACATTTTTCCACTTTTAAAATAAAATTATTGTCATTGAAAGAAAAGTAATTTATATACATATATACATGGTTAACATAATTAAATATCACGGACAAACAAACATGCATTTTATTATTATTATTAATATAAGACAAATTTTGAAATAAATTCCTCTTAGATTAATGATAAAAATTAAATCACAATCAAATCGAATGAAACGTATCTCTCTCTCACTCTCTCTCACACACACACGCACACACACACATATTATAAATAAATTCATATGTAAGTTCAAAAACTTTATAAATGATCCCAAGCTTATGCTTATGAAGAAGAGTCTATGATGGGAGTAGGACAATAATTATTTCTTTGAAAGAAATAGCATTCTGCCACTAAAAGCAAATTATATTTAATATCGAAAGGTTTTCTTTCTTTCTTTTTCCCTTTTTTTAAACAAAATTTTTCTGTATTTTATTATTTTTAAATTAATTCAGACTTTATCAATAAACATAATCAAATGGGGATTCTTTTTTTAATAAGAAGGTACTGTTGTTATTGTTAACAATATAGTTATAAAATCACAAAATTTTGTCACTGATAGTGAATTAAAAATCAAGTTACAATTGAAGTATGTTAAATCGAAATCAAATGAAAAAAAAATCTAAAAAAAAAAGTGCAACTGCATCAAAAAGAAAAAATATTAAATGTTTGTAAAAAATTAGTATAAAATTCTCCGAATCTCAATAGCTAGGTAGCAATCGTAATCTCGAAAATTTATATATTTATCTGTATTCCTTAATTAAAGATATTCTAAGAGCACTTCAGTTTTTCCGTATTAATAAATATGCTATCATATTAAAAAACTGATATATATTTTTAAAAAATAGCGAAAAATTGGCGGGACCAAAATGTCTCGGGACCAAAATGTCTCGGGACCAAAATGGCCAGGGACCAAAATTTCCTCGGGACCAAAACGGCAGGACCAAAATGGCGGGACCAAAGTGTCTTGCTTCGACCATGAGATGTTCCACGCAAAATGGATGCAATTTTAAAAATATACTTTTTTAGTTAATATCGGTAACGCAAACTTGAAAAACAAGAAACCCATTTTAGAAAAAAAATTACTCTAACACGTATAATTCCATCATTCATAACTATTGACACATTAATATTTTTTTTCAATAACACAATAATAGATAATAATATAGCCTTACTTTTTTCCAGAAAAATAAATAAATAAATAAATACATAATTTATATCAAAAACAGGCACATGGTGTTCATATTTAACGCAAAAGCTGTCAGAAATGAAGAATGGTGGACTGTATAGTAAGAATTTGCTGATATTTAATAAAGGTAAATAAAACTTTTTTCTGTTTTTAACTATAATAAGAAAAATGTTATCTAAATAGCTGAATCACAGAAATTAGTTGATAAATCTGTGGAAGAAAGTAAATTTTTAGGCAAAACCTTTTTTGCCTTTAAACCTTTTGCCTTTAAACCTTTAAACCTTGAGTTTCCAAAATGTTGTTCAGCGTTAAAAGAATTTTTTTTTCCTTCTAGTTATTATTTTGAAAGAAATATCCAAAGGAAGAAAAAAAATACATTAAAAATTTCCATTATAAACTTAAGTTTTAACCCTCTACTTATAAATCTATCATCGGAAATCTCTAACGCATTAAAAACTTTTTCTTACATAACACAATAATAGATAGGAACAAGTTCTAATCGAAGTAGTAGGACAGTAATTTAAAATGTTAGCCTACATATTTAGTTATAACTGTTTATCTGAAATTTATGTTAAAAAACCAAAATTTTAATTAGTTTTTGGAAAAGGGATTATCAAGCTTCATTTATCAAAATATGGATTACTAAGCAAAAGGAAATTATCATGAAAATATGATCAATCATATGTCTAACAATTTATCCAAAGAGTTTTTAGCTTTTCAATGATTTTCTTAATTAACTTTCTTTCAAATTTCATATTTGAAAACTTGGATTAAAGTAATCAGTATTACTATAATTATTCTAATATTTCAAATCTGAGTTTGATCTAAAACCGTGAAAATGTTTTAGCAATTATAATTTTAATCTGTTTTTATAAGAATAAATTTTACAGTCAGATTCTAAAATATTTTCTTGTAAAGAAAAGAAAATTTAACTAAGAAAAATATAAATGAAGTATATTTTTTTCTCATAAGAAATATAGTTTGTCATACAATTAAGATAATAAATTGAAATGAAATAAATATGTAAAATATTTATTTTAAACAGTATGCAATAAAATATTAAAAGATATACCTAGATCTAAAATAATAATCTATAATATTAAAACACAAGGCATATTCTGTAAGACCAAAATCGTACGGTCTGGGCTAGAGATATGTAGCTGTATAAGAATATATTTAATCAAGAGTATGTGCACTCGTCAAAAATGACGAAAAATTGTTGTTTTAAGTTAAAAACGTTAATTCAGATTATTGATATGTTAGTCTCTGTATTTTTAGTTGGACTACTATTTGGTTCATTTTACAGCTGATACACGTGATTGTCATTATAATTTATTTATTTATTTATTTATTTTTATTTATTTGCTGTTGTTTTGTTTTGTCAATTTAAATATACATTTAAAGGTGTATTTAATTCAAATTAATCTCTTGAATGTAATTTGTCAGTTTACCATGATGTCGTGAAAGTAACTCGCAAAATTGCTAAGTAGTCTTCAAACGGAAAAGTGCCAATTATGATGTGTGCACGTCTAAACCTTTCCATACAGGGAAACATAAAAGAGGTTTAATACAATGCAGTCTGTGGGGATTTTGTAATGCGTTTCTTAATATCCTTACACTGCTCTAAGTACCTATCTTTGTTTTCATTATGTTTACATAAGGAATTTAACTTTCCCTTTTCTGATGTACAAAAGTATTCTTCTATCTCTAGAAATGCTTTTTAACCCGTTAGTAGTCGCGTATTGGTCTTTTCGCCTCCCATCACTTATTAATTCATCCTACGATCACCCCTTAAAGATAAAGTGGGGAAACTCTGTGTAACTGAACTTGAGTGGGTGTCCTCTAATATTGTATGTTTTCAAGTCATTCCTACTGTTTTTGGCGCAGTTAATAATCTTTTACTTCTAAAATCGGTCTATATGACCGCGACGCGACCAGTAACATTGATTGCTCCCCCCGCCCCTCTCTTCCGGTTTTTCAGACGGGTCAGAGTTTTGCGGGAAAAACTTCGCCTGAATTAGATGCACTTTCTCTACTAGCTTTCTTTCGGCTTCCCCCCAACACTACAGACGACGGGGAATAGACCGAGACGCGACCACTAGCGTTACAAAGAATGATGCGATTACTCTCGAGTTAAATTATATTACACGTATTGTTACGGCATTTTATACTTAACACAAACACGGTTTTTCTTGTTTAATTTTATGTAGGTTTTCTGAGCCGAAATTTTAAAACACTATTTTTTTATTATATATATGTATATATATATATATATATATATATTTAATATAATTTTTTACATTGAATATATATATATATATATATATATATAATGCATTTTTTAAACTTTACAAGAAAGAATTAGTTTCTTTGAAAAAAAGAAAAAAATAATTCTAATTTTCGTTTTAGCTAATGTCATGAATAGATAGGAATTGCATGTTCTTTTTTTTTTTTTTTTAAATTTCTTTACATTTACATCCAGAACATATGTAAAATAAAAAAGTTGAAAAAATCTAATATTAAACACATAAATTTATCAAATTTCTTAATTTACAAAGTTTTGATGTGATTGTAACAAAATCGAATATTTATCTGGGATAACATTTTTCCCATGAGAAAATATTTTCTAGAGAAAAAGAAATTATCAGTAAGAAATGAATGGAAACGCAGGCATTTATCATTCTTTGACAGATCAGTCGATGGTAATTCAGTTTCATCAGACTATGTAGAATTGGCAAAATTTTGAAATATTCAGAAGAATTGCAAGTTTTTTTTTTTTTTTTTTTTTTTTTTTTTTTTTGACTACTATACATTATTAATTATTGTGATAGCGAAAAGTTTTATAAAATTTCTTCTTAAAACTGCTACGTAAAAATGTCTTAGGAAAGGTTTTAAAAGTATCTGAAGAGTTATGTATAAGAAGTTTGAAAGGATGTGCTTTCTGCTAATTTCAATACTACTATTTATATGTAGATATATTTTTTTGGAATTTTACAGTAATTTTATGCAATTGAATAGAATAATCATTGTTATTTAAATTATTGGCGTGGAATAAACACAGAAATCACACCTCTGTATTTGTACTAGATACTACGACTCACATTAACTATGTAATAGAATTCACAACGGAGACGCTACAATATTTTTTCATAGTGAGGAAAAGTATAGTAGCACCATTAGTAAAAAATAAATAAATAAATAAATATAAAATCATTTTTAACCCTTTAACAGCCCTGACGCGCGTGTTGCATTCTTGGTAAATCTATTAAAAGACAACTACCAGATAATCTTAAGATTTCTTTCTTTTTTTTTCTTTTTTTTTATGGGAGAAAAAAAGAGAATCTTTGTAAATGCTAAATGGAATTTTTAAAGGTAAAATTGGGAAATTTTGATCTTTCTGACTCGTGACGATCAGGAAGACAAACAACCTTACACAATGACATGTTAAGGACGGAGGTGGAAACAAATCCGTGTCAAACAATCGAAAAACTGTTAAACATTCTTAACCAACCTTGATATACCATCCAAGGACATTTGCAGCAATTTGCTAAAATAAGCAGAGCAAGTTCTTAGGTCTCGCATAATCTTACTGCAGGAAACAAAGCTAACATATCGAGTACATGAAACTTGTTGCTTTGGCGGCACAATACAGAAGCGTTTTTTGATCATTTGATTACTGGGGATGAAAAATGGGTCCATTATGATAATGAAAATGTAAAAGGCAGTGGCTTTCTTCGAATGAATCGCCACAAAGTACAGCTAAGCCAAATTTACTCCACAAACAACAGCTTTTGTGTGTCTGGTGGAGCATTCGTGGGGTAGTTTATTTTGAAGTGCTGAAATCTGGATTAAGTGTGAATGTAGACCTTTACAGTGCGTTAAGAAATTATAAGACCACAAGCGTATTGGTGCATTTCTGAAGAAGAGAGCATAATATGCAAATTTTTAGTTGCGTTTTTAAAATTGATAGGAAAACGCATCCTATACTAATTCCAACTTTAAAAATTAAATTAAGTTTCATTAAAACTTATTCATTTTTCTAAAAATTAAAGATTGTGACTGTTAAGAAATTACAAGACCACCTGAGAAAATTAGCATATTATACATGATGTCAAACTCAATATAAAGCGCATGCGTCAGTATATCGTAAAAGCATTACCTAAGAAGCAAAGGCTTAGGTTTTGAATGTGTTACCTACGATTAACTTGACGATGCCTCGAGGAAAAGAATTATCGGAGTGCGAAGTAAGAAAAAATTTATTTTATAATTGTTCTGGTAAATCTGAAAGAGATATTGCGAGGTTAATGAACCGTTCTAAAACTGCCATTCGTAATGCCATAATTAGAAAAGATTATTCAAACAAAATAAAAAATAAATAAATAAATAAAAAAAAATTGACAGCACGTGATAATAGACAAATTTTTTGACTGCTAACTAAAAAAGGTCTTTCAACTCGTGAAATTTCGAAACGTTTCAGCAAGAAAACTCCACATGTAACAGTCTGGAACAGTCTTAACATAAATATTAATACGAAATTTATGAAATTGAAGAAAAAAACCAAAGTTATTGAAATGCCATCGAGAAGAAAGATTAAAATGGGCTAAAAATGTCATGTCATAGAATGAAGAGCGGAAACAAATTATATTTTCTCATTAAAAGAAATTTAACCTTGATGGTCTCGATGGTTAGAAACACTATTGGCATGACTTGACGAAGGAACCAAAAGAATGCTACAGTCGACAAATGGGTGGAGGATCAGTAATGATTTGGGGAGCTTTCAGTTATGAGGCGTTGTGTGATTTACAGCGGATTTCACGTCATATGAACTCTACGCAATGTCAGTCTATGCTATATGATCATATGATACCGTTTGGACCTTTATTAGGTGGTGCTAACTGGATGTTTCTACAAGACAATGCTGCTTGTCATACATCTAAATCCACACAGGAGTGGTTTAAAAAAGAAAAATAATAATGTTTTGCCATGGCCAAGTCGATGTCCAGACTTGAACCCCATGGAAAACATATGGGGTATATTTTGAAATGAGTACATCAATTTACTTATTTTTGAGCACTTCATTTTTCACAGTGGAGAAAAATGTAAAGATATATTCCTTGTATTATCAGGGACCTATTTTGTCATTCTCCCATTATATGCAGCATTTACCCTTTGTACTAAACTTATGCAAATCCGTATTATTTTGGAGATATGAATGTTTAAAAAAACTTCTGCCATTTTTATATTTTATTTATTTATTTTTATTTTATTTACTACATATTAAATATATAAAATATATAAAATGCCATATAAAATATATAAAAATATTACATATTAAATATATAAAACACTTTGAAATAAAAAACATTTTTGTTAAAAAATTATGTTTTATTATAAATTGTAGATCTTATTATTTTTTATTTTAATTGTATTACATTATGCCCAAGTGACGCATGTATTATGTATGCCGTATATGCCCAAGTGCTGTATGCCAAGTGCCAAGGGATTTTTGAATAACGTATTTTTATGGAATTTTTTTATAATTTTTGCAGCAGTGTTTTGTGTTAAAATAAAACAAAAATTTGTATAAATGAATACCGGTATCCAAATATCGAAACAGTTGTCATCTATAGCTTAAGGTAAAAAGCAAGTAATACTAAACATTTGTTATCGCATAGATGCCAAGATTTTAATTTATTCCGGAGTATTTTTAGCCCCGCTTTTATTTCGCAGCACTTTATTTATAGAGAAATTTTCTCCGATATATAACTTAGATAAAATAAGAAAAAATTACTTTTAAAAAAATAAGTGGTATGAAATAAAGGCGGGGATAAAAATACTCCGGAATAAATTAAAAGATTGACATCTATGGTTATAGTGGAATAATTTAAATTAGTTGCAAATGATTTAAAGCATTAACAGTTCTATTTCATTTCACGCCTCTGGTCAGTGTAGCCAAATTTAGTGACTTTTTTTATTGAATATACACTACTAAACTTTAACTGTAACGGTTGCCCAATCACTTCGAAGGTTATTCGTCCATTATGTATATCAAATATCATTCCTGAAAATTATGGATGAGAGTTGAATAAAAGAGTTCCTAAATTTGGCAACAATGTTAGAGCGCTTTAGAGAGTTAGAGCTGGCAAAGGGTTAATTGTGGAATTTTTTAGTTATGAAAATATTTCTATAAAATTTCCTGTAAAATTTAAATTGTAAATTCTTGGTAAAAATTTAAAAAAAACTTAAATAGATGTAAATACTGGTATCCTAATACTTTGAGTCATAAAATAACTTGCATTAAATTTTATCAATCTATATTAGTATAATATAAATATTTTCTAAAGATATTCAAGATACACTATCATTAAATCTAGAAATATTTCTGTCGAAATTGTTTTAGACGAATAACCTATAACCTTCTACACGCTTAAAATGTCTGTTTGAAAATTACTTGTAGAGGAATAATGCACTTACTAATGAATTCGTTTAGAAATAGCAAATGCAATGCATGACTCGCTTAAAGTTCTAAATGCTCTTAAAATATAGCCTTACGATAACCTTAAAATATATTACCTTAAAATATTCAAGTATAATATTAATAACTTGGTTCAAATTTTTTGAGATTTAGAGTTGAAGTGTACACACTTAAGTGAGAAAGTTTATAATAAAGAAACCATTACTACTTTTTTAAGAATCAGAATTTTAAACTAATATGGGCACGTTTAAACTATTATCGAGTCCATTGCCATATAAAGTAGATTATAAGATTAAGAAAGTTGAATCAATACTGTATTTTTCGGACATTACTAATTTACTCCTACTAAATATTTGCTTACTTTTGCATAGTTCTTGAATATATTTTTCTAAGAGAAATTTCCTATCATTTTATCTATAAAGTATCACAACAAAAGGTTTAAAAGGTAGTAATTTTAATACTGCACTCGTATTTCGAACAGATGAAAGGTCATACTCATTTATTTAATCTAAAACATTGCTTAGCCCGAAGAAAGAGTTGTATATTATCGTAGTGTATTACAAGACTTTTATTTTTTATTCTTAATTTCCTATCTATAGACTTTCGATCACATAAATTTATGTATATCACAAATTGTACGATAATATTATTTTTGTAACAGGTTTTAAAACATTACATTTTCTTAAAAAATATTGCAAAACAGATTTAATCATCTATCTCTTTATAGGTTGAAAATTACTGAATTGATTCAATAATATGAAAGAAATCTTTATGCTATATATATTGAATATTTTACTTCAACTTTAAAAAAAAACGCAAAGAATTTATAGTAAGTACAATGCAATTATATTCAATACTTTTAAGAATATAGTTATTGATTCTACTGTTAAATTTACCGAAGAAAAAACTTTGAACTTTCTAGAAAAAAAAAGATACGTTAATTTCTAATATATTGATTAAAAACAAATTAAATTAAATAGATATTTTGAACTTGTATACAGGGTGTATTCAGCTTATGAATCTACTGATAACCTGCATGTAGACCTAATAATCATTATATTGGATTACTCGGACTTTTGTTTTGTTATATATAGCTTTATGAAACCTGTAAGGTCTAAGCGTTTGCTTCGGCTGCTTCAGACCCCATTTTAACTTGAACTTAATTTAACAAAGAAAAAATGGAGACTCTTTAGATTAAAATAAAACGTATAATTTATTTGAACACAAAATATTGGAGAGGAATGGATCGTGGAAAAACACAGTTCTTAATCAGATTAAATATATATATATATATAAATTAATCTCCTCACTGGTGATTAACTAAGTCCGGCGAAAGCTGGCTGCTTAGCTCTCAAAAGACGCAGTCGATTCGAAGCCTCGTCAACGAAGAGAAATTCTCTACCTTCCATTACTTATTCCACACTAGAATGACAACTCCTCGACAATCACTATATTCACTCAATACTCTATCTCATAATCATCGTCTGCTCTAAACTCCACTAAGAACACACTCTCTTTTCTCTAATATGTTTTTAAAAATAAAACGTTTTCACTTTATAAATTTAAATATTTGTATGGATTAATTTTTCCATATTATCTAAAATATAATTAAATATATATTTACATGATCGTTATTTTTTTTTTTTTTTTTTTTTTTTTTTTTTTTTTTTTTTTAAGATTTAAAGCACTTATCATATTAACACTTTTTCTGACATAGTGAATTTAACAGTAAACTGGGGGATTTTTCCATAACAGGGAAATTCCATATGTTTTAAGTTTCTTGTTCATCATATTTGTAAATTATTTTGTAATTCTATAAATAATTTGAATATCGTTGAAAAAGAATTTTATTTTACTTTTGTACCTGTTTTCAATATTGATGTGATACCTTGGTTACACGTCGACAGTGTTTAGGTTTTAACCCATTAGACGCCAAATCTCTCGCTGCGGGAACGTTTGATTAAGACTTTTTTGTCTACAAGTAATTACGATAAATATATATTTTATTTTTTATATTGAAAATTAAAGTTCCTAGTTTCGTTGGTGAGTTTAAAAAAAAGTTTGTAATGCAACTTCTATAGATTTATAATTATTAAAGTGCAGGGGTTTAAAACAATGGATCTGAAATAAAATAGATCTTTTCATAAATTATATCAAATAGGGAGAATCAAGAAGACTAATTTAAAAAAGGTTTTGCACTCTCATTAACATCTATTCTATCCCTATTAGGGGCCAATTTTTCCATTTTGAAATTATATCATATCTTCTAGCAATATATATATATATATATATATATATATATATATATATATATATACATACAGTGGTGGACATAATTATAAGACACCTATCTAATTTGACAAATAGTGAAAGAAAAGATTCAGAACTTAAAAATGTTTTACCAAATACGTCAAAAACATAAATTTATTCTGTTATCATATATAATTATTTTATAATAATGATATTTTCATCCAATTTAATGAAAAAACTTAAAAACATAATGGACAAAATTATAAGACACCAAACGTTTTTTCCAAATACAGTGGTCAACATAATTAGCAGACACTAATGGTCTAAAAGAAAATCCTCTAACATGGTTATTCAATATTTGGTGGAGCCGCCATTGTTTTTTGTAACATCAAAGATGCGATTAGGCATCGAATCTATCAATACTAACAAAATATCGCAAGACAGTTCTTCCCAAGCACATTTTATAGCATTCTTTGGGTCTTCGACACATAAACTGCCTCCCATTTCGGTAAACCACACGAGCTAAGATCCCCACAAGTTTTCGATGGGATTTAAGTCTGGGGAGCGAGAAGGCCACGGGAGAACATTGATACTTTGCTCTGAAAGCCACTTTTTTGTTTCGTGTGATGCATGAATCGGCGCGTTATCGTGCTGGAAAGTGTAGTTTTCGCCACAAAGAAGTTCACCGTATATGGCTAGTTGATCTTTAAGAAAATTCTTATACTTTTCGGAATTTCATTCTTGAATGCACAAAAACAATACCCGTTTTCCCTTGAGCCGAAAAACCAGCCCAAACCATCACTGAGCCTCCACCCATTTGGCGGTTCATTAGTACACGAGGAGACTTCCGTAAATCATGCCAATAATATTGAAACCCGTCAGGACCATCCAGGTTAAACTTTTTTTCATCAGAAAATAACACAGAGTACCATTTGGAGGTCCAGGCCATAGTTTGTTTAGCGAAGTTCAGACGCTCCATTTTGTGCCGGCTTAGAAGCGGTTGTTTTTTCTTCAATTTTTTATATTTCACATAGGAAGCATTATGCAACACCCTGCGAATGGTTCTCCTTGAACAATTCAGTTTCAAAGCATTTTTAATGCCTCTAGTGGTCATCTTATTCTGTGTAGCGAGTAAAAGCACATGGCAAATGTCTCTCGAGGGCAAGCAAGGAGTACATCCAGATCTTTTAATCAGCGATTCATTAATTCTTCTTTTCAAAACATTTCTAATTGCACATCTAGAGCGTTTAATAACTTTTGAAATATTATTAATTGAAGCACCAGTTCCATTTAATTTCCAAATTTCGCGAATTTCGCTTTCTTTTAATTCTGTACCTCGTGGCATGCGTGAAGTCGGTTATGTTCTGCTTTAGTTAACTGCTGATGTCATAACAGCGTGCAGAAAATTTGAAAATTGCACATTTTTTTCTTAAAAAAAGCAGGCGTTTTAATTAAAATGTTACGGTGTCTTATAATTTTGTCCATGTTATTTTTATTTTTTTTTAAATTAAACTCTAAAGAAATATCATTTCTCTAAAACAATTACGTGTAATAACAGAATAAATTTATGTTTTTGACGTATTTGATAAAACATTTTTAAGTTCTGAATCTTTTCTTTCACTATTTGTCAAATTAGATAGGTGTCTTATAATTATGTCCACAACTGTATATATTAATAATTAAAACTTCATATGATTAGAAATGCATATTGAAACCCAGAAACAAACGAAAATTCAAAAGTTTTCAGTTGTAATCATACGAATTTAATGGGTTAACCACTTTTTGTTTCAAAACACCTCATCTATATCTTGCAAACAATTTCTTATTTTAGAATTAGTAAAAATAAGGTATGTTTGCTATTTTTTATCTTTTATTGTATTTACTGGTTCCATTTTTTGTTGTTTTTGTTTTTGTTTTTATTTTAGTGACTGTATTTTCATAAGTTATTCTGATATCTACATTCCTATATTGTATATTGTTATTATAAATTTGTCAAATATTCTCTTAGTTACGTTTAAGATGATTTCCTTGTATATATATATAAATATGAAAATCTATTAAAATACAGATTTTTAAAACTTATTCTAATTCCAAAAATTAAATGGTATAGAATTTACAAAATTTATGTGCGAAATAATTATTAAATTTGTAATTTTAATTCAACAAGAAAATAAATATAAAACAAATCTCTAAAATGTATAAAATACATATATCACGGAGTTCAACTTTTATATAAGAATTACATAATGATGTAAAAGAATCAATTTAAATTGATAATATAAAATTTTAAATTCGGTTAAAATTGCACTTTTCATTTCATTTCAGAAATGTTATCATTTTACCATACAAAATGAAATGTCTTTGTAAAAAAATGTATACTTACTTAGATACTAAATTAATTTAAATTTGCATATTTACTATACTTATTCGTTTTATAATAAAAGGCTGTAATTTTTGTTTCATAAATAATTCGTTTGCATCTAAGTAGTTCCCTTTAATCAATTTATTCAAACTAAATTCTGTGATGAGATTATTTAAAGTGAATGATTTTTTTACATAAGAAAGCATTTAATTAAGTGATTGAAAGTTATAAAACTAGTTAGTATTAAGTGATAGCATAGCAAAGCCCGCATATCATAGCCTCCAAAGTGTTTATAAATAAACAGGCATATATAGCACAAATTATTCGACTGTGCTTAATCAAACTTGGTATTCACCCAGTGGAATCAATACATAAGCACTCAACCGGTAAGCTTTGTATTACCTTCTGACAATTATTTATGTGTAATATTATATATGAAGGTATACATAAATGGATATCATGTTAAACAAAGATTTGTTTCAGTATTTTAATGCTTATATATTTTCTCACTCAATTGTAATTGAATTTAGTAGTTTTGGCTAAACGATTTTTTTTTTTTTTAGGTGGCAGTAAGACAGATATATTGTTAAATATATGACAATTGTGTTACTAGTGATTTTATTATAATTTAAAGAGATTGAAAAGTTTACTAATAATTACATTAACAAAACTGCGAGTCGAAATTATTATTATGTGTTTTATAACATACATCACTCCGTTTTTTTTTTTTTTTTTTTTTTTTTTTTTCAATTTCTGTTTTAAGATTTTTATATGAGAATAGCTGTATAATAAATAAATGTAAATTAAATTATATATTAGTTACACTTTGAATTAGTTTATGGTGCGTCTTTAAGGAAATAATTAGTGATTATACGTGTAGTATGGTAGTTTTTTATATTATCTTCTTAGAAGGAAACCGCATCAAAAGATTTACTTGTTAAAATATCTCCCGTATGAAGGTTAAAGTATGCCTATTATTTTAGAAAAAATATCACAATATCTTACTGGAAGTTGAGCTTAACTCAGATAAAATAGGAAATGTGCTTAAAATTCACAAATTAGCATAGCAAATTTATACTGTTATATATATATATATATTCAGATAATGCGGCAGAATTACATAATATTTTATTTGCATTTTATTAAGAGTAGCCATGTTCAATAGCCATACATGAGAAAAACATTAAAGAAGGAAGAGTTTCCTGGATGATTCTAACTGAAGATTGATACCTAGAAATATATATAAATCGAATTTTTTTTCTAGTTATGCATTATATTTACACTTTTTCTGACAAAAATTCTTATGAAAATAGCAAATCTTCAATCGTATAATGTTTTTATCAATCTGTATATAGATAAAACCATTACGCTTGTTCATACATACATCTCTCTCTCTCTCTCTTTATATATATATAGATATATAATACATTTTAAATATAAGATGGAATAAAACTTGAATTTTTAATATATAACTAGAACAGAGCATTTATAAACCAATGCGCAAATGCAGCTAAAGGAAATATAAAACCATAATAAATAAGCAAAATAACCAAGGATAGATGAAAATTAATCCCAAAACATATGAGGGCCTTCTTCTGGTGAGATCCCCCATGTAGGGAAGGAAATATGAGGAGAAGTTTCTGATGAAACGTTGGCTATTTAGATTTCAATTTTCCTTTGAGTATTCGAGTTTGTCCAGTATGTATTTATTTTTATTAATATTTATATTCTTGTATTATTTATTTTCATGTATTTCATTCCGATGTCTTTGCTTATAAGCTTCATTTATGAATTCATGCTTTGTATTAATTAAATTCGTTTGCTGTATGGTTTTGCTTCCATCTGTGAGAAGTTGGGGGCTAGAAACGTTTTTTTTTTTTTTTTTTTTTTGGCTAAATAGCCAACGTTTCGTCAGAAACTTCTCATATGTCCTTCCCTACTGTGGAAAAGAGTTTCGATTCTCAAACGAACACCGACCAGTATTGTGCGAGAGGGGCATGCGCTGGTCTCGAGAGAAGAGAAAAAAGTTAGTTTTACGTTCGGACTCCGGCGGGAAGAGCTGAGCTACGCTGGTCTCTGTAATAATGTTACGACAAAGGAGATGCCTTTACTCAATTATATTTTTATTGTTACTACGTGTGTATTATATGTACATAGCCTATTTTGTATATAGAAAATGTATATAAAGCAGTGAAAAATGTAAGAAAGAGCCCTGTTTTATTCAAGTTCCCGGCTCCTTGATTTTAAGTATTTTTTATTTTATTTAAGTATTAAGAAATATTTTATTCTATACGCAACATTTTGGCGAGCCAGCCAGGATTCGTGAAAAACGAGTTTTTAAAAGGGCTCTTAAGTTATATTTAACCCCTTAACGCGCGGTGTCCTCGCCACGAGGACGCAAAATTTAAGATCCAGCTGCAAAAATTCATCCCGGAAATATTTTAGCAAAAATTCACGTTTATAACATATCAGAAAAGGCCGGTTTTTTAAACCTTAAAATTAAAAATTTTTTTTAGTTTAATTTAGTTCTTGAATTCCGGTGGCAGTATAATTTAAATGTTTCAAATTGTCTTGCGCCGCAAAGGGTTAAGAGAAAAGAAAACATTACGATTTCGTTTAAGGCAAAAAAGTATTTAGGCCAAGATTTGGAATCAAGTTTTGTTTTGGAATCGGAGCTGAATGAATATCTAAGAATGAAAGACCAGCATACGATTATCAGGTAAGCTCTCTCTCCCCTTTATTAAAACATTGAATAATATATATATATACATTTCCTTATGAGATTTATTTACGAATACAGTATTATTTTGATTCATTTGAGAATCATTAGGAGTTAGTACAGTATTAATAATACGTAGCACCCAAATGTAGGGTGCCAATTCATGTTCTTATTATTAAGAAAATTTAATATATTAACGTGATTTCTTGTGTGAATTATATTATAAAATAAGAATATGATTATTATTATTATGTGAAGGTAATCGAAAAAAAGAGTTCATTTGAATTGAGATTTCAGAACAATAAAATAAGAATAAGTGTAATAAAACAATATAAAATTTTGTATTTTATTAAAAATTGTTAATAAGAGTTTATTAAACATGGCAGATTTGGAAAAATTAAAACGAAAAAGAACTGTAATTAGAAGTTTCAGTACGAAATTTATAACTAATTGCGAGCAGTACATAGACTTAAAATGATATCGAAATATCTGTTCTGAAAGAATATTTAGATCAATTAGCAGTAAAATACGAAAATCTAAAAAATCTGGATGAACAGATACAAAACCTTATGAAAAAGGAAGACGATTTAGAGTCAGAATTTGAAACAGCGGTAACTTACGAAGAGAAAATTATCTCAGTTAAATCGAAAATCACTTCGGTTTTAAAAAGTAAAGAACAGCTCGAAAGCACAAATACTAAAAAAGATATCATATCATAAGTGAACAGTCATCTTCTTTAATTTCTTGTTCACATTCTAGAATAAAAATTCCTCGTCTTGTAATTGAAGAATTTGGCGGAAATCCCGCTAACTGGCTCTCATTTTGGAGTCAATACGAGAATGCAATTCATAATAACAATGATTTAACAGATATAGATAAATTTATTTACTTACATTCTCTATTAACAGGATCTGCGGCTTATGCCATTAGACGCTTTTCGTTATCCAGTGACAACTATCAATCTGCAATAGAAGTGTTAAAAAATCGATTTGGTCGTAATGACCTGATAATTAATGCACACATTGGAAAGTTATTGAATTTAGAACCAGTTAAAATTTCCAATAACACAGATGCGCTGCGCAAGCTCTACGATAACATTACGATCCAAATTAGAAACTTAAAATGTTTAAACGTAACATCAGGGACATACGGCCCTCTGCTGACACCAATTTTACTTAAATTGATTCCCATTGAATTAAATTTAACGTATCAAAGAAAAAAAAATCTTGAAAACTTTGACATCGAGGAATTGTTAGACTTTTAAAAAGCTGAAATTGAGTGTCGTGAAACGGCGATACAAGTACAGGAACTGTCTACTCAAAATCGAACTGTCGTAAAAGAAAAACAGAAAAAAATTCCTGAGTCTAAAACTTTACTCCCTACAGCGTGTAAATTGATGAACACTAATGAAAATAATACTGCAATCAATTCAAAATTTAAAACGGTAGATATTGCATGTATTTTTTGCAATAAATCACATGCATCGGAGAGTTATAATGAGGTCTCTATGTTAAATTTAGAAGCTAAAAGGAATATACTAAAAGAAAAAGGGTTTGTTTTGTTTGTCTAAAGAAAAATCACAGAGAAAACCAATGTAGATCAAGGCATAGATGTCTTATTTGTAAAAGACGACACTACGCTATATTATGCCCGGATTTACACTCGAACAAATCAGATATTCCAAATAAAATTAATGATGAAGTAAAAATAAGTACATTAAATAATCATGTACAGCTCTCTGATGTATTTCTGCAAACTTTAATTGTTAGACTGCACAATAATAATAAAGAAATGCTCGTAAGGGCAGTCTTGGATTCGGGCAGTATGAAATCTTATATATGTAGCGATACTATTGAAGAAATGAAGTATATCCCTAGCAATGAAATAAACTTGCGTCAATCACTTTTTGGAGGTATTGCAACGAATGAAACTGTTTATAAAAAATATGTAATTGAATTAAGTAGTATGGACAGAAGTTATAAATGTAAATTTGATAGTATATCCCTAGCAATGAAATAAACTTGCGTCAATCACTTTTTGGAGGTATTGCAACGAATGAAACTGTTTATAAAAAATATGTAATTGAATTAAGTAGTATGGACAGAAGTTATAAATGTAAATTTGATGCATTGGCTGAAAAACGCATTTGTTCTGAGCTTGGCCAAATCCCATCTGGTCCGTGGTTAAACGAACTTAAGTAGCATCGTATACATCTTACGGACTTAGAAAATAAATACAAAGTGGATAAGGAAATAAAATTGTTAATAGGGGCTGATATTATGGGTAAATTGTTAACGGGAAAAATAGTACCCCTTAAATCAAATTTAACCGCTATACAGACTAAATTGGGGTGGACTGTACTGGGAAAATTTTTTGGCACAAAGAGCAATACACCTAGTAATCATTCTCTCGTTATCTCTTCTCTTTTGGTTAAAAACCAGTGTGTAAGCGATCTGTGGAAATTAGACGTATTAGGAATTAAAGATCCTGCACACCGTAAAGCTAAGCAGGAGTTAGAAGAAGAGACTAACAAGTATTTTAAGGAGACTCTTCGGGTAAATTCCGACGGCAGACACGAGGTAGCTTTACCATGGGATAATTCTGCCTTACCTGACAATAAAAAACCTTTCTGAAAAAAGTCTATTTAGTACGAAAAGAAAATTAGTTAATTCCGGGAAATTAGAGGATTACTATGGGGTTTTTGATAATTGGTTATCACTTGGCATAATAGAAAAAGTAACAGAGACTAAATCAGAACAGATACATTATTTACCGCATAGACCCATAATAAAAGAGGATAGTACTACGAGTTTACATTCTCAGGGTTTTCCTTCATTGAATGATTGTTTATCTACAGGACCTAATTTAATAGAAATTATTCCAACAATACTAAATCGTTTTCGTAAAAGCTACGTGGGTCTTACGTCAGATATAGAAAAAGCGTTCTTGCAGATTTCAATAAGAGAAAAGGATCGCGACATTTTACGTTTTCTGTGGTTTGGTAGAGTCAATTCGGAACAAATTGAGGAGTATCGGCATCAAAGGGTTGTTTTTCGTTTAACATGTAGTCCCTATTTATTCGCCACTACCTTACAGTATCATTTAAGTAAAGTACCCGACAATTTAAGCAATACTGCAGAAATTCTTAAGACATCATTGTATGTAGATAATTGTATAACTAGTTTGAACTCTGAGTTAGAAATGAAAAAGTTTATCCTGGAGTCACAAATAATAATATCTACATACAATTTTAATTTACGAGGGTGGAAATCTAATTTGCATAGTGTCACACCAGGCAATGAATCGATCACTGAAGAAAACATCTCCGTCTTGGGTCTTACGTGGTATACAGACATTCATACTTTATCCTGCAAAGTGCCGTCAATTGATGAGCCCGATAAACTAATTACGAAAAGGCTAATTTTAGGTATTGCTCATCAAGTCTTTGATCCAATTGGATTTAAGGCACCTGTGACGTTAATTCCGAAATTAATTTTGCAGGAAACATGGAATTTAAAACTTAACCCTAACAGCACAATTAGGCTTAAGTTATCCACAGTACATCTTAAGGACGTTTCTGGGATGTCTTTTCATCCAGAAGACATCTTGAAGATATCCTGGGGAGGCGATGTGCTGTCTGGGAAGTGGGATGAAATTCTTCCGGATCATTTAATACGAAAATTTACAGCATGGATCCAACAACTGAATTTAATATAAAAAATAAGGATACTAAGGTGGCTAAATATTTCCCCAGAAGCTTAATTAAGTTTGCATGTATTTTGTGACGCAAGTCAAAAGTCTTACGCGGCGTGTGTTTTTAAGAGTCTGTTGAGGTGATCACGTGACCGTCAATTTAATACATGCTAGAGGTAGAGGAGCGCCTCTAAAGGCTCTAACTATACCGCGGTTAGAGCTCCTTGCTTGCTTGATCGGCGCTCGGTTGCTTTCGTCTGTGGTAGAAGATATGCAATTTCCCAGTATTTATATTCATTGTTGGACGGATTCTACTACTTCTTTATGCTGGATTCAAAGAAATCAAAACTGGGGGACTTTTCTTCAAAATCGTGTACGTGAAATGGTTTCCTTGACATCTCCCACCGTGTGGCGCCACGTTCCGGGTGCCCTTAACCCTGCCGATATAGCTTCTAGAGGATGTTCAGCAGAAAAATTGTCACAACTAAGATGGTGGGAGGGACCCGAGTGGTTACGCAATAACGAAGAGAGTTGGCCAAATTCAGGGGATTCTCCGGATGAGGATTTGGTTGGCTCAGAAATACGAAAAACTATAATAACTGCCTTAAGCAAAACCGGCAACAACAGCGACTGGTATTACAAGTATTTTTCATCTATAAGAAAAATTATTCGCATGCTAGCGTTTATCTACAGATTTTATTTTAAGCTAAGAAAATTTGCCATTGAATCCTCAAAAACTTTGTCAGCTTCCGAACTTGATAGAGCTGAAATCGCACTTCTTAAATTGGTGCAAAAGGATTCATTTAATAACACAAATTACGACAAACTTCAAAACCTTAGACCGATGATTGACAGTGATGGTTTAATCAGAGCAAAAACAAATATTTCTTGTAGAAATGACACTAACAGTTTTAAATTTCCTGTAATTTTACCGCCCGATCATCCAGTGGTTCGACTGTTAATAATGCATACTCATAACGAATTACTACACGCTGGTGTTAATTTGATGATGTCATACTTGAGAGAAAAATACTGGATTATTAGAGCTCGTAAGACTATATGAAACTGTATACGAAAGTGCGCTCAATGCCAAAGATTTAAAGTCAAACAATCTGATGTTATACCAGGTCATTTGCCAAAGGAACGAGTAAACGATGCAGCTATTTTTGAAATCGTAGGTATCGATCTAGCTGGACCACTTTATTTGAAAGGAGGTCAAAAATCTTATATTGTACTGTTTACCTGTGCCATCTATAGAGCAATTCATTTAGAGTTGATCACATCTTTAACTAGTGAGGTTTTTCTACAAGCGTTAAGGCGTTTCATTTCACAAAGTGGAAGACCATCAATTATATATTCAGACAACGGTACGAACTTTAGGGGAGCAGAGAAGCTTTTACATGAACTAGACTGAGAGAGCATTAGCTCCAAAGATGCTGAACAAAAAATCCAGTGTAAATTTAACCCTCCGACCGCCCAGTGGTGGGGAGGTTGGTGGGAGCGCCTCATTCAAATGGTTAAACAAATCTTAAGAAAAATTTTGGGACGTGCTGCACTTGGTTATGAAGAACTGCAAATCATTTTGTGCGATTGTGAAAAAATAACTAATAGTAGACCACTTAGTTACGTGTCCGAAGATGTGAACGATTTATCCCCTTTAACTCCCGAGATGTTTTTGCACGAAATTCCCCATTCTGGTGTGTCTCACATTGACATTTTGGATAAAAAGAAGCTCAGTAAACGAGCTAAGTATCTACAGAAAATGAGAGAGAACCTCAGACTACGATTTCGCACGGAATATTTAGGACATCTACGTCAACAGTCCATAAGAAACTACAAGGATAAGCCGCTAGAAGTGGGCGAAGTTGTGTTATTAGAGGATGACAAAAAAAAAAAAAAAACGTGCCTTCTGGAATATGGCCAGAGTGTTAAAATTGATCCCTGGACGTGATGGCATAACAAGTCTTGTGGTGGTGAAAACTGAAAAAGGCGAATTTTTAAGACCTGTACAACGTTTATATAGTCTTGAACTGGACCATTCTACCAAAAGTGATAATGAAAGTGATGACAATGTTCCTGTAACAACGAGCAGTGGAAGAACTGTAAAAATTCTCATAAGATTATAAATTTATCAAGTGACTTTAATTTTTTTTTTTTTTATTATTCATTTTAATTATATAACTATTTTGTTTTTCACCTAAGTCCATATTTTAGTATCATGTATTTAAGTATGTTTTGAGTATATTTTCAGATTATCCCCTCAAAAGGTGGGAGAAAATGTGGAAATGAGTTTCGATTCTCAAACGAACACCGGCCAGTATTGTGCGAGAGGCGCATGCGCTGGTCTCGAGAGAAGAGAAAAAAGTTAGTTTAACGTTCGGACTCCGGAGGAAAAGAGCTGAGCTACGCTGGTCTCTGTAATAATGTTACGACAAAGGAGATGCCTTTACTCAATTATATTTTTATTGTTACTACGTATGTATTATATGTACATAGCCTATTTTGTATATAGAAAATGTATATAAAGCAGTCAAAAATGTAAGAAAGAGCCCTGTTTTATTCAAGTTCCTGGCTCCTTGATTTTAAGTATTTTTTATTTTATTTAAGTATTAAGAAATATTTTATTCTATACACAACACCTACATTGGGAAGCTCCCCTGAAGAAGGCCCTCATGTGTTTTGGGATTAATTTTCATCTATCCTTGGTTATTTTGCTTATATATATATATATGTATATATAAACGGTACTAAACAATTCAAAATATATATGTATATGTATATATACGTATACATAAGGTAAACATAAAAAGTGCTTCATAAAAGGTGAGCAAAAACATTAAGAGGCACTACACTGTACAAAATTCTATGTCTGTTTACAAATAAAATCTTAGTACAGGTATTATACCAATTACTAATGAAAAGCTTGTAAGTAATCACTTTTAGTACCCGAAGCTGAAAGATTTGATGTAATACTACTCACAGACTAAGGAATTACTTAGACCCGGTCAGACGACTATCTGGAATGGGGAAAAATGAAGTAACTGTAAGGCGCTTAGAGCGACCGGTGGCCATATTGGTACGAGCAAGAAACCAGTAACAACGTCATCTATATGTAAAAACGAATGCATGTCTGTCTGTTTGTCCGTTATGCATTACACCACCATTCATCGGATCGCCATGAAATTTTGGGAAGTTACTGAGTACGAGTACATTCACGCGAAAGTTTCTGGCATATTTTTTTTAACCTTTTACACGCCACATTTAGATCTGGGGGTAATTTAAATTAGTTTTTTTTTTTTTTTTTTTTTTTTTTTTACATATTTCGCCTTCTACTGCTTTAGTTTAAAGAACTCTATCAATAAGACATTTCTTTTTTTTTATTTTTTTTTTTTTTATTATTTATATAATTTAAGATCATTATATTTAATATTATTAATTTATTATTATTATATTTAAAATTATTAATTTAGTGTTATTATACTTTAATTTTATTATATTTTATTTTATTTTAATAATGTAAGCTATTTTAAATATGCCAGCCCATGCCCGCCCAGAAAACTTTAAAATACTCTGTCACAGTGATTCCTAGTCTGGTTTTGCTTGTACTAATATGGCGGCTCGGTTACAGTTGAGACTTCACTTTTAGAACCGCCTTGCAGGGTCTAAGTGATTCCTTAGTCTGCGGTACTACTATTTATCTCCCTGTACGCAGAACGGAATGATTATTTGAGCCGAACGCTTGACACTTGAAACTTTGCGCATGCGTTAACGGAAAGGGAGTTGGGGAAAAGAATCGAAGAGGAAAGCCGAGGACGACAACGACATGTTGTCATGTTTATGTCGCGGGCGAGTGGTTTTTTTCAAAATCTGATGTGATACAGTTGATGATTTTATAAAGTTTTAGCGTTTAAGAAGAGTAATTTTACATAAATATTTATTCTTAATTTGTTCGCAATGTATGATTCTTTATGATGCTATTCGATTTAAATATCAAGAAAACATATATTAATGTGGAAGTAGCTGAAGACATTGCTCACTGAGTCAGCAATAGGAAGCCATGCCGAAGAAAGTTAGATGAGTATCAAGTAAATGCTTTCGTAGGCTAGTATTTATTATTTAAAAATGCTAGCTGCGAAGATATTTTCTTGATAGTTTTCTTTTAAACTGCAAGAAAAGGTTAGTGTTTTTTTTTTTTTTTTTTTTTTTTTTAATTCTGAAGCATTTAATATTGTTTATATGTCTGAAAAAAAGTATTAAATGTATAAAGTTTACATATTTTTAAATTGTCTTGTTGACATATGATTTGAAAAATATCAAAACCTATTCATTATTATTACTATTTCTTGTTTTGCTAAATAAATGACATGAACTTGTATAAGTACGTAATAAATGTAATGGTCCAGTTCAGTTTTATTCCGCATATATATCGAGTAATTAAAACAGATAGAAGTTTCACTATTCTGGGAAAAGTGATACTCTTACATACATAAATATTTATTTACAAATACTGAATAATTAATTACATTGATACTTGTATAAGTTAAAGAAATTTACATGTTTAGTTTTATTTTCTTTCTTTCTTTTATTTATTTATTTATTTTTTCAATATCCTTATTATTTTTTTTTTTATATAGTATTTATCAATATTACGGAAATATCTCATATGTGAATATTAATTCAACATTTGAATAAAATACATGAATATGAAGATATTTTCTTAAGTAATATTTGTATGCTTGTGTATGCATTTTTCTGTAATTGGATGCAATTCAGATAAATTCTTTTTTAAAACAGTTTTCCATAATATTAAATTAATATCATATAAGTAAAAAATATATCTATGTAAATTAGATAGCATCTTATTTATTTAACTTTTATGCCTATATTAATACTATGAGTAAGAAATGAAGAGTTAATTCAAAAGCGTAGATTAAATTAGTCTTACGTTTAACACGACTCTTTTTTTCTCAATTTCAAGTTTCAATTTAAAGAGGTCTAAATATTAGGAACTTATATTTTATACTGATAGTTCGTTAATATTTTAAAGCCTATGTTTTGCAGGTTTAGAATATTTATGTGAAAAAGAAATTAAAGCTATTATATTTAAGGATGCATGTGTTATCAATCATAACTTTTATGTTAATAATTATAATTAACATTAATTAAATTATTTATATATCATAAAATAATATATTTTTAAAACATTAACAAAGAGCTGTTGCAGAGTATTTCATTTAACATTTACTGAAAATTTTTCACACTTGAAAAATCATTTTCGAATGTATCTTTTTATTTATGGTGACTGGAATTTTTCTGATAAAAATATGCTTATACATTTGTGAGGTTGAGACGTGAGAACGTCACCACAGTTGTTTTAATTAGGCTGGATCCAGCAAAGTAGAAAGTGGGGACGGTTAAAATCGCTTCGTCGCCAGTGACTCGGTGAAGGTTGAGGTCGAGTTACTTTTGTGTCGGCAGGGTGCTGCAATGGAAGACTTATATTTTGAATGTTAGATAAATTAGAAGTGATTTTTAAAAGGACGGATTGAAATGTAGTGAAAGGAGGGTGTAGGAAGAAGTATAAAATGGCGATGGTTTTAGTAGATGGGTGTGGATGTTGGAGGATATTATAGTGGATGGTGATGAATCTTATTTTGGCGAGTATCGAGAAGTAGAATTGTGGAGATTTAGTTACGTGAAGTTAAGTAGTGATGAGTGTTGGTGTGCGTATCTACTAGCATTCGGAAAGGTAAAGTTGGGTCTGAAGGGAATCCTCTGATCCATAGTGAAGTCGTAGTAGCGGAGTACGAGTGCAACCGTTTCTACACCTTCGACTATCTGCTGGGGTGAGATATTTAAGATTATCTAATTAAATTGTTGATTCATATATTTTGATTAAGTAATACGCTGACTGAGCTAAGTTTTATTACCAGGCCGCCCTCCCATTAATCTGGTTCAAATAAACTCTTATTGTTTGTTCGATTCAAGTCTCTGGTTCTCATAGTAATCTAATTAGGTTTAGATGGAGTTTGCAGGAACGCAAACTCCACAGTGGCGTCCAAACCAGTTCAACACCCCTCCCCCCGCTCGGGTTTATTTTACTGGCTCAAACAATGTACTTGAATTTTTTGAGGATCTTGAACAATATTTTGATATATGTAAAATTGACGAAGCTGATAAATTTAATTTATTAAAATACTCCTTAAAAGGAGATGCTAAAATCTGGTGTGACACCATTGCCTCTAGAGCTCTAGGCCAAAATCCCACGTATGAGGATTTGAAACTTAAAATTAAGAATTCATTCTCTTCTATCGTTGATAAAACCAGACTTCGTCAAGAACTGTATACGACAAAGATGTCGTTTTATGATAAACCTACCACATTCTTGTTACGTAAATTCGACATTATAAAGCAGCTGGATTTAGTGTTATCTTTTGCCGCTGCAATGGAAATTATAACCCCGCTATTGACTATTCCAATTCAAGATTATCTTGATCTGAAACCTGTCACCTCTTACGACAGCCTGTTTCAAACTTTAGCTAAGTACCAAGAACGTCACCCTCCAAGTGCGGACAGCACCTTTAATCGCCAGCGGGTTAATGGAAATATGCAAAATTTTAGGCGTGAAAATTTCACCCCCCCCCTCATAATTTCAACCGATATCAACATGACCGTCAATCGCCGCAACCAAGGAGTAATAACTTTCAAAATGCTCGGAACGATCGTTCTAATCAAAATCAGTCTCAAAACTTTTCTCGAGCTGATAGAAATAACAGAAATTTTCGTAACTCTCGTAATAACCAGAGTCGTCAGTTAAACGAGTAAGTGGCTCTTATGAGGAGGGTCAACAGCCACTGAATAACTCAACCACCTCCATATGTTTAGACACGATTTGTATCAGTCCGGTGGACCTTCCTAATTTAAATGCAATAATTCATGATATTTTCATACCTACTTATTGCGACACTGGTGCTGAACGTTCCTTTCTAGCATATGAAACTTATAAAAAGTATTTTGACTTTAAACCTTTAAAGCGGACAAATTTAAATATTACAACGGCTCAAGGCCAGTCCTGTGTTAATAGAGGCGAAGTTAGCCTGAATGTTAAAATTCATAATTTAAGTGTTAATTGGCCTTTTTACGTCATAGGCAATCTTCAGCACCCCTGCATTATTGGGTTAGATTTTATGAAAGCAAATAATGTTGAAATAAATTTTGCCAATAAATCTTTACATATTGATGATTCCAAGTCAAATTCTAAACCTGTCGAGTCGACAGAGTTAATTGTTAATTTAGAGGAAAGTGACCTCACTCATATTGAAAAAATTGATTTTGTTAATTTTCTTAATCAGTTTAAACAGTTATTTTCTGATACACAAGGCTTGACTCATGTTGTTTGCCATGAAATTGACACTGGAACTAATAAACCAGTCTTTAGTAAACCTTATCGTTACGATTAGGCCAAACAAGATATTATAAATTGGCATATTGACAAAATGTTGAAAAACGATATTATTATGCCTGTAACTTCTCCTTATGCATCTCCTGTTGTTTTATGTCGTAAGAAAAATGGTAAACCTATTACCGATCCTGAGGCATGGAGATTTGCAATAGATTATCGTAAGCTAAATTCTATTACACAATATCCTCAGTATCCCTTGCCTATAATTGATGATTTGTTAGCACATATCACAACGACCAATTTTATGTCTACTCTCGGTCTGACATCGGGTTATTTTCAAATTGCAATGAAACCCGCTGATATACCAAAAACAGCGTTTATAACTAAAAGCGGCACGTTTGGTTTTAAACGAATGCCTTTCGGATGTTCAGGAGCTGTGGCAACATTCCAAAAAGCCATGGAAACTATACTTAAACCTGTTTTGAATAAATTTGTACATGTTTATCTCTATGATATAATAATCACGTCCTCATCTTACAATGAGCATTTAGATCATTTAAAAACTGTCTTTTCTCTACTGCAAAATGCAGGATTAACTTTAAATTCTTCTAAGTGCCATTTTGCACGACAGGAAATTAAGTACCTAGGCGTCAAAATAACGCCTGCTGGTATTTCTGTAGATGATGAAAATGTTTAGCCAGTTTTAAACATGCCCCCTCCTACTTCCAAACAAGTTTCGAGATTTCTAGGCATGTGTGCCTGGTATGGAAAATTTATACCTAATTTTGCTCACATATGCGAGCCCCTCTTTAAACTCAAAAGGAAAAGAGTTAAATTTCACTGGTCAAATGAAGCACAAGAAGCATTTGATAAGTTAAAAACTATACTTAGCGCTCCTCCTGTACTAGCTCATCCTAATTATAATATAAAATTTCAAGTAGCTACGGATGCTTCTTCCTACGGAATTGGTACAGTTTTAAGCCAAGAAGGCCGCCCAATAGCATATGCGTCCCGAACGCTTAACGCCACAGAAAGAAATTATCCAGTAACTGAACGTGAATGTTTAGCAGTGCTTTGGGGACTGCAAAAATTTCGTTTATATTTTACGCAACTTCCAGTAACAGTTGTTACGGATCATGCGGCATTAACTCGGTTGACAACTGGAAAGAATCTCTCCCCTCGCATGATTCGATGTACTGTGAGAGGTGGAAAAATGTTTTTTTAGCTATAAGCATAAAAATCGTGTTTAACTATATAACATGAAAAAGACTAACTGCTAATTTTTTTCCGTTTATGCTTAAGCTCAGGAGGGAGAAATTTTTCTGTTTCTAATTTGTGTACTATGTTAATAGAGACAAACATGTCTCCGTTTTTTCTAGAAGAGGATTTTAACTTCTCCCTTTGATGTTATTATTGTACAAAGCTTTTATATTACAGAGTCTATCTGACGAAATTTTCTGATGTTCCAAATTGTCATCTGCACTCTTCGCAATGTTGATGAGCAGTTTCGAAACCGTTTGATGGTCTTTTCTCGTAATCTGATGCCCGCAGTCTACGTATTCTGACGTCTGCCCTAGTATGAAGCAAGTTCATCTATTCTTGGTTTAGTCATCTCCTGTGCAGACGTAAAGCTCCAGCTATCAGCACAGCCAGCACAGTATCTTAATAAAGACTTTGTCATTTATTTTTATTTATTTATTTATTTTTTTTAAAGACAATTATTGTTGTGTGTTACGACAAACTTTAAATGTCGCATTTGTCACAAGCGACTTACTATGTAAAGCCAAGCAAGATCAAGTTTGAAATTAATATTTTGCCTCCCTGGCATAACAGGGAGACGTTTGTTAATCCTACTGTAATCCTGGTTTTAGCTCAGTCAGGGTCCCGGAGTTTCTCGGGGTAAAAGCCTTTTATTTAAAAGTTTAAAATTAATTTTTTTTTTTTTTTTTTTGGCGTTCCCGAGTTTTTCGCTTAGGGATTTAACAATTTTATTTTTTAAATTATTCTCACCCGGTTAAAATTTAAGTGACGGCTGCACTCACACTTCAGAGATTTGAGATAGTTAGAGATGGACTTAAGCTATTTAAATTTACTCGATAAAACCCGTTGGGGATTTTCCCGACTAAATTTTTTTTCTTGGAGGGGGACTCTGAGGCTGAGACGTCAGAACGTCACCACAGTTGTTTTAATTAAGCTGGATCCAGCAAAGTAGAAAGTGGGGACGGTTAAAATCGCTTCGTCGCCAGTGACTCGGTGAAGGTTGAGGTCGAGTTAGTTTTGTGTCGGCAGGGTGCTGCAATGAAAGACTTAGATTTTGAATGTTAGATAAATTAGAAGTGATTTTTAAAAGGACGGATTGAAATGTAGTGAAAGGAGGGTGTAGGAAGAAGTACAAAATGGCGATGGTTTTAGTAGATGGGTGTGGATGTTGGAGGATATTATAGTGGATGGTGATGAATCTTATTTTGGCGAGTATCGAGAAGTAGAATTGTGGAGATTTAGTTACGTGAAGTTAAGTAGTGATGAGCGGTGGTGTGCGTATATACTAGCATTCGGAAAGGTAAAGTTGGGGCTGAAGGGAATCCTCTGATCCATAGTGAAGTCGTAGTAGCGGAGTACGAGTGCAACCGTTTCTACACCTTCGACTATCTGCTGGGGTGAGATATTTAAGATTATCTAATTAAATTGTTGATTCATATATTTTGATTAAGTAATACGCTGACTGAGCTAAGTTTTATAACCAGGCCGCCCTCCCATTAATCTGGTTCAAATAAACTCTTATTGTTTGTTCAATTCAAGTCTCGGGTTCTCATAGTAATCTATTAGGTTAAGATGGAGTTTGCAGGAACGCAAACTCCACACATTGATTTAAATTTCCCTAACTAGTATTACCAATTGCAAATTAAGGTTCTGTTATATTTAGGAGAAGCTTCATTTATAAATGCCACTCTTCTGTAAGCGTAACTGAAATATTTTTGTAAAACAAAACAAAATATTTTTGTATAATTACCTAAATTATTTGTACAATTACTGATGAAAAATCATATGCTTAACTAAAAAAAAGTTAGTTAAATTACATGAAAGCTCTATGTATTTATCACTAATAAAATCGCTGTATCCTATAAGTTTACTAGTAAAAATGTAAAAAAAAAAAAATTGTAATACCACGGACACAGTAGACTTACAAGAATAGTACGCGCAACAGTTACTGACGATATCTTAGTATGTTTATTAAAGAACCATAAGTATTGTTTACTAAGTTTTAACCTGTAACGCTACTTTAGAGAAAGCTCCGTCGGCTACTAGGAAAACTTATGGAATACCAGTTTCCTAGAGATTTCCTAGAAGCACTACAGATTTATTTATTTTTTCTTTTACAGTGTAGTACCTTTTGATTCCAGTGTAGTAAATAAATAAAGATTGATTCCAGTGTAGTACCTTTTAATTACACATGATTGTGATCAAAGAATGCATGTCCGGAATTAAAACACAAAGGTGCTGTGAGGTCGAGACTATAGACCGTCACCTAATGTTGGGACGGTTAAAGCACTTCGTCGCCAGTAACTCGGCGAAAGTTGAGGTCGAGTGAGTTTTATGTCGGCATGGTGCTGCAGTGAAATAATTAGGATCTCAGTGTTAGATGAATTAGAAGTGATTTTGAAAGGTTTTGAGTGAAATGAAATGAAAGGAAGTTGTTGAATGTAGTATAAAATGAAGGATAGTGAATTGCTAGGTGTGATGAGTTGGTAGCTGATTAGTGTGGAGTAAAGAGTTATAGCGAAATGGAGTTGGCGATGATACTGAGTGGCACCGGATTATGGTGTGTGTGAAGTGAAGGTAGAGAGGTGTAGTATTGTGGCGTAAACTAGGAAAAGAGTCTGTCGTGTATCGGGAATCCGCTCGACACTCTAAAGTGAGAATAGTTAGTAGTAGCCGAGAGTAGTCGCCAAAAGGATCAGCATTGGTGAGATAAAACAACTTCTTATTTTATGTCTTGTTAAAGTTGGGTCCTGAAGTCATTTATTTAAATTGAGTTAGCTCAACGCCCTCCTTGATATTGAATGCTAAATAAAATTCGTTATTTATTTGTTAACTTTATCTCGAGCTCTTCTTACTTCTATCACATTACTAAGTAATTAAGCAATTAAGTGCATCTTTAAGATCTAGTAGGATTTAAGATCTACAATTGAGAATATGGCAACCACTAATTCTCTACAGTGGCGTCCAAACGAGTTCGACCCCCCCCCCCCCGCTCGAGTATATTTTACCGGCAAAAATAATGTACTTAACTTTTTTGAAGAACTCGAGCAATATTTTGAAATATGTAAAATTGATTTATCTGATAGATTTAAATGGTTAAAATACTCCTTAAAAGGAGAACCTAAAATGTGGCTTGAACTCATTGCCTCTCATTCTTTGGGTCAAAATCCCACTTATGAACAGTTAAAAATCAAAATTATAAGCACATTTTCCTCGAGTGCAGATAGAGCTAAATTAATGCAGGAACTTTATACACAGAAAATATCTGTATTTGATAAACCAGCAACCTTTTTCCTGCATAAACTTGATTTAATTAAGCAACTTGACTTACAGTTATAATTTTTTGAAGTATGGACATTATAAACCCGCTGTTTACAGTCCAAATTCAAGATTTTATAGATTTAAAACCAGCCGCATCTATTGATAGTCTATTTAAAATATTGGATAAATATCAAGCACGTCACGCTGCTAAACCTGCGAATAACTCCAATCGCCCGCAGAAACCCGTAAATATTCAAAACGAACAGCGAGAAAATTTCGCCCCCCCCCCCCTCAAAATGTTAATTTTAATCATCCGCAACAAGCTAACTTTTCACAAGCAAGACCCAGTGACTTAAATCAATCTGAAAATGTTGCACAGGATCCAATGAACTCTAATAATACCAAGGTACAATCAATATGTTTAAATTCTCTTTGTATTTCTTCAGTCAACTTGCTACATTTAAATTCTTCTCAATGCGTTTCCAATTTAAACTCTCCGTTACCTTCAAATCTAGAGAAGAATGAAAGCCCATTAAATGTTGCGGCTAATCCTTTCGGCAGTAAATCAAATTTATCTTTTGAAACTGTTAAGTCAACAGACCTTTCTAGTAGTTTAAATGCACCTCATGATAAATTACAGTTTAATTCTAAAACTGTCAAGTCGGCAGATTCTGCTATTTTTAAGGATGCATCATACGCAAATGCTAAACCGCTCAAGTCCGGAAATTTATCTCATGTAAGAGGAAAAATTGTCGCAGAAAATGATGTTAACATTAATGTTGGTACTCAACCTTTAGCAAATAAATCAAATTTATGTTTTACAACTGGTCAGCCACCAGATTTAATTATTAGTCCAAATGAAAATATTGTGGTACAAGTAACAGAAAATAGCGGTTTAAACAACGATGCTTCTCATAAGCGAGTAGCTAATTTAAATCAAAGTAGTGAAAAAGGTCATTTAAGTTTTCTACATGTCAAGCCGACAGAATCCACTAGTTTAGACGAAAAAGTAACTGAAAATGTTGTAAAAGAATGTGGAAGGCTAAATAGCGGTCCTGCTTAAAAACTGCTAGCTAATTTACATAAAAATGTAGGGAATAAAAGAGGCAGATTAAAACATTTCTACGTTAAGGCATTAAAGTTATCTTCTACAACTGTCAAGTTGACAGAGTCACGTATTTTGGCTGAAAATCCCGTAACTGACAATGATATATTAAGTAACGCTGCTTCTAAAAATTTCTTTACAAAGTTAAAAGCAAATGTTGTGACTTCAACTAAAAATGTGAATTATTTCCAAGCTTGTAAGCCCTCCAAGACCTCAACATTCATGAGTAGAGAGCGAGCTGAATCGTCCTCTGACGCTATGGACAGCTACAGCGTGCCGGATTCGATCCCAGCCCAGGAATGTGCCTTTGCAACGCCTGACCTCCTGCTGCAAGCTTCCAGCCCTGTGATTTCTGCAACGAGTGCAATGGCCAGCAGGACTCGCATGTTTCATGCAAATGCTGTTACAGCGGAAACCCTCGGTCAGGTCGTATCGTTTCTTATTTTATTTTTTCTCAAGTATTTGTTTATCAAAGTTGTACCAAAATGTGCGACATGTACTGAAGCCCTTTGGACTTGTAAACCTTTTCTGAAAGAAACGAACTTTCCTAAACTAAAAACTGTAAAATTTAAATTAGTGCATGAACTTTCATATCGAAATTCATGTTTCTGCTTCAATGTCAACATTTTTGTTCTCTCTTAATATATACATATTTTATGTATGTATACTAAGTTTATTTATTTTGTAGCCATCACCTGCAGAGCGGGTAATATAAAACATGTTTTTTAGCCTTTGTAAATATTCCCCCCCCCTTTTTTCGTATTTCTGTAAATATTGAATTTGTATACAGTCGGCTGCAAAATTATTCGAGCACTAGCAATAATCCTTGCCAAAAAAAGTACACTTAATACAGCTTTGTTAAATAAATCCTTGTCGAGTCATGTTCTTAATCAGTCTAAGAACATGATTCGACAAGGATTTACTTAGCAAAACAGTCATAAGTGTACTTTTTAAATATAGGAATTATTGGCTAGTGCTCGAGTAATTTTGCAGCCGACTGTATATAAAATGATATTTGATATGTGTAAACTTTTGTATAAAACCTAAAAGTTTCTCTTTATATATATATATGTGTGTGTTTGAGTGGGGAAATACTTTTTTTTTGGCTATATGCGTAAATCACGTTTAACTTTTAACTAAAATCACTAACAAATTATTTTTTTTGTCTTTTCGCATGCTATAGCCTAGGAGGGAAAATTATTGTGTGTAAACTATTTTATCTATTCAGAGACAATTTGTCTCGTTTATCTGTCTGCACGGCACACTTTAATTTCGTATATTCTTTTATACTGTTCAAGTCTTTTCATTTTAGAAAAACTCTGTTTGGACAGTTCTTGCGATCTAATCTGATGTCCAAATTATTATTCTGATGCCTGACGTTTTCTGACTGAATTGTCCTTTAATCTACACTCTCAAGTGCTTTGACTAGCTGATGTGGTTGAGCCTAGACTGGCTCTCTAATGGAGGAAGAAATTCCTCCTCTAAGTTTCAAAAAATGGCTTACTTCAGAGAGGATTGCAAGATTTTTTTTTCTCAATAAACCTTTTCTTGTAAAGCGACCACCTGTACAAGCTCAAGTTTAAAAATTGTGTTTTTCCCTTTCTGGAATTACAGAAAGATGGTTGTAATCCACGCTGTATCCGTTGAGCTAACTTATTTGAGGATTTTTTTTTTTTTTCCGTAGTTTCCGGCCGTAAAGGGACCTCATTTTAAGCTAAAATTTAAGTTTCTTTTTTCGAGGTTGGTCCGGTTTTAAGCTAAGGTTTTTTTTTTATTCGCCATTGTGTTTTACGCCGTAAGCAGTTCATTGCTCAGCAAATTAAACTTTATTTTTTTTTCCTCTAACTTAGTTTAAAGTTTCAGAAATTAAGTTGTGGCTACACTCACTCCTATGAGATATATTAGTGTTAAAATTACTCGATAAAACCCGTTGGGGATTTTCCCGACTAATTTTTTTTTCTTGGAGGGGGACTGTGAGGTCGAGACTATAGACCAACACCAAAAGTTGGGACGGTTAAAGCACTTCATCGCCAGTAACTCGGCGAAAGTTGAGGTCGAGTGAGTTTTATGTCGGCATGGTGCTGCAGTGAAATAATTAGGATTTCAGTGTTAGATGAATTAGAAGTGATTTTAAAAGGTTTTGAGTGAAATGAAATGAAAAGAAGTTGTTGAATGTAGTATAAAATGAAGGATAGTGAATTGCTAGGTGTGATGAGTTGGTAGCTGATTAGTGTGGAGTAAAGAGTTATAGCGAATTGGAGTTGGCGGTGATACTGAGTGGCACCAGATTATGGTGTGTGTGAAGTGATGGTAGAGAGGTGTAGTATTGTGGCGTAAACTAGGAAAAGAATCTGTCGTGTATCGGGAATCCGCTCGACACTCTAAAGTGAGAATAGTTAGTAGTAGCCGAGAGCAGTCGCCAAAAGGATCAGCATTGATGAGATAAAACAACTTCTTTTTTTATGTCTTGTTAAAGTTAGTTCCTGAAGTCATTTATTTAAATTGAGTTAGCTGAACGCCCTCCTTGATATTGAATGCTAAATAAACTTTGTTATTTATTTGTTAACTTTATCTCGATCTCTTCTTACTTCTATCACATTACTAAGTAATTAAGCAATTAAGTGCATCTTTAAGATTTAGTAGGATTTAAGATCTACAATTGAGAATATGGAGACCATTTATTCTCTACAGTGCTAGCGAATTTGGAATTTCAGTCGGTCCATGCAAAGGTTAAAGCTTTCTTCCTTTAGCGTGTTACCGGGAAAAGAACGAGACTAATAGCATGCAAATACGATAGGGAGACGATAATGTATGGAAAATTTTGGCACGACTAATATATAAAACCCGCAACTGTCAATTGAGGTTGTATTACGTTCCTTTCCACTGAAGAGAGATGGTCACAGATCTTTTATATATCGATTTAATTTTAGAGGAAAGCTGAAGGATCTTATTTATGAGGCTCTCATTGAATTTGCAGGAGAACTCGTCGCCAAAATTGTGGCCGCTGCAGAGGAAGCGCGATATTTCATGTGTTTTTGAGAATGTTCGCCAATCTTTATTGAGCCTTTATACCTCGTGCATAGATTTTACCGGTCCCTGTTTTAAACACTTATTATAATTACATGTTATTAAACTTGCTTTTGTAACTTAATTGTTCTATGTGAAATTTTACTTTGTATAACCATAGCCTCCTAAACTAGATGCCTGCCCCGTGGCTCGGAAACTTGGCAACAGTTCAATCGGTAGACAGCGCCACCTGGTACAGATTGCGCGACTTTTTTATTCAACAGCCACCAAAAAAATTTTAAATTGTAATTTGATACACATAAAAGGCGAATAGACTCCAAGAAATGTCGATATATAATCATATACCCCTTCTTAAAATTATTGGTGACAGTTGAATAAAAAAGTCGCGCAATCTGTAACGGATGGCGCTGTGTACCGCTTGATTTGTTGCCAAGTTTTCGATCCACGCGAAAGGCATCTAGTTTAGGAGGTTATGGTATAACAACATCACCTACGACACCCTCAGCGCCTTTGCGTTTTAATTCCTGTCATGCATTCTTTGATTAAAACTGCTTGTTAGGATATATGCTAACACCTCTAAAAATTTTGCCCATCTTTTATATAATACCCTATATCTATGTAATATCCTCTATATCAAGATGTTACCATGAATATGGTCTGAGAAGTTACCATTGTAATAATAAAATTTTGTTTGAAAGATAGATTTCCAAAATAAAGGCAATTCACAAAAAAAAATATATATATGTAAAAGGAAAGACAGACTTTCATATTAATATAGCAACTATATTGAGTAATAGTGGCATATTTAATTCGAACATCATGTTATAAATTATTTCATGACGATAATGCGAAGAAATCATTAAACAGATCATGATAAAAATTATTAAAAATTTCAAATTCAACTATGTATAAAATTGTGGTTAAGAATGTTACTCAGAATCTACACTTTATGTGAGAAAACAGATAATTTTAAAAAATGGTAACTAATAATTAAATAATAAATAAATTAAATAAATTTCTTAAAATATATAAATAGATATTGAAATTTTCAAAATGAAAAAAAAAAAAAAAAAAGTATATCTATACCCTTATCTGTCTATCTATCAATATATATATATATATATAAATCTTGTAAGAAAATAGTAGAATTTGAAAAGCAGATGATAAAATGCTACCGAAATCTTCAGTATTCAAAACGTATTAATAAATAACTAAAATAAACTACCTGTGTGACTTTTAAAAAAGATATGAAAAAATTGACCAGTAATAGTTTTAATAAAGGTATGAAAAAAATCAACACAGTATGCTTTGCTACATATTATAAACAAATTATCATATGCATATTATGCTTTCCAGAAAATCATCTAATGCAGATCAGTTAATCTAATGAGATATTACAGAAAAGGTATTTTTACAGGCAAGAACGGAGTAAATGTACTCGAATGAAGTAACAAACTTCGCGAGTTTGCAATTAATTCAGTGCTTTGTTGACAAAAATTGGCAAAATTTTTGAGTTCCAAGCTTGCAAAAATTCGGAATGTCTATTTTTCATACTGACTCCAGCTCTTCAAGGACAGATATTCTGGATTTTCTGGATTGATTCATTAGGTAATGTTAAAGAACTGATTCGAAAGTTCGCAAAATCAATTCCGAAACTTGAAAATGAAAAATGTCTTTCTAGAAAATTTTCGATTGATTTCAAGAATTTGCGCTGATCTGCCTTGTGTGAAAGAGTTTGATCATTGTTCCTGAATAAGCGATTTTCTACATTTACAGTGCCTTTAACACAGTTGTATTGACAAATATTTTGAGAGAATTTCGTTTGTCAAATACAATTTGTCTAATTTTTTACTAAAATTCTTCCACGTGTAAGATAAACGATATTTTTGTAACAACACACACACACATATATATATATGAATATAAAAGATAAAACCATGTGTAATCGTGAAAAACCAATCAAATCAAACAGAAATAAAATTAAAAATGAAGATTAATCCAAAATAAGTAAGTAAATATTAAAAATAATTTGAAACATTTTCCCTCTTATAACATCATTCTGAAGGGCAAATTATTGAAAGAGGGAAAAATTACTAAGATATTTCTGATAATAGCAAAAGATTAAAAAATCAAAACATCTCTTTTAATTTATCCGACATCTGAGTAAAATCAACAACAGGAGCCAAACAAAAATAATTACTAATATTAGAATAAAAAGATATTGCAACATTAATGAAAAAGGTGAATAAGTATGCAATTATATAGTCAATAAACAAGAGTGAAAGGATTTGTTGATTCTTAAATGGTTTGCAACACGAGTTGAAAGTAGTGTTGTACGATAATAAATCATCTAATCAATAATTTTATAAAAACCAAATTTTAATTTATTTAATTTACTAGTACTATACCAAATAATAATTAAAAAAGACTACTATTATATTTTAAAAGATGAAATATTTGTATAATAGTTATAAAATAATTTTAAATATAATTATATATATGATCAATTTGCAAGCACAGTTAATTCTTATGCTAGGAAACTAATGCTTTCTCGTGAGGAAAAATTAAGGGAATAAAGGGAAACATCACTACATTGTCAGCATACGTATTTTTTATGTTTCTAAAAGCAATATTTATT